>OZ037992.1:28871167-29206167 GCA_964035705.1 Porites rus
AAAATTAAACAGGACAAATCTATAGGCAATGATAAAATGGTAAAGGAATATCTATTGGTATCACTTATCAGTCGAATATAGTCTACTCTCCGAGAAAATTTGGTAGTGCGGTGTAGTCACGTGATCGTATGCCCGCCCTTCCGCATCAACAGGTATGGCGACTCGGCATTTGTTTGGCGGGAAATCGCATGGTCAACCTCTTCTTGTGAAGCAGAGACAATTAAATAGTCAATGTACAGACAAAATGGAAAGCGGAAAATATTTCTATATTCGTGAACGTCGAAAGTATTAAGTTAGATTAATTGTTACGTCCACAAATTTAGAGTATGGAGAAAGAGAAAGACAGCGAAAACGAGAATGTAGGGCGACAAGCTAGCGAAGTTCAACGGAAAAAAGTGCGACAGGGATCTAGAGCAAAATAATTTGGTTGGAAGAACAACATGAAAACTTTATAACGGCGGTGGGAAAATGAGAAATGTTAGCGGCCAGTAAGGTGAAAATGAGCGGCAGTGAAAAAAAACAAGCGAAAAGGAACACAAGCAACTTTTTTTGTGGGCACGTACTAGCCTGCGTGGCAGGCGTTTGAAAGGGAAGGGGAAGGGAATTAGGGCGCGAGACCACGCGCGAGGGAGGAGGGAGGAGGGAGGAGGGGAACGCCTGCAAGGAAGCCATTGTTTTCGCCTTCCCGCCTACTAATTACAAAAAAAAACAAAAATAAGACAACTTTGAATGACTAGCTGTGAAAAAAGTCTGGCCGCGATGCACTTATTCTAGTCGTTTTTCTTTTGTTTTCCTAAAACAAGAAATCTAAAGTAAACATGGTAAAAGTATTATTAAAAAAGTTCAAACGCGGTCGTCCATTGAAGCAATTTTCCTTGAAAGTTGCAACCACGCGTGCCGAGTTACACTAAATCCAGCATAAATCTATTCAAGTTGTTGCTGAAGGTATCGGGCTGGAAAACTATTTAATAAGAAATGTAGCGGCTCTTCGCAACTTTCAATGCAATGTTTGTCTAAGAAAAATGAAAACACTTTGCCGTCACGCTCTTTTTGAATTTCTATCAGGACGAATTGGATCCAGCGGAGCACACAAAAGAACGCTGGTGGCGGGGAGCGAAGAGCTGAACTTCGAAGATCTGCAAGAAGGCAACAATTTATTATTAAAGTAAGTTACGCGTCACGTTAATTGATATGATTTAGCAAAGTCTAAAAGTAAAGCTTTTGTTTATGTACTTTAAAAAAGCAATAAAATTGTCTTAACTAATAAACTTTAAACCATTACAAAAAAGTCCAAAAATCTATACTTAGGTCTGGGAGGCAGCCATCCATTTACTTTTTGATTGAGCCGGTCAGGTGATTAAAGAAAACGATATCCCGCAGGCAGACTTAAAATATAAATTAACCTCTTCTATCTAGTTATAGGCATTCAGTACAAAAAAAATAAGAATAAAAGAATTGTTGTATGCAAGTGCATAAAATTGTAAAAATTTATTTGGAGAGAAGAATCTATAAGACTAGTCTGACAAGCGCAAAGAAGTAATTGTTTTTACAAAGCAAAAACATGCACACACCCAGAAAAATCGCCGGCAACGATTTAACTACAAAACGTTGGTGTCACATGTCAGGCGCTAAAAGCGCAAAAAATTTACCAGTTCATCAAGTAAGACCCTGTTTACATGGAGTGGGGGACCCCGGTTTAGTGGGGTAGGTTTCTTTTGTTTTGTGTTCCCCAGAGCGTGAAAACAAAAGAAACCAACCCCACTAGACCGGGGTCACCCGCTCCATGTAAACAGGCCCTTAAGCTTTTCTTTCTGTCGAGGCACTCAAAGCATTTATCTGATCGTGTAGCTGTTTAATCTGTTCTTCACATTGGGTGAGAGCATCACTTGGTAGATTAGCAGTTCCGCACTTTATTTTGTATACTTTCATTTTCCAGCACTGAAAAAATAAAGAGAATAGTAGCGGAGCTCCGCGCGCGAAGCGCGCCCGCCGAGCACCATGGGTAAATAAATCTACCCATCCCAGAAAATTTGGTAATCACGTGACCGACCGACCGAGCGACCCGACCGAGCGACCGACCGTCCGTCCGCACCACAGGGAAACCAATGCAAAAGTTCGGGTAGTCTGTGAGTGCATAGTTTTTGGCGCGAAAACAAAGGGCCGCCCGCGTTTCGTGAAGGATAAACAACTAAAAACTTCAGCGAAGTCAACTCAGAAGAAAAAGAAATTTTTGGTATCGGTTGAGCACCGCGCAATTCCGCAATTCTTGATATCTTATTGATTATGTCCTCTAGTTTGGAGTACAGAGATAGAGAAAGGCAGAGAAAACGAGAAAGTAGGCGGCAAGCAAGCCAAGCTCAACGGGAGAGGGAGCGGCAAAGAGCTAGAGAAAGGAGACGAAACTGCTCTGACGAGCAGCGGGAGAGGGAGCAAGAGAGAAACAGGGAAAGGAGGCGCAATTTTACTTCCGAGCAACGGAAGAGGGAGCAAGAAAGAAGCACAGAAAGAAGGCGCAGTTTTACTTACGAGCAACGGGAGAGAGAGAGAGAGAGAGAGAAAGAAACAGAGAACTGAGGCGCAATTTTACTGCCGAGCAACGGGAGAGAGAGCAAGAAAGAAGCAGAGAGAGGAGGCGAAATTTCACTGAAGAGCAACTGGATAATGAACGAGAAAGAGTGTTCCTTGATCTGCTTTCGTAGCATTTTCCAAGCAAATGAAACGTTATCTAAAAGTAAAAAAATAACAATAAATCAAACAAAAAAAAAAATAAGGAAGTGGTTTTCCTTCCTAGAAAAAATGAATTTTAAAATTTCGAGCTGTTTGTCGATCAAACCTTACCCTGGGTGCCAGAGACTTTTCTAGCGCGGTTTCCGGTTTCTGTCAAGTCTTTATAGTGACCCGCCAACACGGAAGATTCCCGCCGCACGCGAGAAAAACCTCTGGTACCCAGGGTAATCAAACCTCCAATCTCCAAAGGTATTTGTTTTTATTCCGTGTTTGCTGAATAACAGATGGCCACTAATAACATGACCTTGAAAAAAAGAGGTTCTTTATATACGCTCTGGCGGTTTGGCGGTTTTAGGTAATTTTAAGTTTCGGTTGGGCTCACAATCGCTTATGTGTTCACCTCAGTCAAACAAGAGAAACTTGCAAAAGATAAGCAAAGCACTTTAAGGCTTAGCTTGCTGCTTTCCTTGTTTAAAGTTAAATATATTTTCAGCACGCTGTTATTGAGTTTTGATTAAAAAAAAAAAAAAAAAAAAAACTTTCTTATTGTTTGGAAACTAGAACTGGTGTTACAACCTAGGCCATTCGTCAACAGAATTTATGGATTCGTTCCCAAAGAGATTTAACAGGAAGAAATTTATTATTTGGGGAAATGTACAGATATTCGTATTAACTATAGTTCTTTTAAACATCCTGGTCAGTGCTTTCACTCAATGGTGAATGAAAACCCTCTAAATAAAATGAAACCTCAGACGTTTGACCGCGGTGGAATTTATATGCGGCTGCAGTTGTGGTTAAGAGATTAGGGAGCTTAAGCTAGCAATCATTTTTCGAGGTCTCACCCTTCGTGTTCGATACTTCTTAACTTTTCCTTGAATCAGCACAGGTAGCCCAAGCTCGAAATATGAGCATCGGCGAGCATCGGCATTGTTGCGTAACATTCAAAATAATTTATAAGGATTTGTACAGGGAAAAAAACTATCGTTTCTACCATAAAACGGCCATAAATCGGCCCGTGGACCACACAGGAGAGACGCAACACACATTTTAAGTAAGGTAAGCTGTTTTTCATTGAAATCCTTTCATTTTCGTAGGTTACGGAAACAATAGGTTTTTTTTCCATACAAATCCTTATATTTTGAATGTTACGCAACAATGCCGATGCTCGCCAATGCTCAATGCTATTTCGAGCTTGGGCTACCTGTGGAATCAGTGAGTGTACGAGAAAGCCAAAAAGTGAAAGAGGACATCTAACATTGCACGTGATTTTAGAGTATGTTTTGTTGACATCGCCGCTTCCATAGCAACAGAATATCTACAAATTGGAAATTTTCTCGAAATCTAGTTATAATCCGTTAATAATCCTCTAGTGTGCTAATAGTTTAGACCTAATGGCTTTACCTTAGCAAGATTAAAAAAAAAATCGATGAGAGCGTTTTCGATATAATTAATATATAGATTTAGACAGGGCTAAAAGCGAAGCTCCCATTAATAAATTTATAATTTATCAAACAATAGTAAACTTGTAATCCACAAATCATTAACTTTAGGGCACATTCATGTGACTTCTAAGGGTAAGGCTACATATAAGTGATTATAGAGAAAAATAATTGCAAACAGTCCAAGTGTGAAACAATTGTGTAATTTGTCTTGTTTAATAGTGCAAGAGAAATTTTCCTGCTTCATTCGGATTGTTCGGCGATAACAAAAGTGCATAATTTTTCGCTATTGAATTACTTTAAGCTTATAATTAACTTGTTTTGTGAAGGATAAACCAACGTTAAAAACGGAGGACACTTTACACAAATTAGATATTTCCCAACACAGACCAATTGCAAATTGTGGTCTTTCCCAGCTGAATGTCAGTCTTTACGTCGATACGGCCAAATTTTTCAACGATTCAGGCTCTATTATATTATTATATTTAGTCATTTAGTCTGACAATATTGTAAAAGGTTATTAGTTACGCTGTGGCTCTATGGCCGGTAACCTGTCAGGGTGTTGAAAACACTAAATGACCGGCAGGCCTGTATTCTCCGTAAATTTCAAAAATCGAAAAAGTCCAGCTGATCTAAACTATCATTATGTCGATTAAGAAAAGTCAAGCGATCTTCCTGAAATGCTTATTATAGATCTCAAGAATAGCGTTTGGTTTACGCTGGGCTCAGAAAACGAAATCATGTTTTGTGACACTTGGACCTTTTTTCAGCTCGAGTGCCTGTCAGGGTTTTCAAATCACTATATGACCGGCAGTCCGGGTATTTTCAATAAAAAATCCAGCCATAAGTAAGTGTCCCCACGCATGTCAGGATCGCTTGACTCTTCTTATAATCGACACATGATAGTTTGGTTTAGGTGGATTTTTTCGATTTGTGAAATTTACGGAGAATATAGGGACTGCCGGTCATTTAGTGTTTTGAACACCTTGACCGGTTACCGGCCATATAGCCACAGTATTAGATAAGGTTAAAAACTAATTGTAATTAGTACTAAGTTGAGAGTTGTAGTTAGTTAAATTCTTCCGGTAATACTTGTAAAATAATGATTGTTTCCGAAAAGCCCCTATCGGTGGGAAACAATAAAGAATGAAAATAGATTGGATTTCGTGACTGGATTCGTGAAAAACGCTTATTATGCTAGATGGTTTAAGCCATGCAGCCCAGTTTGCTAGGCGGCTAGCCCGCTTTACCAGGCTGGTTCAGCTCATGCCTTGTTTCCACTTAATACGAGAAGGCGGGCTAGCTTGCTTTCCAATATGCCGGTTTCTCGAGCCGAGATCTCGTCAAGCGTGCTTGCCCGCCTTTACATATAAACACAACAATAATTTTAAGAAAAAATAAAGCATAAGCCGAACTAGGCCGGTAAAGAGCGGCCAATCCAGGCAAACCGGGCTGGCTCACCTCATATAGACAGGCTTTAAATGATGCATCCTCGATCCCATCACACAAAAAGACTGCTCATCGGATCAAGAAAATGAATTTATTATTTGTTAAGAATACCTTATTTTGGAAGTTCTAACAAGCACGTCCAAATAGTGCAAATTCATTTTTTTTGTGCCTGCTGACAACTTTGATGCCTTTTACATGAACGTGCATTAATGATGATGACCTACCAGGGTATGAAATGATATAAGCAATTTTCGCTAGGTACGTTTTCGAAAAAATGGCTAGCTATATATGGTTACGAATAAAATAATGCTTATTATTCACTAAGAGCACTAACGCTGGCGCCAAAACAACAACAAAATTGCTCAGTTGGTCAACTGAGCTAAAAAAGTCAGTTCTGTCACGGTCCACCGTAAAGAAGGGATGCCTTTAAGCGCTAGCCCTTTGCCAAGAGCGAAGGTCGAAAATTTAAATTTAAATGGCTATCTAGCAAAGATGTACTCTCTAGCTATTGTTTGTATGCGAAAGCGTAAAATATTATATTACAAAGTACACTGAAAATCGATTTACAAACGATCATGTAACCGTTGAACGTTTTTCTACACACTTAAACGCCCAGTTTGTGGGTAACGGAATAGACTGTTTTTGGAATTGAACATTAAGAAAAATGTTCACTTTTCAAGTTCTAAAGCTGGTTGAAAAAGATTTTCTTTCTTTTTAAATTAAAAGTGAAGCTTTTCAATATTACTTACTATGAAAGTTGGTTTCATAATGTGTTGCTAAGAGAACTGTAATATCATCTCTTGGGTAAATTAAGGACTGAATTACTATATTTTATTTCAAAAACGTAACCTGATACTACGCTGATATGCTTACAACTTTTTGGTAATTTTTGCTTTTAATGAAGTCGTTCAGTGATTCTACAGCCAGAGTTTGCCAGTGAAACCTCCATTTTTAAATCTCCTGCACCTAATTGGGTCAGTAACAAAATTCTTGATTCTGATTTGTTTTCAGCTGCCTTTATTTATGGGTTAATCTGGCTGATGAAGCACCAAAACTGTCGTCCAATTTGACCCGTCCGATTAGAAGCTGCTTCATCGAACAAGTCAAATCGGATCGTTGAAAAAAACAATAAAAACAAAGCATCAAATGTTGATAGCAAATGAGGCTTAAAAATTAGTCTATGATAGCAAATTAAAACCAAGAAAAAAAACGTCAGTGGACAAGTCTTTCAGCTCCAGTTTGACCAGGAACCCAGTTTTAGGCTGGACACAAAATAAAAAAAGTTTATGCAGTTCTACCTTTACATCTCGATATTTTCTACAAAAGCTGTAAGCCTTTTTTTGCATTTGAACCTGTAAGCTGGTGTAAAAAGAAACTTGCCTTTAAAAATATTCCAATTATAAGATTATCGCATTTAATAATAAGTGTCGTAAAATTCGGGTATAATAACAAGGCCCCTAAGAATCGGCCAATGTGAAATTACTCCCCTGGTTAATGCGTGAATTGTACTTCACGCAGTCCTTATACTATTTCTTTACTTATCATCACACTTTGCCTTGACTGGGACTTGATCCCTCCATTTGAATGCTATTGCACTGTAGAAAAGGACATGGGGTCCTGGGCTTTGATCAAACTTCATTTGTTCCTTATCTGAAGCCTGCCAGCATTTCAAAGTGTAGACTTGATCCTGATCGGCCTTATCTGAATTACGCCAATACAGCTCACAGATGTTAAGGTGTGGGTCTTTCATCACTAGTTGAATAGCTTTCTCATACGCTTGTTTCTTTTTAAGTTTGAATGCAGAATAAAACATTTTCCCATTTGAAGGCCAAAATCCGTAATCCTTTTCAAGGTCCTAGGAGCAAACACAACACATTATTAATAAACATGACAATGAAAATGATAGTGATAATGGTAATGATAATGATAATGAACAATAGTTGACTGAGGTTAAGTTGTATGTGTATAGAATTGTTCAGATCGAGGAGAATGTTATAATAGGCTCCGGGATCAGCATAATTCTTCACATCATACGAAATCCGAATTTAAAATTAGTTTAGTTATTTGTTCAAAATATTTCTATAACAAGTTTACCACCGCGTAGACTAGTTTTCTTCAAAACTTCCGCAGATTTCTCGGCACGGTTTCAGGATATAGTGTGTTATGGGAGATGTGCCATTAGCGAGGCGATCAATCGAAAAAAGCACTTAAATACTGAGCCTAATATAGAGTGTTTTCACATAACGTCACGGTAGCCATATTGGTGTCCCAAAACAATGAAACGGCGGCCATGTTGGTGTCCCAAACCAATCCTGTGGGAGTTGAACTCTTTTCTTATGTAAACGCTTTCTATTGTTTCAATAATTCGCATAGATGCTGGTCTCGTGAGTGAAAACGCTCTACATCAAGAGCATAGCTTTTCAATTGCTTTGATGAGAAAAATGTTGGTATTCAACAACAGCCCTTTTCACCTTCATAGAATGAACTTGATATTTTCCATTTCAAAGGACCATTGAGCATTCTTAGATTCATTCGTTTTAAGTGTTTCATAATATATTCAAAATAATTTATACCTGCTCAAAAAGAAAAAAAAGTGACGTAACCAAACTCAAAAATACAAACCCTCTCTTGATATTCTTTGCTTAACTCTTGCAGTTCCATTCGAACGTCCTCCTTTTTTCTACGTTTGTCGTAAAATTTCTTCAATTCTTTAGAGACTTCTTTTTTCTTTTCCTCCTCTTCGTCCCAGGTGGCTTCCAAGACTTGAGCTGCGTCTTCATAACTGCCCCCCAGATTTCTGAGCAATTCCCAAATTGGTATGTAGGCTTCATGAGGACCACGGTCAATCAAGGCCCAGGTGGAGTTGTAAGACAGTAATTTTTGAAAGACCACTGGATTTGTCGCCGCTGGCCCCATTGCATGAACAGTGTAAGTATAAGAGGTCTTTTTCTGATCTTCTTGCTCTCCCTGAGTCTTGCCTGTGCTTTCTTGGTGCTCTGCTTTTACGCTTCCCCCAATGCCAAACGCTCCGCCAAGAAAACCGAATGACATCTGTGTTTGAAGCTTTTCTGTGGCTGCTTTGGTCAGAGTTGTTGTCTTTTGTACTCCCTCGCTCTCGGCGTCTGCAATGCTAAAAAACACTCCACCAAGCGTTTGAACACCAGCAGGAACGTGACTCCCGAACATTTCCATGAAACGGCGCGCTCTGGCTTTCCTCTTCTCGGCGTCCTTCTCAGAAACTTTGCTGATACAATTTGCCATTAACTTTGCACTTTCTGTCAGCTTCATTTGCTCTTGCTCTATCTGGAAACATTTCTTGGCAGTCCAAATGAATTGAAGAACAGAGGCACTGGTACTGTACGTTTTAACAGATCGCGTCTCATCGCGGTGTTCTTCTGAGCTGTATGCCCCTTTAACTTCTCCTACAAATCCTCCGTAAAATCCAGCCACACCAAACCCAATACTTGCACTTGACGACTTGACAGTGTGCACATAGTTTGCTGCCGCTCTGCTTTCTTGGAATTTAAGGTACCTTATCTTCATAGCGTCATCTGGATTTGTCAGAGTGACGTTTGAGGGCATCAAGATAATTGGTCTTCCAGCTGTTTGAGGCGACGCATACTTTGAGTAATAAATACCCCGAAGTGAGCGACCACCACTCGCCTTGGCAACGGCGTCAAGATCGTTTTTGTAAGACTCTGCAACTTCTGCGATACTGCTGTATTGGTTAATTATGCCACCAAGATCTGTCAGCAGCTGCTCGGGGGTGACTGTATCTTGTTTGCACCAGTCGGATGGCAACTCAAGGACCTTCATCATCTCAGCCATTTTCTCTTTTGTGGCTGTCTTTGCCTCTTCCGACTGCTCCGTGGCCATGGCTTTTGCCTCATTCATCAATTCCTTGGCTTTCTTCAATTTCTCTTCATCGACTGCCTTTGTGTCTGGATTCTCTGAAGGTAACTTCAGATCAGGTGGTAGGGCAGAGGTCTGCCTGTTGTAAGCTTCGGCAACTTTTCCCAATTGACGCACAACCTCTAGTTCTCCTTTACTTGCCTTCTCACCTTCGTCTTCCGAACTTTCTGATTCCGTTTGCTTTCCCGATCCTTCAGTATCATTGTTAATTGGTGACTCTTCGGCTTTTTGTGGTTCCTCTGGCGTCGTGCACAAATTTTCCAGTTCCTCCGCTGGAAGCCGGCTGAGTGAGTGAAGCGATGGGACCTTATCAATTAGTCTTTTAACCCATGGTTTGGTTACGTCAATTCCTCTGGCTTTCAATCCACCAAGTACCTCCAGATTAGGTCCCAGTCTTCGTTTAACCATTCCGAGTCCTTCTCCATTCAAAACATCTTTGGAGGTTAAATACAGATGTTCAGCGAGTTCGGGGACTTTTGTCAGAAACTTCGACACAAGGGTACGCGCCTCTGAGGCCAATCCAGCTTTTTCCACCATCTTCTGAAGGTCCTTACTTAAACCACGGCAGGAGACATCATTGAGCTCGTCGAGCAGTTGATCTTGAAGTTCGGTATTGTGAAAACTGGAAATCTTTTTTTCCAGTTGTCTGATCTGTCCCTCAGTGTTTTCGTCTTGCACAATTTTGTGGATTTCCCCGAGTATTTGCTCATAACGCTGTTTCTCTTCTTCCTCTCTCTTTCTTTCCTTCTCCTCCTCGTCCACACTGTCACGCTCGCCTGTAGCGTACCTTTTTACTGTATTCCAGATACTCCACATTGCGGATAATCTAGATGAAAAATGAATTAGGGATTCATAAAATTTATATAATTGGTATGATCGATCGTAATTAAAGTGGCTATGTAACGCTATATGCCATCTTTTCTGAAAAGAGCTCAGTAAAACGTGTTTTCGCATCATGAGAGCGATTTTTGCATGACCTTGAAATGAAAAACGCGCGAACAAAACAGAAACAGCAAATGAACGTAGATAGAGCGATTTGATAAGTTTATCGAGCGGATAAAAACGCGCGTACGTGGCTTTTGGGTGGTTAAGAGAAACCTCGGCTGAAACAACTTCTTTTCGCGAGAACTTTCTACTAGAAACCAATCGATACTTTCCTTTGACGTCATACTGTAACACGATTGGCCAATCGAACCACGTCTCCTCCATATTAGGGGTTTCGTTTGCGGGAAAACGAAGAGTCCATGTTTGATATTTCTATTCATTGGCTGACAAAACAAGTAAGGAACACTTACCGAAACCATTTTTCAAGGTCATAGGAAAGTAGCTCTAATTGCATTCCAAAAATAATGGCTTAGATTTATTATTTCTAAAAGGCTCAATTTATATAGTTATTTGTTATTTGTTTTTTAGTCAGTCGCATGGCATTAAAATAAACCGTTACAAAAGGAGTTTAATAAAAATGTAAGTTGAATTGACAAGGAAACTTAAAGAAGCTGGGAGCTAGGTTACAAAGGCAATACATATATCCATACATATATCCATGACTAGTACATTTCATTGTGATCATTTTCAATGTTTTACATTCAATAAGATGCGATAAATTCAAACCAAAATGTACCAGGCATGGAGGTATGTATAGTGCGCATTATTTTGTAAAAATTAGGCTAACGTCAAAACAGTCAATGTTGTAACGCAGATTTTTGACAGCTTCGTAGGATAGGTTTGTCTTGAAATTTTAAGATGCTGCAGTGAATCAATCACAATGAAATTATCAGACCTTATTATATACATTATGACAATTATGTGAAAAGATTTTTAAAAAATTCGTTCGAGTCGTTTCAGAGATATACAAAAAAGCACCAAAAGTCCAAATTTTGAATGAACTTGCACTTATACAGGTGGTGAGAAAACAGGTTAGTTTTCAAGATCGCAAAAACGAAAATACACCGAAATTTCCTAGCATCAAAATATGATATTAAGCAGCATTCTGACGCTGCTTAAGAATAATTTGAGTCATTTATAACGTTTTTATTAAATAATCTATCCCGCCTATTGAAAATTTAAGGTTAGAAATATATTTTCGTTTTAGTCGAATTCAAACACATACAGAATTTTTTGCTTCTTACGGAGATCGTTTGCTAAACACCAAATTTTATGTTCCTAGTGTTGGATTTTCAGTAGCTGGTCTAGATCACACAAATTTGGGATTTTATCAGTTTCAAAGTTTTTTGTTTATTGTTGTCCTAGTAACATCGATTTTACTTAAAACTACATTTTCACAAATTTCAATCCATAGCCAATTACGGGTGAAAATTTTATAGCGATCGGACAAGGAAAAAAACACTTTTAAGGCGATTGAAAAATATCGGTATAGTCTCTAAAAAATTGTATCGAAACACCTCAGAAATGCCAAATTTCAGCCTGTAGGTTCTTAACTCACTGACTAGGTTTTTATATGCGAGTTTTTGCTGTACCATAGCGTCTCAGTTTGTGGCACAATATTTTGATTAATTGATTAGGCATTGAAACTGGTTTTTGTTGTTTTTTGCTAGAGATGACAAGAATGGATATCGTAAAACTTGAAAAATTGGGCCAGCGTTATCAAGTCTCCAAAACATGTTTCTTGGCTAGTGCTCCCTGAAAAAATATGTTTTATACCGTTTCATAACTCTAATGGAACACTTTTTGTCTGTGTAAAGGCGTAAAGTAATGAATTAAATACAAAATTGGCCTAAAACAGCAATACAATGTAGCCGCTCTTAAAATAAATAACCGAGTCATTTATAAAAGTCTGTAAATGATGTAAAGAAAAGATGTAAATAAATGAATATATAAATTTAACAACTTACCAGCTGCTGAAACCTTGCCAAAGCAAAACTGACAGTGAGATCTGAGCTGCCTAAAAAAATTTCAAATGAAAACAAATTAAGCACTTTGCAAAGTTTGCTACGCCATCAAGAGATATTTTAATTCCGTTGCATTCTAAAATATTGAAAAAGGAGATTCAATGTGAAACTGGATGCAGAAGTTAAAATTGGTCAAATATTACTGATAATAAGGGCTACAAATGAACTTGTGTTGAGCATAAGTTGTCAGAGAGTGCAATGATATTATGGTGACACTATAACACGGCAGAGAAAGTAAGATTTGACTGAGCCTAAAAGTAAAGTCATTCGTTCAAAGGATATGTTGCTGGAGAGCTTGCTCCTAGGCCAGGCCAAAATGATCAAAATAATCAGAAACGAGCTATAATCTTAAAGTTGATAATTTGCCCGCGTTGAAGCAAACTTAAGCATTGAACCGTATGGAATAAATTGTAGAATGAAACAAATTTCCGATAGAGCGTTTTAGACCACCTCTAAGGAATTGGATCTGAGCTTTTAAAGTCTAAGAAGTATTGTAAGGTTCGTAGTGACTCAATAAATAAAAGGATACTTACCCTACTGTATCCAGAGGTATACTAAACAATCTGCACGTTTTAGCCGCTATTTATGCGTTTTGCCATCCCGTAATGGATGACTTGAAGAATGTTTGGAATATTGTTTTTTTTCCTTGTTCTATATTTTGTTTTTGCTGACTTACTAATTACGTTAATAAAAAGGAAGGAACAACTAATTTTCTTTTGTGATTGAAAAGAGTTCGGTCTCATTAAAACACTTCCTTTCCTTGTTGATCAATATCAGGTATGCAGGTCATGGTCAATAAACGTGTACTTGGAAACAACTTACAGGTCCTTTGATATATTAGGGCTTGTAGTTTATAGCTACACGAATCAACCATCAACAAAGGGATAAGTGGATAGTTAGGAGATGGTTTAATAAGTGTGGTAAATCATAACCCAACTGAACAAAACAGGTTTCGGTGGCTTAGAAATATGACGCTACGTTGAGTGCCACAGAGCAGAAATAAGAACTTAAAATGGCAAGAAACTGACAGGTTTCGTGACAAGTGCCATGTTTCTACTGCTTCATATAATTATCTTCAGTAAGGTTGGGGTGGGATTTATTCCTACTGCTTCATCTTTATCTTCCGGGGGAGTGGGGTGAGATGCCGTTGGGCTCCGCGATGTACATTATGCAGGAGGTGGCTTTTAAAGTATTCATCATTTCTAATCATTTGATTGGGTACTACAAGCTGCTACATAGAGCCGAAAATAAGTCGTTAAAGATGGAAAGAAAAAGATAAAAGATTTTGACTTTGTTTCTAAGCCTTAAAAGGGGGGCAATCCGTTCTGTTTTCTTTTCCAACGCGAGGGTTGGTCGGCGTTAATTATGAACCTTCCTGGAGTTCATTTAATCAGGATCATTATCATTTGGATGTGATGCGCTGCTTGCATTCAATCACCCAAGACTTTCTTGTCTGATGTAAAATTTCTGTTGATTCTACCTTTCGTGGTTTCGTCATCCAGACGTAAAAATAACATCTGTTCTCTAAAATGTTGGTTTTCATGGTTCGTATGCTCAGGAACATTGTCTGTTTGAAGGTTTTGTTCTTGAGCTCATTCAATATACCAAATGAATAATGAATAAAAAGCGGACCTCAGGCACTGCTGATAGATAAATCTTTCCCTTGGAAACATCACGTCTCACATTAATATGTTTATTCCTGACAGTAAAACGCCGCGAAGAAGAACCTAGGATTCAAGAACCTGCGCGCGTTTGGATTGGCTCCCGTAACTCGGAATATCCGTGGCCTGGCTATTCACTGTTTTGCAACGGGAGCCAAGATGGCGTCTCGTTTTAAGACATTTTCGGTAGACGAAATTTGAGCGATAAATGAAGCAGTCGTACAAATAAATACCAAGAAAGCGAAGAACGTCGGCTTGTCAGTGTTTACTGGTAGGTAGAAAATTATTTTCATGCTGAATTTGCAACAAAATCGTAAAAAGTGCACTTGACAAAATCCTCGAAATGTTTGTAAATTGTTAACAAAGTTCCTTCTAAGTGACGTTTTTAATTTACAAAAAAGTTATTTTTTTTCATTTTAATCCAACTGATTTGGTAAATACTGAAACAACTATCCCCCTCAGGGTCGGTGAACAGCGCTAGATGTATAACTCAACGCTTCGCGCCACTTTTTACCTCCCCTTCGGGGGATAGTCATATATTATTCCTTGTAATTAATTTTGTTTTTGCTGATCGGGACTAACTAACGGAAGGAACAAGTACTTTGCTTTCGGCGACTGAAAAGAATTCAAGTTGAAAGTTTGCTCTTATTAACTGAAGCTCTTCCTTTACTTGTTGATCAATATCAGGGGTGCAGGTTATGATCAATGAACTGAACTTGGACATAATTCTATTGTCGTTTGATATGTTAGAGTTTCTGGTCTACATCGACACGTACCATTTTCCTATTAGCACGGGGATGATTATACGTTTGGTAAATCAAAACCCAAAAAGCATAAGTACATATAGGCTTTCGTTGTGTGTGGCGCAGAGGGATTTAAAATATGAATTGAAAATGGCGGAAAAAGAGAGAAATCGTGACAAATGCCATGTTCCTGCTTCTTGTATAAATTTTATTCCGAGAGTGGGGTGGGATGGCGGAGGGCGCTCCCGTATATGTCTATAGTTGAAAGTGCCACGGTGTGGTCCTTTGATTGGATACCTGCATGTACAGAAGAATGGCAAAATTTCTAAGCTGCTGTATAGAACCCGAAATGCCCCTTCAACAATGGGAAGAAAAGTAATAAAAACGACCTATTGAAAGATTTAACTTATTGGCGCCCAGTAGAGAACCAGTCTTCATTTCTGGACCTTTAAAAAGGCGGGCCAGTCAGTTCTGTTTTGATTTCCAACAGGGTCGTTGGGTGCTTATGAAAGTTCGCTGCATACATCTATCTTAAATTAACCGAAGTGCCTTTCCTAGCCCCTTCCCATGTCTGCACCCGACACAGGGAAATGCATTAGCACAAGCACAACAAAATGAAACCATCTCTGATTAGTTAATATGCTGGTGCGTTGTGACACAAGAATCAGCAAAATTTGCTTTTAGATGAGCTATATCACAAGGATTTTGCTGTTTTAGGTCAATCCTGTGCCTAATTTATTATTCCCTTTCCCCAATACGCAAATTGCTCTAGACCTGTAGAGTTGATTCGACAATATATGAAACTAATTTCACAAGTGAGCACTAACCACTCATGAAAAAATGTTCTGGTGATTTTTGTAGGCATTTCAACTTTTTCCGAGTTTCAATGCTCGTCTATAGTTTTTATTGCAACAGACGACAGGAAACAATATGAATATAGACCAAAAACTGGAATTCACTTGATGCGAGGACAAGTGTTAGCTTTTTAAAAAGCTAAATAGCATGAATTTACCACTGAAAAGAGCTGCTTCACTGTCACCATATTAATATTAACATAACGGCTTAAAACATTAAACGAAGGTATAAATAATACAGCAATACAACAAAATGAGGCACGGATGGACAAACCTGAAGAAGATTGAAACGGATTTAATCCTGCAATTGTGGTTTTCAGAAACTTAATTATTAGCCTAAGTTTTTCAAAGTTCATTTTCGTTGTTTGTAGCGTTTGTTATAATGCTTTAGAGCATTGTTTGCTGTTATTTTGTCATTCACAAGTAATTTCTCAAGTTCCATAGCAAACGCATATAAAGCAGTTGGCATAATTAACAATTTGAACTAAAAGGCCGTGACGCAGCCCCTTTAAAATGCCTGCTCTACACTGGTTAATCCGGCACGATGATATGTTCTTTTTTTTTTTTTTCGTTCAAAAAAGTATGTTGCGGTCCCGAAAAGATTACTGAAACATTCTCAGTTTTCAGTTTTTAAATTTCCAGTATCATCGACACAATCACAAAGACGGAATCCTCCTTTGATCCAAGAATTTCCGTTGTAACTAAGTATCATTCGTCATCCAAACGTGAAAAAAAAACATCCGTTATCTAAGATGTCCGTTATAGCGTGGTGTCCGCAAGTCGAGAGTCGACTGTAATAGCAGAATTTCTAAGGTACTGTATAGAACCAAAATGCCTCTGTCAGATTAACAATGGGAAGAAAAGTAATAGCGGAGCTCCCGCGCGCGAAGCGCGCGCAGCGGAGCACCATGGGTAACAAAATTTGGTAAACTATCCATCCGAAAAAATTTGGTTATGACGTAGCGTACGCCCGCCCGTCCGTACACACACTTCATGTAAGCCGATGTCAAATGCCACAATAGATCTTGCACAACTTGACTAGCCTTTCAGTTTTGTAAGCCATCCGTATGAGTACAATTAGATTGACAGCTGTCAAAATCAGACATCCGCTGACAATTATCACATTACCATCTCGCGGGCTCAGATGAAAAACCAGTCGTTTTGCCCTACATATAATAAAAATTTGGTAAAATTTAGTAAACCATCCATCCGAGAAAATTTGGGTATGACGTAGCGTACGCCCGTACACTCTTTGCGGGGGAGGGAAGGGAATCAGGTGTCACCCGTCGGGGGGAGAAGTATGTTATAAACCGCGCGATGCATTTCTGCAACCCACCTGTTTCTTGGCGGGAAATCGCGCAAGAAATGACGTGGCTGTTGTCGCGTTCAAAAACATGTTTACTTCAACGGAAAAACTTCATTGCCTAAGGATTTTGTGTCCGGGGAGCTCAGTTTCTAGTAAACTGTTTCGAAGAAATTTTTATGGCAACAAACAATAGCGGATTGGATTCAAACTATTTGCTTGTGAGTGAAAAGCGACGGGAAAGAGAAGAAGAGAAAGGCATAGAGTAAGAATTAACAGGCGCGCTAGCGAAGAGGATTCAAGTGGAAAATTTATGCAGCATCTGCGACTTGTTCACTGATAGCTGAAGCTGACAGAGTTTTGAGTCATGTTTTGATGTTTAACCTGTCTATTTGCACTGGATCTACAAAATGAAATACATCAGCTATCAACATTTTTTTGTTATTCTTGGCTGGCTTGTTTACTGGGTTGTGGTCGAGAAATCCGCCGCACGACAAAAAGAAATCGGAAATCATCGTTTTCAAAAATAAGCTACTCTTAGTAAGCTTGCTTCGCCTTGCTGGACCTTGCGAAAAATCTTAAGCGATTCTGGCCTTACTTGATGGGTTTCCGTGCTGCATCTCGACCGGTAAGCTTCAGTAATTTTATTGCATTTTATGTGTTTTCTTTTTTCATGTTTATGCCGTCATTTTACGCACATTTGTAAGGTTTGAATCAATTTATCTGATCTAGTAAAGAACTTAAAAAGTCTTTAGACGTTTTCTGACCGCGACTAGAAGAAAAAGTTCTGAAAAATAGTTTAGTTATCCTATTGTTTGTTAAAGAAAACTTTGAGCGATATTCTTGCCTGGAGTTCATCTTGCAAAATAGCAAACAAGGCGAAGGCGGCTTAAAACTTAAGGCTTAATTTAAATCTATTCGTGACTCAGCTTTACTCTCAAAACACGTCTTCGGGAATAAAAATTGTTGACCTTTAAAAGTTTCTTCGTTTCTTGTCTTGATTGTTTGTCAAGATCTCGTTCTTACATGATCGCTTTGCCAGTTGTTGTTTAGTCGTCCGTGAACGCGTTGGTCACGCTCTACGTCCAATTTTTCTGCTCTGATTGGTCAAAATTTGACAGGTGAGTTCATGAGGAAAATTTATGCAGCATCTTGAAACTTGTTTACTGTGACAGCTGAAGCTGACAGAGTTTTGTGTCAACTTGTGATGTTTTTAACTGTCTTGTTCCACTGGATGTACGAAATGAAATTCAGCTACTATCAAGAGTCTTCTGTTATTCATGGCTAGTTTGTCTATTGGGTTTTTGGTTGAGAAATACGTCGCCTGTCAAAGTCGGAAATCCGATTTCGGATGGCATCGATTCGTTTTCGTTTTTCACCTTGCTTGATTGAAAAGTCTGAAGCGATGTAGCTTCCAGGAGCTGCCTGGGTAATTATTGTATTTGTGTTTGTTTTTTTCATATATCTAATTTCATGAAGCCGAGCGCAGTTTATGAGGCTATAGTTTATGCATGTTTGAATTAAGATTTGAGATAATCATCTTACCTATATAGCATGAAGTTTGATTTAAGCTTGCAGAACTTTAAAAAGTCTTTAGTCGATATTTTCTCACCGCAAATAGAAAGAAAAAAACGTTGCGTTTTTATTTTGGCTGTAGAAAGAAAGCTTTGAGCAATTTTCTCGCCTCGAGTTCATCTTTGAAAACAACAAACACCGGGAAGCCGGCTTTAAAACATAAACTTAGGCTTTAACCATAAAGACTCAGGATTCTTGGAGACACTTTAATACTTAATTGTCTTCGTGAATGAAAATTGTTGTCTCTGTTACAGGGTAAATGTTTCACCGAATTATATTTCTTTTATTGATTGTTAGTAGTCTCTCTTGCAATTTGCCGTTAATATTTTCAGTTGCAGGAGTACTCAAAACGTCGCGCGTTTTAAACGCTTGTGTTATAAAACCATTAAATAAAAAAAACACAATAAATTCTTTATTATGTTGAAGTGTAACTCTATTAATGTTCATTCAAACACTCTACAGCTTGCAACTGGCTGGTCGTTATATAGGTGATTTTAGAAATTTTTTTTAGCGGTTTCGCTAAAAGCCCACGCGTGTTTCGATCGTCCTGAATATTGAATGAGTGTAATTTATATTTCAAAACTGTGAAATACTGCATTCTGTCTGAGGTCTGAATGATAAAAACAGCGCCTCATAGTACAAAAAGGTTGGTTTACACGCGCCCAGATTTGTTAGCAAGATTTTGTAAAGCAAACTTGTCAAACGGAAAAAATTCTGCCGGATTTGCTTTCCAAGTATTTGTTTTCCAGGCCTAATGTACTGTGATCAAAAGCCATTATGGACGTTAAATGCGATCGTAGATGATTGCTATTTTTTGGGTGTACATATGGCCGTCAACTCGATGTAAGGTTTGGTGCACTCTTGGACTGTTAGCAAATTATTTTTCTCTCAAATCACTTAGCCTTAATCCCTCAAAACAAAAGTCACATGAATGTGCTCTAAAGTGAACTGATTTGTGGAATAAAAGTTTATTGTTTGATTGAAATTACAAATTTATTAATGGGAGCTTCGCTTTTAGCCCTGGCTAAATCTATATATTAAAAACGACCTATTGAAATGATTTTGACTTATTGGGGCCCAGCCTTTAAAAAGGGGGCCAGTCAGTTCTGCTTTGATTACCAACAGGGTCGTTCGGCGCCTATGAGACGCCGCTGCACACATCTATCTTAAATTATCTGAAGTGCCCTTCCTAGATCCTTCACATGTCTGCTCCCGACACAAGGCAGTGCATTAGCACAAGCACAATAAAATGAAACGATCTCTAATTAGTTAATATGCTGGTTTGTTGTGGCACAAGAATCAGCAAAACTTGCTTTTAGATGGGCTATATCACGAGCCATGATATTGCTGTTTCAAGTCAATTCTGTGCTGAATTTATCACGTATTCCCTTTCCCCAATACGCAAATTGCTCCTGCAGAGTTAAGAAGACAGTTTAGGAAACTAATTTCACAAGTGAGCAATAAACCATCTGTTGATAAATGTTTTGGTGATTTTTTGTAGGCATTTCAACTTTTTCAAGTTTCAATTCTCGTCCATCCTTTTCATTGGAACAGACGTCAGGAAACACTGTTTCAAATAACAAAACTGGACCATTACTTTTGGATCACTTGATGCGAAGACAAGTTCTAGCCGCTTTTCACAGGGGCACCCAACGATGGTTCCTGGTAAATGCATTGAAAAGTCTTCATCGGGTTATACCGAATACTTTTGGATCTCTAGAAATGCATTCTAAGCGGCGCTATAAAATTTATACCTGTTCGTTCATCCTCGGGGAACTTGAGGCTTTTCGAAACAAGGGCAGTGTTATTTTCGCAATTCCCGAAAATTTTAGATGCAATTGCACGTTTTACGAAAGTGAGAATTTTTCTTTTTCCTCTCACAATCATATTTTTGCATCCCAAAATTTTAGGCTTCCTTTTCTACGAAAATTAGCCAAACAGATAGCGGCAAATGGCGTGAGATTACCACTTGAAGGGTGGCTGTGTCACTGCCACGAACTGAGTGATTAACATAAAGGCTCAAAACACTCACCGAAGGTATAAACAATACAGCAAATACAAAAGAAACCACGGATGGGCAAACCTGAATTTGATTGAAACGGATTTAGTTTCGCAATTGTGGTTTTCGGAAACCTGTAAGGCTCAGTTTTTCAAAGTGCATTTTTGTTTGTTTGTAAGGTTTGATATAATGCTTTAAGACATTTGTTTCCTGTGATTTTGTCATTTACACGTAATTTCTGGAGGATTAGAACGATAATATAGCTATAGTGGCATAATTAACAATTTTAACTAAGCAGCCGTGACACAGCCTCTTTAAAATGACTGCTCCGAACTGGAGCCCTGGAGGGGGGGGGGGAGTACGGGGGGTGATTCGCTCCTGTGATTGAAGGGCTACTTTATTTTGAAGATTTCACCACTAACTGATTTTCGCGTACATGACCGTACATGGAATTTATTTGCACTTGTAGTAGTATGGTCAACTGAAAAATTAAATTAATATGACAAAGAAGGTTATTACACATGTCGATTTCGGTTGAAGCGACGGGCAAATATTATACTTACAATTTGTGTTCCATATGCGGCTAGTAAGCTTCGAATTGCGATCTGTGGTGACACTTTTGAAATGTAAGTTGCGTAACGAACTTCTAGGTTTTTAAATAATTAGTCACCTGATCTATTTTTGCCGCGTTGCGCTAAGATAATTAAATATTCACAAAAAATTGACAAACGGCTTGAAAAATGCAAATCACTCCGCCCCAGTGCGGAAATTAGGTCTAAATAATTAGTTCTAATTGAGCAACGACTATAATGGCTTAAGTGTTCAATGTTCAATAAAGAAGTGTCAGAAAATGGTGTTAGAGTCCATTTCTACTATCGACTAGCTTGAGCGATCCGCATTCAGTTCGTCTTTAGTGGCTATGAGACATAACTTGTGAATTGGTCTGTCATACTCTCCGTCTCTTGTCTTGATTCTCACTTTTCCGACAAGTCCGTCGTTTCCAGGATATGTGTCTACAATACGCGCCATTTTCCATTCACATCTTTTGTGTTTGGGGTCCAGCTGCAATACAAGATGAATCGCACGTGATGTCATGCAAGCGAAGATGATCACTTGTGCCTCTTTCAGAGTTTTGCGGCCGAGCTTGATCTGTACTGGCCCAAACATGTCCATAGCAGTGTTTGAGAATGCCGGGAAGCCAGCTGCTACTCTTAGGTTTGGAATCTGTCCCATGAGCTGGTTGAGAGGCCTTTTCCGTAGTTTTCTGCATATGACACACTTTGAGGTGACGGTCTTAGCCATTCTGCGGAGTCCAATGATCCAGAATCTTTTTCTGATCTCGTGGATTAAACTCTTATAGCCACAATGCCCACGTCGTTCGTGGAGGTCACGCAGAAGCAAGATCACAAAAGGGTGGTCTTTTGGCAAGATAATAGGCTTTCTCAACTCTTCCGGGAGACGTCTGACATCTTCAAGTCGACCATGCGCACGAAAAAGGCCATCTTTATCCTTCTTTGCTACCAGTTTCTTATCCAAGCTGTCTTCGATGACGTGAAATTGACTCCACTTCAGAAGATGGGTCTCGGCAGCCTTCAGTTCCTGAACTGAAATGGGCCCTGACTCTGGGTTCATTTTCCGAGCGTTGTGAATAAAGCGACCGACGTAGCCTAGAGTTCTCCGTATCTTGGAGTACGTAGAACACGTTTTCAGCAAGTGTAAAAGGATAGGATTTTCTTCAGATCCAGGTTGATCTAGTTCAGGACATACTTCCGCGGCGGCACTGTGGTGTTTACCGGCTTTCTTCTCTTTCCGAAACGTTTTCTTCTCTCTTAAAGCGTCGAGGTCGTCCACATGAGTGTTAACTCGGGTGTGGTCTTGAGCGCTGGGCCACTTTTCTTCTGGCAACTCTAGGAAGGATGGTCCCTCTGACCACTTCATGAGATGATTAAGATGGGTTCCTCTCGTTAGAGCATCTGCAGGGTTGTTGCTAGACTGGATGTAGCGTATTTGGTCTGCCCCAATCGTCTCTTGAATTTCAGCACTCTGGCAGATACGAAAGGCCTGAATTCCCGTGGTGGCGTTCTGATCCAGGACAAAATGGTTGATGAATCGATCCAGAAGAATCTTTCCCAGTCCTGGGCTTTTGCGAACTCCAATGCTTTTACACATGTAACGTACATGCGTGCAAGTGCTAAACAGCCCAACAGTTCTAATCTCGGGATGCTCTTCTTCTTCAGAGGTGCGACGAAAGCCTTTATCGTGACTGGAACACTACGATAGTCTCCGCCAGCAAGTTTCCACCGTAGGAAGATGACTGCACCATAAGCCTGCTCACCACCATCGGAGAATCCGTGAATTTGAGGCACGCCCACTGCGTTGTTTGGTTTTAGCTTGCGGTCGAACTGAAATGACAGGAGATCATTTATGGACTGGACATTCTCTAACCATGTTTGCTGAATACTCCCGGGAAGGATGTCGTCCCAGCTGTAACCTGAACTCCATAATCCTTGCAGGTCAATTCTGAACTTGATTGCGACGGGCAGCACAAGACCGATGGGGTCCCATAACTGACCAACAAGACCTAAACAGCGCCTCTTTGTCAGGACATCCAGTTCTCCGAGGACATTCTTTTTGAAGGTGAACGTGTCTAGCTGTTTATCCCAGCTTAGGCCGAGAAGATCCGTGAACCGTTCACCGTTGGATTGGTCGATTTCTGCCTTATTGGAATGCCAAGTTTTGATCTGGAAGTTGCCTTTCGCGAGGACAGCGTCGATGTGGCTGATAATCTGCTTTGCCTTGGTTACTGTTTCTCTGGAGCCACCGATGTCATCCACGTACACATGCTGTCGGAGTTCTTCTGCGGCTTCCGGGAATTCTCCGTTCGAAAGCTTGGCTAGCGTGTTGATAGCGTTAGTTGCGATGTCAGGGGCCGGTTTATCACCAAAGTTCAGTCTTAGCCACTGGTAAACAGTTGGTTTGTCACATGTGTTGCTCCTCCACAGAAACCTGTGGTACACCTGATCCTCAGGATGTACCAGGATTTGGTTGAACATTTTACGAACGTCACCAGTGAACGCCACTTCGTCCCATCGCCATGCTGCCAGTACATTCAGAAGACTATTGATGAAGTTAGGTCCTTTCTCAAGGTAATCGTTGAGGGACAATCCATCATGACCTTTTGAAGATGAATCAAAGACTAGTCGAACTTTTGTGGTTCTTTCTGGCGTAAACACTGCTTGCAATGGGAGGTACCATTGGGGTTTATCATGAGCAATTTGTTCAGGTGGAATCATTGTGATAAAGTTCTGGTCTAACAACTTTTGCACTTCCTCTTTTACGACCTCGAAGCAACCCTTTTTCATAAACCCCCTTTCAGTGGAGAGCATCCTCTTCAGAGCGATGTCGTAGTTGCTTCGTTTTGGAGGCCCTCCTTCTTTCCAGGGCATCTTCACTTGTATTCTCCCGTCGACCAAAGTAGTTGAAGCTGCGAGGGACTTCACGAACTTGCTCTCACGTAACACGTTTTCAGTGCAAGTACAGAGTTTGGTTGGTTTGACTCCAAGGAGGTCTTGGTGCAGAAGTTTCTTGATATCTTCCTCGACACTCACTGTCCCTACTTCTATTGACTGAATTTCAGATAGGGTGGAGCCGCTTGACTCGAACTGTCCCAGAACGTACCATCCAAAGCAGTTTCTTTTCCCGATGGGCTCTCCAGGTTCTCCGGACACCGTGTGAATATCAATGAAGGCCTCTACGAAGTCTGTGCCAATAAGGAGATCTATGGCACCACCCGAGAGATGTATTTTATCGGAAACGTTCTTCAAATGGCTGTATTGTCTCACTGACTCCTTAGAAATTGTTTTGGCACTACTGCAAGGTCTAGTTACGGTGTACACTTGAAGGTTCTTTGTAATATCTTCGTCAGAGGGCGAGGCAACCGTGACATCGATTATCTCAGAAGGTTCGCTTTTCTTCTTTCCACCCGCCAGATTCATAGTGAGACGTGTTGATGCTCCATTTAAGCCAAGTCGACCAGCTGCACTTTTGGAGAGTAGGCTTGTGTTTGACCCGGAGTCCAACATGGCGAGAACTTCGACAAAATCTCCATTTTTGTTCATGACTTTAACTTTTTGCACAGGGCAAAGTCCAGTAACAGGTTTCAACTTGCTTTTCTGGTACACAGCATTCCCCTGGATGTTACCATTCGATGTAGGTGTGGGCCCTTGGAACTGACTTTGAAACGGTGGTGCTTTGGGATTCAAACTTGTGTTAGTTTCTCCAGTCTTCTCATTATGTAGGCACCGGTGATGGTTTTTTCTGCATTTGTCGCAGGTTGAGCCGTCTGGTTTCTTGCAATCGTTTGTGTGATGCGCTCTCAGACACTTGCGACATCGCCAATGTTGCTTTACAACCTCCCACCTTTGATTGACTGTTAGAATCTGAAACTTAGGACATGCAGCCAGGTGATGTTTGGTCTTACAGCCAAGAGGACATGTTTCATCGTCAGAATCCTCGCTGTTAGCGGCGTTATTTTCTGTCTTTTTGGGACCTTTGTCTCGGCGAATTTCGTTTCTTTCCATTGTGTTGGTGTTCGCTTTCCCTCGGGAACGAATACTCGCTTCTTGATGTAACCAGGTGATTAGATTGCTCACAGTTTCTTCTTTTCCTTCTCTTTTCATTTCTCTACCAAAATCTGAATTGTCACTTGGATCGAGTTTGGACAGAAGCTGGGTCATGAGGAACGGCGCTTCAACTGACTTCAGCACAGGACACCCAATATTATCTTCCATGTCACTTACATAACAGGCTATTGTCGTAGCGAAATGCGTTAGGGACTTAGAATCTCGTTTGACTGCTTTAAGATTATTAATCTCGGTGTGCAGTTCGTCCATTAGTTTTCGTCTGTCTGCGAACTCTGTATCCAAAATGATCCACGCGCTGTCAATGGTTTTACAAGTTTTTACTTGGTCGGTCCAGAATGATCCTTTTGGCATTGCATTTCGAAAACGTTGCAATTGTTCATCTTTATCCTGACCGTATTTCTTCATCCAATGGCTGAACTCCTTTTTCCACGTGGCATAGGTTCTGCGAGTTCCGTCCCATACTGGTACAGGTAATCGTTGTAAACTTGAGTTTGACGGTTTTGATCCGATGTTATCGGCCATTTTCTGCACCGCCGACGTCATGGACGACATTGATAATGTTAGCGCTTCCAGAGTTGTCGCATTGTTAGAATTTTCTGAGGAGTTTTGTTCCTTTTGATATGCAGCAAACTTTAAAGTGATTTGAAGGAAATCAGCTTTGGTTTTGTCTCCAGTTTTCTTTGTTGCTAACACGAGTTCCTCTTCTGGGCCAGTGCCTTCGTCGACCAGTCTATCCAGAATTGTTTCCTGCTGTTTCTTGACCAGCCTGTACTTGGTTTCTACTAAACTGAATGCTGCTTCAAGTGTTTTTAGTTCCGGTTTTACGGAGAAAATTATTTCGAATTCTTCCATTAATTCGTACAAGAGTTTGACGGCATTGTCCATTTTTCCCGCGAGAGTTTTCACGTCTACCTTCGGAGGCATTGTGAGCGGAATTTAAATGCAAAGCTTGGCGGTAGTTAGTAACTCGGCGTAATCTTTTGCAACAAATTTTGACTGATTCGCTCCTGTGATTGAAGGGCTACTTTATTTTGAAGATTTCACCACTAACTGATTTTCGCGTACATGACCGTACATGGAATTTATTTGCACTTGTAGTAGTATGGTCAACTGAAAAATTAAATTAATATGACAAAGAAGGTTATTACACATGTCGATTTCGGTTGAAGCGACGGGCAAATATTATACTTACAATTTGTGTTCCATATGCGGCTAGTAAGCTTCGAATTGCGATCTGTGGTGACACTTTTGAAATGTAAGTTGCGTAACGAACTTCTAGGTTTTTAAATAATTAGTCACCTGATCTATTTTTGCCGCGTTGCGCTAAGATAATTAAATATTCACAAAAAATTGACAAACGGCTTGAAAAATGCAAATCAGGGGGTACTCAACAGTTCCTCCCCGTATAATATGAAAGGGTAGGGATTTTACTAGTTGAAGTATATAAAAGGTAGGGAAATCTGTCATTTGGGTCTGTGAAAGGCTTCAAAAGGTCTAGCAGATGAATTTTATGGCTTTCTTAATTCGAGAAAACGTTCTATTTTTGTGATTATCTCCTAATAGACTTAAAAGACAGTGAGGAGGCTACCCTTTCACATTATACAGGGAGGCTCCGCCCCGAGGACCAGCCCCTTACCCTTGTTTATACCATTTTTCACGAATGGGTACTCCTTTCGTATTCCTTCTATTGACAAATGTACCTCTTTCACATACCCTGTTTAGAACTTTGCATCCCTTTTAATTGCTAATATATAGATTTAGCCAGGGCTAAAAGCGAAGCTCCCATTAATAAATTTGTAATTTCAATCAAACAATAAACTTTTATTCCACAAATCAGTTCACTTTAGAGCACATTCATGTGACTTTTGTTTTGAGGGATTAAGGCTAAGTGATTTGAGAGAAAAATAATTTGCTAACAGTCCAAGAGTGCACCAAACCTTACATCGAGTTGACGGCCATATGTACACCCAAAAAACAGCAATCATCTACGATCGCATTTAACGTCCATAATGGCTCTTGATCACAGTACATTAGGCCTGGAAAACAAATACTTGGAAAGCAAATCCGGCAGAATTTTTTCCGTTTGACAAGTTTGCTTTACAAAATCTTGCACAAATCTGGGCGCGTGTAAACCAACCTTTTTGTACTATGAGGCGCTGTTTTTATCATTCAGACCTCAGACAGAATGCAGTATTTCACAGTTTTGAAATATAAATTACACTCATTCAATATTCAGGACGATCGAAACACGCGTGGGCTTTTAGCGAAACCGCTAAAAAAAATTTCTAAAATCACCTATATAACGACCAGCCAGTTGCAAGCTGTAGAGTGTTTGAATGAACATTAATAGAGTTACACTTCAACATAATAAAGAATTTATTGTGTTTTTTTAATTTAATGGTTTTATAACACAAGCGTTTAAAACGCGCGACGTTTTGAGTACTCCTGCAACTGAAAATATTAACGGCAAATTGCAAGAGAGACTACTAACAATCAATAAAAGAAATATAATTCGGTGAAACATTTACACTGTAACAGAGACCACAATTTTCATTCACGAAGACAATTAAGTATTAAATTGTCTCCAAGAATCCTGAGTCTTTATGGTTAAAGCCTAAGTTTATGTTTTAAAGCCGGCTTCCCGGTGTTTGTTGTTTTCAAAGATGAACTCGAGGCGAGAAAATTGCTCAAAGCTTTCTTTCTACAGCCAAAATAAAAACGCAACGTTTTTTTCTTTCTATTTGCGGTGAGAAAATATCGACTAAAGACTTTTTAAAGTTCTGCAAGCTTAAATCAAACTTCATACTATAGGCAAGATGATTATCTCAAATCTTAATTCAAACATGCATAAACTATAGCCTCATAAACTGCGCTCGGCTTCATGAAATTAGATATATGAAAAAAACAAACACAAAATACAATAATTACTCCGTCAGCTCCTGGAAGCTACATCGCTTCAGACTTTTCAATCAAGCAAGGTGAAAAACGAAAACGAATCGATGCCATCCGAAATCGGATTTCCGACTTTGACAGGCGACGTATTTCTCAACCAAAAACCCAATAGACAAACTAGCCATGAATAACAGAAGACTCTTGATAGTAGCTGAATTTCATTTCGCACATCCAGTAGAACAAGACAGTTAAAAACATCACAAGTTGACACAAAACTCTGTCAGCTTCAGCTGTCACAGTAAACAAGTTTCAAGATGCTGCATAAATTTTCCGCATGAACTCACCCGTCAAATTTTGACCAATCAGAGCAGAAAAATTGGACGTAGAGCGTGACCAACGCGTTCACGGACGACTAAACAACAACTGGCAAAGCGATCATGTAAGAACGAGATCTTGACAAACAATCAAGACAAGAAACGAAGAAACTTTTAAAGGTCAACAATTTTTATTCCCGAAGACGTGTTTTGAGAGTAAAGCTGAGTCACGAATAGATTTAAATTAAGCCTTAAGTTTTAAGCCGCCTTCGCCCTGTTTGCTATTTTGCAAGATGAATTCCAGGCAAGAATATCGCTCAAAGTTTTCTTTAACAAACAATAGGATAACTAAACTATTTTTCAGAACTTTTTCTTCTAGTCGCGGTCAGAAAACGTCTAAAGACTTTTTAAGTTCTTTACTAGATCAGATAAATTGATTCAAACCTTACAAATGTGCGTAAAATGACGGCATAAACATGAAAAAAGAAAACACATAAAATGCAATAAAATTACTGAAGCTTACCGGTCGAGATGCAGCACGGAAACCCATCAAGTAAGGCCAGAATCGCTTAAGATTTTTCGCAAGGTCCAGCAAGGCGAAGCAAGCTTACTAAGAGTAGCTTATTTTTGAAAACGATGATTCCTGATTTCTTTTTGTCGTGCGGCGGATTTCTCAACCACAACCCAGTAAACAAGCCAGCCAAGAATAACAAAAAAATGTTGATAGCTGGTGTATTTCATTTTGTAGATCCAGTGCAAATAGACAGGTAAAACATCAAAACATGACTCAAAACTCTGTCAGCTTCAGCTATCAGTGAACAAGTCGCAGATGCTGCATAAATTTTCCAATTGAATCCTCTTCGCTAGCGCGCCTGTTAATTCTTACTCTATGCCTTTCTCTTCTTCTCTTTCCCGTCGCTTTTCACTTACAAGCAAATAGTTTGAATCCAATCCGCTATTGTTTGTTGCCATAAAAATTTCTTCGAAACAGTTTACTAGAAACTGAGCTCCCCGGACACAAAAACCCTTATGCAATGAGGTTTTTCCGTTGAAGTAAACATGTTTTTGAACGCGACAACATCCACGTCATTTCTTGCGCGATTTCCCGCCAAGAAACAGGTGGGTTGCAGAAATGCATCGCGCGGTTTATAACATACTCCTCCCCCCGACGGGCTGACACCTGATTCCCTTCCTTCCCCCGGAGTGTACGGGCGTACGCTACGTCAGAACCAAATTTTCTCGGATGGATGGTTTACTAAATTTTACCAAATTTTTATTATATGTAGGGCAAAACGACTGGTTTTTCATCTGAGCCCGCGAGATGGTCATGTGATAATTGTCAGCGGATGTCTGATTTTGACAGCTGTCAATCTAATTGTACTCATAGGGATGGCTTACAAAACTGAAAGGCTAGTCAAGTTGTGCAAGATCTATTGTGACATTTGACATCGGCTTACATGAAGTGTGTGTACGGACGGGCGGGCGTACGCTACGTCATAACCAAATTTTCTCGGATGGATAGTTTACCAAATTTTGTTACCCGTGGTGCTCCGCTGCGCGCGCTTCGCGCACGGGAGCTCCGCTATAAATGCACTGTCTTTTAAGTCTATTAGGAAATAATCACAAAAATATAACGTTTTCTGGACTTCAGAAAGCCATAAAATTCATCTGCTAGACCTTTTGAAGCCTCTCACAGACCCAAATGACAGATTTCCCTACCTTTTTATATACTTCAACTAGTAAAATCCCTACCCTTTCATATTCGTGAAGCCTGAAAAAGATACCCCTTTCGGGTGGAGCCTCCCTGTATAGGCCATCATGGGGAGTACCCCCTCCCTTCCGCCCCCCCGTGGGCATGACATGCACGTTTCAGCTGCTTACTACATCTTAGTTTTCATGATCAGCATTTTCATTACCAATATCATCGACACAATCACAAAGAAATAATCCTCCTTGGATCCAAAAATTTCCGATGTAACTAAGTACCATTCGTCATCCAAACGTGAAAATAACATCCGTCGTCTAAGATGTCCGTTTTCAGAGATCATTGTCGTTTCGAAGAGATGTACTTATATTGAATCAGTCATGATTTAACATAAAATTGTCGTCGTCGCAAAGTACTCGATGCTCAGTTCTCAATTGAAGATTATCATCATCCAGGATCATTTCCTTTTTTAATTGCTTTTTGTTTTGCTCATCCAATTTAACAAAAACAATGAATAATTTGAAAGATCCAGGACTCCTGATTTTTGATGAATTCAGGTTGCACTTGGAAATACCACATCTCGCACATAGTACTGGAATAATGTTTTCTGTTCAGGAACTTGAACAAATTTTATTCTGATCATTATAATTGAATATATTTTATGTTGTTTTTTTCATACGTATGGTAAATACCAGCATGTCTGTTAGAAACATCCTTCACTTATCTGTGAGTTGCTTCGCTTAGCTATGGCATTTTTTTTCTCGTTTGAGACTAGGTTACATATTTCATTGTCAGTTGGTACAATGTTAGTGGTACAGAACAACAGAAGAGAAACTGAAGCACCTACACAGAATCCAAAATTTGAAAAAAATACGATCTGTAAGGTAGGACCGACGGTTTTGACGAAGTACTCGAAGCTCATTCTTCCTCTATGTAATCCATGCGTGAAAAAAACATCCGTTCTCTAAAAAATTCGTTTTCTGGGCTGGTTCCAATCATTCTTTAATAAATTTCATTGTTTGAGATAAAAATTTCGTTTTCACTCTGAAATACTTTTCGTTGCTCATTTTTTTTATCAATCTTCTTCACCGAGACAATAACAAACGTATGTTCTACAAAATATTTGTCTTCATTGTTCACTTGTTGCAAGGTTATCATTGTCTGTAGAATTATTTGAGTTTGTGCTCTCTGTTGAAGTACATTAACAATGACAAGTCTTGATTGGTGAAGCCTTAAGTTGGGAATATTCCATATCATTTGTCTGCTTTTGTATATGTTGTGGTTTTATTTTTTTACTTAGTTTAAATTATATTTCCCTTTTTTGGGGGGTATGGTAATTTAACAGTTAATGAATGAGGCTGAGTATCTTAGGAAGAATTATGGAGATCGAGGAGAGTGTTATCCGTCGAGGCCGAAGGCCGAGGCAGATAAAACCCTCCGAGATCTCCATAAATTCTTCATATGATACGAAAGCCGGATTCAATAACTGTTTTATTATTCATTCAAAATAATTCCTAGTTTAAAAACATAGCTAAAACATGCTTACCTCCATCGATCGTGTACGTTTAGGTTTGTCCAGCTCCGTAAATATTCTCCAAACAGCAGATGTCGCCCTTCCAGTTGTCTTCTTGCTGTTCTTGCCATGTTTTTAGCTATTTTTTCGCCTAGTTCTTACTCTTGAAACGAGTGAAATGTCCGCCATTTTTTTCAAATTCACAACCAAAACAACTCAACCTCGTCCCCAGGTCTTCTCGGTTAACGGTGCCTTAACCTGCGAAAAACGCTGCATTTTTGCCGTCATTTGGTCATCGGTAACTGGTCATGGTGAATTAAACGTGCGCTTTTAGCCAATCAGAATCGGAAAAATATTTTGAATGAATAATAATAACACTTAATGAATGAGGCTGAGTATCTTATGAAGAATTATGGGGATCGAGGAGGGTGTTATCCGTCGAGGCCTTAGGCCGAGGCGGATAACACCCTCCGATATCTCCTTAATTCTTCATATGATACGAAAGGCGAATTCAATAACTGTTTTATTATTCATTCAAAATAATTCCCTAGTTTAAGAACATAGCTATAAAACATGCTTACCTCTATCGATCCATCGATGTTAAGTTCATCTTCGATAGTGTACGTTTAGGTTTGTCCAGCTCCGCAAATATTCTCCAAACAGCAGATGTCGCCCTTCGAGTTGTCTTCTTGATGTTCTTGCCATGTTTTTAGCTATTTTTTTCGCCTAGTTCTTACTCTTGAAACGAGTGAAATGTCCTCCATTTTTTCAAGTTCACAACCAAAACAACTCAACCTCGTCCCCAGGTCTTCTCGGTTAACGGTGCCTTAACCTGCGAAAACGCTGCATTTTTGACGTCATTTCCTCGTTAAAGTCAAAATTCTTCCAAATTTGGTCATCAGTAACTGGTTATAGTGAATTAAACGTGTGCCTTTAGCCAATCAGAATCGGGGAAATATTTTGAATGAATAATAATGTATGATAAAGAGTTTAAAACAATAGGAAATAAATTTAAACCAGGATAAAATTGAACCACGACATATAGTTGGAAATATTGAGATAATTTTGAGATTAAGGCATTTTTTTTATATTCAGGAACAAAAAAGTTATTATGATTTAATTTTGCAAAAGCTGAATTATCGGATAACGTAATACTGAGCCATTAAAACCGGGGCATTATATCATGATTTACAAAATTAGTCAGTATGCGACATTCAGTGAAATTGCGTAATTTCATTCCATTGCGTAATTCCGCGCACCTGGCACTACCAGATTTTTTTTAAAACTGGAAGGCAAAGCGAATGCTGTTGCACGCAGTTTAAGTGATATTAAGACCTTGGTTAATCGAGAAAAGAAACTCAGTATCCTACACAGAGCTGGAAGGCAAAGAAAATGCCATTGCTTGCAGCTTATGTGATAATAAGACCCCGCTGGTTAATCCAGAAAAGTAACTATATACAAAGAAAAAATCCTTTATTACTGTAAAGACCCTCGTTTTTATCATTTTTGCTGAAACCGCTCTTTTATTCCTCTGAAAAAATCTTCAATGATGGGAAAAGGTAACCACCCTTTTTACTAAGGTATTTTTATCTGCACAATTAATGAATCACCGGGTTTTCACTATTCTTTATCTATTTAGGTTAGAGAGTCACATGGAGTGCTTAGAAAAAAAGCTCATCTACTGATGTCATGTGTTCAGTATGTTGCCCGGTATCCGGACAGTACCAGTATCCGGACACTTGAAACAAAAACTCAATTTTTCAGGCGCCCTTTTCAGTTCTCGGTAAACGAAGTATTTCGAATGAAAGCTGAACATTTCAGCTTTAAGATGAAATTTTTGGCGATATGAAAGCTTGCGAAACAGTCGCAGAAGACGCCGTTCTGTTCAGGTGAGTCAACTTTTCATGGCTCATATTTACGCTGTTTACTGCGCAGTAAAATTAGTGCTGCTCAGAAAAGGTCGGGTAATGTGTGACATTTTCAAAGAAACTGATTTATTTTTAAAGTGAAGATACTTAAGGAAGTCATGTTTTCAGAAAGTTTATTAATTCTTCTTGAAATTCGATTTGTTTGGAATAACGGAGGCCAGAAACATTCACTAAGTTTTGATGTCAGGTGCCCAGTATCCGGACAGTTTTTTCTTTGCTGTACAGAATCGATGAATTAGCTGTGTACATTATCCGGAAAAGATATATTTCATATCAGTAACTATAATCAAAGCTTAGGATATATGATATAGTCGTAAAATGTAATTCTACTCAACTCCGTATGGAAATTTTCTTCACTCATTCAGAGGCGACTTGATTTCGTGTGCACGGCTTGTTTCGCGTGACTGCATTTTCTATATATAACGGAAAGCGTCTGAGTTGAACCTGGAATTCCCATACTTTCCCCAGTTGTGACTGCTAAAATGGGGTTGCAACGGTCTGAAATATGTAACAAAGCGATTGGGAGATGTGAAAGAAGGAGGAATTAGTGCTAGAAAAGCAGGCTTATTGTGACGACTGAGCATGAAGAAATCAACACTGCAGGTCAGACTAAATAGGAGAGTGACCTTTGACCGTCGGATTGATGTTCCTTCCCCAAGCTTTTTTTAAAATAAAAAATGAAGAAAAAAAGTCGTTTGCAGATTGGTTAATTGAGCTTGCAAACTGCGGCTTCGACATGTCCACGGATGCCTTCCTTTAATCAGTGAAAAAGTTCCTAGACAAGGAAGTGAGAATTATACCATTTTCAAAACAGCCGCTCGCGTTCCCCACCATACCCCAGTCATTTGTTCTGTTTTATTTCACGATGCTAGGTTACATTCTTGGAATCGATTGCCAGACTACTTTGCAAGTGCAAGAGAAGCTTATAAGTCGCTTGCCTGTCGAAATTTATGTACAATTACGTTGTTATTGTTGTGTCCGGATACTGGGCCAGCTGTCCGGATACTGGGCAACATAGGAGCTCTGCAAAAATATTAATTTTGCGATGGAAACAAAGGCAAAAAAGTTAAACTGTCTTTCGTCATATTAAGGACTAGATAGATTTTCTCTGGGCCAAATTTCAGAGCTCTTGCGATAAACAAAGGAAAGTTATTGCAATCTTAAACTGAAGTGTCCGGATACTGGGCAACATACTGTATATGTGGGACATCGCAAGCTGGTTTTCCAGTAATAAAAAATAATGCAATCAGCAATTGCTATGACATTAAGGCATCTCATTCAGAACAGGCCAACGGCCGGTTTTACACACACCTTTCTATAGGTGTTGGTACACGGAACGATTCGCAACGACGCTTTTTTTGCGCAACACAGCATCACAACACTGTGTTGCGACATTGTTTCGAATGGTTGCAAGTTTGTTCCAACATTGGTACGCTGTGTTGAGCTCAAAATCGTCGTGGTGAATCGTCCCGTGTAACATCACCTTTAGGTGTCCTAGGCGTGTACCAAAGTGTTGTTTCGCTAATTAAAACTTTCTACGGCGCGTGGTTGAGGGTTGTTTGCATTGCAAGTGCCAAAGTGTTGCTTTCACACTAAACCTTTCCAAGGCACGTGCCAAAGTGTTATTAATTTCCTTATAATAACTGTGGCTATGGAAAGCTTGCAGGAGTTTTGGTTAATTTCATTTGCGGTTGTTTGACTTCTCTTGGAAAATCAGGAGTCTCGTGTAAAACAAATTCTCCCTGTTTCTGGCTGGAAGGTTTGAGAGCTTGTGTGCTTTTGTGATAACCATACAAGACATAGATGAGTAAACCTAGTGAAAGATAAAAAGAAAGAAATTTGACTTAATTATTAATACTTTAAAGCATGTAGTAAGTGTTAAGTGGAAAAGTTTTAAGGAAGTTAGGAAATAAGTCACAGATTGAACTTAGTAATTTAGCCATACGTGGATATAGAGATCTGGGCCCGGTTCCTCAGGAAAGGCCGGTTAGCGTTAATCCAAGATTAAAATTTTGCTCCGTTTTTGTATTTTACATTCCAATGCATTGCTTAGGGTAACATTTTTGTTTCATCATTACTGTATCTCGTAGTAACAGTAACAGTATTTTGTAACCTCGAGTTGCATGTTCTTAAACGAGAACTGAACCGTGCTTGAAATTTGGCTTAATGCTAGGTTAAACTTTACCATCTTTTAAGGAACCGAGCCCTGTTAATAAAGAAGGCCTAAACGTCGTCAGTAGCAACGCTTTATACCAGATGGACGTTACTTCGTTGCTGTTGCAAGGAATTAAAAAGAAAAGCTTCATAACACATCGAGAAGTTTCCCCTGGTCCTAATACCTAAAAGTAAGCAATTCCTTCAAACATGAAGTCGGTACAAATGATTGTTCCAAATATGAAGCACCCAACGTCTGACATGAGCCGTTTGTACATTTCTGGAAGTAAGTTTATACGTTGGTAAGCTGATACATAGCGTAATTATCTGTACATGTCTTAGGTTCTTCGTAATATCTTAGGCCCTATTAGAAGACTTCTTTGGCTTTGATCAATAGACCACTTGCATTAAGAGGTCACGTGACCAATGCTTCCTTTAAACAATGAGTTGGAATCTTGCTGATGCCAAAAATTGACAGAGCACATAAAAATTAGCTTACATGCACCCGAAATTTGAGAGGAAACGCATATAAGGGAGATATTTTATGGCACTTTGATTCACTTCAACAAAGCAGTATGATTTGTATTGGCCGCCATGTTGGAGGGCATACTCTTGCCCTCCAACATGGCGGCCAAAACTTCTTTTTGCTTATATCTTGTTAAACGTTTGATAGTTACGCTCAGATGTGCTATTATTATTAGCTCACTTAACTTCTGTGTATCATTTAGTTTTTGTTGCGGTCTGCAAGGCTTTCTAATAGTTTAGGGTTTTTGTTTTTATTAGATAATTGTGTTATTTATGTGCTTGTCTTGCCCCGCCACGACTAGCTTTCCATGCACCTATTTGCCGGGCAGACTATCCAACTTTTGTATTTTACTACAAAGAATAAAGTTGTAGTTGTTGTTGTTGTTGTTGTTTAACTTCTTTCAATTTTTTTTTTCATTGGTCTTATTCACATTAAAGGTGGATTATCCATCTGAGACGGGTTATCTGGATAATTCGCGTCAGACGGATAATTCGTCTCAATTTGAAAATATGGAAGTGTCTTGATTTTGGATGGACAATCCGCCTGATTTTATCCATCTGTTTTTCGCCGTCAGCATTGACCGTTTTTGAAGATGAATTATCCGTCTCTATTGTGACAACGGGCCATTTTCCTTTGACGACGATATTGCAGTTAGGTGAATATCTATTTATTTTCTAGGCGTACTTACCAACCACCATCCACGCGCCAAATCGGGCAAAGGTTATCCACTGAAGATTTGTTATTAATAACACATTCAAGAAGATGCTTACTGTGGGAATATAGGGGACGCCAGGTACCATAAACGGAAAGGTGGTGTTGTTTTTCGGTTGAAGCAGAATTGCAACAAATGATATAACAGTTATCCCAGAGAACGAGCAAATAAGGATCATGGCCCACCATTCCATTTTAGAAATTTGTTCAAAAGCAGTATAGAGAATAACGATGATTGCAGTGATGCCAACTACCATGAAAAATACCGACAGTTTGACACGAAAAGCTGTACTTTGAGTCGGCTCTTTTTTAGAGCCACGATCATTCTTTTTTACAGTTTCTTGTTCCCCTGATATTAAGGGGACCTCGGTATGTGAGCCATCTTGTTGCCCAGCATGCGTGAGACACAGACTTTGAAGCCATTTTACTGTTATGGCTTTTCTTTCGCCAATGCTATTGTCATAAACGCTCTCGACATCAGGCTGATAACGAGTTACCAGTACGGATATCGTAACCATTGTATATGCTAGCAAGGTTCCAATGGACAAAAGCTCTACCTGAAAAAAGAACAAGGTTACTCAAAGGTGTGTTAAAGATATATCTATTTGTTATATAGCTGGAATTTTTTCTCAACAGCGCGCGCTCTTATTGATCATCGGTTACTTCGAGTTCACAGGACATCTAACAATGAACAAATAAACAAATGTTTCAAAAGAAAATCTATGACGTCAGAGGGTAACAGTACACTGCTACCCGTGAATGTTGACGCTCGCAAGATTTATTTTCAAATTTGTAAGCGTGCGTGGGCTATATAACAATTCGCTTCGGAAACAGTTAATTTTGTTTCCTCCGAATCATGTTTTCCTCGGCAACAATGAGATTCTCGAGAAACAAAATTAACTGTTTCTCTCGAGACAAGTCATTAAAGGGACTGGTTCACGATGATGCGCATGCGCGCCGTTCTTCTTTTCAGAATAAATTTGTCGGGTCAACACTAAATTCGAAATCGCCATTACCGGTACAATCTTTGAAAATCCTTCGTTTTATTCGGACATCCGTCGCTTTGGCTGGTCTAGTTATACTTCGGTAGTGGTGATTAACGTGTGGTTGTGTCGTTTGACTGGTTACGTTTTAAGAAGACGCAAAAAATAATGTTTTGATCATGGAGGTTCAGAAGACCATCGTGGCCGTCCGGCAACAGGACGCTCTCAAGAGTCTTTGGAGATAGAGAAGCTTAGCCTATCGATCTGGTATGGTTCTAGGAGTAGTGTGTGGCTTACGAAAAGAATACAGGACACTTGGAAAGTGGTTAAAGACATGAGTTGGTTTAACTTTGATTTGATTTTTGACTCCGACCTGTAGTTATACCGCAACAGGCCGCGCGATCTTCACCGATCTGGTACACTTGAAATGTTCCTTGTATCTTTGCTTTACCATCGTATATGTTTAAGAATTGATGTTTTTAAAATAAATTATTGCCTGAATATTCTGTTTATAATCTAGTTTCTTTATGTGTGCTACTCGATAACATATGTTTTGCGGAACACTGACCCGATGCAACGCGAATGAATTTGTTCATTTGTTGATAAGCAAATGAAATTTATGCTCAGTTAAGGATAATCTTTATACTCATACGTTGTGTGCTTTTGTCACCGGTCAGGCGCTATTTGTAGGTATTTCTGGGTTTATATAAGGCGAACTGAGAGAACAGTAATAGATGTTTGGTTACAAATTTTGTTTGCCGATCGGTGACCGCTTTGTTAGCGTGGATACGACCTCGTAAAAATACACGTTGGTAAATGTTTGTTTCAAAGCAGGACAGGGCTGTAAATTTTATTCTTATCGGCTGCAACATATATCTGAGGAGTAGCAAAGAATAAACTTGAATTATGGGGATAAATAAAATCAAACCAAATGCCCGGAAATACTCTCGCGTCGCGAACAATTGATTTGAATTTTGTAAATTTACTTGCGTGCATCTAACTCGCTTCCGATTGGTTGAAAAACAATCAGCTACTCTCAGAACTCACACATGCGTATTATCGTGAACCAATCCCTTTAAGTGTTTAATATATATATAAAATCCGTCATACTGTGTTAAAGCGGTGTTAAAGTATGGTCTCCGAGGGGTCAAATAATGCTTGAGCCGCACCCAGTTTGGATTCGTTTAGGAGTAGTTAAATTGATATTTTCCGGGAAAATTCACGTCAATTTTGTATGCGATTTACCCCGGGTAAACTGTCCACTTCCGGCATTCATTTTAGTACCTTGCCAATTTACACACGCAGCTACAAGTAGCGTTTAGAGAAAAAATCCTCAAAAAAGCACTTTACCAACTGGTGGAGATCAAATATCACTGCCAATACTGCAGCAAAGCATCCAACGAAGATCGTGGCCCTCACTGGTGCGTAGGTAGAGTCACTTACGTGGGAAAACCATCCGAAGAAAAGACCGTCAAGAGACATGGAGTAGAGAAGTCTCGAAGGTGAAAAAACGACACACACTAGAGCGCTGATTGTCGCAGATATTCCTCCACAAGCTACGATGTATTTAGCAACTGGAAACTTCCCCACTTTTGCAAAAGCTGTCGCTAATGGAGCGAAAGTGTCTAATTCATGGTAAGGTAATATCGCTATTAACACAGTTGTGACACCCAACAGGGCGAGGGTACTGATGGATATACTGAGCAGCAACGACAGTGGGATGTTTCTTGAAGGGTGAATAGTTTCCTCGGCGGCGGTTGTGATGACATCCAATCCAACAAATATAAAAAAACAACTGGCAGCTCCTTGTAAAACGCCTCGAAAGCCATAAGGTGCGAACCTGTTTGTCCATTGGTTGAGATCAGCGATCAAAATACCGTATATTATCATAAACAAAATGATAAGGAAATTTGCCACTGTCACCGCTTTTTGAACATTAGTAGAAATGCGAACTCCTGAACATACAAGCATCACGGCAGCAATAACTAAGCCGCCCGCAAGGAAGTCTGGAAAGAGAGCAATTCCAGGGACGTTCCAAGTCACTATGTCTTGCATAAAAAACCTGTAGATTTGACCATGAAATAGAGTATCTATGTACTCGCTACAAGCCCGAGCCAAGCTCGCGCCTACGATGATATACTCTAGAACAATATTCCACCCAACAATAAAAGCCCATATTTCACCCAGTGTCACATAAGTGTAAATGTAAGCTGACCCGGCTTTGGAAATGCGGCTGCTGAACTCGGCATAGGCGAGCAAGCAAAGTATTGCTGAAATAAAGGCTAGAATAAAGGAGAGAACGATCGCAGGTCCTGCTACGTCACGTGCCAACTCTCCTGCCACCACATACACGCCAATTCCAACGACTGTTCCCACCCCTAGTGAGGTGAGGTCGAAAACTGAGAGACGCCTCCTTAGAGAAGAATCTGTTAACCACCCAACGACTGGCTTCTTTCGATGTAAGTTGTCGCATAGATTCTGACATGGCATTTTGTGGGTCAAAGTTTGAAGCAAGTATTTCTGAATGGAAGGAAAAAAACATGTAAATCTTTTACTACACTCTCTACAACTCTCACCCCTCCCCCCACCAACTAAACGCCCTCGCCTCTCAGTTTTCAAACACCTCTTTGGGCATATAAGGTACCTTTTTAACTTGCATATTTTCCCAAGGAAGGTCCAAGGAGAATTTGATCCTTTGTCTCTTCATAAATTATGCGTATTGCACGTGAATAGGACGAAATTTGAAATAAAAAAAAAACGTTCCATAGACGCCAACCAATAAAAGAGAGACCTTAGGAAACTACGACTCAAAACTAATAAGTCAATAAGTTTATTAAAAGTAATAAGTTTATTAAGAAAAACAACAACTCTGCAGGCACATCACGCTTTTTTTTGGAAGTTTCTTAGAAGTCGAGTCCATGCACAACGACGGCGTGAAATGACTAAGGCCTTATCCACAGGTGTCCGGGTATTTTTGATAACGGGGATTTTTTCTCTCTTTTTCTGTAATACGCGTCTACAAGTACCTTATTTGACTCGTATTCGCCCGTCCACATAATAACGCTAAAACGATTGAAATACCACGATAGCTTCCTTACAGAGTTTGCGTAATGTTAGTAATGTAAGATGTACGATAATACTCCGAAATGCATCGATCGAGAAGGCCTGGGAAGACGCCGTACAGGGACTGGGCAAGATGGGGCCTAAATTTTAAGTTAAGAGAGAGAAAGGCAAGGCGGTCTGAAATTTTCCTATTAATACATCTTTCTGTCTGAATTCGGAAGCAGTCTCCTCTCTACAGCTCCAATCAACTTTCCTTCTTTTTAAGTAACTTAAAGGCAAAAAAGTTAATTATTCTTTGCGACGTCTGCCATATATGGGCTATATCGGTATGTGCCGCTGTGAAGGGTATGGTTTCAAGCAGTTTACTCTAGGATATGGTATATAAATCAGAGAGTTTTTGGGGGGGGTCTAGAATAGGGTGTCATTTCCAGGAAACTGTTCAATTCGTTGAAGATTTTAATCTTTACTAGGAAAAGCGGGAATTGTCACTCAAAAAAATCAAACCGCAAGTTCAAACTTACGCAACTTAGTCTAAAAGCTACTCTAGGATAGGGGAGATTTGGGCATTTCAGTCTAGTAAAGGGTAGGAAACATTCAGCTGAAGTAGCTCTGGTATAGGCTAAGGGTTCAAGGGTCCCAGCGGCACATCCCCACCCAAAAATTCCTAAAGTACCCCCCCCCCCCCGGCGTCCATACTGAGCTCTGATTCGTGGCTCAAGGTGTGACCCAACCTCTCGCGCGAATGAAAAATTATCCATTAACAAACTGTTAGAAAGAGGAAGCCTTTTTCTGAAAAAAATATATTCCGCCGAGAAATCTGACGATCCTCTTGTTGCAATTTGTTACAGGGAGAAGTTCTTGGAATACGTTGTTTACACATGCAAATAAGATGAGATCCAAAATGAATCTCACTACCATTTTCTCTGTATCCTTTACGTAAAACTAAGCGCCCAAAAAGTCTGATGAAATAAGCAAATATAGTCAGCTGAATATCTTTTCTTAAGGTTGCAAAAAATTCTATTTATTTTTACCTGCTTAGATCCATTTATTTGTAGTTCTTTTCTTTTTCCGTAATTGTCATATAGAATGTACGCCAGCATGTATGATTAGAATAACAAAAGCTGTCAAGCTGTTACTTTTCACTTTGAAAACTTACTTTCGGCAATTTTACTACGTACAGATGGGAAACGTACGGGGGAACCTTAATATAGTATTTTACTGATGTTATTGCAAGTATAGGCTTTTTTTTATTCATGTACTAATATTTTCCCGCTGGTGAAGCAACAAGAAAGCCCCCTCAAAAAAAAAACTTTCAACTTATTTCCCCACTGCAAGCTTTCATTAGTTCTGCTACAGCTCTCTAGCGGAGGTTATATGTTGGTTGCTTTATTCTTGCTACGCCGATTACCACCGGAGTTTTGAAATCGATAGAGCACAGGAAACCTAAATGGCAAGAGGCCAGGGATAAGCGTTTAAAATTTTTCATACCACAAACTCTGTATAACTGGACGTTTGTTATGAGTTGTTGTGACCAGTTGAATCACTTAAGGTTGAGAATAACGGAGCCAGACGACTGCTATTGAGTTTGGTTTGTACATGATAAGGGTTTTAGCTACAGGCTTATTAAAAGTGAGGGCGAAGGGATACTTACGAGTAAACAATGACTAAACTTCCAAGCCTCAAAGTGTTTTATATTTTTATCATGAAAGGCGAATGATGAGCAGCCTTTAAGAGTTTTTGGCGATAGGCTCTATCCTAGAGACCGTTGTGAAACGCATCGCACGCGAATTGAACAAATACTTACGTACCTTCCCTTACCTCTCTCTCAAATCCGATGGTTTTCAATCCTCTCCCGAGTTCAGTTACATTTTTTACGTAAAACATTAAATTAAAATGTAAGCAACTGCTTTCGGGCTTAAATACTATAATTATGCACGTTTGTGCTCAAAGCTTATTATGTAAATATATATTTTGGCGGACAGCAGAATTTTTTCACGTTTGACTGATTGCTATAGCAAAAAAGGGTTAACTTTTCGATCAGAGATGTAAATTTGGAACCAACCAACGTAAATATATTTTAGCTTCTTTCTCCAGTTAGCCTGGGTTGGAAGAACGCAAAGTGGATGCGAAAATTTACTCAAGCAAAACGTCTGAACCGCCACCTTCGCCAACAAAAGGTTTTCAATAATTGCTTGCAATTGCTTTCTTTTATAAACCAACAAGCAATTAGAGCCACGCGACAACTTGCTTCGGACAGTGCAATTGCCGCCCTGCTATTATTTATAGACTACAAGGCCTCTCGCAAACCATCAAGCCAGTCAGTCAAACTTTATTAGCCTGTTGAACATTCGTTTTTTTCGCGTTTTTCAGACGAGAGAAGGCAAGCACGAGACGAGCGAGGGTCGACCCTTTGTTCGCCCCGCGCTTGCCTTCTACAAATTCGTCTGAAAACTTTTTTTTGTTGATATACCGATTTGCATAAAAGGGACCTAAAATTTCCTTTTTACGCCATAAACACTTGCATGAGTAGGGGATCATAAATAAGAAGTACTTGCATGATGACGTTCTTCTCTTGAGCATGCTAATTTTGATAAACAGGTTTACAGATCGTCGTAAGCGGCATGCTAAAAATACAGTGGAGCGAATCGAACAGAATTGAACCAAGACGAATGGTCGAGAAAATTATTCATTTTACTCGATTTAGTGTCTGAAAACCGCAGATTAGCCCTAAGAGTGATCAGCATCAAATTTCTCCTTGTAATATTAATGCTTTGTAAAACAGAGTGGTCATGAGAATTACGCACATGATCACACAAGATGTATTTGTTTGATTTTTTATTAACTTCTCCCCACTACTTCTGTAGGTAATGAATAAGGGCAACAAATGAGAATTTAAATTTTGATCTTAGGGTTTAAAGGGTTAGTTCGATAGTCTAACAATAGTGGAACCTCTTCTTTGGGGCACCTCTATTCAAGGGTAATCTCCATTCAGGGTCCCAGAAAAATGTTCACATAATCTAATCTGCTACCTCTATTCAGGGGAAAGAGACTCTTCTACTGGTTCCCGAAACCCTATTTTAACCTCCATTCAGGGGACACCTTAGCACTCAAAACAAGACAAGTTTATAATGATTTTTTAAACATTATCTGGCTGCTTTACATTAGTGCAGCAGATTCAGAGGCAGAATAAAAAAAATCTAAATATTACCTTTGCTTATGAATTATTTACAGACCCCGGTCAAACCTCCTTTCAGGGGACACTAGCCTTGGTCCCGAGACTGTTTCATGAGTAGAGGTCCCACTTGGAGTTATTTTTTTGGAATATGATAGCCATTATGCATGTTTTTGACGTCAGACAAGCGGATTTCACCTCCAACCCTGGAATGAAAATTCTTTCGTTTTTGAATTCATTAGAGACGTATAGATTCAAGGACGAGGACGACTACGAGTACAAGATTTGACTTGAAGGTTTTTCGCTTATTCTGAAAATAAAGGCTCCCCGGAAAGCTTCATTTTACCTTTTTTCAATAGGAAAGTTAGCACTGTTACCTTTAGTGAAGGAGTTATGTTTAGTAAATGACGCTGGTTCATGCGCAAGCCTTACTTAGTACTGAGAAAATCTCATACGCGTTGTCGTACTCATCTTAAAATCTGAAGGTCTCTAATGTGCGCGATGCGGAGATTGAAGAGGTCAGCGGTCAGCGAGCATTATGGCCGCGTTTTTTGCTGTCCTTTGTTACACATAATTTTCAGGGGCACAATATTAGTTTATCTAGATGTATCCCTCTCCTCTCCTTCCAATACAGAATGTAATTCAATTTAAGTGTTGTAATTTCTGTTTTACGCGTTTTTTCCTTTGTAAATCTTTATCTGTTACTATATTACTTTTTTCACGTTATATTTACATAACTATGTATCAGCTAGGAATTGGAGGAATAAATAACATTAAAAAATAAATAAATAATATGCGCGATTATTCTTTTCAATTCTATTGCCTTGGGAATTCTTTTATGAAAAACATTTCAAGTTTAGATTTCAAAACGAGGCTTAATAGTGAAATTTGCTGGTCTGACGTCAACATCATTGCCTTATGTTGCGCTGCGATACATCCATTACAGTAAGAGCAAACTTGAAACGGCATTCTCCAGAGCATCTTTTAAAGGTTGTTTAACAAAACAGTAAAAGTGGGCGTTTTGTTCAGCAGTGAAAAATCGAGTTGGCAACCGTTATTTTTTTTACAAGACCATAAAAATTGGCATTCGGGATCTTAACTGGATGGGTATACACTGTACCTGCCAATGCCAATCCGCATCAAGTAACCCACATCGTTTTAATATAATTTAATTTAATCAGCAAAAGTGCTGGAAGATCTCACAGTGCCAATCCACTCTTACTGATGCGTAATCCAGGAAGCTTCACATCTGTCAATATCCAAGTCCCGTCTACTTTACAAGTGCATTTTGTTTAATACATGTGTTTTCTAGCAAATTCATCACCGGAAGTTCCATCTAGTAACTCTAACTGAGGTATATTTATGTTCTGTTCAATATTCGGTGTTTCTTGTAGGATCCTTACATCTCCATCTTCAAGGTTTTCGGTTGGTTTCACTCCTTCTAAACTGTGCCAATATCCGTAGAATAAGTAGATGACAAAGCCTACAATGGAGAAGAAAGTGCTGCTACTTAAATTATTATTCCGTGTATTCTCTTCGTTTCTGAGGGACTTAAGGTGTAGCGACCTGTGACAAACTTGATAATTCTTTTTGGTTTCAAAGCGACGGCTACGAAACTTGTTATATCGTTCAGCACTTGTTCAGCACTTGTTCAGCACATAATCATGAAAGCTGATTTGATTCGGCAAGTAATAGATATTCATTTGCGAAGTCAAAGCTTAAGGGTACCCTACTTAAAAAAATAGCGTCCAGTGAAAAAAATTCGCTATTATATTTATCTTACATTTCCGTCAGTCCTAGGCTTTTTTATATAAATAAGTTTTAGAGAACCCGTTGGAGCAGAGGCCGCAACTAGAAAGTCCTCATGAATAAATATATTTATCACTAGTCACTGATGTAGAACTTTTTTCGTATTTGCTGATTGATAGTTGCAGGTTTTCTCAAACTGAATAAACGTTAAGAAAACTTTACATCAGTCACCTAATACCTCAAACTGTATTGAACGATTAAAGTCACGATAGGCAAAGTAGCCTGTCTGCGCACGTCTCCTATTTCCATGCATTTGAGCAACAAGGGAAATCAGTGGAAGACGTCTGCACGCATGCTCCGAAACGTAGCTGTGTAGCGGCGTAGCTGTTGTGGCACTTAGAGAAGAGGTTGAGGACATGGTTGGAGGGTTTCAAAGGATCATAAAGACGAAATAGCCAAAGTAGTGACTGGAAAAGATAGCAACTGCACCTGATGAAGGTCGGTTAGTTTTTTGAAGAACTTTAAGAGAAAAAAATTACTCCGGTCATTATTTAATTCTACCACAACCGATGAATTGAAAATTTACCTGGATAAATTAGGATGACTTAGGAGTTAAGATGTTTTGAGCTGAATGAGTAATAAAACAATTATTGGGCGTGGCTTTCGTATGATATGAAATATATGGCAGATTTTTATTAGGAGTGTGATGTTCACATACCGAACCCGGATGCTGAGACGGATAAAACTCTCTTCCATAATGGTTGTTTGAAAATCTCAATCTGTTAACTACAATAAATCTTGAGACTTTTTTCTGAGGGGAGAAGGGGTTGGGGCAGGTCCAGGTCCACTTGGTTTTGTTCCGGGAATTGTTCCTTGCATCTTAATGTGTATCTCAACATTTTTTAAAATTGCCTTTCGTAGCATAAAATTAAGTTTGACTCACCTAGCAACATCCATACACCAAAGCGAACATAAGTCATCTCATTAAGATTTGCTAACAACAAAATATTGATGAATATTGTCAATGCTGGCGTGAAAGGAACAAAACACACCATAAATGGAAACGTGGCAGAATTTTGGGGCTGACGCTGGACGACCAAAAATGAAACAATGATAATTGTGGAGACAAAACAGATCAGGCAAACTGCCCACCATTTTCCTTTGTAGATATCGTCGTATATAAATCTCAACATGACAGCCAGAGCCGCCATACTCACAACCAGGCAAAACACGCCCACTTCTGCTCGATATGCGGTATATTCAGTAACTTCTGAATTAGTTGAATCTGAAGAATCTGAAAATTGAGGATGTGAAGAAATAGCGTTGTCTTCGTCGCTTGTGATCCGTTCGTAGGCTTTTCGAGATTGTTTTGTATTTTTCTTTTCTTTCGAGAAGAAGACAAGTTTACGTAGCCACTCAGTTATGTTCTCGTTTGGTCCTTCGGGATGTGGAACGCTCTCTACCCCAGGCTGATATCGACTGACAAGAACAGATATGGCGACTTTCGTGTAAGCTACTAACGTTCCAATTGACAAAAGTTCCACCTGATGATACAAATTTGACCTGGAGTTAGTAGGCAATTGAACCAACGACCATAAGGGTGGCGCCAATAAGAAACTTAAGAAAAACAGGGAGCATCTTAGCAACTCCGGCACGCCCATCACGCCTTCTAGTACATTTCGTTGTCGTCTCCTGCACAATACGAGAAGACTAAAATTTCCTGACGCCACTTCATGACGATTTTCTTCTCCTTTTTTGTCCCTAAATGCAACCTAACAACTGAACTACACAAACACTGCTTGTATTACACACATCGAGCCACTTTAGGTACTCGTTGTGAATAGTGTAATTCTGTTTGATATTTTCACTGCCGTTTAAGTCCAAAGTAGCCAAGCAGAAAATCCTGACTAAATGGCAGCAAGTTAACTTAGCGTTGTCAGTTCGTGTTGAATTTAAAGGTCTTTAGTAATTTAACAGAACAAAAACGGAACTTACCAGTTGGTCAACTTGAAAAATCATAGCTAAAATCGCCATGATGATTCCAGAAACGAACGTCGCTCGGCCAGGCACCTGCGATTTATGGTTTATTTGGGAGAACCACCTAAACAGCAGTCCGTCAACAGACATTGAATGGACGACTCTTGAGGTGGAGTAAATACAGCAGAAAAGTGCGCTGATTGTCGCGCAAATACCTCCACTTAATACAATGTATTTGGCTCCGCTAAATGTTCTTTCTTGAAAGGCATCTGCTAGTGGTGCAAAAGCATCACGTTTTAATTTTTTATAAGGCATCATAAGTGTCAGTACCGTGGAAACACCCACGTATGCCAGCGTGCTCATTATTATAATTAAGAACAGTGATCTTGGAATACTTTTCTCTGGCTGTACGGCTTCTTCTGCGGCCTCGGCAACAACATCGAAGCCTGTAAAGGCAAGGAAAGCAATTGCTGTTCCACGTAGTATGCCGTGCAGACCGTGAGGCATAAAAATGTGCGTCCAGTTTTGTAAGTTTGCGAAGAAACTTCCGTAGATGATTATAAATGTTATAACTAGCAAGTTAACTGCGGTAATAACGTTGTGAAAATTTGTGGAATTGTGAACCCCCGTGCAGAGAACCGCCATCACTGCAAGAACTAGGGCGGCCGCCATAAGGTCTGGGAATGTTCTTTCATTCCCGAATACGTGCCAGTGCGTTGAAAGGTATTCTTCAAAGAAGAGGAACAATTTCCCCCTGGAAGCAGAATTTATGAACTCGCTGCACTTTCTAGCAAGACTTGCTCCGGAAATTAAAAATTCCAAAACTATGTTCCAGCCTACAATGAACGCCCACACTTCGCCTAAAGTTGTATATGTGTAAATGTACGAAGATCCAGTGTCTGGAAAACGGCTACCATACTCGGCGAATGAAAGCGCGCATAACAATGCCGCCACGGACGCTAAGAGAATAGAAAGGACGACAGATGGACCTGTAGTGTCCCGCGCTACTTCACCAATTGCCACATACAGTCCGGCGCCAACGATTGTACCAAAACCCAAGGAAGTAAGGTCCAATGTTGTTAGACATCTTCGAAGTGGAGTTTCTGGCAGCCATTCTTTTTTAACCTTTTTACGAATTAAGTTCTCAAGCAGTCTTTTCAAGGCCATCTGTCGAAAATATTGGGAGAGTAGTCATAAGCAAATGCAATTTGTACGGCATTACAAACAAGCAAGACTTTACGATGTCTCTTGGGTGCAAAGTACTCTGAGAATTCACCATTTGCACATCTCCCAATTCACCTAGACTGTGTTGCAGACGTAATTTTTTCCCGGTTAGTAACGTCTGCGAAACAACACCGGGATACTTTCTCTGAACTTCAACGTACTCGAATACCGGAAGTGCGTTTCGAATTTCCCTCCAACCTACTTTGCAAATCGCCAATGGCTTTTTTAACAGGCCAATCATGGCGCGCACTGTAATCCTGGTGCACAGTTGGGGGATTGGGGGACAAGGATTGAATGACGAAAAACTTCATCACATATGGCGCAATATGAAAAAAAAAAGGACAAAAGAAAAGCGGCTACCTATTTGCAGCCAAGGAAATTCCATTCTTCTGCGCATAATTCTAGTAACGTTTCTTTTGCGTCTTTTGACCAAGCAATTCCACGATCTCTCTTTAGCGATTTAGCGGCTACCATTTTTAAAAAAACAACGTATGCGCCTCGGTTACAGCAGCAGTAAAATTGCGTCGCATTGCATCTCATTTTTGGCTCAGTGACTAGGTGTGCCGAGACTATCTTGCTACTCCGGGTGGTCTCCGCACTCCTAAAAATTGGGGCACCAGTGTCAAACTTTGTTTGGTATCGATGCGTTTACACGCGAGTGCTGTGTCCAAAAATTGAAATCACGGTGCCAAAAATGTGAAGTGCCGTGCCGACGTTTTTGCGAGTGTAAATGGGTTTAAGTCTCCACTGCCAGTTTAATATCTTGACTCTTTTACAGAGTTTCTACGTTATTCTGGAGATAAGACGCGTATAAAATAAATTAAGCAGTAGTTAGTAATCCGGTTTGAAGCAACCTCGTCCCGGGTCGCTTTTGCTTGACTTTGGAGGTGGCCTCACCTCCAAAGCCAGGGAAAAGCGCCCTGGGGACGAGGTTGGGTTTCAAGCAATTAAGTCAGTCAGTGCGCCAATTCATAGCACTACACCATCGAATATTACCTTAAATTAGCATTCTATACTAGTAGGGAAAGGTGATGTTACACCGGACGATTCGAACGAAGATTTTTAGCGCAACACAGGGTTGCAATGTTGGAACAATGTTGTAACAATTCGAAACAACGTCACAACAATGTTGCAACGCTGTGTTGCGCTAAAAATCGTCGTTGTAAATCGTCTCGTGTAACATCACCTTAAGGAAAAGCTAATTTAAAAAATAGTCCAAATTTAGCCTTCTAACCTTGTTTCAAGGTTACAGCAGCATCCTTTGAACAACCATAATATCTTTCATCACATGTTGACCTTCTAATTTGCTCAACGTCAAAATGCTTTTGGGAATCCCATACTTCGGGATCATTCGACAGTCTGGAGTACTTTGCTTTTCTCATGCTATGAGCCCCTTGTATGAACACAAAATTTACAATTCTGCCAATGATTCTTTCGTTGCAGCTTATATAACTAAGGAAACGTCAAAACTCCATTATTTGACTTTACGACACACAAAAAAAGGATGAATTAGCATTATAAATATTTTCTTTTTTTTCAGCCCATTGCCCTTAACCGAAAATTTCCTTTATTGTCAGTTGCCTAAGTGTAGATTTCAAACATAAAGGCCTACATTTTCAACAGAGAAAAGATATGTCCCCGGGGGGCACTCCCTTATTTGGCCTATACGGCTATTTGCCGCTGAACAGTATATGGTTTTCAAGGGCTTGAGTCTTAAACAGGGTACACAATTTCAGTAAGCGTCTTGAACAGGGTGTCTTTTTGGTCTGGAAGAAGTCTTCAAAGAGTTTGAAGACTTGCAATAAGCGGTCTACACTTGCAATACCAATAATTTTTTTCCTAAATAAAAATTTCCACGATTTTAAGGTTAAAAATGCTTAATTCTGTATGCAAAACAGAACAAATTAAGGTCAGAAAGTAGTGTCTCCTGTCTTAAACAAGGTGACGAAATAAGCAATTTTTGACTTAAACAGGTTCGGGGTTTGAAGGTCTCGGCGGCACAGCTCTACCTAGACTTCCCTTGAGTGCCCCCCCCCCCCCCGGGAAAATTTCCTTGTTAGATAAGGGCCCCAAACTGTTCCAGTTACCATTATGTGTATGTAACTACTGAATTTAAAATTCTAAATTATTTTTCAGCTCATTAATGTTTTTAAACTACCACTCTGCTTTAACGAAAGGGATGAAAATAAAGACAAAGCAGAGGCCATGTTTACAAACATAATTTCTTGCTGTCGACTCTAAGTGCATTTTCCGGTCACTTATTCAAATACTGCAATTAAAGTTGATTCAGCTTGGCTCAATGCTATTTACTCCAAGTTGCTTATTTTTATTCGAGTCGATTAAGTTTTTTGGATACGTCTGCTATTTTACTCGCGTTCAGCACATCTTTTCATAGGATACGAACGCTATAATTTTATATACATATCGCTTACTTACCCATAACATTCTACATGGTTCATTAGTGAAAATATGAATCATCCTGTACCCTGGTTTGACTCAAACCATTTCTGGCCATGGCAATCTATGTAATTTCACTTTGTAGAGCACTGGAAAATATACTTAAAGCTGGATGTCTTAATAAGTTTTCGATCTTAAAAAAATTGCGCGGACATTGTAATCGCGGTAAACAGCATTTAAATAAAGAGCTAAAATAATTACGCTTACCGTTTTCAGCTAATGAAGCTCTTAAGAGACAAATCTCTCCCTTTAATTAGGAACGTTTTCAAACACGAATGAGGACAAATAAAGCGCTCAATAACTCCTCCACTGGGTAAAAGTATACCCTTTTAGTCATCTTGAATTATTTCCGCGCGAAACAGGATAATAATGCTCATGCATAATTAGAACGCATGACATGAGTTGTCAAGTTATTGCCTGAGATATCATCCAGTGCTTAGTAACAGTTCGGTTGGATATTTGATTAGCCTTCAATTCTATGTCAGTTTTTTGTTTACTTTTTACTTTTATTTTCATTTTTTAAATTCAAGTTGTTTCTTAATAAACCTTTGCAAGGATTTGCATTTACTTTTGAAAAAAAAAAACATAATTCGATATTTTACATCACTGTATTTTAGAATGGAATGGACTTAGTTATTACTTGGATATGATTGCATGGGCCAAACGCCTATCAGAATTCAATAGAACGAAATCATTTTAAATATTTGAGATCTAAACACTAATTGCTCAGAGTATCAGGAAGTGAGGAGCTTATATGGCTCAGGATATTTACGCTGATTCACATGTAATTCATGCAATTCATGTTTTCCTACTGACATTTAGCCGATTGTAGAGTGTAGGATCGAGATCATTGCAAAACGAAACAGTGATAAAAAGGTTCCGGAAACATCCAAAAAGTAGCAAATTTCACTCCATCAAGTCCCGTCTTCAGTTCATGCATAATTTATACCCTTTTTGTAGAAATTCCAAGATATCTCGAAATTCCTCTCATAGATTATGGTGAAACTTTTGCACAACTAACGGAAGACAAACACCCAAAGTAAACTATGAGGATACGTAGCGTAAAAAACTCCCAAAGATCGGGCCAATTACAGCTGAAATTCAATTTACAGCTTAATCATTCTGACGTCATCGCCATCATCGTCATCAACGTGATATTTATTCCGATAGCCAAAAAAATAATGTCATAATTAAGTTTAGTCTATGTGTAATACATGTGTTATAATGGTCTTACAACAGGGGCACCCAACGAGAATATAGTCCAAAACCACTTAAACATAGCATTGTTAAACGTGTTTTAGTATTTAAACGGTAGATATAAGCATATTTTTATCCCCTAAATAATTTTTCATCTGTTCAGATTTCCTAGCTGAAAGTCTAGTGATCCGAAAATTATAGGGATCAAAACTTACCTTTTCGAAAATTTCAGCCAGAAAAAAGGCTACCGAAAATTCTAGATGAGCTTTTCACTGTAAAAAGCCATTAAAAATGGGCAATTATACCATTTGTTAGGTGTTCGCAAATCCTAGGAGAGGCAGGCAAGCAAGAAATTGTACAACAAATGTTCCGAAAATTCTAGATCTCAAATCGTCTTCCGAACAAATATTTTCCAAAAATTGACGTTGGGTGCCCCTGACAAACCACACGAAAATAAAAACAAGAATTTACAGGCTTGGTGAATTTTACTTTTTTCACTTTATTTCCCTATTTTAAGCAGTAAGGATGGTATTTCTTTTCGCCACGAATTAGGTTCGGCACTTATAAAGCTCGACCGTCTGAATCAACGGTCGAACTTAATCATTTGGATCGACCTAAATAGGTATTTAAGTTCGGCACATGTAAAGTTCGACGTTTGAACCGGGCCTTACATTATTAATAATTATTATTCATTCAAAATATTTCCCCAATTCTGATTGGCTAAAAGTGCATGTTTAATTCATCATAACTAGTTACTGATGACCAAATTTGGAAGAATTTTGACTTTAACGAGGAAATGACGTCAAAAATGCAGCGTTTTCGCAGGTTAAGGCACCGTTAACCGAGGAAGACCTGGTGACGAGCTTGTGTTATTTTTGGCAGACAAACATCAGAAATGGCTGCAAGTAGGTTTACAAGTTTGAGCGAAGAAAATATCACCCAGTTACTTAATGATAAAGACAGTGAGAATACCAAAAAGTTGACGAAACACCATCGCTTAATTTTTGAGTCGTACCTCAAGGAGAAAAACATCAGAAATCCTTCAACTGCAGTGGAGTTAGCGGCTGTTTTACGAAAGTTTTACGCCGAGGCGAGAAAGAAAGATGGACAGATGTACTCAAAGAACTCCCTCTGTTCCATCAGATTTGCTTTGTGTAGACACTTCAAACAAGAACTAAATATAGACATTATAAAGGATACGGAATTTAACGAAGCCAACCGAATTTATGAAGCACAGTGCGTGGAGCTGAAGAAGCAAGGACTAGCGAAAACTGAACACAAACCTCCAATTACCGACGAAGAGTCTACGAAGACACAAAGAAATTGTATCGATGCGGTGTCTTCAATACTGAAAACCCTACCACTCTTCAAAACAAGGTTTTCTTTGAAATAATGTAATTTTTCTGTCGGCGTGGTCGGCAAAATCTTCGCCAGCTTAAAAAGACTGACTTCGAAATAAAAGTCAACTCGCAAGGAAAACGCTGTGTTGTGAAAACAACCGATGAACTAACAAAAAATCACAGAACACACGACGTTCAAGCTGAAGAAGGAGGAATGATGATAGCAAACGATGGTCCTTTTTGCCCGGTCTCATCCTTTGAAAAATATTTGAGTGTCTTGAATCCAATGAATGAATACCTTTTCCAGCGACCAAAAAAGTCAGCTGGTGAAGGAGAAATTTGGTATGACAACATGGTTGTTGGCGAGAACACTCTCGGCAAGAAGATGAAAGTCATCTCACACCAAGCGGAGTTGTCAACAATATACACAAATCATTCAATCAGAGCGACGACCATAACTATACTCGACAGAAGTGGATTTGAAGCGCGACACATCATCTCGGTAAGCGGACACAGAAACGAAAGCAGCATAAAAACCTACAGCAAAACCGATACAAACACAAAAACAAACATGGCGGGCAGCCTTATGGCTGTAATTGACAACAACAAAAACAGTGTCGTGGCTTCTGAAGCAGGCGAAAAATGATCGAAATGAGGAACTTGGACTGCTAACAAATTCCCAAGAAGAATTTATTTTACGAGATTTGAACGTTCAAACTCACAACCATTGCAAGCAAAAAGCAGTTTAATTTCTACAACTGCACAGTAACATTTCTGTAAACATCGCATTAAATTATCGTAAGCAGGTTTGATTTTTTAAACCTCGATGTCTGTTAAATTTCTGACGGAGAGATTTTATTTATACATTTCACCAAAATTTACGGAGTGAAAATAACTTTAGCTCTCAGTATATTGCTGTAGGGTGTGAAATTTGTGAAAATAAAGCTCATTTTCTCCTTTAAGTGTTTGAAAATATTTTGATAAATAATAAAGTAATTAATGAATTCGGCTTTCGTAGGATATGAAGAATTAAGCGGATCTCGGAAGAGTGTTATTCACCTCGGCCTACGGCCTCGGTGGATAACACCTTCCTCGATCCGCTTAATTCTTCATATCCTGCTCAGCCTCATTCATTAATTGCTAATTATATCCTGTTTCTGAGGTTATCCAAGGTGAATTAACAGGATGTCAAAAGCGTTAATAGTAACCGGAAAAAGGAAACAAAAAAACAAATATTGCTCATTAAAAGAAGTATTTAGCCATCAACATTGAAACAAAACTTTTGTTCAAAATTTAACATTGTAACGAATCTACGTCTTATAGAGGAATTTGAAATTTCGTCTTAGCTCGCAAAAACTGACAGTCATTTTATTGCACCAATACCTGCTTATTAAAGGGGGACACTTCCATTTAAACATATCCTTAAAGCTGCATGTTCTACTAGGGAAGCAAAAAGTTAACATACTGAAATCTTTGACTCATCTGACGTATCTAGCTAGACATAAACTACAGTCTACTGAGAAGTTAACTGATGCTGGGCTCTGAGTCAGAAGCCCACGAGGCCGAGGGCCGAATGGGCTATTGACTCAGAGACCATAAGGGCGAGAGGAATAATTGTTTTAGTAAAATCCAACTAGTTGGTCAAAAATAGCGAGACTAAACAACTTTAGCTAACAAAACGCGATTCAGCCGCCGTTGTTTTGGTTTTTAAAGCCAGCGCTTTTCGCTATTAGTGGGCTATAACATATAGCCTAGTAGTAGCTCAACCAATCATAACGCAGCAGCGATAATAGACCACTAGTTGGATTTTACTAAAATGCAGATACATGGCGACCACAATCCACACGCAGTAGTGTCTTTTGCTGAGAAATCATATGAACTCTTCACCAGTATTCCACTTTAACTCAGGGCTCTAGACTGTTCTGCGAAAGCTATTAAGAACTTCTCTTAACTTTTGAACGTCGTGTTTTCAGTGCAACTGCAGACGTTCAATGACGATGACTACAAACACTCGCTGGAGCTATCACACGTGTACGACAACCTTACAACATACGTATTGCACACAAACCGACACAACTTTACGACGACTATTTACTGATGTCAAGGGCAAAGATAAACCGGAGGACAGACAGGGCCGGCAGTATACAAGATCAAATGCTGCGGCTGCCAGGCCACTTGCATTCGCGAGACCGGCAGAAACCTTAGCACGCGCCTGTCTGTGACGTCAACAACCACATTGCTGAATACTATATATTTACAAACGAAACATCAAATCGACTGGGACTCTACGACATGTTTTATATACGTACTCTATAGCCTACTATCACTACGACTCACTTTACTAACTTAGACAAAAAGCCAATGAATCGTAGTCAACAGTTATCGACACCGTACAAACGACTTATTGATCCGACGGAATCAAGCAAAACTAACAACGGCAGACTCCCTAGATGGGCAACCTACAATTTGACTAACAATAAACGACTGTTAAACTGTGATAAAAAACGGATAAAAACGCAACAATGACATTTAGAGTCTTCACTAAGCCAATAACTACGGCTCAATTGACAGACGACCAATAACTAATAACATGGCGACCCAGAAGCTCAATAACCGGCGTTTAATACATCAACTTCCGTGATACAACTCACTTTGACTCTGAAAATGACTACCGCACAGGTTATCGAAACTTCAACAACAGTCCTATTCAGGACTGCGCTCACCTGGACTATCATACTCCACCTGCTTACGAAATGCCTCTTTCACAGTTTACATCAAGCGTTTCATAAGAGCGGATGTAGATCAAATAAATAATATACTTCCCTTCCACACTTCCCTTTCTACTTAAAACAGGCGCATTTCGCGACTGTTTCCTCCAAAATACATTCAAAACGCTTTATAGGCTATCCAGATTGCTTTTAGATATCTAGAAATGCATTCTGATTAGCAGCGCTATGATATTTTTATCTCCTCAGTCATCCTAAGGGAACTTGAGACTTTTCAAAAATGATTACGAGGGATTCAGTAATATTTTCCCTAAAATATTAGATGCAATTCAACGTATTACGAAGGAGACAATTTTTCTGATTCCTTTTTCCATCACATTTTCATTTTTGAATCCAAAAGTTTCAGGTCTCCTTTTAGTAAGAAAAATGGCTTAACCTGGGGAGTAAAATGTGAAAAATCAAACTTCAGATAATCGTAGGGAATTTGTTAGTTGAGCTTTGAAAATTTTGCATGAATAAAACGGTCGTGTAGAAATTTTAGCCCTCCTCAGGTAATAGAAAATTCTTGGCAATATTTGCTTCTTCGAACACTGATATTTTACAGAAAAACAGTCGTTGAGTGCCCCCGTTTAAATAACAAATTATCTGTTCCTTCCGTTTTATGAATGTAATTAGTTAGTCAGCAAAACACACCGTGAGTAATAAGGAAAAAATAATTCAATCATTCCTCAAGTTGATCCATTCGTGAAACCACAATTTTTGCAGCTAAAGCAGTCACAAGGTGTATCTCCTTCGCAGCTGCTGCGGTCGTAGTCACTTACTTACGTACATGAATGATGTTTCGGGCGCTTTCATTGCGCGTCAGAGTGAATCAAAGGCTTGTCGGTTATAACTGGTTTTGTTTGTGTAAAAGCAAGTGTTGTGTTGAACGTGAAGGGCAGCGCGGCTGCGCAAACAAGCGATCACGCGTGACGCATCCGTTTACCCCCCGGCCCGCAATCAGTAAAATTGCCCGCAGATAGCAAGTTGGATATGGTAGTAAATCGAAGACGCGTTGTCTTCATCGCGGTCTGCTTTGCAGAAGACGAAGTAACGTCAACGTAGGGTGCCATAAAATCGCTCAAAAACAATGCGTCAAACCGCAGCGGAAAAATAAATCATTTCAGTGTGAATCATCAACGTCTGAGATACTATTGATTGAAGCGATTCAAGTGTTTCAGTCAGTGAACCCAAAAGTCCACAAAGACTTCCACAACTTACTAACACCATTTCATTGACAGTAAAAACGCTTTGGCATACAAAATAACCTCACCTGTATTCGAGGGATCTGAAAAGAAATTGTGAACTTTAGTGGGGAGGGGTGGTGGTGCGGAGCAGGGGAGACAGAAGGATGTCGTGTTTTCGCGCGAAAGCTCATTTGGTATTTCATTTATGAATAAAATTTTATACTTGCATACAGTTTAATTTGACCTTCCTTTTTCATCAGAACAACCAAAGGTCGTTTGACTTCCTTCCGTTCCTCACTATGGTATAGTGAGTAAAAATAAAGAAAATTGAAGCAATTACTATAAACAAGGAATAAAAACAACTGATGTTTTGCTGAAACTCTTACATAAAGGAAACTGAATGCATTACTTCTATCAAGCTGACATGGTTTAAAAGCAGTTTCTACTCCTTTTTTTATTTAGTTCATCAGTGGGTTCAAGAAGGTAAGTATGTTTGAGTTACACTCATCTTTTTCACATAAGTAAGTTGGTTTTCCGGCCCAGGCTGAATCTTCTTATTTTTCGGCCAATATAAGGCTGAAAATATTCTTGCATTATTCATAAATTAAGGCTGAGGCAATATACTGTCCATAGAGCGTAAAATGCACCGTTCATGAACTGTTTTTAGCATCGAACATTTGGCTTTAGCTAGTGCTGTTTTTTTGTCATTTTTTTGGCTAGTTTTGTCGTTTAGAGAAGGGAATAATTTTATCAGTTACTTAACTTAAAAATTTGTTTGTTTGTATTTTATCATCATTACTCATTCTCACTGGCAATTCAATCACTTTTTCAAGTGCTTTCTGCTGCTTTTAGATATCTTATTATAAATTGTCGTAAAGTTGCTTCCCAATCAGTTATTTGCGGTTCTGAGGATCGAGTAAGCATGTCCTCGTACTCATGTCCTGCGAAAACCAAATAGAGGTTAAGGTTGGTCTCTTCGATTCAGAAGTGTTCTAAATACTTTTGTGGAAGAAATCGAGGAATTCGGATAATTTCACAGGCTATCGCTTCCTCTGCAGTGCGAGCCATTTGGGTTTGCCTAGCCGTGGTATTAAACGATGACTGCAGTTTATTCGCGAAACCATTTACCCAGTTAGTTTTATAGTGCAAATATTAGGATCAGAGAGATTACTAAATCTTTTATCTGGAATAACAAGCTTATATGGAAAACATGTTAAGGATGTGTTTTCATATTAATCAACCAACGAACAGTGTTAAAAAAAGTCCAAAGTACGCCGATCTGTTGGCAAACGCTTGCCTTTTTGAGTAGGATAAAACTCAAGAGACCATAAGCAACTGAATTCGTTGATGACCACCAGAGTTTTTTGTTATTTATACTGTTACAACATTAAAAAAAAATCGTCGTTGTCTTCGGGACATTAAGCACCAATGACAGCCTCTACAGAGTGTATAAGTTGTTCTGATTAATCTATTTTGTAGGAACAGTCCGTTTAACACACAGTTGCAAAAAGATTGAACTAGCCGGAGGCACGTTGGCATCAGAGTAAAGGTGAACTGGTCATGGCTCTCGGACAGATTTTCCTTTTCGTGGTTTTGATTTCTGAAGTTGGTGCTTTCTCATGGAGTAACTGCGGTGAGCAGAGAGAAATTCAGTATCTAGCTAAACGTAGTTTTATACCTTAACTCATTCTCGAAAATCGTATACTTTTAATGTTGCTGATGACCGTCGTACACTTCTTGTCCTTAAGAGTGCTCTGATATTTTATAATTATAGTTAGTACTGATTCGCCGCCATAAAGAGTTCTTCAGATGACAGTTTTCGGGTGAGTGTTCCCCTTCGTCACGGCAAACAACTAAAGAGAATTCTTGATGTTACCGTGATTTCGTAATGTATCAACGACGGCAATGGTGCATCTTTTTTAGTAAACAGCTAAACGGTTAAGATTTCAGTCTCGACTTGTAATCAGTTAGCTTGAAAAGCTTATCAAAAGTCACTATAATCTTTGCCCTTTAGCTGTGTCCGATCGAGCAGTTGCGCTGTACAGAGGCCATAAAAACTTTCAACCCGCCAGTGTTATCCTCTCGGAAATTAACGACCGCTTTTCGTGTAACGCGGAAAGTTCATAAGGGTAGCTCAACCACACTGCGCGACAGGCTTCGAAAAGTGTGGGATTAAAGAGAGGCAAAAGGGGCCATTCCACTGATTCCCTCCTAGATTCCCTTTATCGGTTTGCTATCGCTTGCCAACCGCCTCAACACTCCAACAAAACTGGCTGGTCTGCACTCAGCTTTCACAAGTAAAAAGTTGAAAATAATCCGTTTTTGTCCGTGTTTTCTTTCACTTTTTACAGGTGGAAGTACGCCCATAACCGTCAAAGAGATAAATCTCAGTCCACAACCAATCCCTCTCGCGGAAGGTGCTAACATTAAATTCAGTGGAAAGTTTAAATTAGATGGTACGACTGGGACACAGTATAAACTGAGCCTTTCACTGTGGAAGAAAGGATGGTTCTCAACGTGGATTCCCATTCCATGTCCAAACTGGTAAGGAAGATCCATACACTCGTTTTTTATATATAAGAACGTCCATTTTTCGTGTTGAGCCTGAAAAATGAATTGTTCTTCTCTGAACCTCGGGTATCAGTTCTTAGCATGTTCTTAATATTTTGGCAAATTTCAGGTTGAACGTTGTTATAAAATAGGTTCTTAAAAAGAGAGTAATACAATTACCATGTAATGCAAATCACCGGAACAAAAAGCTATGAAGAACCGAAATCGTTCAAGTTAGTAAGATATGATTTATTACTAACATCACTGTCTTGAAGAAATTAACCTGGACACAGGGCATTATTGAAAAAAAAAGTCATAATGGACCAATTGAAAATGCTTCTTAGAATCGAATAGGATATCACCAAAAGAGAACTCTAACACAAAATAATACTAAAAGCAATATTAAACTCAAGAAATGAGAACTTTTTTCGATGCAAAACTTCAAAACTTGAGAAACATACCGTTTAAAAAGATATAAACTAACACAACGTTTTCAATTCAGTACTATAAAATCCTTCGGCTCGCTGCAAAAGAAATTTAATGGACCGCATTTAAACTGGGATGCTCTTTTTGTTAAGTGCAAAATCGTACTGTACTTTGTTTCTCTTCGAATAATGAAATATTGTTCTATCAAGTTGTAAATTGTTCTTGCAAGACCTGTCCCACTTATCGTTTCTCATTAAGATATAGATTATGATGACATATGGGTATTGCTCAAACCAAGGATATAATAATAATAAAGGCTTTATTCGTCAAAAGATAAAAATACATATTTTTGCTACTAGTGTATTTAATTAAGAAATTCTACATCTAGTAAGAAGCAAGAATTAAAATCCAGTATATTACAAAGCTAATGTGATTAATTAATAAAACAGTTTTTAAAACGCAGAGTATTAATCTTAAGTTTAGAACAAGTTTCTTTCTTAAGCTGGTAGCTAGAAAGTTTGACTCGAGGCATTATAGATAAGAGTGGATGTCCTGTAGAGTATGAAAATTTTCTAAAAATTTTGTGATCTTGTCTCTCTAAGAACTCATATACTCTTACAGGCGTAGACGTGTATGTATTTCCCTTTAAAATAGCGGTTTAAGAAACATTGTCCAAATGTAAGATCGGAATCGGACGCAGCGTAGACGGATAACGCATAATTAATATTAGATAGAACTATTGTATTAAAGAGAAGGTCTATTTCTGACTGATTGTACCCCTCTTATATATATAGTCTGGTACTGATCAATAATTGCACAAAGCTATCTAGTAACTCCTTTAGTACTTGAGACTTTCACTACTTGTATATTTTCCTGCCAACGCTTTCATACTCTTTTCTCCCATTAAGCGCTAACGAAATTGGTTGTTTTATTTAAAGTGGTCAGGACATGACATGCAGTGAGATAGCTGTCTTCTTACAAGGAGCAACATGTCCTCTGCCATCGAAGGAGTACGTCGTTGAAGAACAGTCTTTCCATTTGAGTAATTTGCCAGGCTTTCTTACTGCCTTAGTCCCCGAGGTTAGTACTAATGACTCTCTGAAAGCGAAATAAGGACTAGTTTAAAGGAATATGGAAGCTGTTAACTTGTGGTGTAGTTTATTATCGTGCACTCATACTGATAAAACAAAGTCGAGGCTTGGTTGAACAAGTTGATTCAGAACACCGTGCAGAGTAAGAAAATCACCGACGAATACCTAATATACATTAATTGCTTACTTGAAGTCCCCCAGACTGTCTTCAGTTGCTCTATTATGGCCGTACATACATGTAGATGACTCGAACATGAGGTTCAGAGGCTTTCAAAGACCTTTTACCGCGACGCACGTCAACCGGAAGTGGACTTTTCGCAATCTTGGGTTTGTGGTTATGCCAGAATATGTGGGCAATTTGTCTCTATAAGCGTAAAGACACTTAGCAATACAAATTTGGTAGCGTCAAGGCGTACTGAAAGGGAAGGCGTCACCTGCGTCGCTCATAAACATCTTTGCTTAACCTCTCTATTGAAGTAAATAGCATGCTTAGACATTAGAACATCTTTCATCAATTCAAGAACCGACTTTAAAGATATGGGTCTTTTCAAACAACCGTCGAAAGCAAGCTCCTTGTGCCGGAAAGTAGAGCTTAGCACTTGCTAATGTTTTATGGAAAGCTCTACTTTGCTAATTATGGCTTTCAATTGAAACGGCCATTCTACTTCCTGTTATGAAAAGGTTCACTCACTGGTGGTAATTTATTTTTCAGGGAGATTACTGCGTTAAGGCGGAGCTGCTCGACAGTGGCAGTAATAAACCTGTTGCCTGTGTCGAAGCATATCCTCAGATCACAAAAACCAAGCCAAGTGGGGAATTATAAAGACCGTTACTGTAATGAGGCCTCTAGTATAAGCCTTTGAACACCTTTAAACCGCCATAGCTTTTAAGGACTTTCGTATCCACGTGTGTTTATATATTTAATCAATTAATTAATTTTAATATTAAAAGCTTTCAATTTTTTCAAGCAATTGAATTTTTTCTACTGTTTATGGAGAAGGTGACTACGTTCAAATATCCTTATTCCTTTCTTGCGATGAGCTTGAAACTTGTACTACAGGACAGGAGAAAGGAGGGGCCATGACGCTTCTGGAGTTTTGTAAAGACAAAAAACAACGGGAGAAACACAAGTTGAAAACGGCGCGCGCGCTGGTAAGCGGGCTTTATTGCTTCATCATTTAAGATCTCTCACCTAGACAAAAGTTCCCTGAGAACATCATAAAGTTAAGAGATGAAGCAAAGTTACGAAAAGTAGATTCTTCTTTTTTCAATATCTTACCATGTTCTTGTTTCATTTAATCGGGCGAAACGGATCAATCTCATAGCATCCAGACTTAGACGGAAAGTAACGACGATATTGTGTGCATTTTATTGGGCTGCAGCATATTTTGGCCACAGAGAAGCATTCATATCTTTTCAGAGATCAAGAGCAAGATTGGTGGTCAATTTTGACCTGGCGAAAGAAGGACTTTAAAGATACGTGCGAGCTATGAGCCACGCAAGAGTTATAATGAGAGTGCGAATGTCTAAGAGCGAGATACCCCAGGATCGCTCAAACGTGGAAATAACATCCGCTTTTGATCACCGACAAATACTTTCTTACATTCAGCTCGCAACAGGTATATGTTTAGGGAGTCTGAATTGGGTTAACCGTCAATCAACCGTTAGCCCGCTTCAAAAATGAAAAAGTTAACCGTCATCAAGACTCAACCGTGAAAGCTACCACCCCATTGAGACCCTCTGTTAACTGTTTTTTAATCGTCATTGGTCCTTTCTTCAAAGTTCCCGACTTATGATAGAAACAGCATCGGCTACAAATCACGAAAACAGTTTCGTTGTTAATACTGTCTGCCGGAGCAATAATTAATATGAAGTTCATTTCTATAACTTTTCTTTTCTTTTAATTTTAATTAAGTAAACTAGTTGTGCCTATATATAACATCCGCTGTTGACTATGACCGATCCGGCATTCATTATCATGATTTGGAAGTATAAATATAATTACCAATGTTGGTTTACTGAAGTCCTCCTTTCTGTCATAGGGAAGAACAAATTAAACCGATCGAAAAGCCCCATTTTTTGTAAGAAAAAAAAAGAACTTGAGTTAATAAATATATTTGTATGTTTTCTGCCCTGTTCGCGGAATGTTATAGAAACAAAAGTATTGTGAGTGGTGGCTGATGATTAGTAAGTTTAACAAGGCGCGTCGTCATGAGCATCAAACGCGGATGTAATTTCCACGATTGAATAGTTACCTTAATTAACCCATTCGCCCCTGAACCGCCCGTAACCGCCCGTGCGGATCCAGGTCCTTTCTACCCTTTGTGACGTCATCAGTTTTAACGGTCAAGGACAACTTTCTTCGCTAACTTGTGTAGAGTGAAGAGATCTTTCAAACCATACCAGAATGAGCACAATTCAGTTAAGGACACCGGAGAAAGAAGCAAAAAACCACGTGACATTGACCTGAAAATCACCATGAAAATCTTGTTCCATTGCCCACCTACCTTTCCTTTCACCTAATCCTAAGATCCTAAAAGCTTTCCTAAAAACTCTTCCCACCAAAATGAAGCCTACTAAATGCCCAGCAAGAGAAAAAAAAAATGAGGCAAGAAAAGCGAAAAAAGAAGGGAGGAGAAAGAGCGAAAAGTAAAAGTCAAGACTGCTGTGTCACTTTTAAACCCAAAAACGAAATTTTGCTTTCTGCGCATGCCCGAACTTCGCAAGCTGATGTTTTGCATCTGGATCAGAAGGCCACCAAGTGTACGACCTGTAAACCGGTTTGTGGTAAGTTTTAGCCCTTTATAGCACGACAGTGACCAGAAAAGCACTCGACTAGCTTCAAAACGCGTTTTTCGGCAAAATCTCCAGGAGCGAATGGGTTAAGTGTTCACTTCACAGAGACTGACCTTTACTTCATTGTAAGTGAACTTGCCATTAAAATTGTTAGATTAGTGTTGATTTTGTAAGGTTATTTTGATTGAACTTTCTCCAAATTAAACAAACTGTTCTGTAAGGCGTGACCACTGCAACGGAAAATAGTAAAAACCACGACTAGGCCAGGATAGAGATTGAAACGACTTATGGTGTAACGGGGCGTGCGTTGACATCATTCTGGAATGTCTATCTTAAAGCTTTTTAAGTTAACAACGCAATATCGGAGAAATGTTTTGTGTTCAAAACGGAAACTCCAAGCATCAATCGATCTACAAAGTCCTTTATTTAGCTTGAAATCTCGTAAACACTGAAATACAATGAGCGAAAATAAAGCTTTTACTATAAAATCTAAACAAATTGAAATGATCTTAACTTGAGCACGTGGGCCGTGCATACAGATAAATCTAAATCTTCTTAAGCGTAACAAATCTGCTCACAATCGATAACAATAAAACATTTCTAAATATAATCAAACATCTAAATATAAACAAACAATAAATTTAAGACATACCTCTTTCCCCGGTATACAACTCAAGTATTTGTCACGATCCTAGATCTATCTTTCTTTTACAATCTCTGCGCGTCTCTAGCTCGTGGTCCGAGTGAAAGATGATACCGATCACTTATGGAATGTCACTCAAAACAATTAATATTAAATAACTATGACGTAGATCACGCAATCACAACCGAAAATAGCCTACGTTACATATGGCTTGAAATTAATTGATTTTGTTTATTTCCCATAGATCATCTAAACTTTATGACTTTCAAAAATCATTCTGATTAAAGGAGAACAATTTCTGAAAAACGAAACATATCAGCCCTATCATTGTACCTGAATTAAGAAAATGTCAACGAATGGCATTTTATTCCTCCCTTTGGTAATTTAAACACTAGCCTGCGTAGCTGGCGGTATTTTGTAGTAGTAGTCGAGTGAGATTTGGCGGCGGAGCCGTTGTAATATAGTCGAGTGAGATTTTACGGCGATTTTACGGCGGAGCCGTCACGAGCGGCGAAGCCGCGTAAACATCCACAGCCTAGCCTGCGTCGCTGGCGGTATTGTGTATTAGTCGAGGGAGATTTGGCGGCGGAGCGGTTGTAATATAGTCAACCGCCTCGTCCCTACTCCCTTTTTTTGGAACACGGCTCCGCCGCCAAAACTTTAATCTCGCACCCACACAATACCGTCAGCTACGCAGGCTACCTACAGCCCGGCTAAGCTTTTGAGTCAGTGTAAAGCAACATACCCGCCAGCGGTAGGGCTTCATGTGTGAGGGAACGTAAAGCATAGGAATTTTTTCTTCAAAAAATCGGAGATCGAATAAAATTCCCCATTCTTTCTAGAAGGTGCTTTGCTTAAAGGCAGAACAGTTTGTACTTCCAAGGCTGTAGAAGTTTCCTTTCAATGTTCACTTTACATAACTGCTGATTTCTCGGCATCTGCTGGTCATAGAATTCAGTGATCTGCTTCAGAACAGCAGACTCCTCATACAGTTGATCAACCATTCTTTTAGTCTGAACCCATCTTCTGCTCTGAAATTTCAGTAAAGCGTTAGCTTGTGCCACGGATAGAGGGTATGCGGCAAAAATAAAACAAGCCTCTGTACTGAACGTGGAGCCCTCCACCACTACCACTGCAATTGACGAAGATTTCGTAAATTCTGGACGGAAGGTTAATGGTGAACTCAGTCTTTGGAAATTCCAATCGAAAAACTACTACAGTTTCTTAAATTTGATCCAGGAGATTAGTCTCCTTCGCAGCCGTTATTAGGGTCGTCACTCGTCACGCAACGCTCCTCCCCACTAAGTTAGTGGGGAGGAGTATGCGTGACGAGTGACGACCCTAATAACGGCTGCGAAGGAGACTACCAGGAGATGGGCTCCTGTTTAAACTTAATGTTTGAGTTAGTCGCTTGTTGGTACCAGCTAAACGGAATGCTGCTTCGGCCATTTACCAATTTCTTGATTCCAGACTCACGCTACAGAAATTCTCGCCTTGTCTAGATTCAAACCGTAAGGGCAGTTTATACTCTTTGCAGCTACAGTCGAAGCTCCCAGTACCACTCAGCCTTTGCATTTTGGGTGGTCGATTACGGGAGGTGGTCATTTACAAGAATCGAACCACAGGGGGGCTTTTCCAAGAAAAGGTTCAAGCACATCTACTTTATAGAAGGTAATTTATTGCATGTAATGTCTAACGACACGTGTTGTTCCACGTTGTCACTAAAGTTCCTCGTATATTCTAAGCGGTAGCATAGTGCACACAGCGAACATACAGATCAGAGAATGAATTAAGTGGTCGGTTACAAGATGATAAAAACAATGGAAAATCATTAACCGTCAGGCCCAAAAAGTGGTTGCGGTCGCTTACAGGAGTTGGTCGTTTGCTAGAGGTTCTAACTGTAAGGCTTTGACTGGGAAAATTTTGGTGTTTTGGATTGGCGGTCGCTTATGGGAGGTGGTCGCTTACGAGAGGTGGTCGCACATGGAGGTTCGACTGCAGCCATATACGTGGTACAAAAACACCATGCTGGAGCCGGGCCGCACCACAGGTACCCGGTACCCCAAGCTTACGAGTGAGAATCGTTGTTGCGTAACGGAAACATTAGAGACGTTTAGATTCTAGGACGAGAACGACTACGAGTACGAGATTTAACTGAAAGTTTTTTCGCGTGTTCTCAAATAATAGACACCCCGGATGGCTTCATTGTACATCTCTTTCACCAAAAAAATTAGCACTGTTATCTTGATTGAAGGAGGTTAAGTTACCTCAGGGGCGTAGCCAGGATTTTTCAAAGGGGGGGTCACAGACAGGGACACCATCCGGGGATCGCCGACTATATATGATTTATACCGCTGCTCTCCCTCGTGTATCAGCGGGCTCAGGCGTATCATCGCGGCATGAAGGCCCATATTAACTTAAGACAAGAGCCGTTGACGAAAATACTTTACAAAAAAACATATTTTAAAAAAGTGGGCTTTTCAACAATGGTTTTTACGGCCAGGATATTGTCATGGTGTTTTCGCCACCTGAATATTGTAGGTTGTTTGCTCAAAAGAAGGCCTACCAAGGGGGGGTCACGGGCACCCCAGAACCCCCCCCCCCCCCTAGCTACGCCCCTGTACCTGCTAGCCGGAAAATAATGAAAAATGAAAAATGAAAATGCATTTATATAGCACCATACTCGACTAATTGTCCGTGGCGCTTTACAATACCATAACTCTTAATTAATTTTAGAAAACTACATTATTCAATACAATTCAGGCTAATAATTAACTATTATTCTTTGAAATCGAGGTGAATAGTGGCCAAATATTTACCGAACCGCGAAAGCGGCGAGGTAAATATTCCCAAAGCCACTATTCACCGAGATTGAAAAGAATAATTGTTTTAGTATATACACACGAAGTGATCTCAACAAAATCAGAGAGAGGAAACCATTAAAAAGTACGATTTGATTGACAGATCAAATCACCCGTAAGTTTAAAAATAGATCTTTGCAGAATTTTCAAACATGGCAATTCACAAGTTTAATATATAGATTTAGCCAGGGCTAAAAGCGAAGCTCCCATTAATAAATTTATAATTTAGATCAAACAATAAACCTGTAATCTAAAAATCGGTTAACTTAAGGGCACATATGTGACTTTTTAGGGAAAGCTAAGGCTAAGTGATTTTAGAGTGAAAAAAAATCTTGCATCGAGTTGATAGCCTTATATGTACACCCAAGAAACAGCAATCATCTTCGATCACATTTAAGAGCCATGATGGCTCTTGATCACAGTAGATTAGGCCTGGAAAACGAATTCTTGGAAAACTTGACGTTCGACAAGTTTACTTAACAAAATCTTGCCAACAAATCTGGGTGCGTGTAAACCAACATTTCATACTTTTTATACATCACATCTGAGGTGAAACAGTAATATGAGGCGCTGTTTTTATCATACAGACCTCAGACAAAATGCAGTATTTCACAATTTTTCAAGACAAATATTCAGAACCATCGAAGCACACGTGGGCTTTTAGTAAAACCGTTCAAAAAATTTCAAAAAACCCCTACACGGCCAGCCGGTTCTCACTTTTGACAAGCGCCAAATTTTCAGTAAGCATTAAAATAGTTACGCTTCAACATAATAAAGAATTTATTGTGTTTATTTTTATTTAATGGTTTTAAAACGATATGTAATCTTAAAAAGCATTTGATACGCGCGGCATTTTGAGTACTCCTGCAAGCGATGTTTATGAACGACTGAAAACAAACGGCAAAGTGATTAAAATTGCAAGAGACTACTAACGATCACTAAAAGAAATATAATTCGGTGAAACATTTACAGAGACAAAAATTTTCATTCACGAAGACAAATATTAAAGCGTCTCTAACAATCCTAAGTCCTTAAGCTGAAGCTTAAGGCTTTTAGCCGGCTTCAAGCCGGCTTCCCGGTGTTTACTGTTTTGAAAGATGAATTCGAGGCAAGAAAATCGGTCAAAGCTTTCTTTCTACAGCCAAAATTATAACTAAATACTCTTCGGAACATTTTTTCTTTCTATTTGCGGAGAGAAAATATCGACTAAAGGTTTTTTAAAGTTCTGTAAGCTTATATCAAATCTCATACTAGGTCAGATCATTGTCTCAGATCTTAATACAAACGTACATAAACTAGCCTCATAAACTGCGCTCGACTTCATGAAATTAGATATAAAAAAAAACACTATAATTACTCAGGCTTACCATTCGAGATGCAGCTCCTGAAAGCCGCTTGAGGGACTTTTCAACCCGCATCCAGCAAGGTGAAAAATGAAAACGATCTCATACGAAATCGGATTTCTGACTTTGACAAGCGGCGCATTTCTCAACCAAAAATTCAATAAACAAACCAGCCATGAATAACAGAAGACTGTTGATAGCAGCTGTATTTCATTTTGTGCATCCAGTGGGAAAAGACAGTAAAAAACATCACAAGTTGACAAAAAACTCTGTCAGCTTGAGCTGTCAAAGTAAACAAGTTTCAAGATGCTGCATAAATTTTCCGCATGAACTCACCTGTCAAATTTTGACCAATCAGAATCACAAAATTGGACGTGGAGCGTGACCAACGCGTGTCCATGATAACAAAAGGTGTTCTCCGCCTATGTTTTTAAATAACTGGCTGAATTTTCGTGTCCGAGGTAAGTTTGAAATCAAAATCTTAATAGTGCTGGGCCATAGTGACATAAACACGACATATTTCATATAAATTTTTAAAAAAACAAACTTTAGCTTGCGATCATTTGAAAACTAGCAACTTGTCAGCGGATAACTTCAAAAAATACTCGACCTCGATGGGTCGACACCTGAGCCCGCGATACGGTCAGGTGATACTGGTCAGCGGATACCCTGTTTTGACAGCTGTCAATTGATCACAACGTTGATGTGCAATCACTTTTCTCCTGGGCTCCCAAACTAGCTAGAAAGTGTGACAGTAAACATTGGTATGCCTGTGGTGCGGACGGACGGTCGGTCGTTCGTTCGTTCGGTGTACGGTCACGTGATAACCAAATTTTCTGGGATGGGTAGATTTACTTAGCTATGGGGCTCCGCCCACGCGCGCGCGCGAAGCGCGCGCGTGGAGCTCCGCTATTATTTCGCAAACAACAGCGTAATGGCTTAAATGGAACCGCTAAAAGTTTGAACTCTTTCCTTACCTGAGAAGAAAAGTAGAGCTTTGTTGTTTTCTGTTGACTAGCCAAGTTTATAGCCAAAAGGGTTTGTTGTGTCGTCCTTCGCATGAAGTACTGACAAAAGTGGCGGCTCCGTTGCTCGAGGTAAGACGTCGTCTTTCTGTATCATTCTTTTTCCTGTTTACTTGAAACGTAGAATTTCTGCAAACATTTCGTTTTAAAAGTTGTTTGTCATAAATAAACTTCGATTTTTGAGCCAAAATTTTCTCGTTAGAAACCGCTAAGTTCACGAAACGGCTTCTTCTACGCAAATGCACGGGACTTGTAAACAATCCCGGTGAGCACAAAACTCAGCTACAGTAAATTGAAAAACGCCGTATTGAATCCTTCCAAGTCTTTTCTTGCCTTAAAAAAAGTCAGCCCTAGGATTTTTCGACTTTTAAAAGATCGTTCCCTGAAAAAATGGGAAAACACCGAGCTCACACATTATCCACTCGCTAGGAGCGAATATTGTTGAATAGTCCGAGATAGCGAACTAATCAGATTGCTTAAATCACCAAGATCACTGAGTGTGTATATACTAACAAAAATTATAATACAACAGAATTCGTAAACAGATATGTCTTCAGCTTAGTTTTTAATACAGTAACTGACGATGATAGCCTCAGTGATGTCTAATGATAACTTATTCCACAATTATGGAGCAGCAAAGGAGTATGCCCCATCGTCATCATTGGTGTTTAATTTAGCCATGGGCTCATCACGCAAATGCTTGTTTGAAGATCGTAATACGCGGCCCCAATTCTTATACTTCAGCAGATCTTTTATGTAGCTAGGTGCTTGACCGTTTAGAGCCTTATAAGTCAGTAACAATCGCTTAAAAATAATTCTATAGCGTACAGGGAGCTAGTGTAAACGCCTAACAAGGTGAGCTGCTGAATTCTGCGCAAATTGAAGTCTATCAATCAGATACTTTGGAAGACCATAGTGCAGAGCATTAGAGTAATCTAAACGCCAGGTTATGTAAGCATGAACAACAGTCTTGGCAGTTTATAACTTGTAACCGCTAACACGACATTCTTGCTAAAACTCGTAGCAGAATGACAGGGGCACCCAACGACTGTTTTCTGTAAAATATCTGTTCGGAGAAGCAAATATTGCCTAGAACTTGAGGACGGCTAAAAGTTTCTAGATGACTGTTCCATTCATATACAATTTTCGAAGCTTTTCCAATAAATCCGCTACGATTTTCTTAAGTTTAATTTTTCACATTTTAAACCCCAGGTTGGCTATTTTTCGTAGTAAAAAGGAAACCTATAAATTTTCGGATTCAAAGATGCGATGTAGAGAAGAATTAGAAAAATTCTCACTTTCGTAAAACGCTAAATTGCATCTAAAATTTTCGGGAAAGTAATACTGGGGCCCTAATAATTTCGAACAGACTCAAATTGCCCTAGGATGACCGAACAGATACAAATTTTATAGCGCCGCTTTAAATGCATTTCTAGAAATCTAAAAGTTCTCTGGATAGCCTAAAAAGTGTTTTAAATGTGTGTAGGAGGAAACCGTCGTCGGGTGCCCCTGGAATGAAGGATGACTATCACATTTTCGCGCCAAAATGACGCTGGCTTACGCGATTTTCAGCAGTATGACCATTTCAAGTATTACAAGATATGTTTATGCGCACGTAGGCTGGTTCTCGAGTGAAAAGAAAGAGCTTTTATAGAAAAAGTGAACTCCAGATGTTTTGTTGATTTCCGGCGGCCATATTGGTGGACCAAAGCGAACAGTTTCTGAGTTATTTGCCGAAACGTTTCACGCACCCTTGTAGAGCTTTGTATGGAGACGCCATATTGGTGTACCGTTTTGGTCCACCAATATGGCCGCCGGAAATCAACAAAACATCTGGAGTTCACTTTTTCTATAAAAGCTCTTTCTTTTCACTCGAGAACCAGCCTACGTGCGCATAAACATATCTTGTAATACTCGAAATGGTTATACTGCTGAAAATCAAGAGGAGAGACTTTTTTCAAGGAGACAGCATTCCTGTTTTGGTGTCACGCACTGTGAAAACTCGGAAGTTCGTATTGCTGTATTTTCGAAATGAAACATGCTACGGGAATGGAAACTTGAACAAAGATTTAATTATTTTTTGTTTATCTTCAACCTAGTCTAAATAAGAATTCGTAAAACCTCGCTGTTTTGACTTAACAGTTTGATGACGTCACTGTGAAAACCATCTATTGAGGAAATCTTGTAGTTGTAGTCGTACTCGTCTTAGAATCTAAAGGTCTCTATCATAAGGGTATGTATATATGGGGCTTTAAGCGATCGTTAATTAGGGGTCAAAACAGTAATAAAGATAACCATATAACGGCAGAACTAAAACTCGCTGGAATCGCCCTGAAACGACCAAAAATGTCAAGAAAACGCTGCCCATTAATTTACAAGGTAAGAAATTCGATCAGATGCATCTTTATTAATATTTTTGACCCCTAAGCAACTCTCGCTTAAATCCCCATACGAACCCTTATTATTTCTGTTACGCAACGATTCTCACTCGTGAGCTTGAGGTACCTGTGACCGAACTGGGACAAAACAAACAAAGGAAACTATTATTTTAAATGATGGAAGCCTTTTGTTTGTCTTGTCTCAGTGCATCCCTTGTTCTACAGCAAGGCGGTTCACTACCACGTTGTTTCCTTATGTACTTTCTGCTTCCAGCATGAAGAAATATCCTGACAAGACAACTTTTGACAAGCGAAGTTTATTCAGCGTCCTAACGGTTTTCACTACAAAGTTACACTGCACAATGAATAATCTACAGCTAACTGAACGTGAACAAAAAATGGTCGTCCGTATTGGGAATAACGATCTAAACAATCTTCGGCTACTTGAATGTGCAATAGCGTATTGCAACACACGCGATGAATGGCATGCTGCAACTGAAAGCGCCTATTCATCTACGGTAAATTTGCAAATCGATCGCTCTCCATAATTACACCTTTAGACATGAACCCCCCCTTAATTTTTCTGTCGGTAAGAAAGCCATTTTTCATCATGTGGTTGTACCACGCTGTGTACTCACGATCCAGGGGTTATCATTTACTAAACTAAATCCACTTCTATCTGTTCTATCCAATCATTGTTGCAGACAATTTATTTTACTCAGCGAGTTACATGTATGTTAGCTAAACTGTAGTTTTCATATTTGTAACACCAAGAGCCAACACCAGAAAATTACAGTTTTTACTACATATTTGTGCGAAGGTCATTCCAGAATAAGCACTCATTAAGAGAAGAATCGGACTCTTTCAAACTTTCCTCCAAAATTTGGGGACATGATGGAAGCATGTCATTTCGTATATCATCAAGCATCATGTAGTATTTGGCCAACCTCTGAGCATACTTCTTGACATTCTCGTTCTCTGTAAAGCGTGCAGGCCCTTTGTAAACTACGTCATGTCCCCAGTCTGCCCAGAGCGTCATGTATGGTGTTCCCATTTGAACCTCTCCTGCTGTATCAACCTCTGGGAGTGCTACCTTTAAAAGTGAAAACATGTTAATTATAAAACAAACTCAGACATTTCCAGGCCGCTTTGCGGCTTGGGAGTTCAATTGAGCAGCCTGAGATTCAGTTTATGAAAAAGGTTTAAAGTTAAGGGAGCTGGCACAAATTGTTGCAAAGTTGGACAGCGCTATCCACCGGCTATAAATCACTATCCAGTGGATAAGTGATCCAAATTTTGAATAACTCATGGTGTGCAGGCTTTTAGTGACGAATGGGGCAAGATTTCCGCTCAAGCCCACACATTGATTTGCATACACCTATAGTATTGTTACTGGGTATAGCGTCACCTCTTACCAGTCACCATTTCTCCTCGGTCAGAGAGACAAGCGAGACGAAAAAAATAAATTAATAAGAATTACAAGATGGCCCTTATTTTCTAAGTAAAGGATACATCAAGGCGGCATCCTGGTGATGATGTTAATTTAGGAAGGAAATAATTATGGCAGGAAAGGTGTACACATAATTTAGTTAGTCCGCTAATGGGATCAGAGGCATCTTGTTGTGGTGGTGGACTAGATCTGGTATTTGGCAACTAATCATTCACTTTTTTTATTTTAATCCTTAACAACCCCAAATCCAACATTTTCCAATTTTTAAAATTTTCAACATCGCCCCTACTTTGTATACATTAAAAACATTCGAAAAATCATCCAAAAATTCTCAAAGAGTTATTGAACCAAGGACTCCAACTTAATGGAGTCATTTTTGATTGAATGAAATCTTGGCAAGACATTTAAGAAAAAGGGCAGGAATAAACTGAAAACAAGCTTTTAACCAGGCTGTCACCTTAAAATACATAGCAAAACACCTTGAAATGAAGACGACGATAGCCGGAACTTTTCCAGGGCCAGTAAACTTTTTCGCGTTGATCGACGCTGCCAACCGCTGGTCCACAAATACCATAGCACCGGATCTCGTTTACAGTGTTGTTGAACGCTTCAACATACGCCTTCTTGAACTTTAAAATATCATCAATGGTTTGAAAAGTAACTCGGGCGCCTACAATGTCCGTTATTTTGCGATAGTCCGTTATTCCATCTTTTTCCATCTTCGTCGACAGTGATGACAAACTCTTGATCCTTCCAGTCACAACTCCAATAATACCGTTGTCATTCAAAACGCTTTCAAGGCGTGCTTGCAAGGTTTTCAGAACTTCAGGTAAAGCTTTGTAGAACTTGTAAAATTCAGCATCAAATTCAACTTTCTCTCCTTTTTTACCGATGGCCCTGATACCAATCGGGAACGCAGACCGTTTTTTGCTGAGCCAGTAAATTTTATTGAGCATGTCATGGCCGTATTCGAGTTCTGCGATGTTCCATTCGTACCCCATGGGTCTGAACTCGGTAGAGTGTCCACCATTATCGTCATCTGTATCTTCATATCCGGGATTGGCAGCATTAAACGCGGAAAGATTCACACAGAGAAACAGAAGACAGAGAACCATTTTATCCATCTTTCTCATGCCGTCTGAACTTGACTGGTACATTTTTGTAGCTATAACTAGAGGAAAAATTAGAACAAAAGAGACCTACATTCTTCTGCCAGTAGATAAAGCCAGCTATATATTTTGTCGCCTCTTTTCCTTGAAAGATGAATAACGATGAATTATAAGTAAGCTTATTGTACCTACTTAGTGCGCAGGCGTACCTACCTCTATTATGTAGGATGTGTGACTAGTCAATGAGAAAATCAGTACAGCTATGTTCAGTAAGGGCCTGTTTACATGGATGTAGGCGACCCCAGGTAGGTGAGGTAACCCGCTTTGGTGGGTAACCCGCCTGTCCACATCATCTCTCATTTTAATTTGATCACGTTTACATGATAGGTGGGGTGACCCGCCGCATGTTACCTCACCTATCTGGGGCCCCCCACCTCCATGTAAACGGGCCCGAAGACGCACAAAATCCACACTTTATAAAATTTGGGACTTTCTCGTTCCCAATAAGGCAATTGTGTTTCCCACAAAATTTTGTATAAACATTGTTTTCAATTTTCTCTTGGGAGTAATAATCGTCCCTTGAGTATTGCAAAGGAAACTAAGGGCCCGTTTACATGGAGGTGGGGGACCCCAAGTAGGTGAGATAACCCGCTCAGGTGGGGTAACCCGCCTGTCCAAATAATCTCTCATTTTAATGTGATCACGTTTACATTTAGGTGGGGTAACTTGACACATGTTACCTCACCTACCTGGGATCCCCCATCTTCATGTAAGGGCCTATTTACATGGAAGTGCGGTACCCCAGGTAGGTGAGGTAACCCGCTTAGGTGGGGTAAAACAATAACCCTCCTTTACATGCAATAAGAAGTATAGTTCAAGCTACTCGGTTCGTTCCCACCCTTCTCCCCAAACAAACGCTTCTATACAGTGCAATAAAATGTTTTGCTTAAAAAATGAAGTGGACGTTTTTATAGCGGAACTATTATGAGTGTTTCTTGATTCACTTTCAGTTCTTCGTTTTCTTTTTTGAAATAATACTTCTTGTCTTTCGTCTTTCTGATGTAGTTTGTTTATATTTTAAAAAGATTTCGCGATGACTAGATTTGTTACTTTGAGTCTACTTTGGTTGCTCTGATTTTATTTTGCTGCGAAAAAGGTTGATTTTTGAAGTTGGCTACTTTTAAGGATGCTCGATACAGTTTTCAGTATCAATACCTCCCCTAAGTTTGAGCATAAGCTACGTCGCCATAACCAAAGATTTGGAAAAATTGCCACCATAGTTGCATGCATTATATACAGATGACAATTTTTTATGATATGAGTTGCAGTGAATGTGATCGGAGTTGTCATAGCAACGAAATGACGCCATTACCTATTTTACTTGCAGCAGTATTTCTCGTCACTGGCAACTGTTATTCCAAAATCGTTCACGGGAGTTTTTTCTCCTCGAATAGCCGCCTCGATGTTCGTGAAGTTTAAGCGAAATCTGTAATAGAGTTATCAAGATATTTTGGGAAGAAGTTTTTATGGCTAGAAATACGGTAAAAAATGGACAATCCTGATGTTCGATTGTTATGTGTAGAAAACGAAGCGCTTTTGACAGGCAGTTTCAATCTTTTTGAAAACGTGTGAAAGATCATGGAGATAGCTCCAGCCGATTGCTGGAAAGAAAGTTATGATTTATAGTATGTATCGAGGCACTCTTGTTAGCGGTCCTGTAAACATTTCGGTGTACTCTAACAAATTAGCAAATAATTTTTTTATTGGTTCGATAGATTTTTTTTGAAAAATTAAAAATCGAGATCAACCGTCCTTTTATATGACCTCTTAGTTCTCAAGATTATTGATGTATTGTAAGGCAGTAAAATAAAGGCTACAATTCGATAATTTGTTATCTCAAGTTTTGTCTTTTCAAGTGAAAGCCTCTCAATATTTAAGGATATTGTCTCCAAGTATCATTTTCACGTCGTGAACAGCAGTAACTAACAAGGCATTTTAAATTTGCATTTGAAATATGCTAGCTGTCGTTGTGCACGAAAATATGAAACTTGGAGACAATAGCCCTGAATAATGAGAGGCTCTCACTTGTAAACACATAATTTCGTTATCTCGATAACGCTCTTACAGATTTCGCTTAAAATTCACTAACATTGAGGCGGCTTTTGGAGGAAAGATTTTGGAAGAACAGTTGCCAGTGACGAGAAATACTGCTGTAAGTAAAATAGGGAATGGTGTCATTTCGTTGCTATGACAAATCCGATGTCATTGCAGCCCATATCATAATAAATTTTCATCTTTATGTAATATAACCAGGGGCACCCAACGTCAATTTTCGGAAAATATCTGTTCGGAAGACGATTGGAGATCTAGAATTTTCGGAACATTTATTGTAAAATTCTTCGCTTGCCTGCCTCTCCTAGGATTTTCGAACATCTAAAAAATGGTATAATTGCCCATTTTTAACGGATTTTTACCCTAAAAAGGTGACCTAGAATTTTCGGGAGTCTTTTTTCGGGCTGAAATTTTCGAAAAGGCAAGTTTTGATCCCTATAATTTTCGGATCACTAGACTTTCAGCTCAGGATTCCGAACAGATGAAAAATTTTTAGGGGATAAAAATATGCCTATATCTACCGTTTAAATACTAAAATACGTTCAACAATGCTATGTTTAAGTGGTTTTTAACTATATTCTCGTTGGGTGCCCCTGCATGATATAACGTTGGTGGCAATTTTTCCATATCTTTGTTTATGGCGACACAGTTTATGCTCAAACTTTGGAGGTATTGACCCTGGAAAATTTAATCGTATCGAGCCACTTTTTTGTACCAACAAAAAAGTCTTACGTGTGACTATAGTGTTAATGGTCCAATCAATCATGCATAACCATTATTTGTAAGTCATTTTAGAAGCAAGCAGCAAGGGTCTTAAAAAACAGGAAAACGGTGAAATTAAAAGCGAATACCAAGACAATAAAAAGAAATGATTATATGAGCCCCTGGTGTAAAAACCTCAAACCATTTAAAGTATTTGATTTTGCTAACCTTATATCTAATATCAATTTAGTATTTTTCTTTGCTTGCCAAGAAAATCTCCCTTGTTTGGCGACTAGAAGACTCGACTGGTGTTTTTATCTATCCGGCAAGCCATTTGACAAGGAGAACACAAGTACTATCTTTTCACTAGAGCTAAGCGCCTCACAAAGAAGCAACAACTTTTGCTACCTTTCAATAAACAATGGCATCGTTTGATGACCCACCATGAATTTGAACATTAGTGCTTGTTAATCAAAAGAATTTTTTTGCTCAAAGTACTGAGAAGCTTAAAGAGAGAACATTTAAATAAGTGTAATCACCTCTAGTGCACCCTCAAAAAAGGAGCTCCCGTAATGCCAGTTGACTTGATAAACCAAGTGTTCTCCACGTCACAGCACCACTATTCAAGCTTCTGGTGTGGTGATTCTGTACGTTGTCTTAACTGCACCCTTTCTTAAGAAGAATTCCTGACAACACCTTGCTTCTCCAATCAAACACACGATTGACCATATTGACCAGCCGCTGTCTTATCCAATAACAGGCCATCCTTGTCAAACGGTAAGTGACAGGAGTGCGGCACGATCTGTTCTCGGCTGAGGTTACATACATACGATCTAAGCTCTCCTTACGGACACCTCTCTATTACGGACAGTTCGTTTGGTCCCAGAAATGCCAAAAATTATACATTCCCTACCTCTATAATACGGACACCTCTGTAAAGCGGAGACTTGGCCCTGTCCCTTTGCTGTCCGTATTAAAGAGGTTTGACTATCCTGAATTTATTTGATATTGCAGGTTAGAATACAGGCAACTAATTAAAGCTGATGTGGACCTGCCTAATAATCAAATAATAGTAAAAATTAAATAAATAGATAATAGATAGATAAATAGATATCAATGTTCTCACATTCTCGGGCATTGTTATCTAAACAGTTCCAGACAATAGAACCCCAAATAATCACCTGTTATTAGTTGTTCACAATATATTTACAAGCTCGATGCATAAAATATTCATCAACATAAACCTTCTCCTTTCATGAATTCGTTCTTACACAAATATGTTCCGGCTATTTTATTACACGTCAGCGACTTCTACGACAACCCTTTTATCGATCGTAAAAGAATGTTCAATTGTTGAAGAACCTTACTGGGGGGTACTAGCAGGTTCTAACAACAAACACACGAGTTCTTGTTCAATCGACTCTCTTTAATTCTTCCGTAAGGTGTCACGAAGTTAGTGCAACTTGTATTTTTACAATTCCCTACAAGATCAGTGTTACACGCATTTTTATATCAGCCAGGAAACCAGCTGCTTAGCGCAACGCGAATGCTGACGTAAGTCTAATCTGATTGGTTGAAACAGTTTCATTAGCATGAAACCTTCGAGATAATTGCTTTGTCGAAATGACTCTTCAACCGAAGTTTTCACTGCTAAGCTTAAGTCAACTGGCCAATATAAAACTAGGAGAACAATATAAAAACTACAAGGTATATACCAGTAAACAGACTTTTCATACTAACAGATAGGAAAGTACTAAAATTACAGTTGGAAATTCTAAGGTTGTTGTCAATTTTCAGAAGGTGTTAAGCTTCTTCATCGAAGATGATTGGCTACAACTTTTCCATAATTTAACCACGAACGTGATCGCAAACTTAAAGGATAAATTAAAAATACAGTTCAAAGTACAAGGCGGAATTTAAAACAATAGTTGTTTGATTACAAAAACACCTATAAAACCACTAAGCTTAATTAAAGTTATCCACTACCAAGAATTCGGTTAAAAACTCGAGGAAACACGCTTAAAACCCTTAAAAACAAGGAGGGTAGTCATTTCCTGGTAAATATCGAAGGAAGACCAGACTAAGGTCAAAAATGTTAACCTAGACGAAATACTTAATATAAACAAAGCTTTGTCATCTGCCAAAGGCTCTAATTAAACATATCTCGTGAACAGAAGTGTTACCGCGGAGATGTACGAAATTGGTACATCTCCTTTGTACCGAATTCATGTCAGGAGAAACTTTCTATCGATCATCAATTAACTTAGAAAAACCAATACTACTAGTAGTGAAGTAGCTTACTCAAACCAATCAACAAGAACGCTTACAACAACTCCACTATAAACATATATTGTAACAATTGTCACAAGTGGCTAACGTAACTCTTCAATCGACATTTTCCTTCAACAAGACCAAGGAGAATGAATGAACAGAAATCATTTTCTCATTTCGGGAGAGGATGTCGTTTAATCAGTGCTGATGCGTAGGAGTTAACACCAAGTAAAATGAGTCAAATTGCTTTTTATGATATTTTTCCTTAACCTATAAGTATTTCCCGAAACGAATGAATTTTGTAATAAATCCCAAACACCGAATAAAACTCCTTTGATAATTTTAAGTCAAAAACGTGCGCACTGCGAACATTTTCCATCGCTTCCATTTTTATTGTTTAACACAATTAAGTTTTCCACCAAAGGCTTGTTTACATTTTAAAATATCGCATGGTTTGATATTTCAACCTTAACTTGACTCCGCGTCTAGGAATTTTCAGGAAATGACCTCTATCCTTATTTCGGTTAATTTTTAGCTTGTTTCCCATGCTTTCCATCGAATTCATATAGTTGATGGTTCAGGGGCACCCAACGACGGTTTCCTCCTACATACATTGAAAGCACTTTTTAGGCTATCCAGATTACTTATAGCCTGCGAAAAGCATGAGCGAGGAGAAACGTCTGCCGTTCCCAGGCTAGAGTACTTTTCGGTCTCTAGAAATGCTATAAAATTTGTATCTGTTCAGTCATCCTAGGGCAATTTGAGTCTGTTCGAAATTTTTAGGGCTCCAGTATTTCTTTCAAGAAAATTTTAGATGCAATTCAACGTTTTACGGAAGTGAGAATTTTTCTAATTCCTCTCTACATCGGCGCATTTTTTAGTTCCGAAAATTTTAGGTTTCCTTTTTACCACGAAAAATAGCCTAACCTGGGGAGTTAAATGTGAAAAATTAAACCAGAAAATCGTAGCGGATTTATTGAAAAAGCTTTGAAAATTGTACATGAATGATGGAACGGTTATCTAGAAATTTTTAGCCGTCCTCAAGTAATAAAAAATTCTGGGCAATATTTGCTTTTCCGAACAGATATTTTACAGAAAACAGTCGTTGGGTGCCCCTGATGGTTTTTATTTCCAACAAAAATATTTTAATAACAATGGTATGGAATACAGTCTCCCAATTCACAGATGTTGGTTAAAGTAAGCATCTATTGTTATAATTCAAGTTCCGCTCCCTACCGTGAACTGCATTCTTCTTTAAATAATTTGTCTTCTGAGTTTCCAGTCACGTCTGTAGTTAATTTATGGAAAAGTGTTAGCCAATCACTTTCAGTGAAGAAGCTTCACACCCTCTGTAAATCGAATTAAACTTTAGATTTTCAAACTGTATTTTTAGTATTTTCCTTTCTGTATTTAGGAAAAGCTTGTATACGATAGGGGTGTAACGATTCATGTTCCTTACGGTTCAATTCGATTATTTCGATTCGATTATGTAACTGTTTCTTAATTCTTATAATATAACGCGTAATGTAAACATTCAACCCTAAACCCTCAATTTGAGAATAATAGCAGGGACAGGAGGATTCACAGACGCTTGGTTCGTTGCCATGTTTGAGAACTTGACAAAGAGCGTGTCGCACCTAGTTTGCCTTATTTGGAAATTCTCAAGGGATGGTTAAAGCGTTCTGGATTCAGATTTTACGATATAATAACTCACTAAGGACACCATGGAAAAGGTGTGCAAAAATCGAACCGAACGGTCATAATCGCGATTAATCGAGAATTCGATTAATCGTTACACCACTAGAATACGAGTAGATACTTTGTAGTTTTTATATTGTTCTCCTTGTTTTGTATTGGCCAGTTGACCTAAGTTTAATAGTGCGGAAAACTTAGGCAGAAAAACCATTTTGACAAAGTAATTACCTCGAAGGTTTCATGCTAATAAGGCTGTTTAGTCCCCTCCGAAAGTCCTTTCAACACTAATTCCAAGTTTTTTCCAGGAATTTCCATTAACTTCCCTTTTCGTTTTGAGTCAGTAATTTTCACATGTTGAGACAGCCTATTATTTAGCATGTGTTTTGCCTTAAACACCTCAATAGCTAATCTATGTTTGCCAGTGAACACGCCATAATATTCTTAGGTAAGCTATGTATTATTTTAGCCGCTCCCCCGATCAATCACTTAGATGCAATCGATCAATTTCCGCAAACGTAACTGGAGAACACCTTCCCCACACTGATAATGGAGAAAGTTACATGCGGAATTATAGTCTTGAAATGTACGTCCTCCAAAAGCTTGGATGGTAGATGCCGCATCTTCCCTTAATATTAACAATAACAATGTAACTTGCACATTTCATGCACTTGGTCCCTCCAAAGCAACCTGCTATCAATCAGGGGCACCCAACGTCAATTTTCGGAAAATATCTGGTCGGAAGACGATTTGAGATCTAGAATTTTCGGAACATTTGTTGTAAAATTTCTCGATTGCCTGCCTCTCCTAGGATTTTCGAATATCTAAAAACTGGTATAATTGCCCATTTTTATAGGTTTTTTACCCTTAAAAAGATCACCTAGAATTTTTCGGGAGCCTTTTATTTGGCTGAAATTTTCGAATTGGTAAGTTTTGATCCCTATAATTTTCGGATCACTACACTTTCAGCTAGGAGATCCGAACAGATGAAAAATTTTTGGGGGATAAAAATATACCTATATCTACCGTTAAATACTAAAATACGTTTAACAATGCTATGTTTAAGTGGTTTTGAACTATATTCTCGTTGGGTACCCCTGATCAATTACTACACTCAAGTGGAATAGGTATATTCAAGTATGGGCCCTACAAAAATATTCCTCTGCAAGATCATCACTTCCGATTTGCCTGTATGAAGAGTCAACTTCTTTGAATGGCACCAACTACAGATCTCTGCAAACAGTACTGTAAAAAAAAAGGAGTTCAAGGTGCTTGCTTTATCTTTAACTTCGTAAACTAATGTATCATACTCATTTCGCACAGGATCAGTTCGTTTTAACGCTTCTTTTTTTTTGGTCATTTGTTTCACAATCTTCCAGAAATCACTTGATCCTTTGACGTTGTTACATAATTCATCTCTCCAATACTCTGCTTCTGCTTTTCTCATGACTCTATTTACTTCATTCCTCAAAGACATGCATTTTTCTTTTCTTGCCTTCTTGACCACCCGTTTTTTGAAACTTGCGTAAAAAGGTATTGCATTGATTCATGAGTTTACGTATGGATCCATCCATTAACGCATGGCAGAGACTTTCTATACGAACTTTTACTTTTCTCTCAGGCATAAAGTCTGCCTATCACGAGGAAAAATATCTTTATTATTGGCGATCTAAATTCAGACTTGTTGAGGAAAAGAGGAAATGGTAGAGCAGTTTCCGAAAATGGTACAAAACTCTTGAATGTCATTAACAAATTTGGACTTGTAAATGACATTAAACAGCCAACCAGAATAACAACTACTTTGATTGACGTATCATTGACAAGTGATGAGAGCAAGGTTGCAAAGGCATAAAATATGCCTATTTTAAACCTTCTGTACACCGGTCGGATGCGCTACCCACTAAACTAGGGCTATATATAGCCCAGTTCGCCACGAGTCCTTCGTAGTTCAGTGGTTAGAGCATCGGACCGGTGTACGGAAGGTCATAGTTTCAATTCTTGTTGGGGACTGAGATTTTTTCTTTGTCTCGAGCTCATGATATGCTGATCGCATCACCTCTCATTTCTTCACCAAGCTTAAAATTTACTATCTTTCTGTTTATCAACGAATCAAATGCCCAGGGGGTTGCCTGTGGAGGCGATGTTGAAGCTTCCATTTGACCGATACATATGTGTCTCACAGAACGAGGAGAATAGTGAAATGTGAGGGGAATTGCATAATAAAGAGTTATTGATATCTACAATATATTACCTTTTATTAATTCATTCAACGATACAAATAATCATTTTTTTTACAGATTATACTAGATAAAGCTATAATTATTATTGTATACTACGTGTAGTTGCTATGCTTTTACTTTTCATGTAAGTTATTCATTTCGGATACTTTGATGGCATGACTGTCACAGTTTTGGTGTGTTTCTTTGTCGTCCAATAAACGAGTTCATTGCAACATCTGCTCCAAGAAATTTCAATAGCACATCTGTGGCATCTACTGGAAGGATGCTTTGAAGAAAAAAACAGAGCACATGTCAGAAACATAACCTTATTATCACTGACTTGTACAAGTTATTACAAATCAAACATTTCAAACCCAGTACCATACATTATTTTCATGAAAAAAGTCAACCATTTATCAATCACACCACGATGGAATTGGAAAACCCTAATAATGTATCTGCAATTGTAGCTTGGCATATAAACATATTCAGGTATCAAAACAAAGTACTTTCAATTGATGCCTTAGACATATATCCAAGGGAGAGGGCACTCCCATTTCAAGTGATGGAGATGATCGATTATAGTGGTGTAACGATTAATCGAGAGCGATTATGACCGTTCGGTTCGATTCACGATTCTTTGCTTCCAAGTTTCGATTTGAGTCTGAATCCAGAACGCTTTAAATTGTGCGTTTATGATTGACGAGCAAAGACGATAGCATTTCGTGCGCCATTTTGTGTTGCCCGGTAAAAATGCTGTCCTTCAACCATCCCTTGAGAATTTCCAAATAAGGCAAACTAGGTGCGACACGCTCTTTGTCAGGTTCTCAAACATGGCAACGAACCAAAAGCGACTCTGAATCCTCCTGTCCCTGCTACTATTCTCAAATTCAGGGTTTAGGGTTGAATATTGTTTACATTACGCGTTATGTTATAAGAATTAAGAGACATTTACATAATCGAAATCGAAAGGCAATAATCGAAATCGAATCGAACCGCAAGGACTATGAATCGTTACACCCCTATGATCGAATGGGAGCAAAAAATTTATCAAAACCCTAAAAGATTCCTAGGGTATCCAACAAAACCCGAAAAAATCCTTGGGCCGAAAATTAGCCCCTAAAGAATCCCATGCCGAATTTGCGCGCATTAAAATTATCCAGAAGCATTAGCCTATGTGTTGCCGCACCCTTCCACCGACAAAGGAAAAACGGAGAGAGGGAGCTTTTTCCTTTGTCAGGGGGAGGGTGCGGCTACAAGTAGACTACAGAAGCATTAAATGATAAAACACTAAAAATAAATTTAAAATTGAATGCTTGTGTTTGTGGCCGGGATAAAGGGGCAGTACCAGTAATCGTCAGATTGCTATGAAGACCCCAAAAAATCCCTACTTAAATCAAGTCGACCACCAAAAATCCCAGAATCAAAAATTTCAAACCCAAAAATATCCTTCACCCCTCCCCCACCCCCTGGGGACACATATTGGCCTTTCTATCTTCCTGGGTCTCCCAAGGGTTTCAATAAGCCCTGACAAACGACAAATCACGGCGGATACTTTGCTCAGATAAGTCGGCTACTTTTCCCCCCTAAATTGGAAGCTGGGAATTATATATTAAACTGATGAAAATTCTATCAACACTTAAATTAAAATGCTGGACTTGAACATACTTTCTGTTTCAATGTTAAATTTCTGAAAAGATTGAGTCTTACTGCACATTACGTGCCCATTTTGATGGGAATTATGTTATCTTCTGTACTCAATTTAGTGCCCAGAACGCTGGAAAACGCATTTTAGGGCTTTCAAATTTCAAAATAATTCGATCAACACCCCTAGACCCACCAAGAAGAAGAAGACTAGAAAGCCCCTTGCTGATTATAGCAATACACCAGCCACTATTATTTTGTCCTGGTGAACAGTCCATAATATTCACTGTTTGGGTTTCTGAGATGATTAGTATATGAATTTCATATAATTCTTTTTATTGTAACTGTGGAATGAAGAAATAGATGCAAAGAAGGTCTTCGCATTTTAAAAACACAACTTATGCATTTGTAGAAAGAAAGCCTGGGAAAAAATGAGGGTTCTACCCTTTCCCTAAGAAGTGGTACATTGCATCCATATATACCTCGCCACTGATAATCAGTTCATCTCTTTACAATGGCCACTTTATACCTCTGTCCCCAAGATGACCATTGTTCCCTGTATAATATTTATTATGAGACCTTGCAGGGGGTAGAAGCAACGGAAAAAGTGAAGAACAGCTCCTCCAAAAAACTGTCGGCCGACTGTTGGTTGACTGTTGACCACCAGTCGGCCAACAGTTGGCCGACAGTCGTTTACCGCCTTTTACAAAAATTTTCTGCCAACAGTCGGCGGCCGACTGTTGGCCGTTTGTCGGCCCACTGTTGGCAGCATGTTAGTAATCTGTCAGCTAAGTGTCAGTTGAGAACACCTGTTGAATACCAGAAAAGCCTCTGCTTGCAATGACCAAGTTGTAAGCAGCTTTAATTGTCTCTGACAAGTGAGTACGTAATAGAATAATAAACTAACTGAAAATATGATGTCATTACACTTCTCAACTTTTTAAATGTCAGTTTACTGTTAGTCAACACACTGTCGGTTAACTGTTGGCATACTGTCGGTCGACAGTTGGCTAACAGTATACTGACAGTCGGCTGACAGACTTTTACGGGAGCTCTTCTTCACTTTTACCAAAGTGACAGGCAACATGGGCCCGGAAACTGGCAACAGTCCTCTCAGGAAGCACTGATAATAATTTTACTGACAGAAAAGGAGGAAAGAATTTTGACAGCGGCAATTTTTTTTTTTTTCTAAGAATAGAAAGCGACACCTGTTCTTTTTTGCATTTTGGCTGTTTTGGCAGAGAAGTAACAAACTCTTTTATGTTAATTCTAAACATACTCTGTTATTTGAATGTGAATCAAACTGCTGTACATACTGTTGTAAAGCTGATGAAAAATACGCTCCTCTGGGCATCATAAGAATCTTCTGGTTCTTTTCTATAGCATCTACAACTTTCGATGCTGCATACTCTGGAGTTAATATACTAAATCCTAACAAATGGGGAAACCTGATAAACAAAGACAACAACAACCAAGAAATCACTTATTACACTTGTTAGGTGTATTAATTGGCCATTATAATCAGTTATGATGACAATCATGACCAATAATCATTCAAAATCATTATTTTTTTTTAAAATATTGGTCCAGAGGTCATTGCATCAAGAGTGATGAGCATCAAATTTCTCCTTGTAATATCAATGCTTTGTAAAACAGGGACAGGAGAATTACGGACATGATCACACGAGATGAATCTGCTTGATATTTTATCAACTTCTCCCCCCTACTTCTGCAGGAAATAGATAGGGGCAGCAAATGAGAATTCAAATTTTGATCTTAGGGTTTGAACGGTTAAATACGAGTTTGTAACAATAGAAATGAGCTTTTCATCGACTTTTTAAGTGTCTGCATCTGCTTGAGTCCACTTTTAGGTGGACATTAAAATAAAGGTTTCATCTACAGCAAATGAGAGATTAAAATAATTTTTGGACTTTCGTTACTGTTAGCTTAATAAAAGGTTCTCGCTTAATACAGGTTTCACTGTAATTATTCTAACTATAGATGTGCATGTACATTTAACTGAATGAAAATTAATGATTTCACCAACCTAAACTTAACACCTTCAAACATTCCAGTAGTTATAAGTGAAGGACAAACTGTGGTGAATTGAATACCAGTAGATCCTATGCTTGAGAGTTCTTGACGTAATGCCTCCATGAGTCCAACAGCAGCAAACTTTGATGAGCAGTAATCAACTGCACCAGCCAGACCAGTCTTACCAGCTATGGATGCTAAGCTTACAATGTGACCATGTTTACAATGAAGCATGCTAGGTAGGAATTCTCTTATGGTCTACAGAGGGGAAAATAATTTATGAAAATTTAATTATAGCCCTTTTGTAGAAAGGCAAAGATATCTGTGCCAAGTTTGGTTTTTTATGAAGCACAAAACATACACAACTGTACTTAATGCTAATAATCAAAGATTATGGACTGAATTTGACATTTACTGACAATTCTTGATCTCAGGTACATGTATGTACAGTGTGACTCTCCTTTGACAAGTTTATATAGTTGTCATTCACCCCTGTAAAATCAGCAGCAATGTTACATTGTACATACATTGTATTAATTTTTGTGCTCCAAGTTTGGTCATTGAATCAACTTTCTCCCATTTAACCTCCTTCCAGTCTCTACACTAAGAGCATCTCAACATGCAGCATGCAAAGAAAGTTGTGTCTGATAGCCCGGGGCTAGTGGATTTTGCTATCGGGCTAGTGACTTTTGTTCCTAACTTGCCTGAGGGGCACGTGCTCTTTTTGGAGGAAATTCAAATTACAGAAGGATTGTAATCAATCCCGCTAATCCAAAAGGGTTTTGGAGCTGGTTGAAATGACTTTTGGGCTAGTACATGCTAGCTAGAGCCTGCCCAAATGGCAGGCTGTAAAACAGACTTTCTTTGCACCCTGACATGTACATCAACTTTTTCAATTGCTGTTTTTTCTTTTTACAAGCAAATAAATGGTTGAAGAACTACTGGGAGGAACATTGTTGAAGTGACCAAAAAGGTTATAATATTACTGTGATATTTATGTAAGAGTTGATGCTTCTACAAGTCATAGTCAGCACAACTGTTGAGGAACTTCTTCATGGTAAGATTTTCACATTAGTAATACTTGAATAGTAATGTCAAAAGGTCATTAGAAATGATCACGCAGTTATTTTCTTCAAGGCTAGGGTGGAAAATTAGGTCAAAATAGAATGAAAACATTTCCACTCTCTCTCCCCCTTCCCAAGGCACCTTAAAGAGAGACTTGTTAAGCTGACTTCTATAATCAATGTCAGGTACATGTAAAGTACCACAAAATGTCTTTGAAACTCTTGTGCAATTTTTGGGAAAAAATCAAGGACGACGGGAAAACCGAAATTATATGAAAACACACTTTCATGATCACTAAGAAAATTTACGTACTGCTATGTTTTCAAATCTTTCCTTTGCTTTGCACTAAACACTTGTTTTAATGAAGGCTAAATGTATCTTTATTCAAGGAGATTTCAAAAATATTCAAGGACCTCTGGAGAAAATTCAAGGACTTTTCAAGGATATCCCACACATTTCCAATTTTCAAGGACTTTTCTAGGACACATGTTTATCACACATTACCATACCCCACCCCCACCCCACCTTAAAACAGGAAAATAAATTCAAACCCAGGGTAAATGTGAGCCACAACACTTGCCATATTACAAACTGTTCACTAATAGACCTAAAGAGACTTACCCAGAAGTGTGCTAGGGAGTTAACATCAAAAGTGGCTGAAATTTCTTCATCAGTGCAATCCATAAACTTCTTTCCTGAAACAATGCCAGCATTGTTTACCAGCAGAGAAACTTCACCAACATCCTCTTTCACTATTGTTGCAGTTTCATGAATTTCAGTTTTATCTCGCAGATTGCACTTGTAAGAATGCACCTCACCACCAGCAGTTTTAATTTCCTTTCCTACAGCATCAAGCCCCTCTTGATTAACATCCCATAAAACCAGTCTACAACCTGTTGAAAGCAAGCAACCATCAAGGGTGGATCAGGAATGACAGTGATTTTGTTACCACTACGTCCTGCAATTCCCTAATGCATAAAATTCCCCAAACATGCACAAAAGTTCATGGCATGTGTCCCATAAGACACAAAGATTGATCGATCGATCGATCAATCAATCAATCTGAAGATGTCTTTGTAGAATATCCTGTTGATGTGATCATTTCTGTGGCTGTTCTTGCAGCTGTTATTTAACAACGCATATTTCTTATAGTCTTTAATTTGTTGTGCTTTACAAAAGAATATCTTTTGTCTGTCTGGTCACATAAATGGCCAAGAATTTTCAATTTAGGACTAATTGTTTTTGAACTGGGACTCAATGGTTGTGGAGTGAGACTGATTTTTTGTTCATAAGATGAGTGCCGGACTCACCATAACTATTTGTAACAAAATCACTGGAATGGACAAATGACCCAGATGACAGCACTTGTCTGCAAACAGCATCTTCCTCTCAGTTTCTTGATTTTGGCTTACTCAAGAAAAACTTTGCATGCATTGAACTGGGATAGATCTAAGTTGAGCATGTGTACTTTGTATCTACAGTTTCAAAGTCAGGGCTAATAGTCGTGCACCTGGCAGTCAGAGGGCTCAGTTGTGACAATTGGTTTATCAATAAACTGATGCTTGCTTTCAAGACTGAAGTTTGGGCTATGGTGATTTCACAGGGTAAACACCATCACGCAAAGCCTCCTTTTCTCCTCCTTGATCAAGAAGAAGACTGAAGGAGACTCAAGGTGCTTTCTATTTTTCAGAACTGACTGGCCAAACCATTCCCAATGCAATGAGAATTTCCATTTTAATCAGTCAAACCCTAAGTAGTATGCACCAAGGAAATGGTTGTTCAGCAAAAACTCTTTGAAAAAGCACATTTCATTATCAAACAGATTGGTCGGGCAATGGTCCGGCCGGCCAGTTCTGACAAATTGAAAGTGCCCTCAGCTTACAAGGTGATATGCTAGAACCAAGGATTAAAGAGGCTGTGTCACGGCAGTCCAGTTCATTTTGTTTCATTTTGCCAATTACTTGCCCTCAATCGCTATGGAACTTAAAGTAAGCAAAGAAATTACATGTAAATGACAAAATCAGAGATCCTTGACAAACAAATATGTCTCCTGAGGACCATTTTTGAAGTTGCAAGCAGCAGATCTCAACTTTGAAAAACTGTTAGGCGGAACAGTTTTCAAAAACCTTAATTTCAGTTTTCTTCAGTTTTACCCATCCGTGGCATCTGTTGTTTCTGTTATGTTATTTTAACTGTCCCTTAAAGTTTTAAATGGTTATTTTATGCTTCTCTTAATTTAAAGGGCATTTTGTAATTCCTAATTTGGCTGAACTTTGTGACACAGCTCCTTTAACTATAAAGAGAAATGAAGAAAAAACTCACACACACACACAAAAATTATTCATAAACATCCTAGGAAATAAATGGTAGTCTGCTAAAGTTCTGCCAAAGGCATTTCATTTTTAAATTTGCAACACCCTAAAATTTTATCTACAGAGTTAAAAGTTAGGTTAGAGTGGGAGATCACCTAGTCATAAGAGTTTAGAAGCACATTTCTAAAGGATTAAAAGTGTTAGAGTTATCCATACTGGATTTGTTGTTCTATTAAATAAAGTCATAATCCACTCGCTCAAAATACCGTAAAATTCTGAAAATAAGCCCCGGGGCTTATATTTTTCAAAGGCCCTTTTTCAGGGGCTTATTTTTGAAGGGGCTTATATGCAGAGGGGCTTATCTATAGAGGGAAATTTGCATTTCAAAATCGATTGGGCTAGCCTTATAGTTGGAAGTAAATTTACCGTTTTTGCTTTGTTTTACTTTGTATTTGAGGGCAATTTCCAAGTACAAGCCCAGGGGGACTTATATTTGGGGGGGGGGGGGCGATTTAACAGAGGATTTCTGTGTTACGAGTTTGGGGGGTTATATTTGGAGGGGCTTATTTTCGGAATTTTACGGTATTACATGCAGTCTACATGTATATTTCTAAAGATTCTTAAAGGTGCTTTGTTTTTCCAAACATAATGAGTTGAATTTTAAGGAAAAAGGACAACAATACATGTAAATATAAGTGTGAAAAAGCTTCAGGTGCTAAAAAACACCTGCTATGAGCTTCCTGTTTATTCAAAAACGTTTTTCAAAGGATATAGTTTTTTTTTTTAAATAAATCAGTCACTTAAGTGATTTTTTTTGCACTTTTTGCGTCAAAGAATTGATTTTTTTAACCATTATTACCATACTGGATTATATAAAATTAATGTATATACTGTTTCTAGAATATTAAAGAACCTGGAGATTTTAGGGACAAAACGAAAATTGATGTTCAGTATCTCTGTCACTGCGGGTGGAAATTAATTAAAGTACAAAAGCTTCGTGGGCAGCTAAGCCACAAACCGAGAAGAAGTCGTGACAATTGAGTTTACTTTTAACTTTTAATACGAACATCAACAATAATAATAATTAAAAAAAAACAACGAACCTTTCTCAGCCAAACGAAGAGAAATCAGTCGACCAATACCACTTGCCGCTCCTGTTACCAAAGCAAGCTCTCCATGAAGGCTCTTTCTTGATGGCAAAACCCACTTAAAAGCCGATTGTGAAAAGGAAATCAGAACGCGGAAAGAAAGGAAGGTGAGCTCGAAAATGAGAGAAATGATGTAGCCTTTTCCCGTGAAATGCAGGATCACAATGAAACCTTGAAGAGCCACCAAAGCGTACAGGAGACAAACGAGGGACATGTTTGTTACAAGCGCAAGGGTCGCAGCGATAATGATCAGTCTGTTCTGTTACAGTGGATGTTTTTGTGGATGATCACCTGCCGACTTGTGCATGTGACTAAACTGTTTTCCCGGAGGACTGGAGAGAAAAGAAAAGACAAATAATGTCGATTAAAAGAATTGTTAACGCCCTTAAGGGTCATTTTCTTGCTAGCGGGATTACTGACTTTATAGACTAAGCTGTACGTACATGCATGCTCAATACCTTACCATTTCGGGTTACAAAGACAATTTTAATTGTAATTTCTACAGCTGCACATAGCTCACTAAAAGTAAGCCGCTATAATAATAATATCGACTAGTGAAAACAGACACTTACACAGACCAGTGCAAGACACTTCAAATAAATTATACCTTTCAAACGTTGTGAAATTTAAACCCGGTCCTTAATGACTCAGCGGAATGAGGACTTCTGTTCTGTTATGTGCTTCTCGAACTTACGCGTTCGTTTTGCCACATCCCGACTTCCGCATCGATTTAGCTTTGTGTGAGGTAAAAAATCGTGGTTTACGACCATGCAAATTTTATAAATTTTCCAAACAATAACCTCCCATCAATTCCTGCCATCACAAATTCATTTTCCCGCCGCCATTTTCATTTGCCTACCCATGAGCCTCTACCAACTGGTAGAGCCCGCGATCGTTGTGACGATGATGATGGTAGCACTGCAATGAAATGATGAAGTAATATTTTGATCAAAAATATAACATTCAGTAGCCTTTTTGGCGGAGTTCCCTTTCATTAAATTCATGAAAACCTCGTCTCTTACGCGTGACGATGTGAAGCTTGCAAATGAGTGGTAATAACGTCGTGGGGCTACGTGTATTTTCTACGATCTTTCTGCCGGTTTAAAAATTCATTGAGGAACCTGTTAAGTCATGTTGGAGAGTTTGGCTGCATGGGTTTTGAGAACATACGTTGGGGAATACGTTGAAAATCTTAACACGGACCAACTATCCATTGGATATGGTAGGTTAAGATAAGTGAAAATCGCATATAATGAGTGCAAATCATCCAGGCATTAACTTATGCACGTGAACAAACTACCTACCGGCCGTAGCTTGAGCTCCAAGTTAAAAGTCTCTAGTGAGACTTTTGGGGCTTGTAAAGGCTCTTGTGTAGGAACGCTTTACTCCAATCCACGAGTAAACTTAACTTAGACAGGACGTACACTTTGAATTCTTGAGTGCTGCAATGTCGAGGTTGCATTCTTCTACTTATCAATATTTAGGTATGGTGTAATGTTAATTGTCACTTAATTTTATTTTCGTTTTTAATTTTCTCACATATCGCTGGAGAGGAAGTAAATTTTGACAATTTTAGATAGTCTAGAAAGTTTCATATGGGTAAAGATATTTGTAAAGGAACATAATTTGATATTTTATTATTTCATATGATAACTCTTTGACCAAAACAGTTTAAGTAAGCTCAGTTATTGAATAATTTAAGTGCAAGAATACAATGTAGAAGACATGTTTACAAAATATTTGGCTGGGATCTGGTCATTACATTCATCACTTATTCAAGCTATAATGAACGGGTCGCAGTATATAATGCGATATAATGCAGTATATAATTGCAATATAAGGCATACGGGGAGTAAAAGTCCTGTCGTTCATGGTTCATTTCCCTTTTTCCAAGTTTGCACAAAGCAACATTACATAACATTTCTTTCTTTATATGTAAGAATTTAAGATTTGTATTTTGATAAGCTTGCAAATGAATCATTTATTTACGCATTCACACAGTGCAGCCAAGATTTTAATATTTTTTTCATGCAACTTATTTAATTAGTCATTTCTGGAAAATGGCCATTTCATTTGCACAGTTTACATACAATAGAAGGGCTCCAAGTAATAATCTCCCTAGTCTCCCTCGCAGCTGTTTTTTGAATGTCATGCAATGCTCCCCCAAAAGATAGTTCTTTTGGGGGAGCATTGCGTGACATCCAAAGAACAGCTGTGAGGGAGACTATAACCTCCCCTGTCCTCCCTCATTTTGGATCATGTGTCTTTTAGGGGACTGTCGATCAATGTATCAGCCGTCATCTCACTCGACTGTTGATCGATATACCGGCTGCTATGCCAGCCGATAATCGGTGGACTCTTGGTCGACTCTCGACTGTTATGCTGGTGACACTCGGTAGCTACAGTTTATCGGTGGATAGTCGGCCGTGATATACTGACAGGTCGTCGACATATCAGTTACACTTGGCCAACGTAAAGTTCCGATACCATGGTGGAAATGTCAGTCAACCTGTTGGTCGATGTGCCGGTCTAGTATCAGCCAACTGTTGGTCAAGAGTTGGTCATGTCTTGACCGATATGTACCCAGGACTTGACCGCTACAGTCTATTGTTCGATAGTCGGCCGACACTTTGCTGATGGATCACCCACAGTCAACCTGTTATCAGCCGAAAGTGATATGTGTAAGAAGCATTAATGTCCATCACGTGTCAGCTGACGTCAGTAACCTTGTAACAAAGGGCAAAGCATAGAGTAAAAGCGATAGCGATTGTTGACCGATGTACCACTGATAACTTACCAATAGTCGACCAACAGTTCACCGATACTCTGGTGACATGCTACTGATGCTATCGCAGCCGACTGTTGGTTGATTTTTTTGGCCGATACTCGACCAACAGTAAAACATCACTCGGTAGATATATTGACCGACTCTAGGCGATGCTGATTGTTGACCGATACATCACTGATACCTCACCGATACTCAACTGACAATTTACCAATATATTGCTGACACACTTCTGATGCTACCTCGACCGACTGTTGATTGATCTGTCGACCAATACGTGAGTGACAGCAAAACACCACTTGACGAGATATCGGTCTATACTCAGACGATATTCGACGGACTCTTGACGGAGTCTCGGCTGGCATAGCGGCCGGTGTATCGATCGACAGTCCACCGAGATGTTGGCCGATACATTGATCGACAGTCCCCCAAAAGATACATGATCCCTCACTTTTTGGAGTGGATGTTTTCCCATGGTTTTTATCTACCGGTATAGATAGTATTCTCGGCATCAATGTTTGGAATATCAAGAAGAACATGAACGATTATAACCAGCCCTTGTTAATTCCTCTCATGCTTCTTTTATCAGTTTTGAACCACAATTTATCAGGGAAAACAAAAGAAAACTGTCCATTACTTTGTTAGACCAACTAATAATGTGATTGTGCTGTATCACGTAAATAAGATAGGCGGGCATTAAAATGAGTCTTTAGATCGCGACTTTTATGATGCAAGGCATTTAAATTGAAAGTGCTGTTTTGTTTTTTCAGTTAATTGAATAAGAAGCTCATCACCTACTTTTAAGGGATCCTCCGAAGTTGAGTTAAAACTTTTAGTTTAATATTTATGAACTCTTATTTTTGTTTCTGTTAAACTTTGATCAGGCACTGTTGATCTGCATAACTTGCCACTAAAGAAAACAGCACTGAAAGGTCTTGAGCTGCCATTAGAAGTGAAGTCAGGTTTTATTGGTCATCTGCAGCTATCTATCCCATTGCGGCGACCAAAATCAGAGCCTTGGATTGTTCATGTCAACAAACTTTATCTTGTTGCGGGGCCTCTTCAGCATTCAGAGGTTGGTGTGATCAAAGTTTAATAGTAGAGGAGACTGGCTATGTACATGTAACATGGCAAACATCAAAGATAAAAACAACAATTATTGATGCTACAGTTTATGTTAGGAGCTCCTGAATGGCCCGGTGATCAATCCTTAATGCAATGTTTTTAATGTTCAACAGGATCAAAATGATAGAAATGCTATTGAATGTTGTGCATATTCAAGTGTGCAAAAACATATGACAAAGGAGAGAATTAATTAACTATGATATGATTGTACTGCATCAATTTATTGCTACTCACTTATCATGATGAGGCAATTTTAACCTGCTGTGATACCCCCACCTCCCAATAACTGAGACCTTTAGTAAGGGAAATACTTAGAAATTTAAGTTCCATTTATCAGGGAGTTGAACTTTATAGGGAGTTTAGAGTATAGAATTATTTGAATTATGCAAAAAATGTTTCTACTTAGCCTGCGAGCTCTCCGGGGCTCTCTGGCAACGTGGTGGTAAAAGGAAGGAGAGCTTAAAACTATGTGATGTCTCTGGAATTTGAATTCCACCTCCAATTCCACCGTGGCTCCCTGTCAACTGAGCTGTCAGATTTCTGACAATCAGCGGGAAGCAGAAACAAACACAAAAAAAACATTGAAAAACATGTGCCAAGGGTAATGACGTCATTACTAATGTCATTTTCACCAATCAGCATTTTGCAAATGTTGAAAATTTTGATGCAGACATTCAAATTCCAGAGATGAGTTGCAAGTTCTCCTTCTTTTTGCCGCCCTGTTGCCAGAGCGCCCTGGAGAGCTTGCTTGCAGGCTAGTTTTTACTCTAAAGTGAATATTTTAATGAAATTTTTTCATAAAGAAGTCAAGTGAAAATGAAGCAATATTTCTGCATTACAATGTAATGTAATGTATGTGAAGCAAAAAAAAGGACAAGCCTGAAATTTACTTTTTCAAGAAGTAGCCCTGACATTTCTCAATCAATCCATTCCCATTTACTGTGGAAAGTTTTATCATTGTCAATATCAACATCCAAAACCTGTATGTCTGTAAGATGCCAATAGCTTGGCACAAGTTGTACTCTGAGGGGTGTTTTAGGGATGGCTCAGAAAAATAATTAATTCATTGCTTTAGACTGCACTACACTTTTTTGTTGACTTTTCAAATGTGCTTGACAAACAAGGTTTGAGTTTAGTATCAGGGGTCAAATTGTATTGAAAATTATCTGAAGAAAATTGAAAATTATTTTGAGTTAGCAAGAGGCTGTAACTGAGGGTGAAATTATGGTTAAATGTATGGCAGAAATCCAGGAAAAGGCAGTGTCTATTTTGACTTGTCAGCTTTCGAGTCTGTGGACCAGATATTGTGGTGTGACTACTTAAATGAACTGTCAGGTGTCTTTTTGAGGACATTCAAAAAGTAGTATTTGTTTTTCAACTTTTTGTTTTGCATTTCTTCACCTGGGTATCATCCCCCCAATCTGTATCACTTTCAGGTTTCCTCAATGTTTAAGGCTGAACAATATCGAATAAACTCTTTTGTATAGACATGACCCAACGAGTGACAAAATTGCGGCGCAAAGGACATGCCATGATAATTGCAAAGATATTTGGGTAGGACCTGCCAGACCCAAGGACGCACTTTGGCAAAAAACTGTGTGTCCTTTTTATTTTTTGTGTGTATATGATACACACCAGTATGTTAATGGGATTAATGGGAACTCTGAATAGCATCTCTATAAGCCAAGGCCAGTATAAGGGCCTGGGGTCAAAATGGTAATGAAAATGAAACAGAAATAGATAAGAAACGACAGAAAAAATAAGGCACAGTATTTATCTTAATTTACATGATTGTATTTTTTGTACCAACTTTTAGTACAATGAAGAAGAAGAAAAGGAGAGGGAAAGAGCTCGAAAGAGGAAACGTCTAGACGCTTTGGAGGCTCAGTGGCTTGTAAGTATTAGACAGTGTCTTCTGTCTTATAATAATTATCTTATTATATTGTAAATTATCAGTGAGGAAGAAAATGTTTTGAGAGGCAGCCATTTTTCTAGGGGTCAGAATCAGTGAACTGATAAAAAGTAAAATAGAAGAAAAATCACACACATATCATTTATGCCTTTAAAGTGATCATGAAATGTATACTGTTTACAGTCAAACGTGGATGTCTATTAAGCAGTCACGAACATCCAAAGTCCTGGAAATATATAGTTGACTCTTAAACTACTGTTAAACTGACCTTATTTAGCGGTCACCTCTACCATTAATTAAGTGGTCGCTGTCACCTTTTCGGAAGTTCCAAGAAGTTGTTTCGTATTGTCTTTACCTCTACACTGGTGCAGTAGGTACACTGTGTATGGTATAAAGTGGTCTTTTACTTTTTCCCTTTTCGTACAAGTGGAGGTAGAAACAGTTTGAGGCCAATTTTTCATGGACAGATATTTCGCTTTTTCGCCATCTTCATTTTTTTGAATAACCTATAGGTTTTTCAAACCTGTATCAATGGTTAAAGGGACACAGTCAACTGATGCACATGCGCATTAGATACCATTTCTTAGCTGATTTGCATGTTGCAAGACGCGCGTGAAACAAAAGCGTATCCAGAATACTCTAAACAAACCTTGTAGAGTTGAACTAGTTACAAGCCAAAATCGTGATTATAGGCCCTAAGCCACATCAGAGCACTCATTTTTTATATACCATTGACAATTCACCAATGGATTTTTCCAGAGAAAGCTAAACATCGACGAATACTTCTGAACTCGAACATCAGTAGAGGTGAGAAATTGCACAAAGTCTGAATGATTTTGGAAGGTGCATGGTTGAGATCGCTTGATTAACCAAATACATGTAACCTTTTTCATCCATTTTCCAAATATATATAATGATTATTTGCTTGCTACTGTTACTGATTCATTTCTCTTGTTTTATATTGGGAAACGAAGGTGATTTCTCCCGCCTAGCCGGCTACACGTTTCTCACCTCTTCTGTTCATGTTCCTTTGAATACTGTTTTTAACCAAATATGATAAAATAATGTAATAGGATGATTAAAAGTTTGCTCAAACAGAGATTTTCAGTAAATGATCGAGGATCGAATGAAACACTAGGTAGGATTGAAGCGGATTTCTAGATGTATCTGATGCATAGATTTGATTTCGGGTTGAGGTAAACACTTTTCAAACTGGCAAAAATGGTGTCTAGGTCAGTGCGGTCCCATAGTTGACTGCGTCCCTTTAACCTTTATAAAGTGGCCAGTAAGCCGGCCATTCCTCAATGGTGACCATTTAGTACAGGTTTGACTGCAATGCGTAGACTTAGGCCTATGATCAATCATTTTGCAATACCAATGCTTTTTTGTTTTGGATAATTGAAAGTAATATTACAAGGAAAAATGTGACCCATAGTGTGTATGTAAGCCTTGTGTTTTGTGTGAGAGAAATACTAATAATTATTGTATTTCAACAGGCAGCTAGAAAGAACAATGCTGCTGCTGGTGGTTTCTGGTCTGGCTCCTGGTGGCCGTCTCTGTATTCATCTTTCTCTACAACAATTGTTGAAAATCTACAGGTATGAAACACTGCTCATCCTTCTGCTCGCGATACTATTAATTAACCAGTTCTTTATACTTATCATCAAATTAACCCTATTGGAGAAGACCATTCCTGAATGGCCTTTTTTTAACCCCTTAAGCCCCAATATCCACATACAAATTCTCCAAACTGATCTCTACATATTTCCTTTAAGAAAATGTTGAGGGAATTTGATACACGATCAAGGCATTTTCTCTTTGGTTACCATCTTATTAATTCTCATAACCCAGGGCTGTCTCATCTGTCTCAGGGCTGTCAATAAGGGCTGGTAGCCGGTCAAAACTGCCGGCTAGTTAGCCATCCTTAGCGGGCTACTTTCATCTTCTTCTACCATAACTGCTAACAAAAAATAAGCAGCATGGAATAAAATTTGTGAAGCATTCGTTTCTTAGTTTTGAATGACATTGAACAAATCAATTTTTTAAATAGGTTTACATCTGTGATATGTTTGAATCGTGCAATGTTGTGGAACACATGGGACATTTCAACAGCATTGTTCCCAGTCTTGCATGTATTCTGATGAAACAACATGGCATCTGGGGTAGAAAATACCTCTCAAAAACCCCTGGAAATGGCAATTTTAAGATTCTAAATTTCAAAATGTCCCTAGATGCCTTGGCCCACAAGAACTTGTGCCTTTGGTGCGAGTTCAAAAGCTGCATACTATTCGTTATCAGCCTGCTACTTCTAATGTTTTTGACAGCCCTGTTGTCTATTGATAATATTACATTGTTAGGAAAATGTTTTATTCCATTGCAGCCTTATTTGTTTTCTATCCTCTCCAGCTTATCATTAGTGATGTACATTTTCGCTATGAAGATGCGACAACTAAGGAATCACTGCCTTTTGCTTTTGGCATAACCATCGCAAAACTGTCAGCACAGTCCACCAATGAAAGCTGGGTAAGTTTTTTGGGATCATCATACATTTCTGGAAAACTGCCCATCTACCCCTCCCCTAAGCCAACATAAACACTTACTTCTCACTTAGGGCAAAATGTTGGCTTAGGGGAGGGGTAGGTGGACAGTTACCAAGAAACGTATGACCCTTTTTTTATTGCAACCCTCCTAAGTACTGTACTCTACTGCACTCCACCCATTGTCCATGTTTCAGTGTCAATATAAAATAAATGAATAAGCAAATAAATGATTATACATGTAATATTCACTTGTGATGCTTCTTATTGTTTTAGTGAAAATGTTTCCCACAGAATGTCCGACAGAGGGAAAAGAGAAGAGAAGAAAAATTAGGAAACCAAAGAAAATTCGTGAAAAAGAAAAAGAAAAGTTTCATGCACTGTCAGTGTATACCTCAAAACCAAATTTTTGAATAGTTTCAATCTATTTTTTCCTTCAAAATAATAATGAGGTAAATTAAGGGTTATTACATGTACACCATGGTTGGTTTCCCATAACATTCAACATTTTACGTGCATTCCTAGTCAGGACTATACAACTTAACTTTTTGCATTGATTCAGATTGTAAATGGTGCTTTTCGTGTCCTGCTGTACATGCCTTTTATTATGGGTAATTTACAAATGTATTATCAGTGGCGGATCCAGGGGAAGGGCCCAGGGAACCTGCCCCCCCCCCCCTTATTTTTAGACCAAACTGAGACCGCCCCTTCCCTTTTCTCAGGGTCTGGGTGAATGCCCCCCCCTCTTACCTGATGGTCTGGATCCGCCACTGATTATGAAGTGTTGAGTTCTTTTGTGAGGTCAATGCTCTCTACAACAATGCTTTACGTTATACAGAATCCAGAGGAGATAATTGAGAATGAGCGAACCATTAAATACAAACTCATTGAGCTGCAGAACATGGCAATTTACTGGGACACTGATGTTACTTTGGTTGGTGACTTACCATCACGAGATCTTGAGGTAATGCAGAGTTAACTTCCTCAGCCTGCCAGCAAGCTCTCCTTTCTCTCCCCCTCCTCCCGCTTTCGCGTCTCCTCTCGCGTGCCTCTTGCGCGTGTACTTTTCAGGTTATCCCCCAAATGAAGAGCTTGCTCACAGGCTATAACTTCCTCTTTAATTACATTTAAACCTACAACCACCACCTCTGGGTACAGAGGTGAGTAGCTGTTGTAGAGAGATGGTCGTCATGAGGAGTTAGGGATGCTTGTCAGTGTTTGTGGGAGAAAAGGGGGCCGGTGGGGGTTGGGGGGAGGTCCAAAACTCTCACCTCCCGTACCTTGCATTTCCCGCTCCCACCCCTTCCTCCCTTTTGCCTTTCGTCGATTGCAAAAGATCATTAACTAGGCATTGTTTCATAACCCCGCCCATTTCTCCTGCTTCCCACTATCTCCAGGACTTTCACCTCCCAAGCTTTCCCCCCCGTACCCCTTTGAATTCCTCCACTATTTGAGAAACAGGGATGAGCATTTTATTTCTATAATGCTTATTATAACATTAACGATAAAGACTATATATGTCTGAATCAGAAGCCAAACGTTCAGAACAAAATATGAACAAGACAAAACGTTCGAGATGTAGTTAGAGTATCAGTTTCCATATCGTTGGGTTTTAAAAGCTAGTGGAAACGCAAAAGTGACTGTAAAGACTCCACGCTAGGACACGAATAAAGGTGAGTGTTGTATATAGAGAGCTGGTTGTTAGAAGAAATTCACCGTGGCATATTTTAAGAACGTTACTGATAAGCAGGTAGTTGATAGTCACGTCAATTTATGGCAAAAAATTTATTCAATTTCAGAGCGCCCTTCAAAGAATGATTAACAGAAATCAAGGAAAGGCTGGATTTAGTGTAAGTGCGTTTAGTTTTTTTTTTTACAAATTGCGGTTGATCAGTTTGTCTTTTTATGTTTTAATGTTCCCTGTATTCCAACTGAGAATAAAACGGGCGTTCCATGTCTTTTCTTGTTTATCTCAACAAACGAATATTTTTTGTCACCCATGCACATGAAAAATTGAATGAACTACACATATGTAGTTGTTTTATTACTGTCTTTGTATATTATTGATATATTTTTTTAAAATTAGTCATCAGAGGCTTGATTCTGGGCCAAGCAGAGAACCACTTTAATTTTAGTGAATATTTTAAAAATAGTCCACGTGAAAACTAATCGCACGCTTTTGGTCACGCATTCACGTTGACTCGTTGGTAACGCAATCTTTTTTCACTCTCCAGCTGTATTAGACATTTTCAGTGTTTATTATGGTGGCTTATGTAAACTTGTCGCTTTTGTTTTATTCTTCAGAAACATCAGTATGTCCTGGAACCTACCAGCGCACAAGCAAAGATGAAAAGGAATGCCAGTGCTCTGCCACTACGTTCTCGGCAAATGCCACGTTTTGTGGTCGATGTTCACGTGGAAAAGATTCCATTGTCCCTGGAGGAAACACAATACAAGATGCTGATAACTCTGATGGAAGGCTTTGAAAGACATTTCAGGCAATGCCGATACCTTAAATGGAGACCAAAATGCCCCATCAAGAACAAGTGAGACAAGCAGTTTCATTCTTTTTGATTATGGAGCGGCCCTTAAAGTATAGCGTCACTTGTTGTTTTTTAACAGTGTTTTTGTTATTCAAATGTTTATCGAGTGAAATGCGCTTGTGGTCAGTGGGTGACGTCAGCGTGTCGCTATTGTTGTTAGCGAAGCTTTAAGTGGCCAATCACAATACGGGCAGAATTCAAATGAACCAATCAGATCTCGAAGCAAACCTGTGCAGCTGACACTAAGAGCGGGAAATGCACGGGAGGTAATGACGTCTTGTCGTCAGTTTTCTGACTGGCTGTATGAAATCGTTGCGAGGTTTTGTAGCCACGGTATTACAAAGTTTCTTTTGACAGGAACTTTCACGGTTGTAAGTATTGTTTTGTGAAAGATACAGTGTACTTTGTTGCCAGGTGTGATAATGTTAGCTATGATAATATGAGGCATAAAAAATGCACTTTATTTGAGTGTCAATGTGTGTATCACGAAAGTACTAATTCGGGACAGTGACAATATTTTTACGTATCCTACTGGAGACGAGGCCGCCTTTTTACGTGATAATTCAAGCCACGCGAAGGTCCAGCCATTTGCAGGGCAAAGGCAGTACCTTCATTTCTCAGTCATTTTAAGTCCCTGAGTGTTAATATGGCCCCGGGAACCGAACCCGCGACATCCCGCTCTGCAGTCAAGTGCTCTACCGACTGAGCTAATCCTGCCGCGGTATGTCATTGTTATCTAGAGTTTTATATCTTTGTACTAATTGTTACTATTACTATTTGTATTTCAGTGCAAGAGAATGGTGGCAGTTCTCGATAAACTGCATACTGCATTCTATAAAGGAGAGAAATATGCGTCAAACTTGGACTTTTGCTGCTAAGCGAGCTCATGACATGGTCAAATACGTGAACATATACACGAAGCACCTTGTATCTGCAACCACTGCGGAGCCTGCTCTCAAGGTAACTCATACACTTTATTCGGCTATAAATTAGATAGTAGCAGCCTACGTGGTTGGTGCAAAAAGGGGAGGCGGAGGGGAAGGGGAGAAAAAAAGCAGTCCCCAGTACCCCTCCATCCCTTTCCTCCTTCTCCCCTACCCCATTGGACACAGGCTAGGGAGTTCAAGATACAGTACGGTGGGGCCAGCGAAAGCTTTTCTCTAAAGTGATGTCACCTTTTTAACTCAAGTAATCGCTCTTTCAATTTGCATTGAAATTTAGTTTTCCAAGAATTGAAAATGAAATTGCCTCCGAGATACAAGCACCTTTTAATGTAATGACTCCATACAAATCTTTCTAAATTTGACTCGGTTCTTAATGTTATGAACCAAGTCAAATTTAGAAGGATTTATATGCAATGAAGTCATTTGCGCGTTAGTGGACAAATATCTCAGGGGCAATTGCCCCAAAGTGCTAATTTTTGGCAAGTAGGCCTTCTGTTCTTTTAGAATATCCCGAAAAATCCCACAATTTCACAAGGTTAATTTTTATGACGTCACACTTTAAGATTCTATGAGGAAAATCTATCGTTCTCGCCCCCTTGCAACAGACTCGGCACATGTGAAATGCAACGTTTCGACTCTCCTAATAAGAGGCAACTCCCGATATTGTGGAAACCGTTGGGACACCTTCGGGATACCCTCGGGACAGAGTGTTACTGTCCTTGCTAGTGGCGTAAACCTGTAATAGCGGGAGTGTACTTCATTCGAACTTCTGTAATTCTTTTTTTTTCTGGGGATCTAGCTATTGTCTGTATTATAGGCGTGTCCGCAATACGAGCCTTAACTGTGTTAATCTTTTCCCCACCCTTCCCTAAATGTTATGTTAACTCTTTATGCACAGGACGACCAAGCTCAAATTGAAGAAGAGCTGACATTTGAGGAGCTGGTGGTTTTAAGAACTATTGCACAAGCAAAGGCAGAGAGTGAAATCAGTCAGGTAGGATTATGGTGTAAAAAGATCGTCAATTCTTGCTCAGATTTTGATTCACAAGAGAAGAAGTCTGGCTTCAATTTAAGTGCTCAGTTGCCTTGAGAAATTAGGGATTAGAGACTAGGTGTCACCACTAGAGACTGTTTACGTCCCTAGTGGTTCTTTTCTGAACTTTTCCAAAACAACTGATTTTTCTTTTTCATATGTCTGTTAAACGTAAGGGAGAGAAATTAGCCGCTAGCCGAGTAGAGCAAAAATATTTACCATTAACCGTAAATTAAGATGTATGGAATACGAATGCAAGTGAGGGCCTGCTAAAAGATGCCCCTGGTATCCCCTTAGTTCCTGATCGCGGTTCTTATTCAAGTATTCGTGGCATTGAGACTCCACTGTATGGAGTTCATGATTTAATTTTGATAACGATTAGCTTTCTTTCAGGTTTTCTCGAGGCAACTTGGTCGTTCTGCTTAGTGATGTCCTTTTAGTTAATTGGCTTTTGTTAATTCTATCTTAACTACTGAGATAGTAAACCTATAACTTGAATTTAATTTAGGCATGCTAAATTGGAGGTGGCTTTATTGGCTTGTCAATTTTTTAAAATTTGAACTTTTATTGGTGACTCTTTCTTCAGCGCTCCCAGCCTGGAAGTGAAGATCAGTCCCCGGAGTCAGTAAAAGAGGAACTGGAGAAAACTGACAGTGGAGGTGCTGGGGGTGGGGGTGGTAGTGGGGGCTGGCAGAGCTGGGTAACTGGTTGGTACAGTTGGTATGGAACAGACACTCCAGATGGATCTGCTGACAAAACACAAGGGAAGGATTCAGCAGCTCCAGTGTTCATGGCAGAACCACCCACTACGAAAGGTCAGTCATTAGGGAGTTTAAGCAAGCATGTTTGAGCGGCGCAGATCAACCAGAAGTTAGACCTTTTCCTTATAGGTTTGCCATGACGTGTCAGTCCAAATTTGTATTGTTAAGTGTCTTTGGTCTAATAGATACCCCTTGCCTGAAAAATTGGGCAAAACCATTGCTCAAGAATGCGAAAACTTCACTTGCCGTTGACGTACGGTCTTTCGAAAACGTCTTTGCTTAAGTTCACTATTCTGAGACGAAACCTTTTGAGTTTTAATACCGCATAACTATATGAAAAAACCACCAGTGTCAACACAGGGAACGAATCAATCTTGGGTTCTTTACCATCGGGTATATCGTTGCTTTGCAGAGGGCCGTTACGTTCTGCATTTATTAGGGCCATTAATCTTCGTTTAAGTTTGACTCTCTTGCATGGCAGTGAAAAGTCTCTCATTATGTCGGACTTTCTTGATTGTCTTCTTGCAGAGGAAGAGGAGTTCCTTGACGAGCTCGCGGACAACCAGCATCTCAACGAGTCAATCTTTAACCGAGACCAGGTCTTCGCCCACTTGAACTTCAGACTTGATGCTGGCTCCTTTAAACTGATCAACACAAAGCAATCAAATACCTCTTCACAGACGACAGCGTTGCCAGTAGTTGAAGCCGAGTTTTCTGATTTGAGGTGGGATTCCGAGATGCGGCCTCGCTCAAGCACCTGGGAATTTAACATGAGTTTGGGAGCTTTGTTTGTTCGAGATAAACTGACACCGGAAACATTGTTTCCATCTTTGGTTTGTCCCCAGGGTCGGGAGAGTAAGGTTAGTAAATTTTCCTTTTAAGTCAATTCACCACTTTAGAAACGAGAACAGAACGGGCCGAGCTATCTTTCGCAAAGACTTCTGGGATATGGCAAACAAATTAGCCATGAGCTGCATTGCGCGTCCCAAGTAAAAATCCCGCAAGTCTTGGCGAAAGCAAGCTCAGCCCAGCATTCCTCTCGCTTTTAAAGTGGCGATAAGGGCATGTAATTTACTGAACCATTTATGTGACGAAGGTTGCTGGAAGTTAAGAAGATTTCTTTTTTAAAATTTTACATTGCAGAAAGCTTCGCTTGCTAAGAAGCAACAGGGAACACTGTCAAAAGCCACAACTGGAGCTATGGTTATGTCTGCAGCCAGCGTGGGCCTTAATCTTTTACAAGACATGAATGAACCAGTGTTCGAAATGAAGTTTGAGTCTCTGTCACCAACAAGCAAAGTTGCGTACAGGTTAGTTGATAAGGAAACGTTGTACGGTGAACTCTCCCCTTGCTGACACCCCGCTGTAACGGTCACCTCGATAATACGGACAGCAGTTGAATCCCAAGCAAAAATAAATTACAGAAATTTGACTCAGGTAAACTCCCGCTGTTACGGACTCCCGCTAATGAGGACACTAACTCGAGGTCCCTGGAGTGTCTGCTATATAGAGAGTTGACTGTACATGAGAAATGTAAGGTGACTATTCCTAAAAGTCAAAACATCGTTACGCGTCATTTAGGCCCTGAGATAAGGTGGCGCGCGGTCTCAAAATTTTTTTTGGCCCTTCGGGCCTCAGTATGGTCCAGAAATAAGGAGGGGGGCCCTCCCCGGGATCCGCCGCTACCTTCCGTTCTGTAGACTGTAGGCAACATTCTTGCTTTTGCTTGTTATGTAATTTTAACCTTACCTTCCACCTGTATTTTGGATGTCGTTCATGCAGGTTGTCAGTGACCACTCAGCCACTGGATGTCGTCTACAACCCTCTAGTGTTGGATCACATCTCCGAGTTTTTCTCCCACACATCAATGGAAGGAACCCAAGCTCTTCATATTGAACGGCAGCTTCGTGAAGTGGCACGTGTTAGATACGAGGAACTAAAGAACCAGACTAGAGCTGAACTTGTCCAAACACTTGATGCTATGATGGCAGGGTCAGAAGTGGTGAGTTGTGGGTCTATTTAGGAGGTGCTTGGTAAAATCGTTTTAGATGCACAGAGCCTCAACAGACAAAATTTTGGCCAAAACGTGAGGCCAATAGAGTACTAAAGTGTGACGTCATAAAAATGAAATTTCCGAAATTATGGAATTTGTCAGGATATTCTGAAAGAGCAATGTCCAAGAGGCCTACTTGCCAAAAATGAGCATTTGGGGGCAAATTGTCGCTGCGATCGTAGCCCAGTTATGCTTACAAAACTCCATACAAACCCTTCTAAATTTTTTTTGGGTCGACCCCCAAAAAAATTAGAAGGGTTTGTATGGAGTTTTCTGAGTATAACTGGGCTACGATCTCGGAGACAATTTGCCCCGAAATGCTCATTTTTGGCAAGTAGGCCTCTTGGACATTGTTCTTTCAGAATATCTTGACAAATCCTATAATTTTAGAAATTTCATTTTTATGACGTCATCACTTTAGTACTCTATTACCGTACGATAGTATCTAGCGCAAAAACCGCTTAAGTTCCTTATTACAAAATTACGGTAGGCCGCTTCCGAGTTCCAAATACCCTCACTTTCAAAACGAGACCAAGAACACAGTCTTTCTTGTGCAAATGAGTTGTATGCAAATGACACTTAACCTCGTTTTGAAGCAGAAACCCGGGGACACTCGGAAATGGCCCATTCAACGGCTCCTTTTAAAGAGAGAGGCTTAATAACCTATCACAGTTTGCTCATTTTTTGGTAATCGTTACTGTGCCTGTCATGAACTGCACCGTGCAAACGACTTAAGACAAAACTCGCAACGATAGAATGACTGGACAACCGACAATTTGACGAACACTAAGTGGCTCTTTAACTGTTACATAAGACGTATCGAAACGCACGTCCAATCTTCATAGCCAATAACATTATCGCTTAACTGACAGACGACTAATTATATCGTGACTTAATTGACCAATAAGGTCAATAACAAGAGTTTAATACCGTCAACTGGCGTGATACAACCCACTTTGACTCTGATTGTGACTATCGCTCAGGTTTTCTAAACGTCAGTCAGTCATTGTTAACAGCAGTCTTAATATCAAAATACTCTCACCCGGACGATCATATCCTAATTTGGGTATGAAGTATGTTTTACATTAACTGAGCGACTTCTTGCGCTCTGATTGGTCAAGTGCTTTGATGTATGAGAAAGTAAAAACCATAGAAAACTGTTGTGTATTTGTTAACTAGAAAGGATCTTATAGTATAAAATATAGTTGGATCTATGGTTGAATTTCTCTACTGTTCATAGGGTCAATCAAAGAGATGGGACATTCAGTTGGACATCTCTGCCCCCCGATTTCTAGTTCCAGAAAGTTTTCAAGACAGGAAGTCGTCAGTGGTATGTTAACGTCTTCTCCTAATGTGATCGCTTGATAAGTTGGGTATTGATACTGAATGCACTTTAAGAGCTAGGTGGATGACTCGAATTTAATGCTGTGGTCTTTATACAAACACAGGTGGTCTTGGTACTTTCCCATTGAACTATTTATTATGGTGTATAAACAGGTTCTAACATTATTTTTCCGGAGACTGAAACCTCTTCACAGTACTTTCACAAGATACTCTTTCCTTTTCAGCCTGATACAGATTGGAAATTTGGAATTGTACACTTCTCAGGGAAATCGACCACTAATGAAAAAAGAAAACAAAACAAAACAAATGGTTCTTCTGCATGCTGTCTAATATCCTGATCGTTCTTGTATCGTAAGCTTGTCGTTCCAACTGTTGCCCCCTTCTCCGAGGACTTTCTAACTGATTATTCTGTCTGTGTCTGTTCATTGTTAATACTATTTTGTGATAGGTTGTTATTGACTTCGGTCACTTGAGCTTTGCAAACACTCAAGCACTTAATCGAAAGAAGACAGTACCTGGAGAACAGGACTCTAGAGCAGACATGGAAGGTAAAAAATTTGTTTGAGTCCATTTAGCAGGGGGTAGTTATTAATTACAAACGTTTCTTGGAAACTGCCAACCTACCTCTCCCCTAAGCCAACATTAACACTTACTTCTGACTTGGGGCAAAATGTTGGCTCAGGGAAGGGGTAGGTAAGCAGTTTCTCAGAAACACATAGTGATCCCGGAGAAAAGAATCAAGTTTGCGTTTCTATTTGAAACGATCAATTTTAAAGGATGGAAATTGCTATTTACTCGGGCTATAACTTGTGTGACCGTTTTTGACTTGAAATCGGATTGAAAATTGTCTAATCAAATGCGGAATTACAGTGACTTTCCAGATTTGATTTAGTGCCCGCGTGATGGGTTGTTTTTCAATAAAAATGCAAGAAAATCATTGTAGATATTACGAGAGAGGCTTAAAAGCGACCACTACAGTGAATGAGGCAGGGTGTCATACTCGAATGTTTTTGGTGTGTCGAATTTCAACTTAAATCCCTGTTGTTTATTTTTCTGAAGGCGCTACAGGTGATTGCAGTTTAGTGTTACATATTGATTGACTTCATATGTACTTTGCAGATGACTCGTTTGTAACCCCACCTAGCACTCCGCCCGAAGAAGATGAAGAGTTCATGTCGATCACAGAGTCAACAGACGCTTTAGTGAAGGAAATGAGCAGAGAGACACTGATTGATATAATGTATGAGAGGTAGGCTGATGATGATTAACTCGCTTTTAAAGAAGGACGAAGACAAAACATGAGCCTGAAATAATAGATAAGATTCCACATTCCATGTATGTTCAGATTAAAATGAGGAGAGAGGTTTGTTTTTTGCAGTTAGCTGTTGCTGTAAGCCCTTTTTTGTTTTCTTTCTTTACAATCAATTTATTTGTGAATGTGTGGCGAAACTAATGCAAGAACAATTAATGCAAGAACAGTTTATTTGAACCTACTTTCTGTACGATAACAGAAAAGCCCTAGTGCTTGACTTAGCTGATTTGTAGTTATTTCGTTTCGGCTTCTTCCTATTTTTCAGGAACTTAGTACGTTTCTCGAGTCCCTCACTTGTCCAGATTTTTCCGTCTGATGTCTTGTAAAAAAACATTGAAAAACAAATTCAGCGATATCAACTGTCCGTCAGTTCTCTGTCAGATCGTGGATAATCGCCGATGAAACCACTTGTTGGCTTAAACATGTTCAGTTATCAAGAGCGAATATCAACAATGTGCGTTTTGACTTCTTCACAGGTATACGTTAGATCTGTCTGACATCCAGATGGTTGTCTGTAACGTAAAAGATAACTGGTCAGAAGTAGCGAGCAAGCCGTTCATGACAAGTGATGTTCATGTAGTGGATAAATTTACAATAACCATCCAATTAGAAAGGTAAGAAAGTCGCAAACACCCCGATTGAACTGAAATGACGGTCTTGTTTATGCTTGACGTTTATAATAGATAATTTGCAAAGTGGCGTCATGTTAGAACACAAGCGTTCAGAATCTTAGAGCACTTTCACGGTCTTCCTAGGCCAATTTTGGTATTTTCTTTCCCTACCAGCAGTAGCTGAATATGGGTCAATAAAAAGTGGGCTGCAGCGCTAATGATATGCGCAATAATTGTAATGAAAATTGAAAGGCCAGTTCAAGAAAGAGGTAATAATATTCTTACAAAAAATCCACCGCATTCGACTACAGTTATGGGTGATATTGTATAGGAAGATGAATTACAATTTTGCTAAGCATGATGTCAGGCTCCTTTTCATTTTCTAAAATTTTATAAGGCATGAACTGCGGAAAACGTTTCCAGGGTAAAGAGAGCAATCCGAGCAAAATGTAGCTATCCGAAACGCATTTGGAGCAGAATTAGCGGTATTTGCGACATTGACTGCAGACAGGATAAGCCATTTTACCATGAGAATTATCCAAGCCTTCAATTATGTGGAAGTGGACTAAACTAAAGCGCATTTGTGTCATATTCCACAGGAGACTACTGTTCACAGCTGATCCCCAGTATCCTGCAGTAACTCTGTTTGCAAAGCTTCCCAACCTGATACTTCACATCAATGAACACAAGGTATGATGTTCTTTCGGACAGTTGTCTACTGATTTGTACAAATTCTTACACTGCTTCACTATACGTCTTCATCGCTACCACCATTACCATGAATTTGTCTCCCTCCACCATCGTCAAAGTCACCAGTGACCTAGCCTGCGAGCAAGCTCTCCTATTTGGGCGAACCTCGCGAGAACGCGCGAGCGAGGGGCCGAGGAAAGGAGAGCTTCGCCGCTCGCTCGCCCAAATAAGAGAGCTTGCTCGCAAGCTACCAGTGACCTTAGCGTTTATTCTAGTTGTCTACGTCATCGTCATCATCATCATCATCATCATTATCGTCAGCGTCACTAGCATTATCAGTGTCACTTTCAACATCACCGAGACATCACAATCGTCATCATCTTCATCACAATCTTTATCATCAACAGCATTACCATCAACACCATTATCATCATGACCATCATCGCCATCTTCACCATAAACAAAACCATCAACATCATCAAAGCCGTCACCTTTGCTACTGCCATCACCATTAACATTGCCCTCGCCACCGCTCGTGCCGTTAGCTGTTATCAATTTTTCATTGCAATTTAGATGCCTACTACACTGGGTACCAGAGGTTTTTTCTTGCGTGCGACGAAGAGCTTCGACACGTCTACGGCCGAAGATACGAGCGGCCTAGCTGCGAGAAAAAACCTCTGGCACAGAGCGCCTTGATTTACCTTGCTAGATGGACCTTGACCTTGTCTCTTATCTGTCAATCAAACCGGCTGTCGCAGAGCCCAATATTTTTCGCGCGGGTCATTTTTTAGGACTTAACCGAAACCGGAAACCGCGCATGAAAAGCTTCTGGCACGGGAAGATGCATACGTGCTATTGGTCAGTTCCAATGGACCATTTTGATTTAGTCCAGGATGAACAGGTTTTTAGCGAAATTTAATGTTACCACTGTTCCTTTGTTAGCTTCAAGCTTTGACAAATTGCGTCAAACAGCTGAGTAGGCCGAAGCCTTCCAACCCAGCACCATCAGTGGCAAGAGAAAGGATTGTTGCTAGCTCAACCCCTCTACCCCGTGTGGAAAGTAAGGAATTTTTTTTAGTCTATTAAAACATATTGTTGAGTGGAGGATACTTATTATGAAAGTCGGCAAATATCAGATAAAAAGAAAAGTGCTGCAGATCATGTTTGGAGCTCCCTGACGGTGCACAATCCTTTGACAGAATAAATTAATGCGACGATTTTATTGGTCAGAAAGATTAACATGAAAGGAATTCTATTGAACGTTGTGCACCGTCAGCTCCACAAATACATATGACAGAGGCGTGTTGCTTTGATTAATGTCAAGTGTGCTCGCGAGATGCGAAGTCCTGTGACTAGCCACTAATTTGTACAGCGCGAGTAAAAACAAAGGCATTCAGATTCGTTGCCTGGGACAGAAGTGTTCCTTGATGAAAAGCATCTGTCCCACACAACGAGACATCGAAATTGCGGTTGCTATTCATTACGTCTGGGACGTAATGGACGCTCCCTGATAACAATCGTGGTTCGTTTGATGTAATGCTTTTCATTTGTTGGGTCATGTTTCAAGGGGTGGACAGCAGCATTGATGACTTGTATTACAGCTTATACAGTAGCAGTGTTACCATTCCTGACATCCTCAAGGAATCACCCACCAGGTAATAAGTTGTCATTGTGAAGTATTTCGTTCCTTTGTTTGGAAGCCTTTTTGAGGTGGCGCGTTAAGACTGGGTAGGTGTTGTACCGAATTGCACTATGGGACTCTTCGGCACGTTATCGCTTCTTTTATTCGCTACTTAAAAAACGAGAAGGAAACTGTAGCCGAAATTCGTCCTGCAGTTGTTCTTGGGATCGTTACTGGGGACGCGCCGGTCAGCTATTGGCCAATTTTTCCATTACCCTCAAGTCTTTGCGAAAGTTAACTCGGCCCAGTTTCCTTCTCGTTAACATTCGCGCAGACTTTTGGGACATGGAAAAAAGGTCAACAGCTGGCGAATTGACGTAGCCAAACCTGCCTTTAAAAATAAAGAGAAAAATATTTTTGGCTTTCAAAAATTGCTGAGGAAGTTAAAAAATGCTGAAAAAGGTATTATCTAGAGAAAGAAAATAGAGAGAAAAATATTTGCGGCCTTCAAGAAATACTGAGAAAATGTAAATGTAAGGCCAATGAAATCCTTCTGAGACGAAGCAACAACCGTCCTTATGTTCCTTTGAAGACAGAAAAAAATATATCCTTAATCTTCGTGATTGCTTGAAATTGCTTTTGTAATCTTAGAATTAGAAAGAAGAAGATTGAATTGTCTGCCGCTGTCTATGTAATTAAAAAAAAAAAAGGTTTTGCCGAATTTTACTTGCAAATCGTCTGACTTTTTGTTACTCTGTAAATTATAAGGTGATGGATCGTTTTTTTTTCTTTTTTTTTAGAAGTACCAGCAAGTCCGCTGTAGACATCACATTAGAGGATAAAACAAAAGAACTCATGGAAGAGTCTAGAATGCTACTTGTGCAGTTCGCTATCGACAGAGTGTCTCTTGGTGTTCACAGCATGGGTGAGATGTTGCTGTTGTACCGCAATCACAGTCGTTGAGAAGCTGAATTGTGTTCCTTTCACACCAAATATACAAACTTAATGAAAGTAGGGTTCAATTTAATAAAACTTTTACAAGTGTAGCTATTGTTCTCAGACTTTAAAGCAATGGCTACACTTGTAAGCGACACTTGTAAAAGTTGAAAAATTAAATTGACCCCAGGTTGAAAAGAAAAAAAAAAACTGGAACACAGGCTTTGACTCAGATTCAAGTAAACTTCAACGTTTTTGTAATTCGCACTTAAGTTGCAATCATCTTAAGTCAGAAAGCAGATGTTATGAGGTAAAAAATTTAAGCAAGGTTTAACTACACACGTTTTTAACTTGTTTGAGCTTTGGTTAAGTTAATGTAGCACTAGACAGCTTGACTTGTTTGTGGCTCGTCTATAGCTAAGCATAAATAAGCAAAGTTTCTACTTTGTGCTGAATATTTTAATTGAAATCAATTTCTGGCATCTTCCTCTGTTTGCTAAACAGGCTGCCTGATAGCTGAACTGCAGATTTTAGGAGTAAAAGCAAATTACATGAAGAGGCCGTATGATTCCACAATATCCTTTGCTGTCCATGGAGTCCATCTTGTCGATGCGATTCAGAATTTTGGGCCTGAGTATGAACTGCTGTTTTCCTCTTGTAAACCGCAACCCGTTCCATCTTCAAGCAATGCTAGCCTCTCTCAGTCGAAAAGTAAGTTACCTGTTGCCTCTGTATGTTTGTGGCCTTTTGAAAGCTTTTTGCTCATTTCCAGCATACGAGAACGAGTTTCCTTTTAGTTGTTCTTTGAACAAAAAAAACCTTTCAAACTAAGGCCATGTTGAATTTTTTACTGGAATGTTCAGCTTATTTAAACGTTAATCTTTGAGTTATGAGTTATGAGTGATGAGTTAATGGGGGCCATTTACGAGTCAGCCTATTTATGTGCGTTCATGTCTGTCTTTTGAAGGTGAAAAGTCCTTCACGGAAACAGTGAGCAGCGCATTTTCTATGGTAGCAGATCTTGTCAGACCGGGATCAAAAAGAAAGCTAGAGGAAAGTGATTTGTCTTTCACCAGCGAGGCAACGGCTGTTATGGAGGAGGAAGATCTTATCACGTTTGACTACCAGCACTATGATGCCGACAGTCCTTCCACGAAAAGTGTAAATGGAAGTGGTATGAATCTTGTCAACCTGCAGTTCAACACCCTTAATGTCATCGGTAAGATCTGAAATGCAATTCATGTTGAAATGATTCTCTCAGTGTTCGATTTGAAGAAGTTTTCTCTTTGCACACTTTCAGCTACCGAAAGGCTTTTTATGTTTACCGGCGGTATGCATATACTTTAAGCAACAACGTTTGAACATAATTATGATCGATGTCAACAATGTTTGCAGCAGTTTTGAAGATTTTCAATTTAAAGACAGTAGTCAGCATTTAGAGTCTAATAAGGACTATATTTTAATTTCAGGATACTGTAGTACAGAGTTTTGGAGTTTGTCTTCAGATAAACTGTCTGGTTACATAAAGGCCCAAGCATTTTCAATTTTGGTCTCGTTGTTTTTTAAACTGAGACTCATGATTTTCCATAAGATGAGCCCTGGGACTCACCACCTTTTTTTGTAACAAAATCACTAAGTATTAGTAGTGGACTACAGTCTACTCTCCAAGAGGGACACTTTTTGGACCAGCAATACGTCTCCATGTTATAAATAGTCAAAATGAGTCAACTAAAAGGAGTAGTCTGTCTTAGCCATGTGCCTGTCTTATAGAGGTACCTGTTAGGATCAAGAGCTGAGACTGTATTTCTAACAAGATGTTCAGGGAGGTACAGCCAATTAACAATTGTCTTTATTTCCCCACAGCAAATCAGGAAACGCTTGCAGCTTTGGTTCAGTTTTTTAGTACTTCATTTTCATCTGGTGAAAACGTTTCGAGCATGACAGACTTACCGACAGTGCCTGAAGAGCCTGACATAGAATCCCATCAAACCCAAGCTGAGGTAAGTGTAGTGAAAAAGACAATCAAACAACAATGTTAGTTAAGTGAATGTACATAGATTGTGCGTTGCGATAAAGGCCAATTTTGTTAGATTATTTGTGCGTTAAGGGGTTCATTCAAGGCAACACTTACCTTTGACTTGGAAGTTATTTCACTTCTTTTTAGCCCAGCGCATAATTTATTAGACTTGCCACTAGTCAATGGTAAGAGGGCTTGCGGGACCGTCGGGAAGCCTGCGGAAGCAAGGGATGTAAATCTAACTGCATGTATACTGCATCATAAGACCTTTCTCAATTTCCCTGCGTTAATTTCACTGGCTGTTAGTATTGTCACCTTGTGTCGTGTGTAAGGAGACTGAAGCCCCCCTTCCCCCCCCCCCCCCCCCAAATAATCAGTCCGTTTTTAAATAGAAGGCAGATATTACGTGCGAGCAACCGAGAGGAGTTTCATACCAAGGAACATGCATAAGTTAGTCACAGACGATTTTTCCTTTGGCGGAACACAAAAAAATTTGTTTCCAAGTTCATACCTCTCGTAGTCCCCAAACATCTTTTCTTATTTGCATTTGTCTTTGCGTTTTTCAGGAGCAGGTATCTGATGTAACCGAAGTCACGGCATCATTTAAATCTATCAACGTTCTGGTAATAAGAAGCGTCAGTCTTAATGGAATGAAATCTGTGCGTAAAGTCGCGGAAGTGGCTGTTGGCGAAGTCCAGCTCAATGCGTCTCTAGGAGAATGTCAGCGTCTTGATGGCTCCTTAGGAGGTTTTAGAATAATAGACCTTACACCAGAGGGCTCATTGTACCGTACTGTCTGTACGTGCGGAAGTTTATTCGCAGGGGATACCACCACAAGGGAATCCTCGTTTTTATGGTCGTTACCAGAAGACATGCAAGATGGCCCAAATGACCAGCGAGCTTTTACATTTACCCTCGTTATTCCACCAAAGGGTGGACAGAGCCCCAGACTTGTTGTCGATGTTCCGATGGAAAGTGACGTGGATGTTTCTGAAATCGCTAGAAACATTCAAATAAATGTACGGGTTGCTTCTGCCCAATACACCCACACGCATAGATTTCTTTCCGAGCTTTTATTGTCGGCTGGTGATTATGCTGAGTACGCGGCCCAGTTTGGAGAAACCTTACGTCAAGCTGCTAGCAATGTGGCCATGGGCCTTGTAAGTAAAAAGAGAGCACTGGCGGAAGGTCTTGACTACTTGTCGTCATCCTTTGTCACCACAGGTGGACAAGAGGAGAGGAGTCTTGGAAGTCGACAAGAGAGCTTATCGTTCGAAAATGATAGCGATGCGATTCTTGACGGTTGCGACTTTGTTGACAATATTCCTTTAAGTCTAAAGCGACGAGTTTACAGCTGTATCACGGTTGACTCGCCAATTGTGCAAGTGCCCAAGTCTTCTTCGAGCACAGAAATGCTTGTGGCTCATTTAGGTAAAATTACGGTTCGAAACACGCACTTGATAGAAGTTGTCGAGGAAGAAAGTGACACGGGACATTTGACTTCGGTGGAGCATGACATTGATCGCTTGTTCGTGGAAATTAAAGAGATGAGTCTTTACTGTTTGACACCAGACCTTAAAGATTCATCAAGAACTTCATCATTCTCTTCCCCAGAATCATTTACGAGCAGAAACGTCCTTAATTCACCAAAATCCCACAGTACGCATATTCTTCACAAAACAGCTTTTGAGCTCATGATAGATCGTCGTTCTGAAGAAATTGGTGCACTGGGTGCGCCACTGAACACACAAAAACCAACCATTCACATTTCCGGGAAGGTTGCCAGTCCTCTGCAGCTGGAACTCTCCACTCATTCTTATCACCATTTACTTGACACTATTGATAACATTGGTGGTGGCAAGGAAACAGTGCCTGTCCCTCCCCCTGCTGGGGTACATTCGTCATCTCTGGCTAGTCCTTCTTCTCAGTCTCCAAGCACACTTTCTCCAAGGTGACGCGACATTAAAAAAGGCTACCTTACTAGTTTCTTGTCTTGTATATATTTTCCATGCTTCTGTATTATAGTTAACATCTACATCTGAGGTGTTTCCCTCTTTTTCAAATAGCTATGTTGAGGATGTTCAATTCACCATTTGCACAACTCCCATAATGTGTGTCCTCTTCAAAGTGGTGTTTAACCAGTTTTCTAATTTCTCCTGGTCATTGCGGTTGTCCCAAGAGAAATTGAAGACAATGATAATGCAAAATTTTGGGAGGCAAACAAAGTGCATTGCGTGAGATGTGCCGATGGTGAATTCAAAATAGTTTTGTACGGTGCATATGAAATGTCTCAATCTATCCTGACACATAAAAAAGGAAACCATGTGACAAAAGAGCTCAAGGGAGGGAAGATGGTAATTGACTTGCATTACCGACCACGTCATCGAAGTGTTTACCCTAATTTTACAAGGGCAAGGAAAGGGTGGAGTGACGTCAAAATTTCTGTGTCTTTCAGTCGTCGCTTTCACACTGGTCTAGCTATGACAGATAAGATCGCTGCGTTTTGCGTTTCGTTTTTCGTGGGCGGGGTGTAAGTAACGTGATAAAATTAATGGTTACATGTATGAATATTCAAAAAGATTTGAAAGCTTGCGAGTTGTTGCAGCAATAGGGTCCATTCGATAAATCTAAAATCGACGTTATAGTGAGGCTCGGAGGATACAAAGAAAGAAAACCGATAAACTTTTTCATTATTTGAAGTTTTTTTATTGTGTTCTTTACTGTGAAGTTAAGTTCTAACATATCGTCACATCACGTTTAATTACATCAATATGCCAAGGTTTCCTCGCATACGATTTAGTAATCTTTATTTTTAGTGAAAGTTTGTCCTAACCCTTAAGTTTCTTGTGCTTCCTTACAGCTCATCTGCATCAAATCTGGAAGCCTACATTCCAGAAAAGGTTTTGCCGGAGAAACGGGTATCTTTTGTTCCAAATGTCTCATTTGGAGAAAATGTTGGAAGCACTGACGACCTCAGCAGTGATCATGAACTTGAGACAGAGGGCCCCACGCCAGTAAGAGCACATTTTGAATTGCCACACTTCAGCATCAAGCTTTGTGGAGAACTCAACAAAGTTGAACACGACTTCGTGAACATCATGTTCTATGACTTTGTCCTTAGTTATGAGCACACCAAACCCACGGTCACTCTAATTGACGTTTCTCTTGGTGCACTTCTCGTGGAAGATCTACTTCAAGAACACGATTCGCCTTATCGCCATCTCATTTCCTCTTCTGCTCCTCGTCAATTCCATTTACGCGAACGCTCGCTTTCCGCCTATCCCTCCAGCCTCTCCACATCCTGCCCCGTTGTTTCAGATGCTGGGTTACACTCTAATTTCTCGTCCTCCCTTCCACACTGTCTCTCCACGACTCACCATCAAAGCCCGTTTCGCTCATTAGCTCCCTTGCGGCCACTCATGAAGAATCATAAATTTTCATCGCTACCTTCTGTTAACGCCTCCATTGATAGCGATTCATCCGTGGAAGATGTAAAAGTTGTGGTTAAAGAAAAGAAGAGAAATAATCTTGTACACATTAAAGTTCTTTTGGTTGACAAGAAAGACGACGAATTTAGTACCAAGCACAATTCGGTAGGTCATCTTTCTTTGTCAGTGTCTAGAACAAGTCTACAAATGTGTTAATTTATATCAAGAAACCATAAACTGAAAATGAAGAAATGATCGTCGCAGTCGTCATATAACATTTTTTAACAAACCATAAACTGTTGTCAAAATGACTGCGTCTTTATGGAACGGGGAGCTCGCGGTTGTTTTTATGAAACTTAAGAAAGGGCGGCATGTGGGAAAAAAAATTAAGAAAACAAGACCACGTTTAATTGGTTTAAAACAACACAATAGGAAACAAGCAAACACATCCATATTCGACTGAGACGAGACAGTGACTTTGAAGGGCCATCAGTCACAAAATAAAGTGGAGTAATTGAAGTAGTGCTACACACTGCATGGCCTTGTGAGATTCTTTTGCTGGTTTTTTTAAGGGAAGTTAGAGGGGATTAAAAAGGCTTCTTGCTCATCCCGATATCATGATAAAATTTACGTAAATGGACATCTTGTTTGATTCATGACGAACTTAATTTTTTTATGTTATTTGTTCCTTAAGGTAAACCGCATGATTGATGTGGATTTTAACTCACTAGAAGCAAATCTAAATCTCCAGACCTGGGTAATTGTGTTAGAGTTTTTTGGAATTGGAGTTCCACAGCAGCCGCTAAGCTCCCAACCCAGTAGCCCCAGTGCCACATCTTTACAATCAAATCCATTGGACAAGGCACTTGATGGAAAGCAACTTCCAATGGAGATAGAAGGTACATAGAAACACTGCTCATGAATTGTGCTATTCACGTATGTTTGACATCATATAGTAGAGACTTTTATAGGTGTCGTCATCATTAGCTATACGCTGTATGGGTGCCAGAGGCTTTTTCTGCCCTAATAGCCCGGCGTCTGTAAAGCCTGCGTTTCTGGAGTTTTAATCTCAAGTATTTTGAGAACGGACCTCTGGGGCTAGACACTACCTAGACGCTACTTAGGTCTGGTGCCGTGAAGGGTTGCACAGGAAACCTTCCCTGCTTATTGCAAGTTGTCTTCAGTTTTGTAATGCTGGTGTAAAGCGAATCGGATGGAACACCGCAGTTAGCAATTCACCTAGATGCGTCGACTGCATCTATTGCGAGAATTGTCACGGCGCTCATGACGTATTTTGACTTTTCAATGTGGTGCTTGTTAAGGTTGGGGAGAGGCCCTCGCTTAAAACCCCTTATTGATGGAGTGTTTTTGAACATTGCCTGGTACTGATGCTTTTTCAATGCAAAGTTTTTGTTTCTTTTGTTTCTCATTAATAGGTGTTGGAGAACCTGAGAATGAAGGCCTAAATACAGAAGTCAAGTTCCAAGTATCGGCGTTAACCCTGGTACTGAGTAAAAAGAGATATCCCATAGCCAAGGTGAAGGCGTTTGGACTTTTTACTGATATAAACATGCGGGATGGTAACTTAGCTGCAGCAGGGAGACTCACTAGTGTATCAGTAACTGATATGTCTCCGCATGGAACTTTGTACCGGGAAAAGTAAGTTTGAATGTCGGCGTTGTCAAGTCTTTGCTGGTGATATTTGTTTTTTTTTTTATCTCGCATAATTTTTAGGAAGTTTCCCGCTTTCCACATCCCACACCTCGCGTTTCGCTCTCCACATTTCACACTCCACGTTCTGCATCCCACATTACTCATTTCCTCCTTTCACATTCCACATTCCACATACCGCAATCCTCGTTATTTCTACGGATCAATTCAGATTTCTGGAAACTGCCTACCTACCCCTCCCCTAAATCCACATTTTGCCCTAAACGAGAAATACGTGTTAATGTTGGCTTAGGGGAAACATTTCTCCTTTTACATTCTTCTTTTTTTATCTGGCATCTACATTTTTAGGTTCAAAACGTTCGGAGACGAAGCCCTGAGTTTCAATTTCTTCAAGTACGGCAGTCCAGACCCTGATTTACTCAGAGACAAAGACATGAGTCTAAAGTTGCGCATGTCATCTGTGCAGTATGTACACACCAAGAGATTCCAGACAGAGCTAGTTGTGTTCTTTCAACACTACCTACAACTCCAGGAGGTCTTAGGCAGAATGAGGGCTGCATCTGAAGGCAACGAGGTAGTATGATGACCGATAAGTTATACACGATAAAGACTAATTTTTAATCAGTACCGGTGTATAAAAATAGTACCTCGGAAAGAAAAATTGGGGATTAACTTTTCCCTACAACAAATAAAACAAGCATGGCTTTACAAATTCTTGTATGATTTTCTTACACTTTGTCACATTCCACACATGAAAAATGATTTTTATTTAGCTCACTCAAAAATTGCATAGGTAACAGAGTGTTCAAGTTTGGAAAACGGATCGTAAACGTTGGCGAAATCACCTGATTTTTAAGAAAACAGCTAGTCAAATGGTGTTACACGAAAGTTGAGTTCCTGTCTTCTTTTTTTTTTTTTGTTGTCAGAAAGAACTTGACATGCGCTTGACAGAAAGGCTTTATACCGTACCAGGCCACTAGAATGTGAAATCGTTTTTTAAGAAATTCAACGTCTTGAAACTGGCCTTGCCACTTTAATTCTTTGACTTGTTAAAGATACTAAAAAGACGTAGTTGACCCAGTTGATAAGCAGGAGGTTTCTCTTTCACTCCCCAACTAAGCCGCCCCACCTTTTCCTTTACAACACAACAGGTTTCGTGGATGTTTGGTAGAGGAACACGAGTTACACTGGACATCAAAGCTGGTAATCCAGTTATTCTTGTTCCTCGCTCAGCTAAGTCCTGTCACATGCTGGTGGCAGACCTTGGCAATCTCTCTGTGGCCAATGACTTTCGATGGGATTGTTCACCGGGTACTTTGAGTCACTGCATGAACGCACAGAGGCCACAGTATCAAAATGATTCCGGTAAGTCTTTGGGTACTGATTCAGACGTGAATCGTCCTTAATTGCAGGCGACCAGAAGAGCCTGCAATCCTAATCTCCAGGTTACATAACGCATGTGCGACACGTATATAGCCAGCATTTGTTTGCACTTCCACTGAGAAAGCAATCTGATTACGCGGGTTTGGACCTCTTATCAGTAGAAATCCGCCATGATCACGCGCGTTTTACCCTTCTATCACGTGAAACTTACGAAAAGCAAAGCGTTGGTGCAAGAGCGTTTTGACCTCGCAAATCGTAGGCTTGCACTCCGTAACCTTCGGTTATCATCGTATTAAAGCAGGCGTTGGCTCTTTGATTAAGCAAATACGCTATACAAAGTAGGTGTGAATGGCCAAAACCATCTCTGACTATAGCATTAAAGGGTATTAAATTGTTCATTGCTTTTTTTTTTTTTTTTTTTTTTTTTTTTTTTTCAGGACCTAACCAACCTCAACATTTCTGTTTGCTGGATAGTATGCGCGTTGAACTAGTGGATATGGATCTGTTTACAGCTACAAGAATAGCAGTCAGTAACCAGCAGTCCTCCAGTGAATTCTCTTACAAAAGCCAGGTTTGTCAAAACGTTTTAATATAGATACAAAAATGTCTAAACTCATCGATGTGGTTAGCTTTTGATGGCACAAATAGTGTTCGTTTCGTAGGGATATCCACATTAGAAGGGTTCAAAATTTCGGCAATGTCCGAGTAAGAGTGTAGTGGCGGATCCAGTAGAGGGGCCTGGGGGGTCCTTCCCCTCCTTATCTCAGGGTCTGGATGACCCCCCCCCCCACCCCCCTTACCTGAAGGTCTGGATCCGCCACTGGAGTGCACCCGTGGTGTGTCCCTTGAAAAATTCTTGCTGACTTTACTACAACCTTTGTGTCTTTTATGAGCAGGGATTAAAGCTGTTCAAGGAGAAGTGCAGACTTAATTTAACAGTTGAACGTAACTTGGACTGGGCTTTCAGTAGAGCAGGTATGCATCATGAGGATTTTTTGTGCTCTTCGTAATCTTGTATTTCCCCATCGGCAGGTCTACTGACCTCTCTTTAGTCGAGCAAACTAACGACACGACCCGAGATGTGGTGGCTTGATCTGACACCAGGGGATGAACTGAATGTAGACTCAACCAACCTTTGCTTTTTATTTTCCTTTTCAGTTCCAGATATCAACGTCAGTGGTCGTTTGTCCTCGGTGGGTGCCTCGTTGGACTATTCGCAGTACTGTTTCATTCTTGGAATGCTGGGAGAGAACCTTGGAGAACCTCTTGAAGAGTTTGAAAGACCATCATCTGTCATCCAAGATCCATTAGGAAAGGTAACAAGAGCTTTTCCTTTTTCGTCTTGAACATCTCTCTTTCACCCAAAATATTGGTTCTGTTTTTAACTGTATTGCTATTTTGTCTAATATCATCGTACCTTTTGTGGTTTTGGGCACTTTGACTTGGACATTATTGACAGGAAATTTGGAAATGGTTGTATAGCTTCTGTATGATCCTTTGGGTTGGCAGAATGCCACCGCAGGGAAAAGCATTAAACCTTAGAGGCCCTGTGTCTATTGAACTTTGCCCTACTGAATAGCCCATTTTACAATTACAGTTGGAAACGAGGCTAAAGATGATACAACCCTTCTTGCTTTATCATGTAAATCATGTTGTTGTTATGCTAACTAGTTGTTTTTAAGCAAAATTTCCATTAGAAAAGGAAGGAGGTTTGTATCAAAACAAGATCAACCTCAGCCTCACGTTCACTCAAAGGCTAGGATACCAAGCCGACAACTGTAAAATGGACTATTGGGGGTCATTCATTTGCCCTTTTACTCCCCCGGGTACACAGATACGATTCAAAGTTGACAAAATAGTGTCAAGCTTCATTTTGTAAAATGCTGAAAACCCGGACACACTTTGCCCTAAAGGGCCTTTTTGAAGTTTTACGGACTTTAAAAGGAGAAAATAAAGCTTTCCCACCCGATTACCCTCCTTGCAATGTTGTGCCGCCGTTCGAGCTACCTTTAGAAAACAACAACAATTTTGTTGCCGATTGTAGTTGGTACCAGGGTGGCGGTACCGCTGGATTGGTTTTATTTGAATAGCTTTACGTTGCCCCTTCGCGACTTTGTAGCTGACTTAAAGAGAGACAGGTTGAAATTGTTGGGCGGAAGCGTTGAGTAAGGCCCCAATTGTTTATGCTTTATTTTACCATAGTCATGATTTTTCTACCCTAAGTCCTCTTTGTTATTCAGCCTCCAGAGGCAGAGGAGGTATGGACCAGCCTACGGATGAGAATTGATCTGGTGAACGTCAGTTTGGAATTGCATCCTGTTCAACTATTTGAACACCCAGAAGACTTTCCTGACCCCAGCCATCTTCCTTCTTTGGCCAGAATAGACTTCATCAAATCTAAGTTCGAGTTTGAATCTTTCTCTGACTGGTCAAAGACGATTGACCTGGTGTCTGAAGAGGTCATATTTGAAGATACCAGGCAAAAAGGTAACTCCTCTCTACTGGCAGTTTCGTTCAAGTATTTCCCTGGACACACAGTGATGTTTTATTTCGGTTTAAAACGTCTGCTTATTGAAATGCACTAGCCTTTCTTCATGAGAGGGACATCTCTCCAAAGCATACACCAAGGGAAATCGAACTCGAAACTCACCGCGCAAATGGCAGTGCAATCACCAGTGGCCGATCCAGACCTTCAGATAAGAAGGAGGGGGGGAGGGAGCGGTCATCTAAAAAGTTTTCCCGCCTCAGTTTGGTCTAAAAATAAGGGGGGCGCCCCCCGGGGCCCCTCCCCTGGATCCGCCACTGCTCACTGACCGATTGTGCTAATTCTTTCACCATGAGGCGGACACCTTTCTAAAGCATACATGAAGGAGCGGTTGTTTATTTAAACGGAGGCTAACTTAGGCCGCGGTTTAAGCAATCGTTGGACTTCCGGATCTCTTGCGAAGCGGGTTATTTTAAGAAGAGAAATGTTTCTCTTGTCAACCCTATAAGCTACCTTGAAACTGTTCACGGTGAACGGGGTTTAGTTAAAAGCGTTTGTCAAACTTAAAGTGGCTTAGAACTCGCTTTTTTAGCACTGCGGAGCTCGCTGTTAATAACCGTCCTTTAGAGTTGTTTCTTGTTGTATTTTTTAGCTATTTACCTTTTAAGGTGGCCGCAGATAACTGTCTTGGACGCACTTGAGTTTTCGTTGTAGCGTTGGTTGGACGTGTTTAACACTATTGATAATGAGTTCATTTTGTTTGTATTCTGGGTCAGTCTTATTTTCTTTTGGTTTTTGCTCTGTGAAATATGTTGCAAAGTGGACAGAAAGCAATTTTGGTATTGATGACATCAAAGCCGTACAGATGAAAATATGATATTGACGGATTAAAAATTACGCACCTTTTTTCTTTCTTTCCTATTTTGTAAGGAATGGACCTGGATGATTCTGACTCGTGCATCTTCACTGACATTCTTTTACCACGAAGGTCATCTTTGTCAGCTCGCGAACAAGAAAACTCTCTTCAGTTTGAAGTTCATTACCGAGATACAACAAAAAGAACCTTGTTAACATTCCTGTTTGACCACAGCCGTATTGTGTTGATCATGGACTACCTTTTAGATACGTACAACTTCATCATGTGCCGGATGTTCAAGCCCAACACAGGTTTGTAAGTTTTGCTCTTGACAGCAATAAAGTGAGAAGGGTATCGAATATTCCTTCTCGATGAGGCAGGGCTAAAAAAACTTGAATTCCAGCTTGTCTTTCGTTTAAGCAGCTCTCACACTTTGCTTGTGTGTGTTCACTTTTTGGTCATCTCAGTTCAAGATTTTGTTAGAGGACGTCTTGCCAGAGCCCTGACGCACTGGGCAAGTAAGCTTTAAAAGTTACTTGCCCAGCAAGAAAATTATGGAGCTTAACCAACGACGACGGCGACGGCTCGAAAACGTCACTTAAAAAGTGAATTCGCGCTGCCTCAAACTTTATCGCGCTTATTCCATCTCGTTCAATTTGTCAATTCTTGTTAAACGTTTTGGGAATTGAATTCTAAGGGACTGTATCAAAGTTCAGGAAAAGAAAAAGAAAGTAGTCGTAGTATGTTCCCGTCCTCGACAAAACGTGAAATTAGGTACTTTCACGTTGTAGTCGTGCAACGACGGCTAAGAAATGTACTAAAAAGCGTGATGCACGTGCAAAGTTGTTGTTCTGCCAATCTAAACCTATTGCTTTTTTTGCCATTGTCGTTGCTGTTGCCGTCGCCGTCGTCGTTGCTTAAGCTCCCTATTTACTTGTGCCGCACCGGATTTTTTTCAAGCTCTGTGAGTTCTTCTTGTCTTAGAGTTATTTCAGTTCTCATTGCCCTCCCAAGTACTTCAACGATGAGCCCGGTATCGCCCCATGTGAGGGAATCCAAGACAGTCTTGGATTCTGGATTCAACTTCGTGGGTCCCGAATTCCAGGTACTGCTTTCCACATCTTTTTCAGTGGAACTTGGATTCCGGATTCCAATTGTTAGTGGGATTGTGGATTCCTACAGCTGTATTCCGTATTCCAAGGCCCAGGATTCCGGATTCCGCAAGCAAAAATTTCCAAGATTCCGGATTCCTGATGCAAAAATGTCCAAGATTCCGGAATCCAGATTCCGTTATATGGGAGGACTGGTATCTTTTAAGGTTGGATAGGTTTGTGGTCCACTTCATTTATTACAGCTATACGTACGGAATGGTAACCTGCAGAGAATAATGTCAGCTAGAAATTACATAATCCTTAAAGCAGTGGCCTGCAAAACAAGTTGTGTGCCACAGTCTTGGGGAGAGAGAGATGGAGTTTTTTCAACATGCGTGCTTGATTTTAAGTTGAATACCTAACAAAGGGCGCCAGCTTTCGCAGGTTAAACTGTCCATGCTAGCGTATCGCAAGTGATGACACGACGTTTGAAGATGAAAAACAGATGGCTTACTTAGAGGCCAGAAGCAATCACTTCTGCCAATATTGGAGGGGAATGGAAGCAGTCCCTTTGCGTGAATCTTTGCCCGGTAAGATGGTTCAGTGCATTGAAGCGGTCTTCTTTGCTTGTTTGTACAGATGCATCTGGAGCCCAGGAGACTGCAATGGACACTTCAGATGATTCCAGTTCATTCAAAGAATATGAGCCTCCTCCCCCGTCTGCATCAGGAGTGGCCACTAGATGTGAGATGCCAGCACAGCCTCCGGTAGGTAACTTATAACTGGGCATTTTCTTAGCTTGGTCAGTGTAGGCTTTAAGATAGTGATAATTATGTGCATTGCCCAGTTTTAAATCGAGAGGGGCTTCCTGAGTCGGTATATTATGTGATAAACAACACGAGTCCCACATAGTCAGAAAGAGCGCATTGAAATTAGCAACGTTGTCAAGTTTGGTGTTTATCGGGCCTTTATTGAACAAAATACAGCCGTTCAAGAACTCCTAAATTTACTAAGAAATATATAGACGTCCGAACGATATGTCCAGCAATCCGATCTCTCATAAATTTTCAAGTTCATAAATAGCTGTATCTTGTTCAATATTGGCCCACTGACACCTGACTTCAGATTTTTCATAACTTTATTGTGCTCTTTCTGACTATGCGGGTGTCGTGTTGTTTATCCCATAATAAACCGACTCGTATCCAGCCCCCTCTCGATTTCAAACTAGGCAATGGGTAGCACTTTATAGTTAAATGGATACTGATAAACTTGTGTCCTTCAAAGAGCCACAATGAACGCACCTCGTGCCCAATTGTTCAAAGTCATTAGCGTCGAACAAGTTGTGAATTGAAGATTTTTAAAAACTAGGAAAACTCTATTCCTCTTAGATAATTCACCCGTAACAGAATTGTAAAAAATCACAAAACATCGAGACCTTCGAAACTGTGACATGAATAAAAGTACGTCCGCACTTAAATCTTAATTTCAAGTATGTTTGAAATTATTGTTTTTGTCACAGCCGCAAAAGACGTTTGAGATGAAGGTGAATATTTCAGGAACAGAGTTTGTTGTGTTGGAGAATGTGAAGACTGTCGACACGCACGCTGTTATTCTCAAGGTATGACACTAAAGTGGAAACTTATTGAGATTCTTATTCCAAACGTATTTTTTGTTGTGACCTCTGTGGTCTTTTTCTTCGTTCAGTTAACAGCCGTACTGGCCTGGCGTCCACACCTTCATAGTCAGAAGTGGCTATCTTGCAGTGTTCAAAGCCTGGAGATGTTTTCTTGTGTCCTTTCATGTGAAGAAGACACTGCCTTGTCAATTATTGATCCAACCTCAGCTCTGGTTGAACTCAATAATGCTAGACGACAGAAAGGAAGGAAAAACGCGGGCCTGTTAGATTTTGCTGAAGAACAGTTACCAAGTCTGGAGGTTAGTTCTGGAAAGTTTTTCTATTCTTTGCAAGTTGGAGAACGTAGAATATTACAGTGCGACTATTCGAACCGGGGCACTTTGAAGAAGGTTATCCAATCACAACGGTTTTTGAAAACAAAAGATTCTCAAGTTTATTTGCTAACGGACCAATAAAATTCAAGGTTCAACTACGCAACCGTTTAAAGCTTTGAAACCGTTTGAACTTACCTGACCTCCCAGGAAACGGCCCTCAAATTTATGAATGTTGTTTGTTCGTTTGCAAAAAAGTTGAGAATCTTTTGTTTTCAAAAATTGTTGTAGTTGAATAATCTTCCAAGTGCCCCAGTTCCAGTAGTCGCACTGTAAAAAGGTTTTTGAAGCCGTCAGCTTCGAAGTCATGAGGAAGTTAATATTTATTTATCCTTATTAAACATTCGTCAAGACACCTGTCCAATTTAAGGTGGGAAACCACTGTGAGGCTTTTACTGGTATTTATCATCTCTATTCAGTGACAGTTTCATGATTTTACTTTTTATTTCAGATTAACCTCCAGAGTCCGCTGACCATGCGAGTGTCTTATAATGACTACAAGTTGTACCTTAGTATCCTTGAATCTGTCTCCAAGCAACTGAACAGAGCTATCAAGAGTGAAGTTAGCTTAAACTCTGAAGACGATATCCCTGATCACGATTTTGACGGTAAGCCTGACACACTGTTTATTTTCCATTAATTTTTTTGCTCAGAAAAAAGGAAAACTAATCAAACACAGCAATAGCAAAACATTCCAAAAAGACCAGCTGCCAGGATACAGCTTCTATGCCCGCATTGCATATCGTCAAAACGTTCTCATACCTTTTGTTATGAGCCGATGTAGTGGTGTTCAAAATCTCCTCGTAACATGACATAAGATTTTCTGCAAAGCTTAAACTCGTTAAAACTTGTCACAACATCGTCATATCATTTCAAAATTTGTTATTGCTCCTACATGCACAGTGTAGCTAATTTTTGTTTTTGGATAATAAACGCGATTATTAATTTTATTCAGATTGTTACAAGGTTCAGTGTTGTGACGTTTTTATCTACATAGTCGCAAAATTGTCGAAACATTCTCAGAGGTTATTATGGCGATTTGTGACTATTTAAACGTTACGTTGCATTTTTTAAAATAAAAAATTGACTCCCGCCAGCAAAATATATTAAATTATAATACTTAGTTGTCGTTTGTGCGAGGTGTTCGATTACAAGAGGTTCCAACTAGATTACTTTGGCTGGGAATACTTGAAAAGAGGTAGTCGCTTTCGAGAGGTGTTCTCTCATGTCAGTTATAACTGAGGTTTGGATGATGTGAACACATTCTAAAAAAAACAATATGCAGTGAAGGAAATTTCCTAAATTGACGTGGATTATTTGGCGCGACATTCAGACTTATCTCGACACAATATTTATGGCTACATATGATTTCGCCCATAGCTATGTCGGTAAAACGTCTCCAAGAACTTGGTTTCAAAGAGTCAGACTGTATCAAAGCTCTTCAAGCTACGTCAGGTCGATTGGAGGCATCTGCTACTTGGCTTCTCGAAAATGCCACCCCTGTGCACCAAGCGCAGACGTCCCAACAACAGGGCGGTGCTCAAGGATGGCAGTTTGCTGGTTTTGAGGTAAGTGCGAGACCAATAGTAGTATATTTGTTCACGATTCAACCAAAACTCTGTCATGAGTAGTGCATCCTATTGTAATGCGGTTAAACACACGTTTTTTGCAATAGCTACGCAGCTGGGTGCGTTATGGTTATATCTTCCTTCTTTCTTCAGACTTGCAGTGCACGCTGAGAAAAAAATGCCCATTTCTCATTCGCTTTAAAGCCGTAGCGGTATGACGATTTCGTCAATTGTATAGCCGCGTGCGACCGTATAATGCACTCTTTTGGCCATAGCTGTCCCCAGGGAAACTCTCTGGGCCTTTTATACGCCCTTGGAATCAAATTTGCTCTCTTCTCGCAAGTCTACTCAACTTAGGTTCAAGTAAGTTTGCCCACCTTCCTCTCCTTAGGCTGTTCACAGTCCCCTATTTTTCCGTGTGATCGTCGAGATCGAGCGCGTCTTACTGTTAATGGCGGCCATCTTAATTTTTAGATGTACCGAGGGGGCGGGCGTCGGGGATTATAGCTCTAGGGGGTGGGGGCGAGAAAACCGTCCCCCGCCCCCTAAGTAGATTTGATACTCTTCCCAGGTTAGACTCGGTACGACTGAAAATCAAGATGGCCGCCATTGATGGTAAGACTCGCTCGATCTCGACGATCTCACGGAAAAGTAGGGGACTGTGAACAGGCTATCCTCTCTTATAGCGACGCTGCGAAATTTCTCTATTATCCACCCTAAGCCTTTTGCAATTTATTAACTAGTCCATCATTAGGCATACGGTGGCTTTTATGCGAATTTAAATTCGTCACATTTTCCAGTTTTCGTTTTCCTCGTGTTACAGTAAAAACCCACGAGCAAGAACCTACATTTTCCAGGATTAGCCTAAACAGGTTCTTACATAAATGGTGGTTAACATAAATTAGGCTATCTTAATAGGTTCTTAATTTCTTGCAAAAAATTATGTCGTTGCTAAGAAGATTTTAGTGATCATCACCCTTAAATTTGCATGCCTAATAATAAATAGGCATGTCATAATTTTGAACATTAGAATTGACATGTAGCAACTACTCATCCAGATTGATCATACATTTATCATACCATTTCTCTTTAAGTAAATATTTTTAAATGATTTTTTAAAATAAGCACCTTTCTCCAAATTTTAGGCTGAAAAGGTTCTTAAATAGAGGGGGTCTAAATTGCAAATTTTAGCCTAACAGGACGAGGTTCTTAAATCTTAGGTTCTTACTCGTGGGTTTTTACTGTATATGACATCATGGAACTTCATTTTTTCTCCCAACGAATCACACGCTTAGAGTTTGAATTGTTGTGTGAGGTGATATAATATCATTTTGTTCCTTTCAGGTGCGAGCAGGAACTGTCTGTGTCTGTCTGATCGACGACTGCGGAGACAGTGACGTACCGCTCATTGAGTTTAGCACACAGAGTATGTATACTGTCGTTGTTAAGCTGTTTTAGACGAGCAGGAATTCCTTAATACTGTCGTTGACAATTTTCTGCACTAGCATATTCGGCTCAGAATATTTAGTCTCTGACAGTTGTGTCAATTTAGTTCCAAGTGCGTTCTCCGACAGTAAATAACATCTGGGAACGGATTACTCTAAATGTTTCCATAGATTCTTGGCTTTTTCTTGATAACTGTCCTTTTAGAGTCATTTACACTGACATATATTGTCATTTACAAGTATTTCTCCAACTTGTACTCACAGTTGTCAATTTTTTTAAGCACTAAGTTAATAGCTTTTCATGCCTGTTCAGCATAATTTTTACGTGCCAGATTTCCCGAATTAAGAACATTTTTTAACTTTTTGTTGTCACTCCTTTGACCTATAAGAGTGTGGACAATCGAATATTGTAGACGGTAAGTTTTGTATGTTTATTGCTGGCGACGTGTTGATAAAATCATGTACCGGAGACCGTCAGAAACATTTGAAAGTAGCTCTCGACCATGTGGGCTCTAAAAACTTCGCAGTTGTTGAAAAACGTCTAATGCACTCCTACATTGCGTTATAGATTTGTACTTTTGGCATGATCTACAATCCACGGGTGATGGTGCAGCTCACTGTACTTTGATAGTCCAATACTACAACAGAAATGTATCCGACTGGGAGCCTTTTCTTGAACCTTGGAAGTGAGTCGCACATCTCTGCCATCACTGGGCTGTGTATCAGGCCTTTCTTAGGGTATAGGGGAGAGACGATTCCCCCCCCCCCCCACCCTCACCAGAAACGCCTGATTCTCTAGCTTTGTTATCACCACTTCATAAATGTCAGGATTGTATCGATCTTGGAGTGCTTAGACCATTTTCTACCAGAGTTTCCACAGGTGCACAAAGCTCACGAGTGGCACTCATTGTTGCGTAACCAAGACATATTTTAGGGTTTGTGTGGAGATTTCAGTGATCGTTATTCATCCATCTAGGACCGTCGACGACGCTTTGCCACGAAGCTCCGTGCACGGCCGTTCGATCGCTGAAATCCCCATACAAACCCTTATAACATTTCTTGGTTATACAACAACGATTCTCACTCGTACGCTTGGGGTACCTGTAGAGTTTCATGTCATGAACTAGCTTCATCTTGAACGTTAATAGTTCATTAGTCAAGGTTTGATAACATTGCTTCTCTACATTTACTGACTGAAAAACTCATCCCCGCTTTCTAGCTAGTGAGACTCAAGTTTAAACCTAGTTCCGTCTTCATCGACCTGTTTTCACCGTTACGTTTATTTGCTCCACGTTTTTTTTTTGTAGAATTTCGTTAGTTTTCGGCTGTACATTACTAAAATTAAGACCTTCCAGTGTGGTTACTAATCACGTTCATGGTTCTTTAAGAATGTCTCCTGCATGACGAGCCTCCGCCGGTTCCGTTAAACAAAGCGAACTGCGTAATTCGACATGATCGTGTTTTTATATAAGTGAGGACAATTGTTCTTTTTCTACCAAACTGCTAGCTCTGTTTAAGTGCGTTGGAAACAATGAACTTTTTTTTCTTGCTCCAGATTGTTGATTCCACCCTCAAAATACATATTACATTAGTTGATTTTGCAAGATTCATACCATGAAAATTCGGTGTATTTATTTAGTGAAATATTTTGGAGTATGCTTCTAGTATTAAGAAGTAACAAGTGTCCATTGTTTTGTTGTGCAGTCCAATTCCTCCTCCTGCAATTATTGTAGTGTTTGTAGCTGTTAACTTGTAAACATGTCTTACATTATAGATGTCAGCTTCACTGGCAGGAGCAACATAGGACGCAAACGTCAAAAGGCAGGTTTCTCGCAAAGTTGGATGGTAAGTTTTAGATACCTGTGCCTGTAACGTTATGGCATGCCTTCGTCTGAGTTTACGCGGAACGTATGACGGTCATCCAACGACTGTTTTTTGTAGAAATCTGTTCGAAGAAAACGTGCAGTCTTTTGTATTTGCTGTGTTACTTAGAACTCTTTGTAACGTTTAGATGGCAGTTCCCACCGATTTAATTTTTGTGGGATTGCGTGACACAACTCTTGTGAATTCTCTGTTCCGTCTTCTTAACAGAGGTCTTAAGATACGAGAATGACGATGGACAACCACGGGGACGAGATTTGACTTAAAGTTGTTCTGGATCATTATACGTCTCTGGGACACTGCCCACCGAGCCCTACCCTTAGCCAAAAGAAACACTTACTTCTCACTTAAGGCAAACTGTTGGCTTAGGGTAGGGGTAGATGGGCAGTTTCCCAGAAACGTATAATGATCCGTTTTTCTTAGGTATTCTTATAAAGTAGACATCCCGGAAAGTTCCATTAAACAAGGGTATTTCTTATTGGAGGTTAAGCTCTCTCCTGCTCGCAGAATGTTAAAACTTATAACATTTGACAAACAAACTTGGCAAACTTGTTTCCATCACTACGACATTTTCCAACGTTGCAACAGCCTGTAACAGAATGAAGACGGCTATTACGTTTTCCCGACAAAATGACGCTGGTTAACGCATGCGCTCCACTAAGTATGGAGAAAATCTCTTTCTCATAGTCGTTCTCTTCCTAGAATCTTAAGGGTCCTTTATCCTCTACCACTAGCCCTGTGTTCTTTTTGTTCCAGATATTCTAATTTTTTCTTTACATATCTTGTCTTTTTTTCTTTTCAATTCTTCCCTTCATTTTCAGCTCCTGATCGTCTTGATGTCACAGTGACTACTACACTTATCAACATGATAAACCACACGATGGCAAGTTGGTCCGAAGACTACTACAGACCAGATCCATCACCCGTGTCCGCAGTTGCCGCCTCAGGGACGCCCAGTCTCCCATCTGTGTCTTCAAGCATGAGTGGCAGTAGACATGACAGTCTTAACCGCAGCATGAGCACTGATAGTCCACTAAGCAGCCCGACCAGTAGACCAGAGTCTAGCGCCTCATTATGGTCATCGGGCTCTGGCTTTCCTCGGCGCCGTTCACCTTTCGTCCCATTTTTACTTAGAAATCAAACAGGTGTGTTTTGTGGTAATCAGTAGTGTGGCTACGACTTTGAAAAAAGTGACCGTTTTTTACTTTTAAACATTTAAGCACAAATTCTCCAGACTGATCTCCATACTTGTCTTTTAAGAATAGTTGAGAGAATTTGGTTTAAGATCAAAGCATTGTCCCTTTAGTAATCAATTAAGTAATTCTCATAACCTTTACTGTTGATGATCTGCTGATGTTGTTAGGAGAAAATTGATGTTGGTCACTCTTGGGACCTAAAGGGTTAAGAGGGTTAAACAAACCTCGGGAAATAGGGAGCTTAAGCAACCACGGCAACAACGGTGGCGAAAACGTCTCTTGTAGAGTGAATTGCGATGTTTCAAAATTCATCGCTCATTTATTCCATCTAATCGATTTTGTAAAATGTTTCCGATTTTTCTGGAGTTAAATCTAAATTGATTGCCTGCTGTGTGCCACAAGGAAAGATTTTTTTTGGCCATTATAATAAATCCTTTGCAGATCAAGCTGATTCGGTCAAGATGGCTCGTTATTAGCCTGGCTCTTTTTCGTTTGCAGTTTACGGACCGAGACGAAGAAAAACGCAAAAACGAAAATGGCCACTATCGAGCCATCTTGTGACCGAACAAGCTTGGTCCATAAAGCCTAATTGTTTGAAAGTATCCGTGTTACTTTGGTGAACGTTTAGACAGTACATTACACAAGGCGTTTATTCTGCAAATTGGAAGGACAAAAACTAACCGTCTTCATGCTTACATCGGTTATTAAATTGCAGGATGTACCTTGTGGTTTAAGACAGTAACAACAACTCTGTCGAAAGTAATTTTGGCGAACACAGGACAGGCACTTCCTGGTATTCCTGGGACTGGTTCAGGCAGGATATCTGAGTGGAAAGAGGTACCTTCAGGTGGCGAGGCGCCTTTTGAATTTACATCGGGAGAGAAACAGCGACATAAGGTGAGTTCCTGGGGTGGCGACCTTCTGGAAAAATGTCAGTTGAATGAGTTGGAACAGTACTGTGAGGTTCCACCACAGGAAGCCCAAGCTCCAAATATGAGTATCGGCGAGCATCGGCATTGTTACGTAACATTCAAAATATAAGGATTTGTATGGGAAAAAAACCTATCGTTTCTGTAACCTACCAAAATGAAAGGATTTCAATAAAAAAACAGCTTACCTTCCTTAAAATGTGTGTTACGTCTCTCCTGTGTGGTCCACGGGCCGATTTATGGCCTTTTTATGTAAACGGTTTTCTCTCCATATAAAGGTTTATAGAGAGAAAACCGTTTACATAAAAACCCATAAAACGGCCATAAATCGGCCCGTGGGCCACACAGAAGAGACGTAACACACATTTTAAGGAAGGTAAGCTGTTTTTTATTGAAATCTTTTCATTTTCGTAGGTTACAGGAACGATAGGTTTTTCCCCATATAAATCCTTATATTTTGAATGTTACGCAAAAATGCCGATGCTCGCTGATGCTCATATTTCGAGCTTGGGCTACCTGTGTTTCCACCGTATCTCTCGTGTACTTTGCGCAGTAGTCTTAGTGGTGGAGACTGGATGTGTGTCAGTAACCAATGAGCAGAGACAACTTTTTCAAAACAAGGTATCATCCATCCATCCCATCCCATCCTTCCATCCTATTCCATCCCATCCATCCAATCTTATCCATTTATCCATCCCATCAATTTCTCCACTCACTTTTTCCTCATTAGTTCAAGCTGATTTGATTTGGCTCTTACACAAGCGTCAAAAGATCAATCCCTTTAATCGTTCTGATTACAATCTGAGTTCCTAAAAGAAGTGAAACTGGAACTAACTGTATTTTATTGTTGTCGTAGGAAACTCATGAGCTCAACATACATCAGGTTGTTGTGCAAGTGGAGGGTTGGGGTGCACTCTCCCCAGTCTCTGTCGATAGAGTTGGTACATTCTTCAGGCAGGCACGACCTCAGAAGTTTGACGCTGCATCCATGGTAAAAGACCAGACAATCAAGTGATCTTAATCCACTTTTTGTGTTCTTGTGTACTTTATTGGCAAATTTACCGTTGTATGCTGAATAGAAGCGAGACAAGATGTGTGATTCATATATATTTGAATATGATTGGCATTTGAAAGTCAGTGAGGTTTCCAAACAGAGTGACGTCTCCTCTTCGCTTCCATTCAAGTCAAGGAGACTCGATACACACCTGTGAAATGGCATATTATTGTTGAGGACATGTATTTTTTACATAGTATTCAAATTCAAATTCCGTTAGTTTTGGATCTCAAATCGCTACTTTACTTTACCTTCGCGTGAATTTCTTCGATTTAAGCACAATTTGCTTGTGATTGCAAGTCGTTGTAATGTTCCAGAAGCTTGGTATAGAACACGAGCAGGATACCCTGTTTTTTTCTCTTTTTTCAAGCAGTTGTTTGCTTTACTCATTTTTATACATTATAGTAGAAGCCTTTAAATTGTCAGCCGTTTCTGGTATCAGATAGAATGGGAAATGAGTTTTGTTTCAGGCAATTCTAGCGTTTTTTTTTATTATTATTTTCTGCAAAAAAATTCAGTCGCTTGTTTATGTTGTTAATCTTTTTTAGGTGAGCGATCTTCAGTCGGCGCGAGTAGTATTTGATGTTAGCTTGGAGGGACGAGCCCGTAAGGTAGTCACTCTGAGATCAGCTCTAATGATCAAAAACAAGATGGACTTACCTGTGGAGATAAAGCTTCAGGGACTCACATCATCACATGGTTTGTTCAGCGGCTATTTTTTTTCCTTTTTGAACACCTGCAGTCAGAGAAAGAGTGATGAACAAAATTGGGCTTATGGGTCAATAGAGTTTTCCGGGAAACTCACCACCTACCCCTTCCCTAAGTCACAATTTTGCCTTAAGTGAAAAGTAAGAATTAATGTTTACTTAGGGGAGGGGTTGGTAATCAGTCATTCGGAAACCTCAATTGATCCGACTGAAAGATGCTCCTTTCTGGGTAACTGACCACCTACCCCTTCCCTAAGTGACAATTTTACCCTAAGTGAGAAGAGAGAGTTAATGTTGAGTAAGGGGAGGGGTAGGTAATCAGTCACCCAGAAACCTAAATTGACTGTTCTCGTAACTAAACACCAAAGACAACGTAAGCTGCATAGGTATTTATGCTAAGCTAATCTCGTTGTTTCTGAGAAGAGAATGTTTTCGCATAACCTTTTATTAACCTTTTTTTTTTCGTTTTCAGGGGCTTCAACTCTTCCAGTCCTCCCCCCAGAGGCCTCAGTTGCAATACCATTACGATGTACCTCTTGGAAACTCTACCTGAGACCCCATGGGGTCGGGGTGGGGTTTTGCTCTCAGCCACTGGAATGGAAAGGCGTTATAAGAAGTCACACTGCAATGGGGTACAGTCGGGAGTGTTACCCTGCTTCAACAGCTGCAGAGTCTGGAAAGCGGTTTAGGTATAAAGTGTCCTCTGTTTATGTAATGTTGTGGAAGAAAGTGTATGAAACTAAGGGTATGTTTACATGGAGGTGAGGGACCCAGATAGGTGAGGTAACATGTGGCGGGTCACCCCACGCATCATTTAAACGTGATCAAATTAAAATGAGAGATTATATGGACAGGCGGGTTACCCCACCTAAGCGGGTTACCTCACCTACCTCGAGTCCCCACCTCCTTGTAAAAAGGCCCTAAAATAGAAAAGAAAAATAAAATTAGGAGACAGCGTAACCTAGTAGTAAGAAAGCTCAGGTCTTGCCGCGAGTTCAAGTCACGCCCTTACCGTTAGATCAGATCATCGCCCTCCCTCACGTTTTCAAATCGTGTGAATGATCGCTTTTGAAGGTTTTTTTTCGCTTAATCTGAAATTAGAGAGCTTTAGATTTGAGGACAAGACTGACTACGAGTAGGAAATTTAACGTGAGAAAGAGCAACCCGGAAAGCTTTATTTTACTGTTTTTCACCAAAAAGGTTAGTACGGTTATTTATACTGAGGGAGGTTAAGCCCTCTCCCGATAGCAAATTGATAAAACTTCTTACATTTTGATAACTTGTTCCCGCCACTACGACATTCTTGCTAAAACTCTTAGTAGAATGACGACGGTTATCACGTTTTCCCGCGAAAATGACGCTGGTACACAAGCTCTCTAATGAGAAGTTGTTGTTATAACAACCAGGTTCTGTGTGGCAGTGAAGAGAGAAGGTTATCCTGAGGATGTGCCTGTACACGAGGGTACTCCTTCAAAGGGCCTGAATTTAATGACCCAGCCAGCTCACACCCTGACCATAATGTACCCAGTGATGTTGGTAAACCTGTTACCATGTGATTTGAGCTACCAAGTCAAGAACACCCCAGCTAAAGGAAACATCAAAGCTGGGAAATCTGTGCCTTTATACACTGTAAGTACCATGTTTGGCCCTTTTACATTTGGGGAGCAAGGGATGGCGCAGTGGTGAGAGCGCTCGCCTGCCACCAATGTGGCCCAGGTTCAGATCCTGGCGTCGACACCATATGTGGGTTGAGTTTGTTGTTGCTTCTCTCTTTTGCTCCGAGAGGTTTTTCTCCCTGTACTCCGTTTTTCACTTCTCCTCAAATAAAAGCATTTCCAAATTCTAATTCGACCAGGAATCAGGTAGACGAAGAGCCACTTTGTGGATCTCCAAATCGTTATTTATTGTACACTTGGATTACATCGAAGACTGGAAGTTAACTGAAATGTACTTTAAATGTTTTAAAAGCCTTTCATTTCTAAACCACCTTATGGCGATATTATTCCTCACTCCTTAATGAAACCTCTTCGGTAGAAGTTTTGTGTAGTTCTATTATCTATTATGCAGGATTTTTCATGAATTAAATTGTATTTTATTTGATTATTATTTTTTTTGTTTCGCTGCTATTCGCAGTGAAAGTGTTAAGGTTTTCAAATAGCCAGTCCGCTTTGATTAATTGGGTTAAATTTTTAGTCGTTGTTGTCCTCGACAAGTTCTCTCTAACTGATGTGATACAACAGCTGGTTTAATATCAAAATAAGGGTAAATTTGCCACAATTTGACCCTAGAAATAAATCTTCGTAGTCGGTATACGACCCTCAAATAGCTGGGAAAAGAAAGATCACAACTTCTCCTCCGGTATTTATTCAATGACGTCTTTTGCGTGACCTTCTGAAGTAGTCACTCTTAAGGAAAGCATGACCTGTCCTCGGTCTTTACTTGGTACTGGCCCCAATTGTTCAAGAGATGGGTGACGCTATCCACTAGATAAATCTTTATCCACTGTGTAGCGCAATGATTTTCCCTAGTGCGTATCCACTTGATGGTGATTTATCCGATCGATAGATATTGAACAACCGGGACCTTACTTGAGTCCTTACTGGAGTGTGAGAGGGGGTTTGAAATACAATCCTATCTCAACGACAGCTTCACATTCTCCGAGTCAAAGGACTACCATCATGGGAATTTACTCTCCGTGATTGGTCTTGGGATGTGAGAAAGGTCCTTCAAACTAAAGCTATAGGAGTACTTTTTGGCCTGTCAGCAAGTCTTGATCTTTTAACCCTTTCACTGCCAGAGTGGATGATGGAGGTTGTGAGGTGGTTCTAACTTTTACCTCTTTGGAAAAAATCCTATGGTGCGACCATTCAAATGAAATCTCTTTGGAAGTACTTTCATGTGGTGTTATTTGCGTTAAAAAATTTTACAAAATGAAATTTGGGATTTTTGTTGAATTTGCCTTTGGCCATATTTGGCAGTGAAAGGGTTAAAGAGATGTATGTCGAATTTTTTTTGCCGAATAAAATTGAAATGCAGCTTGTGAAGAAACCTCCCGGAATTTGTTTTCTCTCTTTGAAAAGCCTAAGAATTATTAACAATAGAATGAATTTTGCGCGGCAAAGCTTCTTGACACATAGATGACTTTTTGTTCACAGGCAGACCCGGAGAAGGCACTCGATTTTGGTATCAGCATCGAGAACTTTATGTATTGTGATAACATTCGTATTTCAAGGCGATTGAGCATGATGTCTTCTGACATTATTCACGTGGAGTTACAAGATACAAAGAGGCGATCTCTTATTGTTAACGTCAAGGTGTCTGTAAAGCCTGGAGGATCCCTTCGAGTAAGTGATTTGATTTAAAAATCGAGAGTTATTTTTTGCGCAAATCTTTCAGCTCGTTGGAAATAGAAAGCTTAAGCAACAACGACGGCGACGGTTACGAAAGCGTCACTTAAAAAGTGAATTCGCGCTGCTTCAAACTTTATGATTGAGCTTAAGTTCCGTCTCGTTCAGTTCGTCTAATCTAGGCTTTTTCTTTGGAGTTGAATTCTAAAAGACTGTTTCGAAGTTCAAGAAAAGAAAAAGACGGCTACAAAAATGTCCGCCAATTTCCGCCGCTCTCTCGGTCCTCCTCGAGAAGTCGGAAGAGCGCGAGCAGTTTTCCTGAACAGAGGCTGGTAAGCGAGCCTAACCAAGTCAAACTCGCCCTAATTTGGATTACTCACAATTTTGAGACTTTGCTGTTGCTTTTATTGCCATTGCCTTTGTAACTGCTTATACCACCATCGAACATTATCATCTGGCCCAAAATAAACATTTCCTGTAACTAAACCTTGTATGCAGCTATTACAAAATTGCTAATTGAGTGAATTTTTAACATCATATACCGTCATTTTAACTGAACAGGTATCGATATATGCTCCTTACTGGATAATCAACAACACAGGGATCCCACTGGTGTTCAAACAAGATGCTGTGCCTCATGATATGGCGGGTCAGTTTGATGAACATGAGATGGCTCGCAGCCTGACGCCATTATTGTTTTCATTCTCTGACAGGGATGCCCCAACAAGGTATGGGTGATTAAACTGCGTTTTTGTTCTGTTTGTGGAATTGTTTTCGTTTCATGCCGAGTGTAATTGTACACCATTCCTGGACTTGTTATCGCCAGAGTGGGCACTCCACAATCAGATATCCTGTGCTACTTCAATACGCCCTTTCCAGAACTTAGTCACGTGCCTGGATAGCACTTAGCAAAGGGTTCGCTGGATGGCAAGCCATTCAAGCATTCATTCAGCTCGATCGAGCGAAGCCTTCCTAAGTTTATTCAAACGAACAGAATATTGCAACTGAAAAATTGAACTAGGAGTGGCTTCGCTCCATCGCACATAACGCGTTATGATCGGAATGAACGCTTGCCATCCATCGAGCAGTTGCTAAGTAGTATGCATGCACATGACCAAGTTCGGCAAAGGTCCTTTTGCGTCAAGAAAGACTTCCATAGTCTTATAAAAAAAGGAAGAAAACGGAACAGTGTACGTGTTATTGAACGTGGATCATTACTCTATAGTTTACATCCATATTCACCATCACGGGTTTACTGCTTTAACAGGTTATTTCTACTGTATTTATAAGGTGCTTCCCATGACAGCACTGTTCAATAGGAGTGCTAGCGGCGAGCTATCACAGTTGTTCGCCAGGGGCAAAATACGTTTCGGTGCATCTTTTATTTGAAATCTTACAGCTTTATAATTCGTTTTAAGTCTTTATCGTTGTAGTTAAGTGCAAAACCTTCTCTACTCAACTCACAACTGTTTCTCATGCAAGTCGCGCTTTCTATTCTCTTGGTTTTCTCAATATATACTATCCAGAAATGGGGTTCCGCACCAGAAATTAGGCTGTGTAATTGTCACGAGGTGTGATTGTGAGCAGCCGTTCTACTCACAACATGTCACAGCACTCATTGTCCTCGTGCGAGTGACGTCATGATGACGTGCTCCTAATCTATTCTTTTTAGGTGTCAAATGCGAATTGGTCGCGGCTATCAACCCGGAAGTGGAAAGCCTGTTTGGTATGTGTATTATTTCCGCTCTTCTTATTGAATTGATACAGTCAATTTTACACGGTAAAAAGGTTGAACGGCGGAGGCTTCGAGCGCTTGCCTGTCGTTGGTGCAAATCGATTTTGCAAGCACAAACACGTGACTAGGCTTGAAAATAAAAATTTGTTATATAGTCCAGCAGATTCGTGCAAAATTTTACAAGAATTGTGGACTTTACGTTAAAAGCACCAAATTTGGCACAATGATAGTTTATGACATGGTAAACAATATGGGATATGGCCCCCATCGAGATCTGTCCCATAATTCCAAATACAGCAGATTTTAATTTATGCATGTAAAATAGTGTGGGCGAAGACACAAAACAGGTAAAAAATTAGCTTTCTTATAATAAGCAAAGCTGCTCACTTTTATTGTTACAATTGTTACAAAATCTACTCACTTACAAAGTACTTAGATGTTTTTGATTGCGTGCTCACCGTTGCCTTTATGTAACAGTTTTTGACTGCGTTGTCTTTTTGCAGGAGTAATTCGTTTTCCTTGGATAGCCCCCGTGAGTTTAAGCGTGTACATGCCAGACAAGGTGGAAGCCGCCCAGATAAGTACGCGATAAAGACTGACTGATTCACCCTCCGTGTATCAGTACAATCTAAGATAATATTGATGGTGATAGTAGCATTACCTTAAATCTATATTCCATAAAATTATCCGACAAACACTTGTGTGGTAAAGTAAAGTCACTTATTATGCTTCTCGATTCGGCCCACAGTTCACCTTTTTGTTTTCTTTCCTTTTTGGATCTAAGCAAATAAATAAATGTAAAATAGGTGAACAAATAAATAAATAAATAAATAAATAAATAAATATAATTATTCGCCTCAATAAAAAGTGAACTTCCATAAATGATCAAATGAGCGAATAAATTAATTGTTAAAGATGGACATAAAAATGTCGTGATGGAAATGTTAGAAATAAAAACTGCAGCAAGTCTAACCAGTTCTAAAGATTACATGAATAAACTTTCAGATTCATAGTGTACAAGTAAACAAAGAGACTGTGCGAAATAAATAAACAACTCAGACGAAAAATAAGAAAAAAATCTAAACGTAAACAATATAATGAATAAGCTAGGCTGAAACAAGGTTGTGATTAGCCTAATGAAACAGCCAACATTCTGTGACGCCACCACTGGTTATTACATGAAGTGACATCTGAGGAATGTGCGCAGAAATGCCAAACTGATGACGTGGCAGTCTCTTAGAACTGTGTAGTGCTTCTGATTGGTTATAAAATATGCTTCATCCAATCTGAAGCATTGCCCAGCTATGGGTAGTGACGCGCTACCAGGATGGAATTTCTACGCTCGTTTCTCAGACGTTAAATTTCCCAGGTTAGGTTGTGATCTATCGTTACATATTAAGCGGATGGTTAAAAAACAAACAAAAAACCAACCAAAGACAAAACCAGGATAAGAAAGGAAAAAAAGAAAACATCAAGCCCCGCTCAGTGAAGTTGTCGAGCAATTATTAGCGGGAAAAATCATTGGTTAAAGTTTTATAGCCAAAAATACTACTTCGCCTCATTTTCGAGTCTTCCACATTGGCAAAAAATCGACATTTTTTCGATGCCTGCGTTCACTAAAGGTAAGGCATCCATAACACCTCGGCATTGTTGTGATGGAGACCGGAACCACAGGGTTTACTGACACTGATATCTTGGTTATTGTGTAGAAACTTAAGTGATGTCGAAAAACTATCACCTAACGTCATGTAAAACGTAATCCTGGTTGTCATAGAAACCATTATTGAGTCCCTTGTCACCTTCAATCCTTGCATTACAGAACAAAAAAGAAAGGAAAAGCCGCAAGTGTTGCCGCGCCCGCATGCAAAGTGTCCAGCAGCGCAGTGAGCCGTCAGTTGGAGGTGCACGTGCAGGGCGCATGTCTGTTTCGTGCAAACCTCCCTAGCGAGTCTGTGTCCCTTGTCACTTCTAAGAAATGGTAATGTAACTCAGGGCGGTGTGATTGGTTTAAAACTTTGATTGTGTCATGTTGGACTATGTTTTATCGGCAACACGCTTCGAAATAGATTTACAAATTTGAAGGAGAACTTCGTCAGAGTATTACTGCTTGTAGAATAGGAAGACTTCAATAGAGCTGCTATTGATGAGACAATTTGTGTCAGAAATCAGAAGTTTCTTCGCTGTTTTATTATCGTATTCTTGGTATACTACAAAAAAGCGTTGAATAACCTTGTATACTTCAACTTTTTCGTTAAATGAAACTTGCGTAATCTTTTAAAAAAAGTTACCTATAAATCGCTCAAAAGATTTAAAATATAAAATATCTTAACTCTAAATTAAAATTAAATTTAACTTATTAGCCATTAAAATCAGAAGTATCATAAAATTTCTTAACATTATGACTGTTATATTTAACTTTTGTTATTACACCTGCCGTGCCTTTTCTAGGTTACTGATAAACTTAAAGCAAACGTCGCACTTGCTTAATAGCTCGTATCCTTGGCTCATTGCGTGGTATATAAGAGGCAGGGACTCATTTTTATTTCATTGAATCCTGTTTAAGTGACAATGTCGCGGTAGTTTAGCCGATTTTGATCAATTTTATTATTTATTTGCTGGGAAATTTAAAGATAAATTTACTTAGAGAAAATATTGTCTCTAGATCACAAATCCCAGCTTCATAATAATAAAAAATAAGACTCCCAGGCGTTATAACTTAAAACCATTAACTTTAAACAGTAACAATCAACAGATATAATCTTTGAAAAACTGTAGGCTGAACACTATAGAAAAAGGGAAAGAAAAAGCGAATTGAAATCCATTTTAATCTTCTTCAGTTTTGGCCATCCATGCCCTCTCTTGCATGTTTTGAGATAATTAATGTTTCTTCCCTGTCTTAAGCAGATTTTTCCCTCCTTTTTCATTCATTTTAGAGACCAATTCCAAAATTGAATTTTGGTGAATTTCTTCGCTGTTCCTTGACCTCAGGCTCAACTATAATAGCAGATATTTGTAGTCTGCTCATAAAAAATGTGCTTCCCTCTTAGAGCCGATCAAAATCTCTTCCTTCTCCTTTGGGAACTAAATCGGCCATCAGAGAACTTTGCCACGTTACAATGATCATCAGGCATTCACATAAGGAAAATAGCGAGCCCTTAGAATTTTTCCTCCATCGTAGCTTTACTGGCGAATTTTGAAAGCAAAATGTATACAATGTCTTAATATTTCAACAGATAATGGGACCATGCGACATCTTTGGCCCAGCTATGGTGACAACTTAAAGAGACCTTATATAAAAATACCAAAGTACTTTTTGTTCTTTTCCCTCCAAAATTTTGCATAACCATAGTTTCAATCTCTCGGGATGACCGAAAGAATTTAGTCATAGGTTTTTTTCCCCACAATTTGAGTTCCTTCAAGCGTTTTAAATCTGCTCAAGTAACCAACAAAGTACTTTTGTAGAGCTTTTTGGGTCAGTTGTGTAATGGTTCTCTGTTTCATTGACTGTGAGAATTTCTGTTATAAATTTCACAGTTTTAGTAGAATTATAGAACGCCATTTTTATAATGGTTTGATTTGCTGCTAGCTAAATGTTTTTGTTCAAAAAGGTAGCTGTTAATTGTTCTGACACCTAATTCCGTTCTCTGTTGTTGTTTGTGTAGGGTATACGACATCGGTATTGACGTGCGTTTTGGGCAGGGCCGATACCGTGATACGAGAATTGTTACCTTGGCAACCCGATATCAGTTGGAGAATAGGACTCAGCACGCATTGGCATTCTCACAGCGACACTTTGTCAGAGGACAGGTAAGTACTTCTCCGGCTGCTGACGTTCGTCTTGGGTACCAACACTGATTACGGGTCATTCTGTGAATGTAATGTCAACAATCGAATTATCTTTCGCGAATTTAAAGCACATCACAATCACATGGATACCAATAAGAACGACGTCGGTTATCAGCTATCTCTTCCGGTAGGTTAAGCTGGCAAATCTGCTACTAGGAAAGCGGTGGGTAAATAATTTAGACAAACTATCGGGCAAAGTTAAAAAAAGCAACGGGAGGGCCCCTGAGCAGCTCTTAGTACGCAACCAGTTCCACAGGCATTTGTATGTCTTGCTTCTAATTGGCCTTAACAGATTTTTGTATAGCCAATCAGAGCTGAGCGATTCCTGTACGTCTTGAACCACCTTTGGCACCTTCTAGTCCTCCCTTTTAAACTACCGTGTTATTCGCATGCATGTGGTAGCGACAACAACAACAACAACAACCAAAACTACTCAGAGGTCGAGGCTAAAGCGGCTTAGCTCGTGAGAATTAGTCGTTAACCGCCGCTCGGTTAGCTCAATTGGACAAGCGCCGGTCAGCTGAGCGGGAGCTCGAGGGTTCACCAGCCGGGCCAACACTCAGGGTCTGGAAATAACTGAGGAGACTGGCTGCCTTTGTTGTAACATCTACAAATGGTTAGATATTTTAGTCTTCTCGGATAAGGACGAAACCTCACTGCTCTTTCACTGTTCTGATTCTTGTGGGACGTAAAAGAACCACACTGCTGTTCCTAAAGAGTAGGGGGCATAAACCCCGGTAGTGCGGTACAACCATTCATGGGCTGGGTGGACAATGAAGGTGTAGGTATCAGTTGGGACGTTGTTCCTGTTTCATCCTCTGTCACCGTGTGTTGAGTCAACGTGTGTTACTTAAAAAAGAGTCACCGTGGCGAATTCAATAAAGTAAAGTAAAGTAGAGTAACTTCACCCCTGCTCCTTTGTGACCTCAACTAACAGTCGCTTAGTTCACCGAGAAATGTTGCTTCCTATTAGGATTTAAGATTTCTTTGCATTTATTTCCCGTTATTCCTCTTAATTTTTTTTAGGAGTTGAGGTTCGGAATGAACCATGATGATTTCCACTTTTAGACACTCGTAAACACCACATTTCAAATTTCTTCTCATCCCTTTTTTCATGCCTGTTCTCTTACAATAAAATTTAGGGAGCAACAAACCCTGAAGGCGCTCTCACAGCTTTACCAGGAGCCTTGGTGCTTTTTCACTGGGCCAGAACTGACTTGGATCAACTTCTATGTATTAGGTAAGGCTCTAGGCTTGAGTTCCGCCACTCTCTCGGGTCTTCCCGTGATGAGACGGCTGGACGCTTTAATGACTGATCGTGTTCCGGGGAGTGCAGACTCACTTCTCGAACAGCGGCTGGTAATCGAGCCGATGGGGTGTACGTTTCTATACGTCGCTTGCATTGATTTATGTTAACTGCAGTTAGCTGCAATATATACATGAAATAATACACTTCTTACATGTAGGTCTATTTACTCCCGGCAATATTCATAGCATGAACGCTAGTGGGGCCGAGCAAATAACTGGAAAAAATTTATAAGCGTGGGCGAGCATTTCAATTCGGGAAGACAAGAGAAAATTCAACTAGCGGCCAGGGCAGTACCTGAACTTGGGGATACCGGAATGTAGGCCCAGGGCTCTTGCCGCTCCGCCACGGTGCCTCGCGCATGCTTGTAAATCAAATCCGTACTGTCTCCTTTGAATTTGTCTTTGTTGTAATAAATCTAAATTGTACAAATTTGAATTTGTTTCATTGAAGATGTTTGTATTGATGAGTACTTCTAATTTACATGCTCGGAACTCGAATGAAGAAACAGACGATTGCGAGCTGATCAGCAGAGGTTGCGAATCTGGCCGGGAACAGACTTGTCGGCCGTTCTACAGAAAACCGTGCCTATTATTGATATGTATTCTTAGAGGTATTGAGTACGACCTCCGGTTACTTTTATAAGAAAAAAGGCAAAACAAAGCAAAAGAACTTCAAGGCTTTTAAATTCTCCGCCTATTAATTGCATATACTCTGTACTTTGCAACTTGAAAACTTAATGACAGCCCCTGTTGATAAGGTGTTAATGAACTTGAATACCTGAATTCCTTGGTTTTGTAGGTTAAATGACGTCTCCCATTGCCAGTGGTCTGGTGGTTTTAAGATTGACAGAGACGATTCATTCCATGTTAACATGAGGTTCGTTAACCCCTGGTAGTAATCACTGGTATAACATTTGATACGATTTAAGTCAAACTAGCTGATGACGGACCACGCAGTCGGTCATTCACACTTCAGGTCAAGCGTGCCACCTTAAATTCGCAGTTAATTAAATGAAAATTAAGCCGCTTAGTCACTACCCCAAGTCTGCGTTCTTACATTCATGATGAGCAGTGATTAATTATTAAACAAATCAATTCATTTATAGCATCTACGGTAGTACGCTAAACGTGGTTGAATATTGTGTGTTTTCACATGACGTCATAGCGGCCATATTTGTGTCCCAAAACAATGAAACGGCGGCCATGTTTGTGTCCCAAACCAGTCCTGTGGGAGTTGAACTCTTTTCTTATGTAAACGCTTTCTTTTGTTCCAATAAATTTGCGTAGATGCTGGCCACGTGAGTGAAAACACAGAATTATGCCGTTTAGTCGGTAACGTCAACCGTCGCCCGGTTAGTTCGATTAAATAACCGCCGGTCTGCTTAGCGGGAGGCCGTTGGTTCATAGCCCGGCCAGACCAACGCTCAGGGTCTTTAAATAACTGAGGAGAATGTGCTGTCTTTGTCAAGACATCTGCAAACGGTTAGACTTGCTATTCTTCTCGGATAAGGACGATAAACCGTAGGCCCTGTCTCACAACCCTTGCACATATAAATTCTGTGGGACGTTAAAGAAGCAGACACTGTTCGTAAAGAATGTGGGACGTAGTCCCCGGTGTAGGGGTCTATCTCCCATGGGGGAAGGGACTGTTAAGGGCCCGCGTAGTGGCGCCAGGCGCTGTTGCGATGACCCTGCCAGGAACTGGCGAATCGAAGTAAATGTAAAGTTATTGGGTCAGGTGAGTCAATCAATACTAAACATAGTAATTCACCGTGAAATGCAATCATGTGTCAGTCAGTCCAGTTGATTGATTATGGACCAATTATTGAACCAGCTGAATGGTTCTCTAGACGGCCCTATCTGTTTGTCACCCAACCCACAGTCAACCAGAGAGCAAGCCAGTCAGTCAGACAGATCGTTTATCAGACACCGAGTCCTTAAGAGCCTCGCAACTAAATGATACTATGTGATTTACTGTTCCCATCTTTAGGAGCTTGAGTGGCTGTTCGTTGTTTGTCAGAGTAGAAGTGGTGCTGAGAGGAGCTACATTTCATGTTCTGTTCACCGATGCCTCGCAGCTGCCACCACCATTCAGGATCGACAATTTATCGGAGGTTTGTATATTCCGTGACACATTTTAGACCCAGTGCTTGTAATAAATCGAAATAATATTAAAAATTATGTGTCAGGTTTTGTATTTTCTGTTTTGCTGTCAAACCTTATTTTGGGCTTCAGTTAAGTTAGCCTCCATTTTTTTGCTAGGTGGCCATCACTTTCTATCAGAGTGGAACTGAAGACAGGTTACGTACCATTCTACAACCAAAACAGTCAGGTAATAAAAAAATGCCTCATTTACTAATGCCACTAACGCAGTAACTGTTGTAGTCGTGAGTATTCATGATTATGTTGAAGAAATCAATTACAATGGCCTGGTAAAAATTTTCCCAATAATTTCGAAGTGTCATAAGTAGGTGAAAAAATTGTGCTCGTCCGGGTGATTGCAATCCTAAATAGAAATGTTGTTAACAGTTAATGGCGTTTTGGCAAACTGTACAGAGGTTATCGTAAGAGTTATCCATTTTTAGTATTGACCTGATTGATTATTGGTCAATATTTCGTGACGATGTTACGATCGCCAGTCAGATAAGCCGTTCTGTAGCTGGCTGTGAATTAGCCTGAACATGTGGATTGTCGGAGTACGCGGAGAAACTTTCTGAGCAAGGACGCCTACGAGAACCAACCACAAACGCAATCCATATATGGTGTCGACGCGCCACCGGAACTTGAACCCGCGCTATTGCTCTAACCACTGCGAGCCATCCCCCCTCCGACTTTTCTAAGAGTGCTTAAGTGCAATTCGCTTTTGATTTTCTTGGGAACGACGCAACAATTTGCCGTCCAAAATCTACCTATGCCTTGTAGCTAACGACAATTAAGATCTATAGATGATTCTATAGCATATGCTGTTTCAGCTAGCATGACACATTAATACCAAGTCTAGAAAACTGTTTCTTTCAAATTCCGTCTTATGCATGCATATGAGCGCATAATGTAATGAAAATACAAAGGGACAAATTTCCACTGAGACCTTCATTGGGAAACAAAGCATACAAGCTAAGGATCTAGGTCTTTTGTCGTTTCTTTCTGTCCTTGTCTTTCGCGCACTCTTGAGAGTGGCTTCATCCAAGTAATTGTAAGTAATTTGTGTCTCCTTTTTCACAGTGCCTTACTCGTGGGACGAGCCTACTCTCTTGCCTGAATTATCTGTTGGAGTACAGGGTGCTGGATCTTACATGCAGTACAACATGCAGGATCTTGGTGGTGGCGAAAGACTTTACTACTATAATCCCATATACGTCGTCTTTGCACACACATTTTCCAGGTGATTAATCTGAGCTCATTAGAGAGACTTCGAATCAAGTTTCAATAGCGTTTCAGGTTGGCAGTTTCTCGAATTACGTCGTTGGATCTTAAAGTCTCCATTGTCGTCTTTATAGAGAGTAAAGGAATTTAGCAATACACATTTTGTAGCGTCAAGGCGTATTAAAATTCCTCACTACCGGTTGACATGCGTCACTCCAAAACGTCTGTGCTTAAGCGAGAAGCAAATGGGAAACACGTGGTACAAATTTACTTTTGCCGTAAACATGGTTCGAAATCCCTCTATTAAAATGCCTCTAAAGCCCTGGAATCGATTTGGTAAGCTAGGCCAGCTCCATTTTCTAATGCCAACTGTGATGAATTAGCCACAGTTTCAGAAATTTCGATCAGACAATTTTGAGAATTAACATGGGCGAATATTTTGGGGTGCGAGATTTCAGGCTCAATCCCGCCCTTTTTCAGTTTTTCAGTCCCAAGTTGGACTACTCACCACGCTTTTTGAAATAGCCAAGCGATTTGCTTGCCGACGATTGAAATACTACTATCTACTTAAATAGGTAAGATAATGAATACTATTTCTTATTAAACCGTGTCTTTTCATCATTTTTAGTACGGATGGTCACGTTTGTGGCTCGTTTCACCTGAGACCTGCCACAGCAGGTAATGAAACGTCGTTGGATTTACGAGAACTTGTGTTGGATGTACCACAAGGTTCTGCTGTACTGTTGAGAAGAAAGGTAAGCCAGGAGTGTTAAGCTGAAACTCTATAAAATATCGATTGCTTTGTCCTTAGTAAAAAGTGTTAGTATTTTATTTAACACAAAAAAGGTTTCAATCTCCAGGATAAAAAATTTGTAACACAATAAACTTTCGAATCCATAATAGAATCTTTATCAAGTGATGGAGTCCCACGTTTTGTCGGGATTTATACTATGAGTCCACGAGACAAATCGCCCCGGTAACTCGCGGGAGGTCACGTGACAAACGACCTCCACCATTTGAAAAAGAGTATTTTTTTATCGTAGAGCTTGAAACCCCGTTCATATTAAATATTTTTATGACAGGACCAACTAACTCTTTCTTTGGTAATACGTCGTCTTGTTAAACGTGGCTTCTCATTTTATATCCGCTTTGATAGTTAACTCGAGACTCCCTTCTCGCTAACCACCTGCCAAAAGAAGTACTGGGTTTGCCTTATAACCATGCAGGATTCATATCTATTAAAATGCAAACGATTATCTAGCAAAGGAAACGTCCTCAGTCTGATAGATTACTAGACTTTTGTAACCACAGGCACGTTATTAGATAAAAGCTGGCGGAATAAGCCCGGCAGTCAGGGGCGTAGCCAGCTCAGAGACCTGTAGGCCCACAAATTTTTGGTTTGATCACTCTACCACTTGTAGTGAATTATGTGTTGTTGGGGTGAGCTAAAAAGCTTAAGAGCTCAAAGTGTTGGCGAGGTCAGTGCGTACCAGTCATGCGAGCAAATTTCAGGATATGTGGAAATGAAAGTCAGCCAGGCCTATAACTAGTCAAAAAGCTGGTTACGCCCCTGGCAGTTATGGCTGTCTTTTGGGCAGCGTTTGCTTCTAAGAGCTGAAGTCTGAGTATTGACTGTACTTTTGTTCATTAGGAGCCTCACAGGAGATCGCAGCTGTGGCGACTGACTGGTGAAGGTCTGTTACGTCATGAGGGCTCCAGTCCACCGTCTGTCAAACCATCATCATTCAATGCTGGACTTGTATTAGATATTGACAGCTTAGCTCCTCCCACTTGTGGCAAGTATGTACGACTGGTGCTGAGTAAACCCAACCCAAGACGGGTGCATTCACAAACATGGTCCTTCACTGAGGTAACGAGAAGCCTTATCCTCGCTAACTTTTTCCTCTAGGGCGGCCTAAAGCAAGTGATGTTTTGGGGTTTTTTAGGCGTATTTTGCGAAGGCTCCATAACATTTCTTGGTCGTAGCCTGAGAAAAGAGTCGACATTTTGGGACACCACCACTGGCTTCCCGCGAAATGACGTTTGAAAAACGTCTGCAGCAATTCTATACTGGTGACGCGTTACTACCCAGATCTAAGTATTGCTTCTGGTTGGAAGAAGCAAATTTCCGAGAAATGTCGGCTGTTTCCTTAGGCTACTTGAGCTTTTCGGGCCGAGAAAACCAGTGTTTGATAACACGTTTGTTTTGTAGTGGGGTTTTTGATCTTTTTGAATATTATCCAGTGATTATGAACCTGTTTAAATTCGTTGTCCGTATGTTTGTCTTTAGATCAGAACTGATTTCTCCTGATTCTAATTCTAACTCAGTCATTTTGGCATTTTCCTTTTTGATGGGGTCGAAGGTGAGGACGGGGTGTGATTTAAAAGGGGGGGGATGTTAGTGTTGACGTAACCGGACTGTTTTCAGCTGAGTTCAATGCGTTGCAAGATTGATAAGGAAGCATATTCATCCATGACAGGATAATCGCATGAAGTGTGATCTCCCGGGACTATATGTTCAACCCAAAGGTGGGATCAAAGGCCTTAGAGATGGTAAGTGTACGTGACACTTTTTTTCACATGGGGTATGGTATGATGAGTTCTATTGTTCTCAAACTACTTCTCTTAAAGAAAGATATCGATTGATTCTCTCGAAAGTGAACGAAGCTTGATCGTTAATTTTACTCTTAATTTGTTGGCAAAAAAAGCACTGAAGTTAAAACGGGTGTCCTAGGTATTCTCAAGTTTTAATTCATTTGCATCCTGGCTAACGAACGCCTAAGAAGCTAATTTTGGTAGAGTTGAGAGTAGTGGCGGCAGAGCAAGCAAAGGGTCATTCATTGCTCTGCAAGCTTTGAACGACTCTAAGTTAGATGTATCTTGCGTTTCTAGCTATTTCAGTACGGGAGTAGTTATTCTCGTGTGAGTTACATACCAGAGACAGCTTCAGCGGTAACTTTATTGCTAATTTTTATTTAGGTGTGGACGCGGTCCTTGGCCCAGCAAATATCACTAAAGACGATCAGATTCCAATTGAACAGTGCATCAACACATGTAAACTCAGACCCGGTTCGGGTTGCCTTGGGGTGAAAATCTTTGCAGATGGTCCAACAAGAGTGCTGCAAATCACTGATTGCTTGCAACAGGTGCGCTTCAAAGCTCTGTATGGATATACAGCAGCTATTCAGCGACACTTTATTTTTTGCTGGCGATGCATTTCATGCGTATGGCTTATGCTTTGGTCCGAGGCTATCTGTCGGATTTTATCTAGTTGTCCGCTTATTCATCTTAGTCGGATTCGCTAGTGTGATTATAATTGTAGAAATTTAAAAACCTTAAGAAAAGAAATTTAAGTATCCCACTATCTTCAACTTTAATCTAACAGCGTACTGGCACAAAGTGTGGAAGCTTCTCCTTGCATACGTTTTTTTTTCGTTTTCTCTGTCTCCTTCCTGTTTTGAAATGTGTTCTGCGGCAAGCGGATTTGACTTGGCCAAATGAAAATTCTGAACTGCTGAAAAACAAATAGAAAATCAGGTAAATTTATAACGTAAATTCTGTAGGGGCACTTTTCTGTGGCACTTGAATACTTAACGATCTTGTATTCAAATAACGTTTCGTCACAGCCAGGAGAAGAAGCCGATAAAGACTGGATGCTAGTCGAGAGGAGAGGTGGTCTGCGGCAAGCTACTGTGAGTAACGTGTGCGCAGATGAAGATTCAACAGCGCTTGAGGTGCAGGTTCGTTTGGTTGGAGGCATCGGTATCTCAGTTATTAACTCCGTGCCAGAGGAACTTGTATTTATCAATTTGGAGCAAATAGAGGTAAACTACTTTAAACTGCCATACTTGCCGTTCATTTAGTGTTGTTGTAGTTGAAATGGTGTGTTGGATTGGACATTTGTAGAACTACGAAATTTATAGTAGAGAAGTTGTGGATGTTTTCCATAATTTCCTTTGTTTTAGTAAACTAAAATAGGAAAGTTCAGATTCACTTATTCGTTTCACAATTTCGAAATACTTATCGTAGGATCAGATTGATTAAACTTTTAAAAGTGTAATTTTTTGTGTGTTCTATTGTTTTTGTTTTTTTTAGACTCTTAAATACATGTAACAGAAAACATGGTAAATAGTTTATAAAGACCGCTTTTGTTCGTAAAGATTCTTGAGCTCTCCTCATCAAGTTCCAATACCTTGACACCCGACCTGCGTCGGGTCGTCTTCACGCGCAGACGGCCTGATTCAGATTGTGATTGTTTTCTTGTTGTTTTTGTTCTTATCTTACAGATGGATTATTTACGAACTAGTCAGTTAGAGACATTGGAAGGCAGCATAGGTCGCATTCAGGTAAACATCGTAGGAATGCCCTACATTGTCTTAACTGGGGTGCCTGTGGACGTTTAAAAAAAATGAGGGATTAAGGTTTTCGCTTAATTAAGGGAGCTTACCATTTACACAGACCACCCGCTTGGAAATCTTGTGTATAAAACTATAAAATTTGACGTGATGGAAGAAAAACCCGCTACAAAGTTTATCCAGACCACCTAAACAGACTATAAGATTAGAAAAATTGCATCGCCTCAGTCAATTCAGAGCTCATATTTTCTGAAGCTTCCCAAAAACGGAATGGCGCCAACCATTCGTTTTTCCATCCGGAATGTCCGGTTTACCCTTGTAAATGGTAAGTACCCTTACGTCTACTGTTGGATCACAGCGTTAACAACAGGGAGCTACTTGTTTTAGTTAAAGGTTATTTATCGGTCCTTTAATAAATCCGTTTCGACACTCTTAACTAGACAATAATTGTCAGGAAACTGCCTAATCTCACTCCAGTGATAAATATCAACTGATGCCGAACTTTCATGTATCTTAATAGAACACAGCTCTTAGAAGCTATTACTTTTAATGGAATTAACTTGTCCTTGAGAAATGATAAGACTCACTCGACCACTCCCCCCCCCCCCCCCCCTTCCCTTCGCGCTTCTCCCTCGGTAATGGTAGACGAAGAACCACTTTGAGGAATTGTGGAAGAACGTTGTTGTGTTGGTTCTTTCATATAACTCTTGTTATTTGTCCTTCGCTTTATAGATTGACAACCAGTTGTTTGCCAGTCAGCTTCCGGTTCTACTCTACCCCTCCCCTCCTGAGAAGGGTAGCAAGGAAGAGACCACTTTGCAACAACCAACGCTTCATATTTCAGCTACTAAAGAACCAAGCAGGCTGCCTAATGTAGAGATATTTAAGGTGCGTCAACTAACAATAACAGCCTTATCATTATTCTTCATTCATAATATTTCTGTCTCTGATTGGCTTAAACCCCCTGACTAATTCTTCATAGCCCGCTGCCTTTGACTAAAATTATTTGGAAGATGTTTACTTATATCCTCAAGATGACATCATAATTGACAGAAAGAGGGACAGAAGGCGCGGTTGCTCAGCTGTCTCGGCAGTGTAGAGCCTTCGGCCAGGCGGATCATACCTTCCAAGATCTACACAATTCTTCTACAGTCAGCCTCATCCACTAATTGCTTGAAGTACGCAGAGAAAGAAATACTGAAAGTGGTGAAAGATAAAAAGGAATCTAAGGAACAATGAAGCAAACTCAGGCTTAGAAACGTAAAGATTTGGCTTACAGATCGAAAACCTTCCCTTTCGAGCGCTAGCGCTTAATAAAAAGGTCAATTCGCTCTAACAATGGGCAAGCTCTCGAAACGACATTTTTATGATCTTTTAAAGGTAGTCGCCGGTTACCCAGACTACAGGATAGGAGAGGAAATTGACTATATCAGCTTAATCGAGATAACTAAATTTTTGTTTCACCCCTCACTGTCACAATTCAACACTAAGTCTCCTTAGACACAATAACATTCAACAACCCGTCATTCAAGCTGAGAAACTTTTTTTGAACAACTCTTACTGAAGTAAGGCGTATCAACTTTCCCGGAAGTATTGTTAATCCTTGCTGAACTGTAAAATGTGGAGGTGGCTCATTTGTACCAACAAGGGAGTGTCTCGTTTTGGGGGGAGGGGTAGGGGGAGCTGAAGGCAATCTTTTTGTTGGGTGAAGGAATTTTCTGTCTGATTCCCGTTGTTTTAAAAAGGTAATTGGGCGTGAAAATGTGACGCGGGAGTGGCTATTGTCCGTTTTTAAGCTGTATGTTTTTGTCCGCAGTCTCTGGACGTTTCAGTGCGTAAGATGACTCTGCAGTTGGAGGAACTATTGCTTCTAAAGCTGCTACAGTTCTTTGGTTATGTACAACAAGATGATGACATTGCGGGCTCAAATGAGGAAGAGGATGAATGCCTTTATGCTACACAACGGTACTTTTCGCCCCCTTTTTTCCTAATACATTAATCCTAGGCAACGCAGTTGTATTTCATGTGAATCGGGACTTTACGATTTGACGACTGTGGTCTACGATAACGGGTAAATATGCTACTGCGCATGATCAGTACTACGTCACTGTTCATTTTTCCTGCGTTGTCCCGGGGCTGAGCTGAGTTGTTGAGATGTTTCGCGTAGTCGCGACTGCAGAGAACATTTTGCTCGTATTTTGCCCGTTTCGTTTATCCTTAGGTCCCTACTATCGCAACAACGAAAAGTTGTTTCGAGAACGTAGCGTAAAATGCGCTTACTTTTCCATTTTTTCCCACTATACTGGCGTATGAAATTTTGTTAAATGTTATATTTCGAACTCTAGGAAGAGAATCCTTGCGGGCAAGCTAATCACTGACAATGGCGAACCGAGTGTTTTTTTACTTTGATTGTTCACTTAAACCAGTCATAACTATAGAGGAAATTCAAAGCAATATTTTAATTTTTGATCGAAAAGTCCCAGTTAGGATGCCAGAACAGAACCCCGTTTTTTCCTCCAAAATAGGGTTACTCTTCAAATTGACGCCATTTACATATTCAAAATGTCTAGTCGATAAACTGTCAGAAATAATTTGCTGTTCGAAAGACATGAAATATGCAAAGTCATAGTTTTGTTCGAAAAGAGTCTGATTGGACATTAAGAGATGTATGGTCCCTAATAAGCAGCATTTCGTACATTTGATAGTCGAACTGGCAGTTGTAGTTAAATGAGGAATATGTGAAAAAGGTCTGTTGCTATATAAAAAAAAAAATGTGCAAAAAGTGTTATTCGTCACTTCTTTACGTCCTTTAAGGATGGTTGACAACTGAAGAGTAAAATGTTGTCTGTACATCATCCAAAGAATGTATAGAGCCTTTTCACTCACTTTTCCAGCATCTATGGAAATTTTTGTGAACAAAAGAAAGTTTTAACATAAGAAAAGAGTTCATTCCCCAGGAATGGTTTTGGACACCAACACGGCCACTGTTTTGTTGTTTTGGGACACCAACATGGCGGACGTGGCGTCAAGTAAAAATGGTCTATTGTTCGAGATCCATAACGAAATTGTAACACGATTCTTACATTTTGCAGATCCACAGTCCCGAGTTCACCAGCCTCTTTAAAGCGTTATTACTTTGAGCATCTTCAGCTGAACTCCACGCAGCTCAAGTTTTCAGTATCTAGTGCCAGTCGACTGCCCGAAGACTTACAGAGCCTGAAAAGCAGTCTGGGACTTATCCTCGTCAATTTAGAGGATGCTTCTATAGACTTAGGTACGTCACAAACAAACACATTTACGTAGGTATTTCTCCGGTAAATTGAGGAATATGTTTTTTCGAAGTGTATTTTAGAATTTACGCTGGGTCCAATCATTTTCCTTCATGAACCAGAAGTGCTAGAAACATTTTTTTGGTATTTCTCCGGTAAATTGAGGAATATGTTTTTTTGAAGTGCATTTTAAAATTTACGCTGGGTCCAATCATTTTCTTTCACGAACCAGATGTGCTAGAAACATTTTTGGCCCTTAAGGGAAAGCACCCTCTTTTGGGGTTCTTAACCTACAATTGAGTTAACCTACAATATTGAGCCTGCCAGACCAGATGGTTGAAAACATACTGAATAAATGACTTTTAAATTCTGCAAAACAGATTTGTTTATCATACGTTTCCTTCCAATTTCTTACATGTCACTTTCTTAACCTATGTTTTATGTTACCTTTATTTAGAAGTCGTCAGGATTATGTTGTCCAGTTATCATTATCCATGCATGATTTTTTTTTCTAAAACCAATTATTTTGTTTGTTTCTCCTTTTATTGTAGAGTCTTTCTCTCGTTCTCATCCATTTGACACAATGTCCTCCTTGCTGGATTCCATGAGTAAACATTACATTGAGGTAGGAACTTGAAGAAAACGAAAAACAAAGAGTACAATACCGCACTCTAGGATAAACCCTTTACCCTAAAACCTTTTGCTCATTAGCATACGAGTTAACCCATCGAAGACGTCGTCGTATATGCAAATTAGGTTCAAAAATTGAAAGAGCTAGTAAATTTGAGGAGTTTGTGAAACTCTTTGCAATCAATAACAAAGCAAATAGCAGCAATCAAAAACTGCAAAATTGCTGGATGGCAAAAACGTTAATGAACTCATACATTCTTTGTAAAAACTGGGATTTTTCAAAGAGAATTTCTCCGAAACTATTCGGTATATCCGGCCCAAATTTTCAGAGACAACGAAACTGTTATGCATTTTCAATATTCGGGTTGTTACTTTGCTTGCTTCATCAGAACAAGGGTTCGCCTACTTAGGGCTGTCATTACGTTTTTAAGCAGCCGTATCAACTGAAGATTAACCTTTAACATCTCACCAACATTTATAGTGTCATCTTTAGCTTCCCACTTTGATCACGCGTAACATCGAGTGAGCCCATGCCTAACAGGTGTTACGTGTTACCGCCCTTGATAACTGCTCTGCTATGAAAGACCAATGAGCGTTAATCGTAGATTGAAAATTTTATTCACGGTTGGGTTTACCTTCATGTAATGGAGTATCATTTTGTGGTATAAGAACTGAATCGTTGGGGAAAAGATGCAGTTACATGTTCCTAAAGAGGAACACTTTGCGTAACAGAGTTTTAACTGTTGGGATCAACTTTACCATCTTTATGTGGATTTGGCCAATTCAAGGTAAAAGCACTGTTCATTAACGTTGATTTGAATGGACGCACGTAAAAATTCTATATCCAGCATTGCCATGTTATGCGCTCACTAAATCCGCTTAAGTCTCGAGACTCCTTCGTGAACGCCACGACTTTATATAGCCATGGGAGCCCCTCTCCAGTAACATAATAAATCATTTTTTGTTTGTTTGTTTCTATAGGAGATTCGCAGTCAAGCAGCAGTTATCGTAGGCTCAGTTGATTTTCTTGGCAATCCCATGGGACTTATCAATGACGTGTCATCTGGCCTAGAAGGACTGGTGAAGAGAGGCAATGTTGGAGGACTGTTCAGGAATGTGGCCCATGGTGTGTCTGATAGCGCGGCTAAAGTAAGTCAAATCATGCTAATACGAGGAGTGGTCGAACTATTGTACATAGGCAGGACCAACCGCTTCACTGTGTAGTTTTTAGTTTATCCCTGAAAACAGAAAGGTCCTAGAGGGTAAAAGTCCTTATCCTAGGTCGGTGACTGGTAACACGAAACAGCTGAGACCGACGGTGGGTTCATTTTACCCCCCTCTATCCGTCAGTGCTCTGTTTTAAAGCTACTTTTCGAGGCTACACGGAAAGGAAAAAAGGAAGGATTTAGGTCACTTCTGCAATCGAACTCGCGGAACCTCTCGCACAGAAGGCCGCACACTAACCGGCTTTGCTAATCCTTGCTCAAAATTATTTTCTATCGAAATATCAAATCCTACAAAGTTTGTCAAAAAGTGCCCTACCTGACAGTGTTTGATACCGGATACAACACTGTCACATGTTTGATATAATTATTATTATTTTTTTTAGATCACTGGTTCGTTGTCAGATGGCCTCTGGAATGCGTCAATGGACACAAAGTTCCAGGAGAGTCGTGACGCTATGAGAGCGGAGAGGTTTGGCAGTTCCAAGGATCATTTTGTAGCAGGCGTCAAGGGCCTTGGGATGGGTTTAGTCGGTGGACTCACCAGTATCGTAACACAGCCAATAGAGGGCGCTCATAACTCTGGCGTGTCGGTAAGTGCACTTTCACGAGTTATTCAAGTGTATGTAACCTTTCGGTTGTAGGGGCTAAGAGCATATCATCCACGTGGGATAAAACCGCCATGCTGGAGATAAAAGGACGCACTGTGACTAAACAAACAAAGAGGTCACTTATTGTACCTAGTAGAGCAATTTTACTAATGACCTTGAAATGAAAACGCGAGACCAAAACAGATAGAACAAACTAACGGAAACAGAGCGATTTGTTTGGTTTATCGAACGGATACAAACGCGCGCGGCTCGGAAGAAAAAACTTAATGTCCGAGAACTTCCAGATATCAACCGATGCTTCACTTTGACGTCATACTGCAACACGATTGACCAATCGGACAATGCCTTCTGCATATTAGGGTTTTCTTGGCGGGAAAACGAAGAGTCCATGTTTTGATCTTTTCATCCATTGGCTGATAAAACAAATAACGAACACTTACCGAAACCATTTTTCAAGGTCACACGAAAGTCATTCTAATTTCATTTATTTGTTTTCTCCTAGTGCGTCATTTGCTCTCCAGCATGGCGGCTTTGTTTTGTACCAGTTTGAATGACTAGCTGCAAAATGCCCATTATTGGATAGAAGGTTAAAGCGAGATATTCTATATTTCAGGGTTTCATAACTGGTATTGGTAAAGGAATTGTGGGAACATTTGCCAAACCAACCGCGGGAGTCCTAGACTTTGCGTCGGGTGCAGCAGCCGCTGTCCGGGGTCAAGCGACACGTAGCTCCAGGAATTTCATGCCAAAACCTTCACGCTTGCGCAGAAACTGCTTTGGACCAAGTGGTGCCATCCCAAGATTCGCGGCTACTCATGCGGAAGGTCAAGAGATCATGCTGAAGCTTAATGAAGGCAATTTTAATGAAAAGTAAGACTTCGTTTCTTCTTATTATTGTTAAAGGCGATGTTTTCAATATTTTGTGTTATTTATGTAGGGTAAAATGAAACTATATTGATGTTTCACCAGGTTCGTTCTGTCGGAGACTGTTCGGCGTGACAGAGAAGACCGGCTTAAGGCTATCGTTACCACAGAGGGTGTGTACTTTGTCCGAGCTCGTGGGACCCCCTCCCCCGAGTCAATTGTTCTCCTTGTGCGTTTTTCAGACCTCTACGTTTGTCAGCCGCTATCCACTGGTAAGATCCGTTTGTTAAAAAATCTTACTTATTTTTTTGCTAGTAGGATTTTATAGGCATACAAAAGAAATTGATTCCAGGTATCTTAAAGGGACAGGTTCACGGTTAAGCGCATACTCATTAATTAAATTACTTTCTTCCAATTTATTAATTAATTCTATCGGTTAATAATCCCACTCACATGTATCTCAGCGATCTCAGAGTGTATTTCAAAGTAGAGGTGTATTTCAGAGTAACGTGAAGTAGGATGGAGAAGTACTAAAATCGAAGAAAAAAATTAGTGGATTATGCCATCCCTACCAACGTTGAATTTATTGTTGACCCGATGGTTTTATTCCATGGTTGATTAATTTACCGCTATTTGCAAATGTTTAAGTTGATCAAGTGCAAGTGACTGCCAGAGGAGTGTGCAGATTGGTTCTTTGAGAACATTATGACATGATCATATTCCTTGCATAGACGATACAGCATGTCCCGGCAGAAAAACAGCATTTTGATAAATGAGCATGCGCTGAACCGTGAACCTGTCCCTTTAACATTTAGAGCGGTCAGTGTAACGTGAGGGTTACGTTGCTAATGCCTTAAATTTTGGAAACGGATAGCCTTCATATGCAGCAATAAATGCACGAATGCACTGTGATTATAAAGAGCAGAGATGAATTATAGCCTTCAACAGGCAAGCTTATATGCTCTTTTTTTAACGTGTTTAAGGGCTGGAACGAGGATGAACAGACCCGCCTTTCTCTTACGAATTTGGCAATGGTTTTGATTGGCCAATAACGTGTAGCAAAGTACTGGAATTTCTGAAGTGTCCGGCTGCGTCAACTCAGTCTTTACTCGTTAAGGCCAAAAATACATATTCTTCCTTCCTACTGGTCCAATTGTCTTATCGATTGGTCTTTTAATTAGATGTAGCATTATAATCCACGATACGATAGACGTTTTCGTGGATAACTTCTCTTAGAACAGCTAGAAAATTCTAATTCGAGGGTGCTTCGTTTTCCTGGTGTGCATTTTGGTGGTTTTACCGGGTTGGCCTTGTTGTAGACCAATTATTGATGTTTTCGGCCCTGTATGCATCAATCTATGAAGTACGGCGGAAGATTGAAGAGCTATAACGCTTATCTCATTTCTTCTCTGCAAATGCCCCGTACGCTTTAACGCGGCATGTACGCACGCTAAGCCCAGATCTAATTACCATTTTGTTTCTGTTCAAAAGACGGAAAAAGTTACATCGAGCTGGTTATGAAAGCGGATAACAGCAGCGTGCCAACACCGTCTAAAAACCCAAGCAAACGGCCCAGGGTCAGATGCGACCAGCAGAGTGTGGCGCAGAAGGTTTGTGCTAAGACAGATATCATGTTTATTTTGTCAAGAGTGTGAAAAAAATCTCTGACAGGAATGACGGACCCATGATTTTCCAGAAAACAGGCGGGTGCCCTTACCGCGGTCGGTTCGCTAAACTCGATTCGACTTTGATTATTCACGAGGCGTACCTTGAGATCTAAAACTCGCCCAACTTTAAGTTAGCGTATGGACCGTAACCGCATTCCTGCGTACAAACGCAGCAACTCGAGGCTCACTTAGGGTGACAAAATCAGCGATTTGCATGAAATTGCCCTCATAAGCCTCCATCTCTTTTCATTGTGTGCGCTCACTAGAGCTAAATGCGGGAGAGGTCTATTAGAATTTCTATAAGAATTTCGGATTTAAGAACTGAAATAAATAAATAATCGTCTTTATGTGTACAGCATTTTGCTCCCCTTACGTTCAGTTTTGGAGCTGGAAAAGTTTGATTAACTTTAAGATTATTTTTCGAACCCGAAATAGTTTAACTTTTCCAGTGAACTTTTCCTGTGCCATTTTATGCACTGAGTATTTGTTACAGCTTACACGTGTTTTGTTAATCAGGTGGCGCAGAAAATCAACTATGCCAAGAATCTTAACGATGAGGTACAACAGACGGTGAAAGTAGAACTCAAAGAACCTACAACTCCAGTTTAGAAGCTACTGATGTGCGCTCCCAGCGATGCCTGATCACTAACAAAAGAGGGCACAAAAGGGCGAATCTTAAGGCAAAATGAGTGTGTTGCAAGGTTAAGTTGTTGCAAAACCGACTCTTTGATGCATAAGGAAGAGTATGATCCGATCAGCCATTAGTCATCGGGTGGGCTCTTAAGCCTGGATCGAACAAGTTGATTTGATCAGGGACTAATATCGTTAAACAAGGGCGCGAGAAAGAGAGCTTTGGAACGGCAAATCTTGGACATGCATGGCTCGTGCCGGTCATCCATCAGACAAGTTCAAGGGGGTTATTAAAACCTCGGTTCCGCGTATCCAATTTACTTTTTGCACGAAATTGGGACAAACTGCCAGTTAATTTCAAAGCTATATCCCTGAATGGACATTCTAAGCTTTATTTTAATAGCTGAACCTTGTTTAGCTTTGGTTTAATAACATATTTACGCATTGAAGCAGCAATGGGCAGGGAATTTTTTTAGATAAATTAAGAAGTCTGCATTTATCGCTTTGTCGATAGCTAACATTATATTTTACGAACCTGTGCACGGAAAGTTCGATTACACTTTTTGGCGAGAAAAAATTATAATTTATGATAGGGATGGAAAGGTTTTTCTTTGAAAATTGCGATTTAGAAATAACCGTAGGCTACTAGCAGCTGCTTTTCAACCAGTCGAGCGCGGAAGCTGTTCACACGGCAAGAGTTAATCCGTGAGAGCGCACGAACAAGGAAGAGGTGAAAGCAGTCATGAGGGACTGATGACAGTCTAAAATTATGAATAATTATTAGGACTTTCCAGTTTGTTGAATTGTATTATAAGGAAAAGAAATTATTTATTGTTAATCCCAACTTTCGATCAGACGCTTTGTGTACTTTTTCAGTATCATTTCCGACTTGGATTGACCAAGGGCTTCGTTTGGTTTCAACAGACACTAATTGCTGGTATCTTTAAATTTGTTTTCTCATTGTAGATCCCATGCTGAAATTTTTTTAAAGAGATTTGATCCCTTGTCTCATGATTGAAAATGAATAATGTCCAAAAGAGAATGTTGTTTTGACTATCGTCATGTGATCTGCATTGTAGCCTGCGTACAGAGCCCCCTCCTGTCAGGAAATTTCGGAGAAGGGACCCTTCTCCGATTTTTCCTGAGGGCAGGGGGCTCTGTACACAGGCTATCTGCATTGTGGAAACGAAACGCGAGGCCTGTTATTGTGTTCTTTGCCCTTTGTAACATGTTATTCACCTGCTACAAAACCACCATGCTGTACTGAGAGCAGGAGGTGCACTGGAACGAGACATAAAACAAAGGAAACTCCGTTTTCTAAATGACGTCAGCCGTTTGAAAGTTGTCTTGTCTCAGTGCTTCTTTCCAACCTGGCGGTTTTTTTACCACGTGAATGACTACAATCAGGGACAAAAGTAGTTGACGCCCTTGTCTAAAACGGGTGCTTTTATCAACAATTTCATTCATTTCATTCTGTTTTACGCCGTAAATCCCTCCAGCCCCGAATCAATGTTGTGTGTGGTTAAAGACAGACGTGTGGGTCTACAAAATAACTTTAGGAGAGGGGAGGGGGTACACGGGGGGGAGGGATAGGTACAACACTTCTGTCCCTCATTTTAGCTGCAAAATGTCTATTACATGGATAAAGGGGCAGCCTAGTCTATTCCAAGACATGATGACAAGATAGGACACTGATTGTAGACTTAAATATGTTTGCGTTAGCCTTGATCTATCACCTGGTTCCGTCACACAATTGTCCCTGTTAAGGGTTTGCTAATATTTTCAGAGCACTTGGAGAATATAAATATTTTTCTTAGAGGAAAATGTATTATCATTCTTTTGGAAGCCTCTATTTTATAATTGTTTAGAATTTATCATATGAGATATGAATTGCCCAGGTTGTATATTTTACTATGGAGTTTTAGAATAAAGAAGTATGAAAAAATAAAAGCCGCGACTCCCTTCCTCTCCGACTTAGTTTTTGCATACTATCTTTTTAGAAGCATAGAGGAATATAATTTGTCAAAGAAAAACCTGGATATAGGTGCTGCCTTGCTTTTGATATCATCTGACTGCCGTAATTGTAAATCAACGTCCTTTGGGTTTAAAAAATGCAACGCTCGATGTAGTTTGAGTTCCCGGAGTATCCAGGGTTTTCATCTTTTTAGCAGGCAACTCCCAGTTTGAATATTGCATAGTCCCCTGGCTTACACAATCCAGCATCCCAACCATAAGCTCCCGTGCAATGGACGATTTGTGCCTCCTACCCAGTAAAATTGACAATAGAGAGATTGGGGTCACGTTTACGGCAAACGACAAACGTCAGATAAAAGTTGAGAATTTCTCAGAACAGAAAAAAAAGTACATAAAAACCGTCCAGAACGATCCTTATGGACAAAACTGGTGTGAGAAATGATAAACAGTAAACGACAATTAAGGGAAAAACTTAGTCGCGTTGTACAAATTCACGTTTGTCGTTTGGCATAAAAGTGAATCTTAAGGTCATTAATGCTATTCTTGTTGCACCGAGCATCGCCACAGTGGCCGAAGTTATCATGACTGGAGACGAATTATCCGTCTAGACGGATAATCCGTCTCTAGTATAAATTCGGCCAGTGTAAACGCCTGCCTTCTTGTTGCACGAGGAACCTTATTATTGTGAAGCGCCGTCTGTCAAAAAGGCGAAGCAGAAGAAAAAAATCATTTTTTTTTTTTCTTTTCAGTTCTTGGTTAAGTTTTTTACACAAGGGTCCTTTGAAACCTTATTAAATTAAACCTCACCAATACCCACACAAATTCCGCTCTTAAAATTGGATCAAAACGAAAACGCATACATATCGTATTGGGGTGGATTTCTACGGTTGGGTAATTTTCTCGTGCGTTCGCGCGTACAGTCGACTCCCGATAACTCGAACCAAAATCTATTTCCCCTGGATTTACTTCATACATTTACTATAATTTTACCCTCGATACCTCGACCCTTCCGCTAACTCAAAGTAATTTTTTTCCCTTCAGATTCGATCAGATCATTTCTATATAATTTTACCCTCGTTAACTAGAACCATGTCTTAACCGCGTGACAAGTTGATCGAAAAAGAAGAAAAGCGTGTGCTGCAGTCCGAGACATTGAATTTAATACTTCAAAACAACTGTATATTCTTTGTCTTTACTTTTTGGTCATCAGCCCACTTCAACTACAGTGTCCATCCCTGTAAATTAATGGCGCTTTGTTGCCTAATTCGTTATTTCCTTATTTTCAGTCACTTGCTTCGAAATTCCATAACTCGATTTTTTTAGATTTCCGTTGAAGGTTAGGTTATCGGAAGTCTACTGTAAATATTACGTGGATAAATAAAATAGGGGCAATGTATGGAAGGTCGCCCGTAAACGAAAAAGTTGAACCTCGCGCAACTTTAACGTTTCTCACGGCCTTTCATAAATAGCCTCTTTTTTTATTTACGCGCGTAAAATTTACGTGCCTACGAACGTGAAAATTATGCGCCAGTAGAAATCCACCTTTAGTCTGGACGGTCGAAAACGCATCAAAATGAAAACGGTGACTGAAAATATCGCAGGCGCGAGTGTTTGTAGCATGCGCATAAAGTTCACCTTAGGTCACAACGCGCAATTCTATCCTTTTCGAACGTTTTAGTGCGAACGCTAATCGATTTATGCGTTTTCGAAGACAACGTAAACGCATACTTTTGAAAACGAATTAGTGTGGACAGGGCCTTAGAAGCTTCTTTGAAAAAGAGTATAATACATCTTATCAAGACTGAATTATTGGATAATGCAATTCTAGAGCTCAGATTGGCTTAGCCACCATCGTATATGAGACATTACACCATGCTCTCCAAATATGGTAACCGTACGCGTCTGCTCAAAATTAAAAACAATTTAAAAATCGGTTGTTTTTACAAATAAAGTGGGGAAGAATTCTCGATATTTTGTGGGCGTTTTTAATAAAACAATTATTCCACTCGCGCTTTTTGGATATGAGATGATTTTAGCAACCATCTCAAATCCAGCGCGCACTCGTGGAATTATTGTCAATTATATGTGGGCGTCACCCTTTTAAAATTGCAGGTTGCAAATATAACCAAATCAAGTAACAAATCTATAAGTATTTCTTTTAGAGCAATACAAACTGAAATTTTCAACCGAGCACCGTGAGAAGCTCCCGTAATTTCTGATTTACCATTATCGGGCTTTTCTGTCCTCTGTCCATACCAGGGTTAAGCAGCTTAGTACACATCCTCGGGGACCCAGGGGCAGCTAGTCGGGACGACAGAATGTTCGTGGTGAAAGTTTAGTCGTCGTGATCTTACAGTAAACTTTCCCCACAAGCATTCTATCGTCCAGACTAGCTGCTCCTGGGTCCCCGAGGATGCTTGCTACAAGACAGAAACTACATTTCTACCACGACAACGGCAACTACCGTTCACACTCACTCACCCGACTGAAACCGTGCATCACGCTTTATGGTAGATAAATTTGTTACTCTGCGCGACTACGCGATGAAATTCGGTGATCTTTTCTAACGTGAGGAATTGGAACACACATGAACAAGATGGCGATATTTTTTCCTCTTTCCGTGCCTCCCTAAGAATTCAACTCCAGAAATTACTTGGAATATCCGTGGTGGAATTGGAATAATCGCCACAAAGCTTTAAAAATATTAAATTCAGTTAATTTGGTTATTCTCGCTGCCATCGCCATTGCTTGGGCTCCCTATAAGGACTAAGAGCTACTCCAGATCCATAAGCCAAAATCGCCTTTGTCATGATTATTCCTCCTTTAGCGTTTCATTAAGTCTGAAAAAGGAGAGGCGATCGATTAGAGAGAACAAAAAGTTATTATTATTATTGTTTTGGTTTTTAACGATGGATCTCTTGTTACGGATAAATCTATTACGGGGAAGGGTGATTACAAGGGTGACGAAGTGGTGAAACCCATTGTCCTGCCGTCATCGTGCTTGGGTCCGACTCCAAAAAGTCGGCCCTTCCGGCCCTATATGTGGGTTGCACTTTTTGAGTTTGTCTTTGGTTCTGAGAGGTTTTTCTCAGGGTACTCAGGATTTCCCCACTCCACATTATATAGAGAATATTGCATAGCAGCGCGAAGATACAAAGTTTCTCTTCGAGTGTCTTAAATTAGTTTTCAACACGAAAAGACAAATTTCGTATCCTTAGCTCAAGCGGCCATTTAATGTTTTCTTTATTATATAATCACACTTCAAATACCAAATAATCTCACTTTCGAGATTTATTTAACCATAACAAAGGTGTTCTTTTCACGCGTGAAGATATTGTTATTGCGCGAAATTTCACCTAGTATTTTATTGGTGTTCATAAAATAGAATTCCATCCGGAATGGTAGACGAAGAATTGGGGGTGTGCTGGCACTATATCGTTATCATTAATTAATTAATTAATTAACTAATTAATTTCTTGTATGCTCATTCTTGACCTTGGTAATCAAAGTCGAAAGCTACAAAACTAGGATTTATTTTTTTCAAATCAATTAGTGTAGGTAATAGCATGATTATTAGTGATATTTGGCATCAATACCACGAGTGACATTTCAAAATTGTTATACGTAATTTCACGAGCCCTTAGGCCAGTGAAATTTGAGCCAATTTTGAAATATCACGAGTGGTATTTATGCTAAATATCACGTACAAATCATGCTATTTATATTTGTTTATACTACTACCCGCAAAAGGTTGTCATTTTCACATGTAGGTATTTCAAATTAAGCTGAAATACCACTGCTCTCAGCCAATCAAATTGCAAAAATTTTTCATGTAGTAGTATAAATTAAGGCATTTATTCAACTATTTGAAAATTGATCAATAAAATATTAACAGCGCAGAGAAAAATGATGAACATGCATAAACAAAATAAATAAAGAATGTAACATTTTATACTACTTAGTATCTAAACGTTATCTGCATTTTAAAACGCTAACAGTTTTCTAGTATTTACCATTTATGAATCGTTAATAAAAGTAGTAGCAATTTCCACTACAAACGTAAAGAAATTACTCTATCCTATAAACTGCCAAAGAACATAGAAAATTGCACGTGCGGCACGGGGAATATATTTACAAAAAAGTACACTACTTACTTTTTTGGGGTGAGTTCAGTTCGAGGTTTCTTGCTGAAACGTCTGGTCATGGGCATTAGGATTGTTGGGTAAAGAATGAACCAGCACAACAACACGACAGGTCCCATATAATACAAGGATAACCAAACCTAAAGTAATTACATTAAATAATTAAGATTCCTACAAAAATAACAAGAACAAACAGCCCTATGAGAAGTATTGGCCATTATGAGGCCATTTTCCGAGTTTCAAAAACTCTCACTTTCAAAACAAGAATAACTACAAAGCCTTTATTGTGAAAATGAGTTTTATTTGCATGAGGATAAAAATAGCTTTGCACTTAGCCTCGCTTTGAAACCTAGGCTTGAAGCGATTCGGAAATAGCCCATTGCGTCCAATTTAAAATACCAGATAATACTCTTTGTTTTCCCTCCAAAATTTTGCTAATCAGTTGTTTTCAATTTCTCTTGGAAGACAATGCTTATGTAAAATTTTAGAGGATTTGAATCCTCTGAATTAGTGGCTTAGATTGCCGGTTAAATTTCACAGTGAAAACAGTTGTCACGTTTAACTAGTAAAAGTCGGTTTGTAAGCAAATCCTAGAAAGAATGCTCAGCTAGTTAATGGCCCTAGTGAAAACACAACCAGAGGCCGAAGATCCTCTGCACCGGCTCGAGCTATTTGTCGTACTTGTATTGGGGAATCCTCTCTAAGAAGTACACTCCCTCGAAAAGCTTCTAAGATATAAGAAAAAGATTACCTTGTGAGTGTAATCCAATCTCCTCAGCAGAAACGGGATCAGAAAGAATGCGACACCCGTGAGTCTTACACAAACACCCAAAAGGATTATTGGTATTCTGATAGCCAACGGGAAAGATGAAAATGGTCTTTGAACAACACGGCGGCAAAGACCTAAAAGCTAATGAAATACAACAGATGATCAATAAAAGTTAATGGTTATGCCCCGCCGTTTGGATTACTGTTAAACAGAAATCTCATTTAATTTTAAAAATACCGAAGTCCTAGTACACGATCTTGCTAGATATCAATGTACATGAAAGTGCTTATGTGGCTACAGTACAGCTCCCCCTGCCCCCCTCCTCCCCCCTACCCCTTTGCAGATCAAAATGGCATCTATAAGGATAGCTGGCCTTCATAAAGCACATCTAAAAATCTCAAAAATTGTATCATCTCCTTTCCACATATGCGAGCACTCCACTGATCCAAGACGTTTTTCATTATGTCAAAAAAAATTTCTAATTAAATTGGCTGCCGCCATCTTGGGAAGCCTATAGCGTAGTTAATTCTGGTATCTTAATTGGCATTACGAGATTTGAAGAGCAGTTCCCATATAATCATTGGGTATACAGTCTTGCAATGTATTTATGTAGCAATTCTACTGTTATGCGAGCATTTTGAGAAATAGCATCGACCACAGGTGATGGCACCAGTGATCCCTTGTAATCCCTAGTCATTCCAGTCATCCCTAGTCATCCTAGTCTGCCTGGTCATTCTAGTCATCCTTAGTCATCAGTAGTCATCCCTATTCATTCCAGCCATCCCTAGTCAACCCTAGTCATCTTTAGTCATCCTAGTCATCCCTAGTCATCCCTAGTCATCCCAGTCATCCCTAGCCATCCATAGTCATCCCTAGTCATCCTTAGTCATCCTAGTCATCCTTAGTCATCCCTAGTCATCCTTACTCATCCTAGTCATCCCTAGTCATCCTTAGTCATCCTAGTCATCCTAGTCATCCATAGTCATCCTTAGTCATCCTAGTGATCCCTAGTCATCCTTAGTCATCCCTAGTCATCCTTACTCATCCAAGTCATCCTTAGTCATCCCTAGTCATCCTTAGTCATCCTAGTCATCCCTAGTCATCCCTAGTCATCCTAGTCATCCTTAGTCATCCCTTCTCATCCTTAGACATCCTTAGTCATCCTTAGTCATCCCTTATCATCCTTAGTCATCCTTCATCCTTAGTCATCCTTAGTCATCCCAGTCATCCTTAGTCATCCCTGGTCATCCCAGTCATCCTTGGTCTACCCTAGTCATCCTTAGTCATCCTAGTCATCGTTAGTCATCCCTAGTCATCCTTAGTCATCCTAGTCCTCCCTAGGCATCCATAGTCATCCTACTCATCCTTAGTCATCCAAGTCATCCTTAGTCATCCCTAGTCATCCCTAGTCATCCTTGTCATCCTTAGTCATCCCTAGACATCCTTAGTCATCCTAGTCATCCTTAGTCATGCCTAGTCATCCTTAGTCATCCTAGTCATCCCTTGTCATCCCTAGTCATCCTAGTCATCCTTAGTCATCCATAGTAATCCTTAGTCATCCTAGTCATCCTTAGTCATCCCTACTCATCCTTAGTCATCCTAGTCATCTCTAGTCATCCTTAGTCCTCCTTAGTCATCCTAGTCATCCTTAATCATCCCTAGTCATCCTTAGTCATCCTAGTCATCCCTAGCCATCCTTAGTCATCCTAGTCATCCTTCGTCATCGCTAGTCATCCTTAGTCATCCTAGTCATCCCTAGTCATCCTTAGTCATCCTAGTCATCCTAGTCATCCCTAGTCATCCTAGTCATCCCTAGTCATCCTTAGTCATCCTAGTCATCATTAGTCATCCCTAGTCATCCTTAGTCATCCTACTCATCCCTAGTCATCCTTAGTCATCCTACTCATCCTTAGTCATCCCTAGTCATCCTTAGTCATCCTAGTTATCCTTAGTCCTCCTTAGTCATCCTAGTCATCCTTAGTCATCCCTAGTCATCCTTAGTCATCCTAGTCATCCCTAGTCATCCTTAGTCATCCTTAGTCATCCTTCATCCTTAGTCATCCTTAGTCATCCTTAGTCATCCCTAGTCATCCCTTGTCATCCTTAGTCATCCTTCATCCTTAGTCATCCTTAGTCATCCTAGTAATCCTTGGTCATCCCTAGTCATCCCTTCTCATCCTAGTCATCCTTAGTCATCCCTAGTCATCCCTAGTCATCCTAGTCATCCTTAGTCATCCCTAGTCATCCCTAGTCATCCTAGTCATCCTTAGTCATCCAAGTCATGCTTAGTCATCCCTAGTCATCCTTAGTCATCTTAGTCATTCCTAGTCATCCTTAGTCATCCTAGTCATCCTTAGTCATCCTTAGTCATCCTAGTCATCCTTAGTCATCCCTAGTCATCCTTAGTCATCCTAGTCATCCCTAGTCATCCTTAGTCATCCTAGTCATCTTAGTCATCCTTCATCCTTAGTCATCCTTAGTCATCCTTAGTCATCCCTAGTCATCCCTTGTCATCCTTAGTCATCCTTCATCCTTAGTCATCCTTAGTCATCCTAGTAATCCTTAGTCATCCCTAGTCATCCCTTCTCATCCTAGTCATCCTTAGTCATCCCTAGTCATCCCTAGTCATCCTAGTCATCCTTAGTCATCCCTAGTCATCCCTAGCCATCCTAGTCATCCTTAGTCATCCTAGTCATGCTTAGTCATCCCTAGTCATCCTTAGTCATCTTAGTCATTCCTAGTCATCCTTAGTCATTCTAGTCATCCCTAGTCATCCTTAGTCATCCTAGTCATCCTAGTCATCCCTAGTCATCCTTAATCATCCTAGTCATCCCTAGTCATCCTTAGTCATCCTAGTCATCCTTAGTCATCCCTAGTCATCCTTAGTCATCCTACTCATCCCTAGTCATCCTTAGTCATCCTAGTCATCCTTAGTCATCCTAGTCATCCTAGTCATCCTTAGTCATCCTAGTCATCCTTAGTCATCCCTAGTCATCCTTAGTCATCCTAGTTATCCTTAGTCCTCCTTAGTCATCCTAGTCATCCTTAGTCATCCCTAGTCATCCTTAGTCATCCTAGTCATCCCTAGTCATCCTTAGTCATCCTTAGTCATCCTTCATCCTTAGTCATCCTTAGTCATCCTTAGTCATCCCTAGTCATCCCTTGTCATCCTTAGTCATCCTTCATCCTTAGTCATCCTTAGTCATCCTAGTAATCCTTAGTCATCCCTAGTCATCCCTTCTCATCCTAGTCATCCTTAGTCATCCCTAGTCATCCCTAGTCATCCTAGTCATCCTTAGTCATCCCAAGTCATCCCTAGTCATCCTAGTCATCCTTAGTCATCCGAGTCATGCTTAGTCATTCCTAGTCATCCTTAGTCATCCTAGTCATCCTTAGTCATCCTTAGTCATCCTAGTCATCCTTAGTCATCCCTAGTCATCCTTAGTCATCCTAGTCATCCCTAGTCATCCTTAGTCATCCTAGTCATCCTAGTCATCCTTAGCCATCCTAGTCATCCTAGTCATCCCTAGTCATCCTTAGTCATCCTCGTCATCCCTAGTCATCCTTAGTCATCCTAGTCATCCTTAGTCATCCCGAGTCATCCTTAGTCATCCTAGTCATCCCTAGTAAACCTTAGTCATCCTAGTCATCCTTAGTCATCCTAGTCATCCCTAGTCATCCTTAGTCATCCTAGTCATCCTTAGTCATCCCTAGTCATCTTTAGTCATCCTAGTCATTCCTAGTCATCCTTAGTCATCCTAGTCATTCCTAGTCATCCTTAGTCATCCTAGTCATCCATAGTCATCCTTAGTCATCCTAGTCATCCTACTCATCCCTAGTCATCCTTAGTCATCCCAGTCATCCCTATTCATCCTTAGTCATCCCTAGTCATCCTTAGTCATCCTAGTCATCCTTCGTCATCCCTAGTCATCCTTAGTCATCCTAGTCATACCTAGTCATCTCTAGTCATCCTAGTCATCCTTAGTCATCCCTAGTCATTCTTATCATCCTAGTCATCCTTAGTCATCCTTAGTCATCCTTAGTCATCCTAGTCATCCCTAGTCATCCTTAGTCATCCTAGTCATCCTTAGTCATCCTCGTCATCCCTAGTCATCCTTAATCATCCTAGTCATCCTTAGTCATCCCTAGTCATCCTTAGTCATCCTAGTCATCTCTAGTCATCCTTAGTCATCCCACTCATCCTTAGTCATCCTTAGTCATCCTAGTTATCCTTAGTCATCCCTAGTCATCCTTAGTCATCCTAGTCATCCCTAGTCATCCTTAGTCATCCTAGTCATCCCTTGTCATCCTTAGTCATGCCTAGCCATCCTCGTCATCCTTAGTCATCCCTAGTCATCCTTAGTCATCCTACTCATCTTTAGTCATCGCTAGTCATTCTAGTCATCCCTAGTCATCCTTAGTCATCCTAGCCATCCTTAGTCACCCTAGTCATCCTTAGTCATCCTTAGTCATCCTAGTCATCCTTAGTCATCCCTAGTTATCCTTAGTCATCCTAGTCATCCACAGTCATTCTTAGTCATCCTAGTCATCCTGAGTCATCCATAGTCATCCTTAGTCATCCTTAGTCATCCCTAGTCATCCTTATTCATCCTAGTCATCCTTAGTCATCCATAGTCATCCTTAGTCATCCTAGTCATCCCTAGTCATGTATCCTTAGTCATCCTTAGACATCCTACTCATCCCTAGTCATCCTTAGTCATCCTAGTCATCCTTAGTCATCCCTAGTCATCCTTAATCATCCTAGTCATCCCTAGTCATCCTTAGTCATCCTAGTCATCCTTCGTCATCCCTAGTCATCCTTAGTCATCCTAGTCATACCTAGTCATCTCTAGTCATTCTAATCATCTTTAGTCATACCTAGTCATCCCTATTCATCCTCCTCATCCTTAGTCATCCCTAGTCATCCTTAGACATCCTAGTCATCCTTAGTCATCCGTAGCCATCCTTATTCATCCTAGTCATCCCTAGTCATCCTTAGTCATCCTAGTCATCCTTAGTCATCCCAGTCATCCTTAGTCATCCCTAGTAATCCCTAGTCATCCTAGTCATCCTTAGTCATCCCTAGTCATCCTTAGTCATCCTAGCCATCCTTAGTCATCCCTAGTCATCCTTAGTTATCCTAGTCATCCCTAGTCATCCCTAGTCATCCAAGTCATCCTTAGTCATCCATAGTCATCCCTAGTCATCCTAGTCATCCTTAGTCATCCCTAATCATCGTTAGTCATCCTAGTCATCCCTAGTCATCCTAGTCATCCTTAGTCATCCCTTGTCATCCTTAGTCATCCTAGTCATCCTTAGTCATCGCTAGTCATCCTTAGGCATCCTAGTCATCCCTAGTCATCCTTAGTCATCCTAGTCATCCTAGTCATCCCTAGTTATCCTTAGTCATCCTAGTCATCCCTAGTCATCCTTAGTCATCCTAGTCATCCTTAGTCATCCCTAGTCATCCTTAGTCATCCTAGTCATCCCTAGTCATCCTTAGTCATCCTTAGTCATCCTTCATCCTTAGTCATCCTTAGTCATCCTTAGTCATCCCTAGTCATCCCTTGTCATCCTTAGTCATCCTTCATCCTTAGTCATCCTTAGTCATCCTAGTAATCCTTGGTCATCCCTAGTCATCCCTTCTCATCCTAGTCATCCTTAGTCATCCCTAGTCATCCCTAGTCATCCTAGTCATCCTTAGTCATCCCTAGTCATCCCTAGTCATCCTAGTCATCCTTAGTCATCCAAGTCATGCTTAGTCATCCCTAGTCATCCTTAGTCATCTTAGTCATTCCTAGTCATCCTTAGTCATCCTAGTCATCCTTAGTCATCCTTAGTCATCCTAGTCATCCTTAGTCATCCCTAGTCATCCTTAGTCATCCTAGTCATCCCTAGTCATCCTTAGTCATCCTAGTCATCTTAGTCATCCTTCATCCTTAGTCATCCTTAGTCATCCTTAGTCATCCCTAGTCATCCCTTGTCATCCTTAGTCATCCTTCATCCTTAGTCATCCTTAGTCATCCTAGTAATCCTTAGTCATCCCTAGTCATCCCTTCTCATCCTAGTCATCCTTAGTCATCCCTAGTCATCCCTAGTCATCCTAGTCATCCTTAGTCATCCCTAGTCATCCCTAGCCATCCTAGTCATCCTTAGTCATCCTAGTCATGCTTAGTCATCCCTAGTCATCCTTAGTCATCTTAGTCATTCCTAGTCATCCTTAGTCATTCTAGTCATCCCTAGTCATCCTTAGTCATCCTAGTCATCCTAGTCATCCCTAGTCATCCTTAATCATCCTAGTCATCCCTAGTCATCCTTAGTCATCCTAGTCATCCTTAGTCATCCCTAGTCATCCTTAGTCATCCTACTCATCCCTAGTCATCCTTAGTCATCCTAGTCATCCTTAGTCATCCTAGTCATCCTAGTCATCCTTAGTCATCCTAGTCATCCTTAGTCATCCCTAGTCATCCTTAGTCATCCTAGTTATCCTTAGTCCTCCTTAGTCATCCTAGTCATCCTTAGTCATCCCTAGTCATCCTTAGTCATCCTAGTCATCCCTAGTCATCCTTAGTCATCCTTAGTCATCCTTCATCCTTAGTCATCCTTAGTCATCCTTAGTCATCCCTAGTCATCCCTTGTCATCCTTAGTCATCCTTCATCCTTAGTCATCCTTAGTCATCCTAGTAATCCTTAGTCATCCCTAGTCATCCCTTCTCATCCTAGTCATCCTTAGTCATCCCTAGTCATCCCTAGTCATCCTAGTCATCCTTAGTCATCCCAAGTCATCCCTAGTCATCCTAGTCATCCTTAGTCATCCGAGTCATGCTTAGTCATTCCTAGTCATCCTTAGTCATCCTAGTCATCCTTAGTCATCCTTAGTCATCCTAGTCATCCTTAGTCATCCCTAGTCATCCTTAGTCATCCTAGTCATCCCTAGTCATCCTTAGTCATCCTAGTCATCCTAGTCATCCTTAGCCATCCTAGTCATCCTAGTCATCCCTAGTCATCCTTAGTCATCCTCGTCATCCCTAGTCATCCTTAGTCATCCTAGTCATCCTTAGTCATCCCGAGTCATCCTTAGTCATCCTAGTCATCCCTAGTAAACCTTAGTCATCCTAGTCATCCTTAGTCATCCTAGTCATCCCTAGTCATCCTTAGTCATCCTAGTCATCCTTAGTCATCCCTAGTCATCTTTAGTCATCCTAGTCATTCCTAGTCATCCTTAGTCATCCTAGTCATTCCTAGTCATCCTTAGTCATCCTAGTCATCCATAGTCATCCTTAGTCATCCTAGTCATCCTACTCATCCCTAGTCATCCTTAGTCATCCCAGTCATCCCTATTCATCCTTAGTCATCCCTAGTCATCCTTAGTCATCCTAGTCATCCTTCGTCATCCCTAGTCATCCTTAGTCATCCTAGTCATACCTAGTCATCTCTAGTCATCCTAGTCATCCTTAGTCATCCCTAGTCATTCTTATCATCCTAGTCATCCTTAGTCATCCTTAGTCATCCTTAGTCATCCTAGTCATCCCTAGTCATCCTTAGTCATCCTAGTCATCCTTAGTCATCCTCGTCATCCCTAGTCATCCTTAATCATCCTAGTCATCCTTAGTCATCCCTAGTCATCCTTAGTCATCCTAGTCATCTCTAGTCATCCTTAGTCATCCCACTCATCCTTAGTCATCCTTAGTCATCCTAGTTATCCTTAGTCATCCCTAGTCATCCTTAGTCATCCTAGTCATCCCTAGTCATCCTTAGTCATCCTAGTCATCCCTTGTCATCCTTAGTCATGCCTAGCCATCCTCGTCATCCTTAGTCATCCCTAGTCATCCTTAGTCATCCTACTCATCTTTAGTCATCGCTAGTCATTCTAGTCATCCCTAGTCATCCTTAGTCATCCTAGCCATCCTTAGTCACCCTAGTCATCCTTAGTCATCCTTAGTCATCCTAGTCATCCTTAGTCATCCCTAGTTATCCTTAGTCATCCTAGTCATCCACAGTCATTCTTAGTCATCCTAGTCATCCTGAGTCATCCATAGTCATCCTTAGTCATCCTTAGTCATCCCTAGTCATCCTTATTCATCCTAGTCATCCTTAGTCATCCATAGTCATCCTTAGTCATCCTAGTCATCCCTAGTCATGTATCCTTAGTCATCCTTAGACATCCTACTCATCCCTAGTCATCCTTAGTCATCCTAGTCATCCTTAGTCATCCCTAGTCATCCTTAATCATCCTAGTCATCCCTAGTCATCCTTAGTCATCCTAGTCATCCTTCGTCATCCCTAGTCATCCTTAGTCATCCTAGTCATACCTAGTCATCTCTAGTCATTCTAATCATCTTTAGTCATACCTAGTCATCCCTATTCATCCTCCTCATCCTTAGTCATCCCTAGTCATCCTTAGACATCCTAGTCATCCTTAGTCATCCGTAGCCATCCTTATTCATCCTAGTCATCCCTAGTCATCCTTAGTCATCCTAGTCATCCTTAGTCATCCCAGTCATCCTTAGTCATCCCTAGTAATCCCTAGTCATCCTAGTCATCCTTAGTCATCCCTAGTCATCCTTAGTCATCCTAGCCATCCTTAGTCATCCCTAGTCATCCTTAGTTATCCTAGTCATCCCTAGTCATCCCTAGTCATCCAAGTCATCCTTAGTCATCCATAGTCATCCCTAGTCATCCTAGTCATCCTTAGTCATCCCTAATCATCGTTAGTCATCCTAGTCATCCCTAGTCATCCTAGTCATCCTTAGTCATCCCTTGTCATCCTTAGTCATCCTAGTCATCCTTAGTCATCGCTAGTCATCCTTAGGCATCCTAGTCATCCCTAGTCATCCTTAGTCATCCTAGTCATCCTAGTCATCCCTAGTTATCCTTAGTCATCCTAGTCATCCCTAGTCATCCTTAGTCATCCTAGTCATCCTTAGTCATCCCTAGTCATCCTTAGTCATCCTACTCATCCTTAGTGTTCCCTAGTCATCCTTAGTCATCCTAGTCATCCCTAGTCATCCTTAGTCATCCTAGTCATCCTTAGTCATCCCTAGTCATCCTTAGTCATCCTAGTCATCCGTATTCATCCTTAGTCATCCTAGTCATCCCTAGTCATCCTTAGTCATCCTAGTCATCCTTAGTCATCCTTAGTCATCCTAGTCATGCTTAGTCATCCCTAGTCATCCTTAGTCATCCTTAGTCATCCCAGTCATCCTTAGTCATCCCTAGTCATCCTTAGTCATCCTAGCCATCCCTAGTCATCCTTAGTCATCCTAGTCATCCCTAGTCATCCTTAGTCATCCCTAGTCATCCTTAGTCATCCTAGTCATCCTTAGTCATCCCTAGTCATCCTTAGTCATCCTAGTCATCCCTAGTCATCCTTAGTCATCCTACTTATCCTTAGTCATCCCTTGTCATCCTTGTCATCCTTAGTCATCCTTTATCCTTAGTCATCCTTAGTCATCCTTAGTCATCCTTATTCATCCCTAGTCATCCCTAGTGTTCCCTACTTATTTCTAGTCATCCCAGTCATCTCTGGTCATCCCTGTCATCCCAGTCATCATCATCTCTCCACATATGGGAGCGCTCCACTGATCCAAGAAGCTTTTCATTATGTCAAAAAAAGTTCGAATTAAATTTCTTGCCGCCATCCTTGGAAGGCTATAGCGTAGTTAATTCTGGCATCTCAATTGTTATTTTGAGATTTGAAGAGCAGCTCCCACATAATCGTTGGGTATACAGTTTTGCAATATAGTTATATAGCAATTCTAGTGTTATGCGACCATTTTGATAAATAGCATCAACCACAGGTGAGGGCACCACTGCGTTCAGAAATTGAGACTAACCAGTTTTACACAGACATCCAGTTCATGAACCAGTTTCTAATGTCTCGTAAACGCTTACGAGAAAATGCGGACTTCTGAGATAAAATTTTTTTAAAAAAATTCTGATTAATGAAAATATCTCTATATATGTATCATCTCTATAGCTACCTGTTGTTCCATAACAATAATAACAAACTCGCCGAAGAAGCACAGGAAAAAGCCAGGAGCGACGCCATGCCACAGCGCTACAAAGGCGAGTGTTATGAAGTGAGATATGAGCTTATTTCCCAGAAATCGAAGTCTTTTGTACAGATACCTGAGAGAAAAACGCATTTCATTAGCTGAGATAATGGCAATTCCTTCCAACTAGTACTGTCCCCCTAGAACTTACAGACCTACATGGATTATGACATACCAACGACCGCCAATTGCTGACAAGGCCTAAAGGAACTCACCTACGTTTTTTACGGGCGACAAGAGGAGCCCGCAATCCTAATTTCCAGGTTGTTTTTACTCATTCGTCGCACGTTTGTAGCCAGCATTCGTTCATTCTCTTCCCCAGAGCCCAGCGTTCGGCGTTACATAAAAAAGCCGAGTGGCTCTGAGGACGAGAATTGCATTCGTTTGGACTTCCAATAAGAATGAATGGAATGTGCAATTTGATCACGGTGTTTGGACCTTCGATCACTTGTAATCGGATCACGCATGTTTTGACTATCTGTCACGTTAAACTTGCACAAAGCACAGTGATGGAGCAAAAGCATTTTGACCTTGATCGCTGTCGCCCTCACTCCATAACCTGTGGTTATTACTAGTACTTTAAGTATGGGGTCCACTTGGTATTGCACCAAGTATTATGAATCCTGTGTGTGAGCCACAAAATAGTGAATTACAGAGCTTATGACCCCACTGAGGGGATTCTACAGTGATGTACTTCTTAACCAGTTACCTAAACATCCACTGATTAGTGTTGAGGTTAAAGGCATCTATAACATGCTGGTGAGATAAAAAATAAAAAATTTGCATATTAAAAAATAAAACCATTCACAGTTTGCAATGCACGATACCTATTCAAATGCTTCAAAAAATCTTTAAACAAAATTAAAGATGCCGCCTTTACCTTGCAAACAAAACATATACAACAACAAAAATAATCGAAAAGCGACCTAATGCTACCTGTTTAGAAAAGACGAGCAAATGAAGTCATTTGCCTATTCCAACTAGTTTTTGGACATTTTTACCCCCTCTACCATTGACACTCATTAAAACAACATGTTGTCATTTTTGTCCTTCAATACTTCACATGTTCTTCACGTGACTGATTGTCTTAAGCCTTTTTTCGGTGCAGGGATAAGAATACCTGTCTCCTACCAATGTGGCTTGGGTTTGGCCCTAAATGTGGGTTGAGTTTGTTGTTGGTACTCTTCCCTGCTTCTAGAAGCTTTTTTTTGTTTTGCGGGGACTCCGGTTTTCCCTCTCGTCATTTATTGTTGTTTACAGAAGAAAATATTCCTTTACCATAGGATTGAAGAGTTTAACTCACCTGAAAAGTGTACGCAGTCTCAAAAAGAAGAAGATGGACATTACTGCAGCCATCCCACCTGTCACGTCCATCCTCAGACCGTCCGTTATACCCAAGTCCTGATATAATGCAAGACCCTTCCTATAAAAGTAACAGCAAAAAAAGAAGACCGAATAGTGGACGAAGTTTCTTTGTAGGGACGAGCTAAGGCTAGTCTCTGTGAACTATTGAATATTATATACACCACTTACAGTTATTAGCCACACCGCTTGGTACTTCATAACAAAGACTTTTGTGGTGGCGATGGCGTAACAGAGCTTGTAAAGGAACGAATTTTGCTGAAAGCAGACAGAGGTATATGGTAAGTCTAAATTTTAACCCAGTGAACCACCGAAGGGGTAAACGCAAGGATAAGAATAAAAATCTTAAAATTAACAAGTCAATCCTTCTGCTAAACCCCGCTGGTTTCATTTCTATCTACAAACTACAGGAGTAGCGGCATATATACACGATGTTGGAGCCAGAAAAGCACTTCATTTGAGTGTCAATGGAATCAACTAGTTCGTAAGTAGTAATTGACAACACTATTTTTTACGACCGGCATTTTAAGTGGTCATCCGAGCCACGTGAAGGTTAAGACACTGAGTATTCAGGTCCGGTCCCGGAAATCGAACACATGACCCCCCGCTCAGCAGTCAAGCAATCTACCAACTGAGCTAATTCTGCCGCAGTCAGTAAAAAATATTATAAGGCATTTATGAGGCTTCTGACTACAAGCAGGTTTCCTCACCTCGGGAGAGTCAAGACAGCATGCTCATAAGCTACGTTTACACAGACGTATACAGCTTCCCTTCCTAATCCCAGCGTTTTTAAGGATTTTAGCACAATAAAAAACTAATTTTTCACTACGCAGTGGTGGGAACACGGTGATGCGGGTCTTTAAAGGTGTTGAATACTGCCGTCAGTTCTTGCGACTCTACGTAAGATACCTTCACCGACACCTAACGTCAATAAAAACGTGCCATCTGTTTTCTTGAAAAGGAAAATATGGATTCTTTCCGGAACAGTTTTAAGGTTATACCTACATCGTATTCATCTGTGACGAGAAAGCTTTCTTTCACTTTTGGCTGGAGCACAGAATACATTGTGAGATAAATTAATCCAAGACCGAATCGCCGAAGTCCAGCTGTAATCCTACAAAAAAAATGACATCAACGTTATCATCATCATCATCATCATCATCATCATCATCATCATCATCATCATCATCATTATCGTCATCATCATCATCATTATCATCATCATCATCATTATCGTCATCATCATCATCATCATCATCATTATCATCTTCATCATTATCATCATCATCATTATCGTCGTCATCATCATCATCAGCCTCATCCTCATCCTCATCCTCATCAACATTATCATCATTATCATCATCAATTCTCAATTAAGACAGAAGGAGTATACGGCAGAAAATACTTGAACGTCAGGGTCCAAGCGGCCTCTACTTAGGCAATAACAGAGGTCTTTGCTCAAGATGTAATCCTAACTCATGACCCGAACCCTAATCCTAGCTTTTCCCTTATACATCAGTGATAGACAAATAAAATCAATTAGGGTAATGGGGTTCCATCATTCGAGAAATTTGCGACCTTTTTACAATGCTTACGAACTATTGTACTCGCAACAAGTGAGTTTTCAGTAGCAGTTGTCAATTGCTAAATCTAAAGATTTCTCCGAATTCTAATAAAAAAATAGAAAGAGAAAGTCGTACTGACCGAGTAACAGACACGTCGTCGTTCTTGTCGATGAGATTCCCCTCTATCAACAGCAAGTATTTCTTCATAGGAAACTTAAGGGAAAAAAACGCAATTAAATGGAATACTTCAACGCCTGCGCTGTAGAGACGGCAAAGAAATGTACGAAAAAGCTTTTGGTAAAACTTTACAAGTGTAATTTACGAGTGTAGCCATTGTTTTGGGTCTCAAAATAATAGCTACACTTGTAGATTACACTTGTAGAAGTTTTGTTAAATTGACCCCCGCAAAATTGTTATGTTGATCTATACTTATTGCTTTTTCAAGGCTCGAACAACTTCAGACAAACAAAAATTTAAGGACTTTTCAAAGACAAAAAACAGGAGTAAGATTTATTCAACAAATTGGCACACTTTTACCCCTTGTGAAACCCTTATTGGCTGAAACACTCAAGGGAGTTATTTACGATTTTTACTTCTTTAGCGATGGTTGATCACATTATTTTATACTACTTTCTGTAACAACACTTTGCAAAATGGCAACAGTCACTAGGTATGACTTCCAGTTGCATCTGAGGTGGAGAAATAGCATTTAAAATTAAGAAACAGAAATAAAACATTGTTCATGCGCAAAAATGCTTTTATGTTAGCCGTGAGTGTTACAGTCTTACAGCGAGGGCGAGCCAAATTTTCCTCAGCAAAATAATCTGATTTTACAGAAAATGATGTGGCGTAAACAAGGTACTGAATTTCAAGGCCTTTTCGAGACCTAATAAGGAAATCGAGTATTTTTCAAGGACCTTAACCGAATTCAAGGACTTTCCACGACCTTCTAAATATCAAGACCTTTCCAAGATTGTTCGAAACATTTTCTTTGTTTTGTTTGTTTGTTTTTTTTAATATGGCGTTCTCGTTACCCTCGCCGCGTTCGTTGCTAAGCCCCCGTATAGTACCATCTATACAAATGTACGCCCCTGATAGGAATGTCGAGAAGATGAATAATATTATGTTTCCTGTACCTGGGGACCAACAAGAAATCCTCCAAAAAAGTAAGTGTAACTGGCAATCTGTAGAAAAGAAAAACGAAAAGGCATCGCATCCTTCAGCATCAATTTTGTAGGTGAGTGGAAGCTTCCTCTAAAAAGGTATTTTTTATTTTAGCACAGGCAAAAAGGTATCCAGAGGTGAAGAGATCAAATGCTTACCTCAACACGTAATCTCAGCTAGGTCAAACAACCAAAGTCAAGCCTACCTGTAATAATGTGGGGCAATCACAGATGGCGGTTTTTCTGAAATCTTCGGACAATTTTTCCTACAGGAGGCACATCGATAATTAATGAGTGATTTGATAGTTACAGCAGCGAAATCATTTAAGATCAAAGTATCCAAATCGTTGACTTGAACAGACACAAACATACAGCAAAGGAAAAACAAAAAAATACTTTTGCGCCAAAAAGTATAATTTAACGAAGAGAAAATTGATGAAGTTTTTGCTCCCACAACTCCATAGCCTGTGTACACACACCAACCTCCCCGATTTTTTCTGAGGGGAGGGGGACGTCTGTACATAGGCTAGCAACTCCATGGTCTTGTTAAAACTCTTTTATACTTTCGCGAGTACCTGCATAATCGGGTTTTTTTGGGCATGATTTTCGTTTGTGGTGCGTAAAGCAAGAGATAAAAACACGCGAAGCAAAACGGAGGTGTTCAGCTTTCGCACGCGCAGCTGCAGTACGCAGCCTATTTCGCGCACTCCAAAAACTAGAAACTAGACTACTAGCTTGCCTTTGAGAAAAGACCATCTTTCTGGCCAAAGAGAACATAACCACTAAATATACCGGGAACGTCGAGAATGAGAGCAAACCTTGTGCAATGTGTTTTACTTTTTGGTCTATTTGTTTATTTATTTGTTTTTCATTCTCAGGCTTTCTACACCAGACCACAGAGTATTTTGAAATTAATCTCGTGTACGAATTGGTGTCTGTCTTTTTGACGGTGGAGGATCTGGGTAAAAGTTTGGAACATCGGACATCTTCTCGCCCTAGTCCCTGGGCGCAGGTAGAGAGAACCGCCTCAGGGTTTACAGCGAAAAAACGTGCAATATTTCAGACTAGGCACAGTGCCAGTAGCGGCTGGTCTTACTTCTTCCCACCTTACCTGGTCTTGATTTCCGTCATAATAATCCCACGCTAAACCTGTGAATTGACCAAATTTACCATTTTTACACAGATCATAATGCACCTTGTTTAACACCCAAAATAGTAAATGTTGGTTAAGCCTTGTGGTCTATGCACAAGCTATAGTGCATGCGTAATAACGTTGTTAGGAAGCGCAGATATTTCATGAGGTGCAGGGCTATGAGGATTTTGTGGTGGAAAAAGGATCGTTATGTGGGGAGGACGGGAAGTAGTGGCTGCCAGCTCAAACCTAAGATGAGTTATAATGACCTTCTGAAAGCTACAGACGTCTAGTGGATACGTGGGTGCTTACCATTTACAAAAAGCACCCGGGTGGAGATCTTGTGCGTAAACATATCATAAAACCGGTTATAAAATTTGACATGATGGGAGAACGACCCGTTACAAAGTGCATCCGAATCACCTGAGTAGACTGGAAAGAGAAGAATAATGGCATCGCCTTAAATCACAGCCGATGTTTCCCATAAACAAAACGGGGCAAACCATTTGATTTTCCAACCGGATTTCCGGTTTTCCCATGTAAATGGTAACTACCCTTGGATGTCGTCCCCTCCTCAAAAAAGCATTGTTTAACAGTAAGACATATTTGTCCTATTTGTGTCATGGTACATTCATAAAAACAAAACAAAACAAAATACAATGAGAAAAGGGACAAAATTGTGATGATTGAATCGAGAGCGCAAATGCAAGAAAGCAAAGGCTACACCCTGCAAGATGTCATTGTGCCTGAAAAAGCATTCTTACAAACACGTGAAGTGCAAAAAGCTAGCAAGACACCCCCTTCAAAGTCCCTGACTTCAAAAGAATTTTTATTGCCACCCTCACTAATAGTTACCACTGAAAATGGCTGGCCGGGCGCTCAAATCCAACTGCCCAACCCACCCATCCCATAAATTTTGAATGATTCTAAAATCACCTCAAGTGAAACCTTTGCCCAGGGAAAAATAATTTCAAACTATCTTTAAGAAGCTTGTTTATGGTATTGCATCCGTTAAAAAATAACCGGGAGACCATAATCTTCACTTTGGGGATTTGAAGAGCGTTATAGCCCGCGTCAGTCAGCAAAAAAATCACACTTACTTTTCTGTGCTTTTTTACCATTGGTTTATTCATTTGTTTAATAATAAATAATGCTGCCTTACAACATGACGCTTTTGATTGCAATATTTAAGGTATTTACACAAACCGTAATTATCGCGACCCCCAATTAAGAATAACCCTGGCATTAAGGAGTTTAAGGGGTCCCAGTATTAAGCTATACAGTAAGTGTAATTATGCTGTTGTTTCTGGCGGCATCTCCTTTTTTCTGCTTTTGTCGATCATTTTCTCTCTGTTTCTGCTATTGCTGTTGGGTTGACGATGCTGTCGGTACTGCTGCTGCTACTGCTATTGTTGTTGGCGCCGATGACTGTTGTTGCTGTTGGCGATCGGCTGTCATTTCTTCCCTTCCTGCTGTTTTTGGCGAGGCAGCCCCTATGGCTGCCGTGCTGCTGTTGTTGATGATGCTGCCCCTTCTGCTGTTCCTACCGTTGTTAGAGATGTTGCCCCTTCTGCTGCTACCGCTGTTGTTGGTGATGCTGCCCCTTCTGTTGTTGCTGGTGCTGCTGTCGGAGAAGCTGCCTCTTCTCCTGTTGCTTTCTTTGTTGGCGATGCTGTCCAGTCAGCTTCTGCTGTGGTTGTTGTTGATGCTCCCCCTTCTGCTATTGGCGATGCTGTCCTTTGAGTTTCTGCTTCTGCTTCTGCTGTTATTGTTGGCGGTAATGCCCTTTCTGCTTCTGATACTGTTGGTGGCGATACTCTCTCTTCTGCTACTGCTATAGGCGAAGCTGCCTTTTCTCCTGCTGCTGCTGTTGCTGTTTCTACTAATGCTGCCCTGTCTACTCCTGCTGCTACTGTTGTCGATGATGCTGCCCTTTCTGATTCTGCTGTTGTTGGCGATGCTGTCTTATCTGCTGCTACTGCTGTTGTTGGCGATGCTGGTCTTTCTGCTGCTGCCGTTGGTGTTGGCGATAACATCCTTTCTTCTGCTACTACTGCTGATGATTTTGCAGGAGCCGGTGATGTTGAAGATGCTGTTCTGTCCACCATTAGCACCGCTGCTACTCCGGTTGTCAGGAATTCTTGTGCTGTTCTTCCCGCAGCTGTTGCAGCCACTGTATTTGCACCAGCCACGCCCTTTGGAAAAAGTTTCATTTCAATCTGTTCGGCTTGATGGCCGTTTCTTTGAAACAAAACCTCGATAAAAGCAATTCTGAATGCTCGGACTCTGACAGCGTAAATAAGGGAATTGACAAATGAGTTAAACATTACTAAAGTGCCGATAAACATTTGACAAGGGTAAGCTACGTTTAAAGAAATATGCTTGCCGAATTTTAACAAAAATGCACGAAAGACGAACATTGGGACGTAAGAAATCACCGCTGCAACGACTATAGCAGTGGTTATTTTTGTGGCTTTCTGGTCATTCAAAAACCGTTCTTTGGCTTCCTCTGAAACTTGCTGAGCAGCAATTAGTTTTTCATGGCGGCGAATTTCGCGGCAGACTGAAACTTGGCAGAATATGACAACAGCAACGTAAACAAGAAGGAGAGAATTGACTATCCGGAGAGCAAGTCCTGGGTCAAAAAATTCTGGAACGTGTAGAAGGAAATTCACAATCCACCCAGCAACAGACACAGTAACAATTCGGGAACGTGTTACCTCGGTGTGGTGAACATACGGGTGTATTATAGCTATGTACCGTTCTAAACTCAACAAAACTAGGTGAATGATGGATGCCCTGCATAAAATACGACCGAGAGTTTCTGTGGCTGCTAGAATCCAGCAGAATTCGCTTGACGCGGTATTCCCTTGAAGCAATAATATAGCGCTTGTGATGTAAAACGGCTGGACGGTTAAACCGACCAAAACATCCGTGACTGCTAAACAGGCCAGTTGACAGTTAGACTTGGTCTTCAAGCGTGGCTTGGTTATCACAACAACTATCGACAGAATGTTGAGTAAGATCGTAAAAGGACAGACAACTGAGTTGAAGACAACTGTGAAGAAAACAGCGGCATAACTAAAGATTGATAAGTGTCGCGAGTCACCATCGATGTGGTTAAGAACGGTGAACCTACATTCGGGGTGAGCAGTCAAGTTTTCAACAGACCCGCTTGAATTCATATCCTACTAAGCTTTTAGCTTGTGATAAGTTGCGTTGTTGTCTTTTACACAGTGTCGTGCTTCTAGATATTTGTTGTTTTTAAAGCAAACGTTTGTCTTTTATAGGTTTTACATGAAAATGCATTCCCCCCTCATCACTTCCTTTGGATTAGTGCCGGCTAATGAACTGATAAAGTGGAATCTTTACATAAAATACTTTGGAAACTGTCAAAGACATTTTCCTCAATAAAACTCCTTCCTGATGTTAAATGAGTCGTACACATGGCCGTAGATAACTTGCCCTGACGTCTCGCAATATCGCGAGTTCTCTTAAAATTGGGTTGCAAAATCGTGGCTGATGGATGAATTAATCCCTTGTTTCCTTCGAAATTTACTTCATAAAGAGAAAAAGACAGTTATCCGGCTTTATAATGGTATTTTTGTCTCTCCGTATTCATTAGCATTGTTACTTAGCAGTTTCTAAAGGGAGATCTTGATCAACAATACTCTAAAGTAAGATCTTCAGAAAATACCGAACCCAAACTGCATATAACCATGTAATCTTTACGAACTTTGGGAATTTCAAGAGATAATTTTACAAAATTCTTTTCAGAGAGACATTTTTTTTGGTTCTTGGTCTTCAAAACAATCCAGGCGAACTTGAACAGTCCTCATATTTCCTTCAAACCAGCCTAACTGCAATGAAGTTAAATTAAAAACTGTATAATGTATATTTTCCGGTTCTAAGAATGGTCTAAGATGATTTTGTACCTGTGAACGCCTTCAACGTTCGTAGAAAATACTCTAACTAAATTTCACTGCTTGTCTTGTTTAACCTCGAGTACTGGCAGAAAATTACCAAATGCTTTACCATCTATCCACCTTTTTCGAATAATTCACAAATTACTCTTCTGAAAAGCGGGAACAAAAGTATCGTTCGGAGGAACTTTTTTGGGATTGTCTTATAAGAAATTAATTTGCTCCAGTTTTTGTCAATATGAAATAGGTTAAAATCGTTTGTTAGCTCTTCCCCTTTGTCATCAGGGGCACCCAACGACAAGTTTCGGAAGAATATCTGTTCGGAAGACGATTTGAGATCTAGAATTTTCGAAACATTTGTTGTAAAATTTCTTGCTTGCCTGCCTCTCCTAGGATTTTCGAATATCCAAAAAATTGTATAATTGCCCATTTTTAAGGGCTTTTTACCCTAAAAAGGTCACCTAGAATTTTCGGGAGCCTCTTTTCTGGCTGAAATTTTCGAAAAGGTCAGTTTTGATCCCTATAATTTTCGGATCACTAGACTTTCGGCTAGGAAATCCGAACAGATGAAAAATTTTTAGGGGATATAAATATGCCTATATCTACCGTTTAAATACTAAAATACGTTTAACAATGATATGTTTAAGTGGTTTTGAACTATATTCTCGTTGGGTGCCCCTGTGTCATTCAGTTTACGAAAGCAAGATCTTGAGTAGTATTTGAACAGACTCTTAGAATTCCTCGCGTAAGTTTTGGTATTTTTAGAAGTAATAGAAATAGGACAGGTCTGTTGGATGCATGATCTCATCCCTATAGGTAGACATATTAACTTTGTATTATGTTTTAAGATATCCTTTCCGGAACAAACTGGTTTTGTCTTGTAAATGTAATTTTTGTATCAGCGACAACAACGTTTGTATGGAAGACAAATCCTACCATGTTTTTTATGGGACTGATGAAAGACATCAAAGCAATTTTTTATTAACCTTGGGTGCCCTTTCGTGCAGTTATCACGTTTGTTTGAAAACGTTTATTTTCCCCTAATGTTATGCTCATGGCTTATTACTCACTGCCAGGAAACAATATCGAGGCCTCAGACAAAATAATTTATGAACTTGAATTGAGCGTACTTAAAATTACAGAGGTAACATACAGATATGCACTAATGAGAAATCGTTGAAGCAAATTGCAAAAATTCAGTTTCATAAAATGAAAACAGTATCGAGGTGTCAGACAAAATATTAACTTGAATTGAGAGTACTTAAAATTACAGAGATAATATACAGTTGTGTAATAATGAGCAATCGTTTCTAAGGAAATTGCGAAATTCATTTTGATAAAATGAAAACAATATCGCGGTCTCAGACAAGATATGAACTTGAATTAACAGCACTTAACAAGGGCACCCAACGTAAATTTTTGGAAAATATCTGTTCGGAAGACAATTTGAGATCTGGAATTTTAGAAACATTTGTTGTAAAATTTCTTGCTTGCCTGCCTCTCCCAGGATTTTCGAACATCTAAAAAAATGGTATAATTGCCCATTTTTAACGGATTTTTACGCTACAAATGTCACCTAGAATTTTCGGGAGCCTTTTTTTCTGGCTGAAATTTTCGAAAAGGTAAGCTTTGATCCCTATAATTTTCTGATCACTAGACTTTCAGCTAGGAAATCCGAACAGATAAAAAATTTTGAGGGAATAAAAATATGCCTATATCTACCGTTTAAATACTAAAATATGTTCAACAATGTTATGTTTAAGTGGTTTTGAACTATATATATTCTCGTTGGGTGCCCCTGACTTAAAACTTAGAGATAATATACAGATATGTATTTATAAGAAATCGTTTAAGCAAATTGCGAAAATTCAGTTTAATATTAAAATGAAAACAATATCGAGGCCTTAGACAAGATATGAACTTGAATAATTGAGAGTAGTTAAGATTACAGATAACACACAGATATGTACTAAATAATTGAGAAAACCGTTTAAGTAAATTGCGAAAGTTTCGTTTAATTATCAAATCAGACAAGATTTGAACAGAGAGTAAGATTGCAGAAACACACAGGTACATACTAATGAGAATCGTTTGAGTAAATTTTGAAAATTCAGTGTAATAATCTCGTGTACGTTGGCCTTACTCCTTCTAATTATGGTTAATTTGCATTACTTGACAATAGGTAGATGCATTATGCATCAGTCAATTCCAGCTGTGCTCACAATCACCTGGTCCTTGTAGCGGTCACTTCCTTCTAAAAACGCGAGACTCACGAGAAAGCGTGAGCATGCTTTCTAGCGTCTCGCGCATTATTAGAGAGCTTGAGATTTGAGGAAGAGAAAATAGATACTCCGCAAAGCTTCACTGTACTTTTGATTTACCAGAAACGTTACTTAGCACTGTTATCTTTATTAAAGGAGGTTAAGCCATCTCCCGATCGCAAAATGATAAAACTTCTAACATCTGATAACCCGTTTCCGCAACTACGACATTAGAGAGCTTTAGATTCTACTAAGTATTGCTCACACGTGAACCAGCGTCATTTTGGCGGGAAAATGTGATAGCCGTCGTCATTCTACCACGAGTTTTAGCGAGAATGTCGTAGTGGCAGGAAAAAGTTATCAAATGTAAAAAGCTGTATCATTTCGCTATCGGGTGAGGGCTTAACCTCCATCAGTATAAATAATCGTACTGACTTTTTTTGGTGAAAAAAAGTAAAATGAAGCTTTCCGGGGTGTCTTTTTTTAGAACACGCGCAAAATCTCGTACACATACCCGTTCTAGTCCTCAAATCTAAAGCTCTATTCCCGCTAAGACTTGAAGTAGAAAGACGACCACTATCACGTTTTCCCGCCAAAATGATGCTGGTTCACGCGCGAAAATCTCGTTCGCGTAGTCGTTCTCGTCTTAGAATCTAAAGGTCTCTATTAATACGGGATGGAAAAAAATGCTACCCAGGTAAAAACCCCGGCTAGTTCCTAAACTGAAAGGTTTTTTATATCTTACCAGTGAGGCGCAGACAAAGTACACAGTGAGCTGTTGTCCAGGAAACTGAATAATCTTGTGAATACGACTTGAATGCATATCCAGTGATCAGATAACCCTAAGGAGAAACAGGGTTTTTTTTTAATTCTATATTTTTCTAGTTCTAAGCCGGTTCGGCCATTTTTCTCCATCTTCATTTTTTGGCATCTTCAAAAAATAATAGTAAAAGTAACGACGTAGTTAGACCTCTTTCACTCTCTTTTATTCTTTAAATCTGAAAAATGAGCATTGAACATAGAAGTTTCGACGGCGTGTCCTTTTTGCCATGTTTCTTATACTATGACATAGATCATCACATTTTCCGCCATATTAATGAATATTTTGTGACCAGGTCTCCTTCAGTTGTTGGACAGGGCATCCTATTCCCAGACTTCCGTGTTTTTTCTTTTTCATTTATTTATTTATTTTTTCATCCGACCGACCGACCGATCCAAAATCAGCAAAGTAACGCGTTAGACGCTACAGGAAAAAAAGGGGGAAATCGGCCTAAAAAAAATTAAAATTAAAAGGTCCCCGCAATTATTTGAGCCAACCTGTACATTATGTAGTAACTTCAAGAAGAAACTAAGGCGGAAAAGGATATTACAAACTACAGTTGAACAGAAGCGTGTTAAAAAACAAGGTGCTAATGAATGTACTTTAATTCGCTGATCTACTAGAAAAACTCAAAACCTTAGTTCTGCAGTAACTGTAAACGGGAAAATACGAAACGAGATATGTATGTTGTTTACATGTATACATAACAGCTTATAACCTGGCAGCTAATTAGTTACAAGCGGGGGTTGTGGGACTAATCAGAAGAATGATGTTTTGGTTTACCAGTAGATGGGCCTGAGAATTGCCGATGAACGGATGCAGAGGGCTGGCCGTACGTTTAGCCGGCCAGCGTCTTACGGTATTTTTGCGTGATTCATTGAATTTAATCGATTTAGTTGTTTTAGTTTTGATTTAGTTCATTGAATTTAGTCGTTTTAGTTGCGTTCTTGTTGCGAAGTTTAATACTGTCCTTACCACATTTAACACAAACATCAGAATGACAGTCAAGGCTTGTGGACCACCAAGTTGAAGCAATAAGTACGCCAAAATAATGTTCACCAACGAGTGAAGGCAAGACCAACCTGTAGCGATAAGAAACGTACGTTACCCCAGTTAATAAATATTTCTTGTCTAAGGCGATAAACGTCTTTCACCCTGAAAGGGAAACTGGCTTGGAAAGCAGAACTCGGAGTAGCCTGAATTTCAGCCGTCTCCTGGAGTCGCATACTCCCCAGAAAGACGAGAATGCGACTCCAAGAGACGGCTGAAATTCAGGCTAAGCTCGGGGCTAAACAGTGGCTCAAGTAACTGATGGTCTTTGGCCTGGCACTCCGAAATTGAATATTTCCTTTGGTGTTCCGTGCACCGCGAAGCGCAAAAGACGACCCTATAAAACGAGGTTAGGGCAAAAAGGATAAAAAATCCCTCCCTTCACCACCCACCCACCCCTAGACGGGGCCCTCACGATCATATGTCACCTCTCGAGCTAGACCTCTCTCCCTGACTCTCCCAACTCCCCAGTCGTCTCTCAGTCTCCTGTTAATATTTATAACGAGAGAAGCGCGGTCAAGGGAAGCGCGAAACATCGTCCCTTTCGATCCAGATGCCCTAATAGACTTCCGCGACCGTTCCTTGGCCGCTCACAAATAATAAAAGACGACTGGGAACGAGTCAGCCTCTCTCCTCCGCTGGGTATAAAAAACAGCATCAAAAAATAGCAAGTGCGCGGTGGACGATGGCAAGAGGCAAAAAGCGGGAGACATGAGCAGGTCACACGACAGAGGCCACCCTTTCTCTCGTTGCCTTTCACATCTTTTTACCCTCTTCCCAGCCCCCCTACGGCAAAATAGGGACCTTAAGCATCGACAACGGCGACGGCAACGAGAACAGCAAAAAAGCAAAGGTTTTTTTGGCAAATAACAATTTTGCACGTGCACCACTCGTTTTTGTACATTTCTTAGCCGTCGTCGCACGACTACAAACATGTAAGTGCCTAATTTCACGATTTGTCGAGGACGGGAACACAAGAAAACAAGTTTCCTTTTCTTTGCCGGCTCTTTGATACAGTCCTTTAGAATTAAACTCCAAAAAAATTTGCCCACAATTGACGAATCAAACGAGATGGAATAAGCGCGATTAAGTTTGAGACCGTGCGACTTCACTTTTTAAGTGATATTTTCGGAGCCGTCGCCGTCGTTGTTGCTTAAGCTCCCTAATATGGCCTCTGCGGAGGAAAGAGTACCCTGGGTAGCCCTATTTTTTTCCGTTTAGCATCATCCGAAAGACCAAAATATTTGGCATTTTCAGAACGTCTTTTTCAGTTTTATTAATTCAGTTTCATCTGAAGAATGATGAGCATTCTGGCAGCATCTCGAAGCATAGAAGTTTCGGTTGTGTCCTTTTTGCTATGAGGGAGATGGCTTATGAACGCCATGTACAACACCTTTTGTTTTTGCCATTCAGAGAAGATAGAAAACTTTACGTCTTGAGGGCCCCTTTTAGGCTTTTGTACATTATGCTTTTGCTTCCCCACTAAAATGCTCCACCTTAATGCTCCATTTTTCCCACTAAAATGCCCGGTCTCCCCAAGAAAGTCACTAAAATGCTCGGATAATGCTCATTATACAAACGGTTTTTTAAATTAATTTCAAAATTTATCACTCACAAAAACGTGCAAGTGTTGCAAGTAACAACGACAACGCCTACAAGTTCATAAATACAGCCAAAAAAAAACAGCTGTATTAGGTTTTTTTGTGAGTTTTAGTCTTCATTTTCTTTAAAAACGCAGGAACTCGTGGGGTATGGGCTCCTGAAAAAAGTTAATTTCTATTTTATTTTCTCAGAAAAATTAATTTTCCGGGGAAAATGCCACTAAAATGCTCGAATAATGCTCAATGCTTTTGCCTCACTAAAATGCTCGAAAAAATGCTAGCATAATGTACAAAAGCCTAGCCCCTTTTGATACCAGCCAATGGCTGACAGGGCTACCCTGCCTAATTAAAGTTGACTTGAGTTTTCCTAGGACCCCCTAGTTTAAAAAGCTTTCAGTATAAATTGATAGATCGTTCAAATCACTATTTCATATTACTCAAAAGGCATTTAATCCACCATTGATATAGTCTGATTCCTTGACTTCTAGGAAACACACAGGTTGAGGAGAGCTCCATCATTCCCCAATCCCATGTAACGCTACAGTTAATCTAGCCTGCGAACAGCAGACGCATTTCCGGTCCTCGCTTCTCTCCCTCCGAAAAATAGCTATTTTTCGGAGGGAGAGAAGCGACGACCGGAAATGCGTCTGCTGTTCGCAGGCTACAGTTAATCGTGACAAGTAAATGATGTATAGATATTCATACATTTTACTTGTCACCTTTTTTGGCAAACAATCTATTGTTGTCGTCATGTACTCTTACCAGACTCTTACATAAATTCATAGACTCTGTACTCTTACATAAATTCCACGAACTTACCAAAACAAAAGAAAGCCAACCAGACGCCACAGATGGTAATAAAAATGTGCTGCAAGGGAAAAAACATTGTCATTAACGCTTAAAAACCTCTGTGATTTTAGAAACAAGGTAACAGGGAAATATTGGCCAAATATGTTAAATCACCTGGATTGTCGCATTCCTCTTGTAACAAAAAGATCTGTAAACAAAGGCCAAAGGTAATCCTAGAACAATGGCAAGAAAATACAATCGCTAGAATTTATTGAACGCGAGAAACGAAAATTGCATTGAAAAAATCAGTTCCCATTTTGAGCTCATCTTGCATATTAAGTAAACACTGGATTATAACCTCAACAGGTCTGGGACTTTCGAACCTACCGGGAACAACAGAACCCTCGTATGAAGTACAAAGTTCTAATATCACCCTCTGCCATCTTGATCATTATTTTTGCCTTGTATCTCGGTTTAGATTTACTACGATATGAAACCTAGATGTAAACTTATGACTCCTATCTGTTGTAACTGGGTAAATTAACTTTGTGCGTAATGAGTGTATAACCCAGTGAGACTACAATATCAATAAACATTTTAATCATTATCTTATGGTTTAATGTTTTATGCCGACGATTAATTATTAGAATTTCCACACCCTAAAGATGCGTTTCGGTTGACAAATTTCACCGTCAAGTATCACTGGACTTGCTCTGGACTTCAGTAAGCCGTTGCTTGAACGAGGAACAGAACTTACCGGTCAATAAGCCGACCATCAGTCGCAGTACAGCTTCCGCGACTCCAACCTTCCGTGCAACATTACCCATAACATTCCCGATGTCGCTACTTTCGGGGGACATTCTTGGCTAAATGTACTCGCGAAAAGAGTCTGTAAACTTGTTTTCAACTACGACGATGGTGTCGTCACCTGATTAGACTTTAACGGGCAATATAAACAAGTTCAAACACCCGAGCAACAAGCCATCGCAGCACCTAAGACGAATGAACACTGAACTGTCAAAAAACGCACGCCTGTTTGGTCTCGTTCGTCACGCAATTCTGTCACGCCAGTCTGTCTGTAGTGGGAAACCGATCCGATCGCAAAGAATTTTACAGTCAAACCAAGTCAAGCGTACCCCCCAAGATTGTATCAGTGAATTGATTATTTGACAAATGAATCCGTTAGTCGTTCCCGTAACTTGTGTCAAATTCAAAGCTTGCATGCGTAATGAGCAGTGAATATTCTGAATATTTTACAAGAACTTCTCTGTATTTGGTCAGATTGGAAATCTTTGAATGGATTAAGCTTCTTAGAAGACATTTACATCAATTTCAGGAAAATGGAGCTGGTAGAAATTTCATAACTGCCTCGCGTGTGAATTCACGGCTCATTACGCATACAAGAATGCAGAGATCAATCTGAAATTTACAACTAGCAACGGATTCAACTTTTGAATAATAAATTCATTAATGGGTTCTTGGGGGGTACGCTTGACCTGGTTTGACTGTAATATCTCAAATAGGATTTATTGATTAGTCTGAGTAGCCTGAGAAAACAGACGACATTTGGCGACGCCACCGGTGGCTAGAGTCTAAGCAGTCTCAAAAAGTATTAAATCGTAAAACCAAGCCAGATTTGGAAAATTAAAACCTCTGAAGTTTGGCCTCTTCATATGAGCCCGGTTGACCGGGCTGGCTCGGTTACCGGGATGAATTGTGCCTTGGGTTCATATGAGAAATTTTAGCCCGGTTTCCGAGATGAGAAAAGGTCAAAGATCCTGGGTACGAGTTCTGGCGCCAAATTTGGGAAACAAAGCAAACATAGCGAAACACAAAAATTTTAACTTTCGGGCCTATCTTAGCATCGGTAACTCTTAAAGCTGTATCACTGCAGTTAAATGGGATACTTATGATGTGGAAAACACAGCAGACAATGCAAGACGATGCCATCCGGACCGCCAGAATTCATCCCGCCGTTCATCCCGGTTACCGGGATGAACGGCGGGATGAATTCTGGCGGTCCGGATGGCATCGTCTTGCATTGCCTGCTGTATTTTCCACATCATAAGCATCCCATTTAACTGCAGTGATACAGCTTTAAGAGTTACCGATGCTAAGATAGGCCCAAAAGTTAAGATTTGTGTTTCGCTATGTTTGCTTTGTTTCCTAAATTTGGCGCCAGAACTCGTACCCAGGATCTTTGACCTTTTCTCATCTCGGAAACCGGGCTGAAATTTCTCATATGAACCCAAAGCAAAATTCATCCCGGTAACCGAGCCAGCCCGGTCAACCGGGCTCATATGAAGAGGCCCTTACTGAGATCTCGGTTGGAAAAACCGAGATCTCGGGAAACGAGCCAGCCCGCCCTCTCATATGAACACAACGAAAATTTTACAAAGGATTTAGAGGTGAGGCGAGATCTCGGAAACCGGGCCAGCCCGGTCAACCGGGCTCATATGAAGAGGCCCTAAGGCTCGTTTCAAACGTCGTGCTACTGCCGTGCCGAACTTTAATTCGATCAATTGAGTTCGACTATAGCACGTCAGTAGCCCGACGTTTGAAACCAAGTCGTGCTACTGCCGTGTATCACGGCAAGCCTTGCCGTGTTACACGGTAGTAGCTCGACTTGGTTTTAAACGTCGTGCTACCGCCTAGCCTCCCACGCAGGCGTTTTTAGGGGAGCTCGTTTTTCATCCCTCCCTAGTTTTTAGGGGAGCTCGTTTTTCATCCCTCCCTCCGGTAGGGAGGGATGAAAAACGAGCTCCCCTAAAAACGCCTCCGTGGGAGGCTAGCTACCGCCGTGCCGAACTCAATTCATAAATTATAAATACATTAGAATACATTTAAAAGTTTGCTAAACCGTTTCTATATTTTTGTGTTGTGTTTTCGGCAACAGCCGGTCTATTCGATTGAATTAAATTCGACGACTGCCACCAAGTCGTACTAGTGTCGTGCTGCAGTCGAGCTACAGTCGAGCCAGCTTAGATCGGCAGTAGCACGACGTTTGAAACAGGCTTAAGCAAGTATTCTGCACAGTCTGTCTGAGAGGCCTTAACCACTAGACCGCGAGTTTCTTTTTGACGATCCCAAAAAGGTTTTTGGGCATACGGGGTTTACCTCATTCAGTATTTCAAAGCAATATGGAGGCGAAATTCAAGATTGAAGACACGGGATGAGGAAAACCGAAAAACATCCCTTCGGGATCTCTGGATTGGGCGAAAATTTGAACAGGCCGGATGACGAGAGTGAAGGACTCTATTGGGGATCCTACTTTATCGCTGGCAGCGCGTAGCTCTGAGGAGAGATTAGGGACCTTAAGCAAAGACGTTTTTGAGCGACGCACGTCAACCGGAAGTGAGGCTTCTCCCTTTTTATATGCCTCGACGCTAACAAACTTTTATTGCTGAGTTTCTTTTCTCTTTTAAAGACGATTTACCCGAGAGTTTCAACCAAACCGCTCCCCAATGATGCAAAAAGTCCACTTCCGGTTGACGTCCGTCGCTCAAAAACGCTGTTGCTTAAGCTCCCTAAAGACAAATGCTCGCGGACCTCTAGGTGTACCTCTAAAAGAGACCATATTACACCGCAGTGTCAAGGGCATTCGCTTTTTATAGATGTTTCTTTGTACGCACATCCCCCGGGCGGAGCACAACCCTGAATTAAGTTGTTGTTATTGTTTTTCGTGGGGGAGGGAAAGGAGGGTGCTATTCGAGAGGGGCGCTTGTTTGATGAATATTGTGGTCTAGGGAAAGGGCGCTTATTAGGAGGAGGGCGCCAATTAGATCGTGGGCGCTTATTCGAGGAAATATTGTTAAAGCCGGAAATAAACTCAATCTCTTGATGATCAGAGGCTAGACTTTCTGCAGTCTGGCTATATATCAGCCTCGTTCCCAGTCGTCCTTGGCGATTTCGGATATGACTTCACCTGTCAAGCTTGCCTAACCGAGCCGGAACGCCTAGAGACTAGGCTGGACAGAGGCCATTTTATGCATCAGCAAGTGTACCCTAGCCTGGGACCATGCAGCGAAGTGGGGGAAAGGCAAAAACCGGGGTGAAACAGCAAAAAAGAAATCGGTGAGCAAAGCGAGCCGAGCGGTGGTCTAAGCGGGGGGGGAGGGCGTTTGTTTCCTCTCCCCAGACTACTGCGGAGCCCAATGCGCAGACTGGTTCCAGGCTAGTGTGTCCGGATTTTACGAGTCAATAATGCCCCGCATAATTCACCAGAATCGATTTAGTTAAATAAGTTGAACACTGGAAGATATAACATACATATAAGATTTTATTCTTCAGTTAGGACAAGAAGTCAAAGAAACGAAGTTTTCAGACAATATATTATAACACTTTTCAAAAGTAAAAATAAAAAGATAAGAGGTACTTTACAGTCTCAGCCAAGTAAGGAATATCATGCTCTTTTTCGTGTTCTTTAAAGTGAATTTTCGGAAGTAAAGAAGATTATTGTGGCACAAGCTACGACAAGGTCACACACACGCTTTGCGTGTGAGAGACAGAGACGCAAAGAAAACATGACAATTGATGCGTCCTAGCTGCGTAACGCAGTCATCTAAGAAACAGGACTGCGTATTGAGCCGTATGGGGATGAAGTTGCTAGGAGATACAGTCTTGGAGACAGAATGAAACGGAACAGCAGACCCTCACCCCCCCCCCCCCCCCCTACCTTAAATCAAGAATGAAGCCGTGCGAAAGAGAAAACCCAAACGCGCCATATTAACATCCTTGATATGGGGGGGAGGGAATAGGGTCTAAGAAATCCACCTTATTATTTTGTCCAAGATTGTATATCTAAAAAAAAAAGCTTGACGCGGGTTACGTAAAATGGAGAAGAGTTGCAGGCGAAATCTATCAAACTCCTCTTATTAGCACGTTAATATCCTTAAAACTGGTAAAAGAGAAAAAAGGATCTTTATATACAAATGATTAATACGCGGAGATAGTTGGATCCTCAGTTCTCTTTCTTTGACCTGCAAAATAAAAAAGTTGATGCATCGGTTTTATTTACATGCCACATGTTCCACAGCGCAATAGAAAAATTGAGCGTGCATAAGCTGTTATAACATTATATTTTCCTCAGACATTTGTTTGCGCCAACCCATTCTCGTAATATTTGCTTTACAACCTCTGCGACGAGACTAAGTTAAGGGAGATCAAGCAACAACGTTTTTGCGCGACGCACGTCAACCGGAAGTAGATTGTCTCTGCTCCTCGGCCGTGATTTTGAACACCTTCTTGGCCAGATCGTCTCTATAAGAGTAAAGTCACTTAGCAATGTGTGGTTCCAGAAAATATCCATACCCCCCCCCTCCTCCCACGGAGGGTAACAGAAATTCCAAAGGGGAGGGGAAGGGGGGGCAAAAGGTGGCAATTTCTGCGCTCTACTGTCTAAACGCCTGGAACAGGCTAGTTATTTATCTATTGCTTGTTACACAATATATTGTGGTATTCAATGTAATGTGATCATGTTCGTATAAGCCTGCTTCTAACATGTTTTTCACTGAAAGGAGGTATTTGACGTTCACTGGTTTGAGAAATGGCATCACTTGTGTCATGTACGGCCGTACCAACTTCATGGTTCTCAGTGACTTATCGTTAATAATAAACTAAGAAAGACCCCTACAAGCTAAGGCAAAATTGAGATCATCTAACACTGTATTAACATAAGAAAAAAAATATTTTTTCCCATTTTATCGCAGAAACAATTATCTTTCGCATAAAGTATTCTGCAACGGCTTTTTTGACGGAAATATCTCTCCAGGGGGTATCCAACCAAGTTGGAAAATTTCAGAAATTCCAGGGGTTGGGGGAGGGGGTATGTCAAACACCCCCTGGTGGTGCAGAAAAAAGTGCCCTCCGTGGGGTTGGGGAGGGGGGGTATGGATATTTTTGGAACTACACAATACAAATTTGGTAGCTTCAGACAGAAAAAAGGTCACTTTCCGAATAATAGCTGTCCCTCGATTAATCGCCTCCCTCGAAAAATCGCCTCCCCTCCCCATCTTAGACGGAAATTTTTAAAATAATCGCCTCTCTCGAATTATCGCTCCTTCCCCTACCCCTCTCGCCATCATCTCTTTCTTTTATTCCCTTAGCTACACCTGTTTGCCCAGAGTTCTGATTAGATCATAGTAAGTCTAAGTCCGATGTGATTGGCCAGAATAACTACTCTGGTTTTTGTGAAACTAACACAACAATTGCTCTAAGTCTTACCTGTCCTTGTCACCGCGAGTCATCTTCTTAAAAACAGGATAGATTATTATGGGATATAAGGCATGCCATGTAAGGACGACCACGGGAACAATATAGTAAAGGCTCCACCAGATCTAAATTTTTAAAAAAAGAACATGAACCGGGGCATTGTGACAAAAGCACTGCCGGAAAAGGAAGATAATTTTTTGAACTAAGGTTCAAAATTGAGTACTTAAAACTTGGGACGGCTAGTGGGAAAATCGTAATAATAATAATAATAATAATAATAATAATAATAATAATAATAATAATAATAATAATAACGTCTTTATTAAAAAGCATCCGATAAAATTACATATCTGATGTTACAGTAAAAATATATATTGATAGAAAAGAAAATTACAATGATTAAGACGAATAAAAAAGATTAAATTGATTAAAAATACATATGGGGTATTTACACAGCTAGATTATATTTAAAAATTAATCTATTAAAAAAGCTATCTTTGAAACGTTCAGGCTCGCGACCGTCGTAAATTTTACGAGTTCAATCACAAAATAACATTTCCGGGTTCAGCTGATGGCCCTTTTTTTAATCTTAAAGTTGTGTATTGGCTGTGGCGCGAGACTGGATGCGATACAGTAGTTAAAAGAGCTACATTACCTCTTGTAACCACCAACTAAAATGACAAGACTAACATTCCGCGATTCTGAATGAATTATATCATTAAACATCCGTTCGGTTTTCTTAGTAATTTTCTAAGTGGTAAGTAAATGATGTGAAATGCGGGAAAACACATCATCTTCATTCTCTGTTTCATTCTTTTCCCAGGTTAAGATGAACACAACAAATTGGCCTGTTTCCAATGTACGGGTCTCCGTAGCTCAGTTGGTAGAGCACTGCAGCGCTAGCGCAGAGGCCATAGCTTCGAATCCCGTTGAAGCCCTGAAGGTTTTGGACGGGTTTATTTGCTATTGCGAAAATTGCGATTACAACTGCCATAGCCATATCTTCATATAAATTTTGTGCAATTATTAATTGTTTGAAAATTTGGAAGTTTCCTCGGTCTGGCCCACAAGATCTTACCTTATTTTAAATGGCAGAGAAGGTTTTACAAATTGATCTAATTACTGTAATTCAACAACATTCAGCAACTTTCTAATCACTGAACTTTCTCAGCCTCGTACTTTCAAAAATAGAAATTAAAGGGTTTTACAGCAAGCAAATACAACCGTATATCTTCTCTCTTCACCGCTAAGAACGAAGCGTCTCTAGCGGGGCGGAGCGAGGATAGACAGCTGTATTCGCAGACTAAGAGTTTTCTTACCCGATGGAATCGTTGAAAGCTAAGCAAATTAAAAGCCACATTACAGTATCCAAGACCAAACATCATAATGAACCAATACCCTGCAATAACAGGGATTTTGACGAATGCAGGCGTCGCTGCTAAAGGCTTCTGGGCGACTGTGTAACACATGTTGGTTACCTGGTAAAGAAAGGGGTAGAACATCAGCGAAAATAAGCAAACAGCAAAGTGCTCTTAATTTTCTTATTAAACTGCTAATAGTCCAGCTTCGAGTTCCCCATGATCGTTGAATGAAAGCACTGGAGACACTTTTGAACAGGGTTAGCCTCTACCCGAAGTAAATATATTCACAAATTCCAGCGAGATGAGGACCCTCTTACAACTCAGTCTATTATTTATTTTCGATGTACAGACACCTTCCTGTCGGTCACGCAAATATTTTATTTGAGGTCGAAGCTAACTCTCTATCAATGAGTCATTAATGTTTGTACTCAGCGGTAATTTTTTCATCACAAAAAGGGCCTTTTAAAAATTTTGCTCATACATATGGCCATTTTGTGTGGAGAGAGCTTAGGCTGTAGTTAAAAAACTGAACCTCAAAAGGATCATTTACGCGTAGATGAAAGTCTAACCTGTTTCTCCATCAAGATGATGACAAATTCTAAAAAGAAGCAGATAAAATATCCCACAAATAATCCATGCCAAACTGCAAGGAACATTAGCGTCAAGAAGTGAGACAGATTCTTGTTCCCGAGGAAACGAAGTCGTTTGAAGACGTATCTACAATAGAGTCAAAACAGTTTTATCAGACTGAGAATTTGCCAAAACGGTGCTCTTTTTTAATTTGAAAAGAAACGCAAAAGAAAAGATTCATTTTGCAAAGACTATTTCTAATACTGAAGCAGCTGAGTGGAACATCGGTATAACGAAGATATCCACGGATTTGGGACGGCATTCAATATGGCTTCCTCTTTCGCGACAGTTTCAGAAGACGACATTTTAGCAACAAATGAAGCAGTTGTACCAAAAAATAAAAGAAAGCGACGAAATTTGGCTTGTCGGTGTTTACTGGTAGGTAGAAGTGTATTTCCTCACTTTTTTTGTGACAAAGACGTGAAAATGCAACTGACAAACCTCGGAAACACATTTAAGTAAACCAGGCTGTTACTTCTTTGCACCGGAAGGATAAACGCATATGAGTAAAAATTATCTACACACCTGAATACCCATTTATTTGTATTGATGTTGAAGGAATCGATACATTGCTGAAAAATAAAACAACGAGTATCAGCGCTGAGAAGTGATCTTTTCTGTACTTATTGGTCTGGTTCCCCAATCGGGTAAGATGAAGCGCATCAAGTGTTCTGACTGACTACGCAAAAGTGCAAGATGGGTCCATCTTGCTCGCTCGGTATTTCCCTTCCTTTACAAGGAAACATTTTCTTCATTGGCCATCCTTTATTGACCAATTGCTCGGTCTTTACCATAAATTAAGGAAACAACAACAAAAACAACTTTATTTGTACCCTACAATGATTTACATGAAACAAAAAAAAAATTAGACAAAATATGAAGAGAGTACAGGTTGCCCATAATAACCATTGAGGGCTAAAAAGATAGGACAGCCTTACTCAGGTTATTTAAAAATTATTATGCTAAAGAGTCAGATAACGCACACCACACACGCCATCTTGCCTGACCGCTGACCGCTGAAAGAGGCGCAAGCGCAAAGCGATCCAAAGAAAGTACCAAACCTCACCTGGAAAGTATACATAGTTTCATAAACCGAAACCTTGATATTTCTTAGTCCATCCCACATCACTTTACCGTCTTTTGTCCGACCGTTATAACTTAGTCCTGATATAATGCAACTTCCTTCCTGAAGAACCAACAAATAAAAACTACTGTCAGATAGAAGCCATGTTGTAGTCTGTAAGCAACGTGGGTATAGTAAAATCGTAGGATCTGTGAGTGAGACATTACGATCCGACAACGGCGAAGGCCATGAAAACATCGTTGAAAAATAGACTTCGCATCCTTTAACTTTTTCGCGATTATCCCAAGTCACCCAGATACTTAAAAGAAGGGAATTTATGTTGGAGCTGAAGAAAGGGAACCCCCCTTCGCCTCAGACAGAGATGACAAAATTTATAGCCTTTTTGTTCCGTTCTAAAGTGAACGTCAAATTTGGCCATTTCACGTCGTAGTTGTGCAGGGACGGCAAAGAAATGTACAAAAAAGCGCGCTGCACGGGCAAAGTTGTTGTTCTACACACTAAACCTATTGCTTTTTTAAAGTTCCCGTTGCCGTCGCCGTCGTAGTTTCGTAGGGTCCCTATTAAGTAACTGAAGAAAATGTAGTCGAACCTCCCTTAAGCGAATACCCAGCAGAAGATTTAGACCCGTTCCAAACGTCGCGCTACTGTCGTGTCCAACTCAAATGAATTTGACCTGGCAGTTGCACGGCAATAGCTCGGGAGTGGTTTCAAACGTCGAATTTAATTCAGTCGCGCCAGATTTAAAAGAAAGAAAACGTTGCAGTCAGGCGCAGTAGAGTCAAAACACTTAAACATAATTATACATTTTCATAATTTATGAATTGAATTTGATATGGCAACAGCACAACGTTTAAAACCGAGCCATGCCACTGCCGTGTAGCACGACAGACCCTGTTGAATTTAATTGCCGTGTCGAACAAAATTCAAGTTGCTGAACTGAATGATTTTAAACGTCGCACCACTGCCGTGCCAAATTCTATAAATTGAGTTCGGCACGGCAGTAGCACGACGTTTGAAACAGGCCTTAGTGTTCTCTTGGGAGAATAGAACCACAGGAGGTTCCTTTCTAGAAAAGTTCCAGACACATCTATATTTTGAAAGGGAATTGTTTTGCCTGCATATCTATTGTAAGTTACGATATGCGTAGTTTCACACAGATCAGACCATGCATCAAGCGGTCGCTTACAAGGGGTTAAAACAATGGACAATTGTAAAGCCGTCACCCCCAAAAGTGGTCGTGGTCGCTGATGAGAGGTGGTCGTTAACGAGAGTTTCGAAGTATAAAAACAACAATGATAATGTAATTTAGTCATAAGTATACTGCTTTAATTGGGAAAATACTGGTGTTTTGAAAAGTTGGTCCCGTACGGGAGGACCTACCAACATCCACCCTATCTCCAACCCCCTCCCCCTCTTCCCCTGTCTTCCCTACTGCCGAGTACCACTCAGTAAGGAGTACTCTTCCTGAGAAGAGACTAACAGTGACTTCCTTAAAATCTCTAGTAAATTGCATAATCTATGTTCACGTACGACTGGGTTAGTGTTGCGTCGAATTGGACTATGGAGCTGTTTTGGGGGACGCTATCACTTCTTTTATTGACGAATACAAAGTTGCGCGGGAAACCTGGTGATAATTCTTCCCATGGTACATTTTGATGCAACACCGTCCCCGCACCAAACCCAACCACATGATCCGGCAACGGGGACGACAACGAGAACGACAAAAAAGTAATACGTTTAGTACGCAAAACAATAACTCGGCACGCACATCACACTTTTCACCTTTGTACATTTTTTGCCGTCACTGCATGACTACGACGTGAAAATGCCTGATTTTAAGTTTTACAGAGAACGTAAACAAGCAACGATGAAGCTTTCTTTCTCTTTTTAAGGAAGTAGTTCTTAGAAATTAAACTCCAGGAGAGTTCGCTTACAACTGACAAACTACGTGAGCTGAAATAATCGCGACGAGGATTGTACGAACGCGTATTCACGTTTTAAGCGACGTTTTCGCCACCGTCGCGTTCTTGGATCTTAAGGTCCCTAACACGCTGATGAAAAATGTTATTTCTGACGAATGAGCCCGCGAAGAAGGCAGAAATAAATATTTTGACGGCACGAGATACAACAGGGCCTGGGTTCTAGGCCGGGTGCACCATGGGTAGCCATATCGGGGGTATATAAAGCTGCGTATATCACGTGTACGTCATCTAGGCTTCTGAACCAACCTCTCTTTGGTTTTTTCTTTTATTTTTGTTTTTTGGCTTTTGTTTTTTGTCCTTTTTAGGAGCAGGCTATTCTCTATTTCATTGTAAAGTCCCGTAGGAAGGGCTTTGAGCTTGAGCCTTGGTTCCTACCCAGATTTCCTGCCCGCATTTTTTCCCTACGGGGTTTTTTTGGGCAGGTTTTTTCTGGCCTCCGTCTTACCACACTCGTTTCTGTTGTAAGCGGTAGCTCAGCTCTGCTAGTTTTCTTATCTTATGTACTTGTTTGGTTTTCACAGTTGTCTAGATGTTCCTTTACTTAATATATTTACGTTAGATGTATATGAAATAAATCACTTGGTTTTTTTATATGTTTATTTTTTATGTATGCTTAGTTCAGCTGTCCGGGGACCGCTCTTTAAGTGGCGAGATATGTCTAACTTGACGCAGTTTGATCGCTTACATTGTGACAGACTTCTTGTAAGGGTTGTTAGCCATTTGTTTACTCTTGTTTTCGTACCCTAGCCTTTTCTGGTAGCCTAACTGGCAATTGGCCTACATGCCTTGTTGGGTACGTTAGTGAACGATTCTAAGTTCTTTCCCGGCGCTCAGCCTCTGCTGTCCTTCAGTGTTCCCTGTCCCAGTTATTCGTTGATCAGAGTTTTATTTAGTTTCCCCAGCCTAACTGGCAGCCTAACTGGCAGCTTTACTAGCAGTCTAACTGACACTAAGTCTGCGTGCTTAAATGGGGGATTCAGGTCGATATCGACCAGGTGTAGCGGTTCTTTCTTTTTGTGAAAGCTAGTTTATTTGCGAGTGTTGTACATTAGTTATTTATCTATTGCTGTATTTTCGCACTATGCCTGCGTGCTTATTTGGGGGATTTAGGTCGAGATCGACCGGTTATAGAGGTTTTTCTTTTTGCTTAGCCTCTGTGCTCCTGTCGTGTTCCCTGTGCCAGCTATATGTTGTCAGAGTTTTATTAATTAGTTTACCCAAAATAACTGGCAGCCTAACTGGCACTAAGCCTGCGTGCTTAACTGGGTGACTCAGGTCAAGAGCGACCATTTGTAGCACGAGTTTTTTCTTTTTGTGAAAGCTAGTTTACGAGTGTTGTACATTAGGTATTCACCAGTAATCACCTTTTATTGTATTTACATAAGTACTTTTAAGGTTGGTTCTCGCCAAGCCGTCCCAAAATAAACTTATTTGCCTTTATATTTTGTCTGTTGATGTTGAGTAGTGGAGTCAAAATACACACAATTATTTGGGAATAAAAGTTCCTGCTTACCGAAAGGCACCAAACAGCCAAATACTTCATAAGAGCTAGTTTGCTGAAGAATATAACGAACCAAGCTTTACCAAGCAATGAGAACCTCTGCGGACAACAAAGCAGTGCTCAAGATTAAACACGCGTCACGGTACATAAAGACTAACTCATCATTTTATGAAGGATATTCAGCGTAATAGTATTGTATATCTATAAGCTAAGCAGGGCTCGGAAAAAAATTGAATCCCAGATTGTCCTTTGGACTAGCAGCCCTCACAATTTGCTCACCCGAAGTCACTTCTTGATCTTCTTAATTAATGAGTTTGTTAAAGAATGACTTGACTGGACACTATGGCACTCGGCAAGTAATCTTTAAAGGTTACCAATCGAGCAGGGAATGTACTTGTCAAAGACTACCGGACGGAACAATTTTTGAGCCCTGCTAAGTCACTCCAGCTCTCGTGGGGTGACCACACAGACTACATCGTCTGGCGCAAAATATCGGCGAAGCTCGGCATGCTTTCTAAAGCGTGCAAGGTCATTCCGCGTGAGTCGTGTTTAACACTTTATAACGCCATGATATTTCTATTGCGCTGTCGTATGAACCACCCTCACTTTTGTTATACCTAGTTGTACCATTTTTTTATCTTTATTTGTCTTGTGTGTTGCTGTTTTTTTCTTTTTAATCAGGGCCCCATTCAAACCAGCCACGCTAAACTGGGCACCCCTCACTACATATTGTTTAAAATTAAATAAAATATAATAAAATAAATAAATAAATAAATAAAAATAAAGTAGATGCCATGGTCAGTAAAGCCAAATACCAAAGCCCTAAACTGGCTGTGTTGTACGCTAAATTTGTTCTCAGTTTAAACCAATGTTAGACCTACGTTACCAGTGTTAAAACCATCACAAAAAGCCAACCTAAATAGGATCATGGATAGGATGTATGGGGTATGTACTATATCTAAAAACCGGAACACCGGAACAACTCGGAAAAGACACTGGACCCGCCTGGAAAACCTGGTAAACTGGGAATTATTAAAATTAAAGAGGAAAATAGATCTTACCCTTATCTATAAAAAATAAATGTTCAAGATTTTCTCTTTGTTTTATTTATTTCACGAGTTCATAGTGGCTGATCTCTATTCCTGGTTTTTGCACATGCGATTGAACAATTATTTTTTAACCTGGGAACAGATTTTACCTAGATCACAGGTACACTTTTTCGTAACTATATACTGTGGATTGTTATAACTTGTCAAGAGGACAAGTACAACTTATTACAAAATGGCGCTCAAGCCAAAATCACACTGTTATGACACCCTTAAAACGTGACACGATTGAGTTTTAAAACTGACCTGGAAGTCGTCTGATAAAAGATTAGTGACTGATAGGTAAGGTTCAAATGCAGCATAGAGACCAAGGTACATTACACCAAGAAACATGCGCTTTAAACCCTCTGATACCCTACAAGATAAAGGGAAAAACAAATGCTTAGATGCGTTTAAGTACAAATAAAAGGGCCTGTGTCACGGTTGTCTAGTTTATTTTTTAATATTGCCAATTAAGCGGCGTTGTTGGCCATGGAACTCAAACTTAGTGAAGACAGTACTTGTAAATAACAAAATCACAGCTTTGAGACGAACAAATGTGTCTCACAAGCATATTTATCTCAAAAGCTACAAATAACAAAATGAACTTTAAGAAACTGTTAGGCTAGCAAGTTTTCAAGAGTCACCAACCTCGTCCCCAGGGCTCTTCCCACCCCACCCATTTATTAAGCCGGAAAAGCCCTGGGGACGAGGTTGAAGAGTCACAATTCCAATCCCTTTTAATCTTCTTCAAAGTTTTACATCGCGCGATCGGTGCCTTCTTTGTATTTTTTTGTACTATCTACACCTTCCTCTAATGTTTTGGGTTCAGATCACAGGTTACTCATTTTGGTGGAAGTTCCTAATATTTGTGACACAGCTCCTTTAAGGGGTTGACCATTTAACTTTTGAGGGGGGTAGGAGTGATCTGGTTTGGGTAAGAATTTTTTTCCCAATCCTCTGGAGATAAAATTTTTTTCACTGGTATACAACGGTGTAAGATTTTCTTACCAGCATTATACCCCATGAAGGATTTTTTTTTTCAGTGCAGGATATTGTTTTCCCCAGGTATTTCTTTGCAAGATATTTTTTCCCCCGAACTCAGTCTGCAGGCTTTTTTTTTTTCTGAAATCACCCAAACCCCCCACCCCCCACCCTCAAAAGTCAGTTGACCGACCCCTAACTTAGGCTCCGTTCGCGCCGGTTAAAAACTCGTGCGTTTAGGCGATCCGTTTACAACGAGCCAAGTTAACCTTACGAAAATTTACGCCCCATTGACACCAACTAAACGTTTTAATTAAATCAGGTTTTAAAGAATGAAAAACAAGGCTCAGTTCCTCGAAACATGGTTAAGTTTAACCCAGGATTAAGCCAAATTTCGCCACGGTTTTCTCGTCTAAGAACATGCAACTCGAGGTTACAAAATACTGTTGAGACTTTACTATGAGATACAGTAAAGGAAACGCAAAATGTTCGTCTTAGCAATGCATAGGAATGTAAAATACAAAAACGGAACAAAATTTTAATCCTGGATTGACGCCAATCGGCCTTTTCCAGACACGGAAAACTGGAACACAGGTTTTCACAGAGGATTCAATTTAAACTCAACATGTTTTGTAATTTGCACTAAATTTTGTAATTAACTTAAGTCAGTAAGCAGCTTTCATGAAGGAAACGATTTTAAACCATGTTTAACTAAACAGTCTTTAAACATGTTTCAGCTTTGGTGTTAATGGGGCTTTAGACGCATAGCATGTAAAGCTTTGTGGGTTATATATCAAATCACTTAATTGTTTCAGTATTTAATTATATCTACTCTGTCGATTCAACCGGCATTTTTCCTTTGGAAAATGTACGATTCAAGTTCCTTCATGTTAAGGTACCATTACCGTGAATTGTTGTCATCCTTTTTGTCCACCAGAGTTCCATCCACAAATGACAGGTATGCCTTGATTTGAAACTGCAAGAGAAGTGACACATACTGTATAAGAAAAAAAGACATACTCAAAACACCTCTCGGCAACAAACGACTCCCAAGGAAAAACAAATATATAAATTGATAATAATGTTAACAACCTTTTCTTATTCAGCATTGAACATTGCTGGATCATGTTACAGGGGAAGTTTACTCCATCGCAAGGCTAAAAGCAGCCCCGGAATTTTTACACCTACCCATTTAGAGTCTACTTAAAACTATGTACATGTTACCGGTCAAATTTGATTACTGGTAACCTTTGATTTAACCTAGGTTGATTCTCAATGTCCTTTGTCTTCTAGGGAAAATTTGGTTAGTATAACGTCAAGCTGGTCTCATCTGCGTACATCCTGGTCTGTAAATACAGCGACAAATTTATGGTATTTAAGTCATTAATCTTTTATTTTTCTTACAAAAAACGAAGAGTTTCACCTTAAAAAAAATCCTCGATGGAGATATTATAAGTTTAGCCTAATTTCTATACTAATGGGAAGAAACATTATTCCTGCTTCAACTGCTTGGCTTTCTTCCAGTTGTTTTCCACTTCCTCTATGATGGTTCTATCTGATTTCCATGTTTTGTGTTGATGGGAAATTGTGACACGCAAAAATGTGTGAAGATATTATTCCTCAAGTGGCCAGCATCTGTGCAAATTTAATGGAACTATAGGAAGTACTTTGGGACACCAACATGGCTGCCGTTTCATTGTTTTGTAACACCAATATGGCCGCCGTGACATCACGTGAAAACGCTCTTAGGACAGGTTTTGGTTTTATTCAAGTACAGTTTAAGCTAGATACAGCTAGACTAGACTATGAGCAGTCTCTCTTAGGACATCGAGCAAAACGCACGAGACACGCAAATGACCATGCGTGTGACCGAAGGCACGACATGGGAGAGGCACCTCCTTTCTCGTGTCTCGCCGCCCCACGCTCGCGTGCTCGTGTACTCCTAAATCTGAAGAAAAAGAGACACAGCTCACAGTGTAGATACAGACCCCTGACAATTAAATTCCTTGTTTGTGTTATCACATGGCATGAAATTACCTGTGGGCCAACTAAAAATCCACCATAAAAATAAGAAAGGCCAAGCATCTGAAAAAGGAAAGAACACAGCATTAACTTCACTACACATCTCCTAATCCAAGCATAAATAAATGGGTCGAAATTATAAAACTTTTAAATTCAGTGGAATCAAAATTCTTCAAAAAACATGTTAAGGTTTCTATCATAGTAGCTGGACTTTTGAAAACAGAATAATATTTCTTGTGAAAGTTTTGGGCCCAGGAGTCATTTCATAAGCAGGTTGAGCAAGATCATCCAGGTGAACAGTCACTGTCAACAACAGTCCTATTCAGGACTATGTTCCCCTGGACAATCATGCTCAACCTACTTAAGAAGAATATTATTATGAACTACACATATAGTTAAAGAATTAGGCTATCTGACCAGAAAAAAGACCAGACCATGAATTTTTCTATTCCAATAGGCCTACAGGATGCGTGACTGTGCAACACTCTTGAAATTGAAAGTACCTCTAACCTGGACTGTCACATTAAGAACTCAACATAAAAAAAAAAAAACATGTGTAGTCTGTTACCTGTAGAAGGGTGGGAGGTGTTGCAATGGCAGTAGTCTTAAAATCTGCAGACAATTTCTCCTACGAGAGTTAAAAAAACAATCCATTTTACCATTAACTCTAATACACTGTATACAATACAATGTACTACAAGTATATACCTTTCCAGTGCAGAAATATTTTGTAATGTTGTATCTCTTAAGTTGATGGTATTATATTAACCACAATAAACACCTAATAAAATCATGTACAGTTGTATTATAAGTTACATGACTTGTAAGTTCAAGAAACATAAAACTTTCTGGTTTTTTTGTCGTACCTGGTCTTGGTTACCATCATAGTAGTCCCAGGCCACACCTACATGCATCAAAACAAACAATTAACTATCTTTCAGATGTTATTCTTTCCATTAATTTAAAAACTTTTCCACTGGAATGGCCAAAGATTATGTTTCATTTGCTTTTCATGCAGATTTCTTGAAAACTTTTTGAACAGGGTGAACAACCATGGCCTTTGACTACTGGCACCATAACAGCAAGCCACTCTGATGCCGCATACAACTCAACCCTAAAGCCAGCAGTTTCATTGAAATCAAGAAGAAAAAGGGTTAATTTCCCCTCCCCACCAGGGACTGGGCATGCACTAACAGCTAGATTTAAAGTTTCTAAACATTTATTTACAACTTACTTATAAGCCTCAGTGTCAGAATACACTGTGGTGTGGTCCAGTTCACATCATAATCTCCTGACGCATAGTATGCATAACTTGTCAACAAATATCCCTGTAAGAGGAAGGACATGTAAAAAAAAGTTATCAATAAGTCATGCAAACGAAACGAACCAAAACTGACACTTTTTGGGTAAGGGTACAGGAGTTAACTCAGTTGGCTATGGTTGCATAATTTCTGGCCAGTTTCTCAAATGCAGTCTAAAGACTCTAAAGAGAGGGAGAAGTAAAAAATTGCACTATAAATCAAATTAATTTGTAATAGCTGAATGCTAGCCTGCGAGCAGAGCTTTCTTTTCGGCATGGTTTTTAGCAACTGTAAAATAGTTCATGTGGCTTGTCAGATCCATAGTTGGTTTGTTTACGCCCCTCAGAGTAAACACACCAACTACGCGCAACCGACAAATCAGATCCTCTAATACGATAACTGTTTACAGTTCACAGCGATGTTCTGTACCGAGAAGTTCAAAGCCCTGTTTGCTGTAATCGGGTAACAGTAAGAGCACATATCAGTTAGCATGGTTAATACCAGCCCTGTATTAGCCCAACTGTAACTGTCCTTTGAACAACTTGGCCCTGAAATTTAAATGTGTGCCAGCTTGGGAGGCCTGTGACCCTTAAAATGACCATGGACAACACTTACCATGTTAAATAAAAATGTGAGCCCAACTGTAACCATTGATGGTCCAACAATTTGCAAAAGTAAGTACGAAACGACGATGGCTATTAACGAGTGTGCAAAACACCAGCCTTGAAAAAAAAAACATTGTGAATATGACAGAATATTAGTACTGCATTTAGCATAATATGAAAAGAAAATTCAGTGTTTTACAGTTTGTGATCATGCAAATTGTAGAGAAATTCATTCAAGGTTGATGTGATAAGTGCTGTAAGGAAAATAAATGTGGAGAAATTGCATAATTTTCTGCATGATATAATTCACCTTTTTCTACTTAATGTGAACTCAAGGAAATTCCACACATTTAACAAACATTTTTCACAACTTATTAGAAGGCAAATGAATTTATTATTAATTATTTAGGGTAAGAAGGGAAAGAAAGTTGAGAATTAAACTACGTTGACACAATTTAACTTCAATTCATTAAGTTCATTTTGAATGAGAGAACAACTCATACCTTACAAGTAATACATTTTGAATAGATCTACACTCTACAAACTTACCATAACAGAAAGCAGCTACACCCAACCCACAAAGGGTAAAATACACATGCTGAAAGCAGAAATAGCTTGGTATTAATAATAATCTCAGTCTTTAATCTCGTCCCGCATTTAGCATAAAGTTGTTCTTTTTGTGGTGCTAACTGTATTCGCAGTAGGTTTCTGATTGCTCAGTTTCCTGCAATAACACTTTACTGGGGTAGGTAATAATACCCTTTCAGATAGGAAATAGTCCGTCGGCACTCTTCCTCTATCTTTCACGAATGCGTTAGTGTGGCATTTTTTTTTGAAGGTTGAATTTGACCAGCACTTTGTGCAGAGAGTTGTATGGTCATGATTGACTTCAAACTTGCAGATATAAAACTAGAGAGCTCTGACGCTTATTTGCTGATTAACAAGGAAAATTCTGTCACAGGATTTCAAAGTTATTTCCATTTATCATAAAAATGTGATTTAAATATATGCCGATATCTCAAAGGTTTTGATACCTACAAGAAAATAAATAACATTTCCTTAAAGTTCCACCATTCTTTATTAGCGATGCCAAAAATCATAGAAATAGGTCAAATCGTTCCACGCATTTAAATAGGTTCAGGCCACCTCATGCAAAATATTAAAATGTCTGGGTTTCCAGTTAGGAGGGCCAGTGCATGGTATTACCATCACCCCGAGTTTGACCTCACAGTTTATCAGCCACTCAGAGCATTAGGATACATGATATGCTCATCCTCAACTTGCTGCAAGTGGAGGATGTGTTACAACTTATAATTATACAGTGTCCCTTTAAGCCCCAATGACATACAAATAGACCAATTTCGATATAGGCCATCCTCTTTTTTCTCTCCTTTTAGTGTTGTCCAACCGACCCAAATTTTTGGCGTTTTCAAAAAAAAAAAACAGTAACAACTTAGTTAAACCATTTTTCATTTGAAATAATTCTTTTAATCTGAAAAATGAGCATAGTAACGGCACAGAGAAAAACAGGAACAAAAACAGGGACATTCTTTACAGTATATTGTATATTTTGTTAATCCAAATATATGTGGATGTTAACTTTTAATGTCGTCCTGGGGTACCAGGGCATCCTATTCCAAGACTCCCTGTGAATTTTTTTTTAGGTTTTTTTTTTCAATCCGACTGACTGACTGACCCAATATCAGAAAAAGCATTCAACGCTAAACAAAAAAAAGGGGATGGCCATATCAAAATTCATACAGAAAATGTACCTGGCTCCAAGGCCTGGGGGGAATAAAACAAAAGAAATTGTCTTGAGGCTCAGTAAAGAAAATTATAAATTTTTTCGTTTATTCCCCCAAACCTGGTAGCTGTTACAGGTCAAAATTAAATTCAGATTAAAATGCTTTAACCCAAGCTGATTTTCAATTTCTTTTGTTTCCTGGCCCTAATTATACATGAATTAGGGCTAGAAGGCCAGTGAAACTGAGAATCAACCTTGGTTAAAAATTTTAACCTGAATTTAATTTTGACCTGTAACATAACCAAGTATGAATTTTAATAAATCGAAATTGGTCTTTTCTCAAGATTGATCTCCATACATTTCCTTGAAGAATACCAGTAGTTGAGATACTAAAAAAATAACATTTCCCGCTTCTCCAATTAATTAATTGTCATGAATTTTCTCTTGAATATCTATAGATATTGTTAGGAGAAAACTGATGTTGGTTACTCTTGCTTTAACAACAGGTTCAACTGTGTTCATTGGCAATACATGTGAATGAACCTTGATCATGACACATCACATCATTCACATCATGGGTTGGGTGGGTACAGTAAGCTCATAAATGGACTGAGAGCAGCTGCCAGTGGCACCTTTGTATGCTGACCTCCGAGCCTACTGTTCACATGTTAAAATGTATTGTAAGAGGGTACGTATGTTGTCCTCTCATCCACGACTCTTCATTCACTCTCTTCTTTCATTCATTCATTCATTCATTCATGATTATAGTTACCTGAAGAACTGGGTTTTTCCTGTAGAAGAATGCATGATAAAAAAATGCCAGTGGATACGCTGTAAAAAAATTAGCACAAAAAGAGAAATTGTGATGGAGTAGTAGTGAAGTAGTGGGAGAAGTTGATAAAATATCAAGTAAATTCATCTTGTGTGATCATGTCCGTAATTCTCATGACCACTCTGTTTAACAAAGCATTGATATTAGGAGGAGAAATTTGATGCCGATCACTCTTAATTTTGGAGCTTAAAGGGTCAAAAGGTAAAACCACTTTGCCTTGCTCAAATTAAACTACGCCATAAATGATTGGAGATAGAGAACTAGAGTATTAAAGCTGAGCTGAATGATCATATCAAACAAACCATAAAACAGCTACTAATACTGGCTTTAATAGCTTCTAAAGCAAAACTGATCTGACAAAAATTATTAACCTTCTATACAACACGTTATGATCACATTTTTCGTATGATACTTATTATACAGAGATACGTTTGTGTTAAAACGGCCAAAAAATACATCTGTTTGCTTTCGTGGTTATACAGATGCAGGTGAGCAGAACAAATGCCGGCACGATCGACAAATACAACCCAGAACAGCAGTTAACATATACATGCACAATGTACCCGCCTTGTCATGAAAAAGTTTAATTCAAAGCATTGTACAACAAGGATAAAACTCAAAGTATGAAAGCAAGCAAGCAGTACTTTTCCTTTTTTTAATATAAAGAACCTTCGGCTCAATTATTTTTTAGACTGAGAAATTAATTCGGTCAGCCTGATCTTTCATAATGAAGGTCGTCCAAGGTGACCAGTTGATCGTACCACATTTTAAGGGAAGAAAAGTGACTCTATTTTTAACCCTTCACTTTAATAAAAAATAACTAAATTATAGCACAGCAATAACGTACCTGAAAAGAGTCCAATGACTAATCGGAGTCCGGGATCGGATAATCCAGTTGCTTTAACAAGAAAATCTATGCTCCCAAACCCGCCGCAATCCGCCATTTTGATATGATAAATGCGAGGGGAAATAAGGGAAACTGGGGAGAGAAAATAAGAAAACTTCACGTGGTGGGAGGGGAGAGAGGGGAGGCAATAATCGACTCACGAGGGGAACGATCGCGACCTCTATGACTGTAATAACTAGTCTGTATTTGTTGCTTCAGTTTTTGGCATATTTGACTGGACTTTTTTTTGGAATATATGTCACCAGTATCCAGTAAGACGGTTTCTGGTGAGAAATCAGACCCGGGAGGTCTACCCTCCACCCCACCCACACCTGCCTATTGTAGCTCCAGGGGATCGGGACCATGAAATATTTCGGCTCGCAGGCCTCATAGGAACCCAGGGGCAGTGGGGCAGGCAGACTGAACACGGCCCAAGTATGAACGGACCATTCGAACAGTTATGGGGGGAGGCAGATGAATGTTTTTGTTTTTGTTTGTTTTGTATGATTTTTTTGGCCAGTGCATGAATATTTTTTAGGGCTACTTGGTGTGCTTTTAATTTTCCCCGTGTTGCCGAATATTTTTTTGTACTTCTTCTGCCCCCCAATAAGTTTTCTGATGTCATCGACAGGGTGTCCTGATCGTGAAACTGTGGACTGTGGACTTTTGACATGCCTGAGCAGTGAACAAATTCCCTACTCAACAGTAGGCGCCCTTCGATAAATTTATTAAAATTTCGACTCCCTAGTGATAGGCTCAGAGGACCGAAAAAAGGATCTGATGAATAAACATATTTACTATAAAATGTGGTTCACTTTTATTTATATAATTTTTCAAACGAGTCTTTTTGTTTTCATTTATTTAGTAATTTCGTTTCGTTTCATTGACATGAACTTTACATTGTGCATTTTTTGATAACCCCTCTTGAACTACCGATTGAAGTAGTTCACTCTTGCATAGAACGATGATTAACTTTCCGGTATTGGATATCTGCATTGTCGCATACCGTATTTATTTGATTAAACGCCGCGGTGTTTATTAAATTTTCAGCGTTTCCGATGCGGCGTTTATTCAAGGGCGGCGTTTCTTCGGGGGCGATGTTCAGTACGAAATCATTGACAACAGTTACTGGGAATCGTTTGTAAATATCAAGTAATATAAAGGTCTTAATATCGCTCTCATTTTGCTGAGATAGAATCGTAAAAGTTTCCATGGTGTAAATTACCAAGTTGTACCGAGTTCTTTCTTATCATCCTCGAATAGTCTTTCGATTACAGTGCGGCGTTTATTCGAGGGCGGCGTTTAATTGAATGAATACGGTATTTTGTAGTCTGTTCCTAGCGTCATAGTGCGCTGTTTTCACGCTCCCGCTCAATCTTCTTCCCAGTGTCCCCAATAACTAGGGAACTTAAGCAAGGACGTTTTCGAGCGACGCGCGTCAACCGGAAGTGGCTGTTTTGCATTACTGGGCAGCAATATTCACGAAAAGGTCTCACTTCCGGTTGACGTGCGTCCTCCAGAAACGCCGCTTTGCTTTACATGTAAGCTCCCTCATGAGCACCACGCAAAACCACATAATGCGACAAGTCCCTAAGTCCCTACTGAGTTGACGAAAACTACGCATGCGGTATTCGTTCCAGTCCACGGGGAGGCCGTTCTCCGTTTACATGATTTCGCACCGGAACAAAATTCTCGCTCCTGTGCAGCAACCGGGGTGGGCCCGCGCCGGCATGACATTTTTTGATGGTATCTTGTAAACCATGGGAAAAAAATCAGCTCCTCAGAGTATAAAACTGACATACGCAGCAGTCTGGCCAAGAACGTTGGTGAGAAGGAGGGTGAACTGGCTAAAGGTGAAAGTCGTCTGTTTCAATCCAATAATCTCAGTTATGCCGATATAAATTAAGCCCGCTACCCTAGCCCGGGGTGTATGGCAAGTTGTACCAATTGTAGCCTGCGTCGCAAGCATTTCCGTTGAAAGATCGAGGAACACGAGGTTTTTATTTTTGGCCGCGCGTGAAATGGAACGAGAGCCAAAAAGAAACGACGGGGGAGGGGAAGGGAAAGGAAGAGAAAGGACGAGGAAGGTCCTTACCTTTCTTCCCCACCACTCCCTCCTCTTTTACTCGCGTCATTTTTCGCGCGGTTTTTTACTCTCGTTCCTCGTTCTTTGCTCCGAAACCAAAATGGCTTTAAATAACTCTTCCTTTTTATCTTAAAACTTCAGAAAACCGAATATTTATTTAAGGTTCTCTTCCTATTAAGAAAATTAAGGCGGGCTTGAAAAACATTCCTTAATTATGATCAGTATTTCGAGTTTTCGTGTAAATCGAAGCCGGACGTTTTACTGTTCGCCTTTAATATCCTCTCCTTTTTCCTTTAGGTTCGAGAGGACATAAATCATGCCGTGCAAACTTTTATCTTATAACTACGCCAGTTAGAGACGACAATGTTCTTGGCGAGAGAGTAGTCAAAAAATAAAAGCCATAAATTACTTAGAATTCGCCTTACTGCTACAAAGAAAAATAGCTAAATCTTGATTATTCGAGGAGGAAGTTTGTTTCGTCGCAATTCAGGAAGCAACATCCTGAACTAAAAGAAATAGAAAAATTACTACAGTGGTAGTTGCCATGACGGTCTCTTTCCAACATGCGTTTACTCTACGATAAATCCTTTCAAAACTAAATAGGCAATTTTTTTGGCTTGGAAAATAATGGCGAAAGAGCGGAGTTCAGTTGTTTTTTTTCGTGTTATGATTTGATTAAATCGCAATGTCTCTTGAATTGGCAGTTTGACAAATGTGAAGAATAGATATGACTATCATTTTGCCCACAAAAACATTTCGAGTGCTTAAAACCAAACTTTCAAAGTGAAAGTTTATTTCATAATAAACTGAAACAAAACAGCTCAAAAATGGAAACAGCTCAACATCGTTCATTCGAGTCATAGCCTTCATTCGTCGATAAGAGAGGGTTTCTACCAGTCATCCACGTTTGGGGAGGAAGTTGTGCAGTCCTTAATCACGTGAAAACTGTTGGAGCACGCCCAGAAAAGTACAGCACTTAGGCATAAGTGAAAGATATTAATTCGTCCACGCCTTAAAACCGATCATTTGATAAATCTTCAATCTTGAGGTTTTTAACTCGATCAACAGAGTGAAACTTTCAAGCCTACAGCTCAGCTAAGTCCTACCAAGAGATGAGCTTGACATTTAAGCTAAGGTAATGGATACTTTAGTTTAGAAAACTAACAAAAACAGCGAAGGAAAGGTGAGGATAAAACGGGGTTAAAAACGAGTGATTATTTCGTTCAAACACGGAAAGGAGAGACGATGAACGTCTGTCACGATTCTGGATGTTGTAAGACTGAGAACGTTTTAAGTAGCCTGTGAATAAAGCCGCCTTTCGACGCTTTCGCTACTGAAAGTATCTCCCGCTCCGAGTGGCGGCTCCATTCGCAAGGTACGCTTAAACTGAATCATTAAAGTCGCGTAAAGAAGACTGACCACAGGTCTTTGCTCTGCTGAGGAACCAGAGGCTTTAAACATTACGTGCAGTTCCTCACTTGAAATAATGACACTACGTTTATAAAGTAAAAACGCTCAAGGTTTATATATGCTTCATGGCATATAGAGTTATGATATAATTACCAAAATTTTGTCCATTTTTGGCGGACTACTTACTAGCATAAGTTGTCCTCAGTATACATATTCTATTCTTCATCAGATTTGCCCGTTTTAGCGTACTGCGCATATACGTCAAAAACCCTGTAAACCACCTAGACTGGAGGAAAAAGTTCAAATGAAAACCGCACGACAGCAAAACCTCGGCTAAACTCTTTCTGCCATAAGTGACCAAAGTCAAAATTTCGACAAAGTCCAAATTTCATTTTGCTAAAAAAAATGCGGAAGAATAATCAGTACTGTGTCAAAGCACTGCGTCAGAGAGGATTTATTTGAATAGTGACACCGCAATACTTTAAACGCACACTCACAGTTAGAAAAGAGACTCCTTCGTTCACAGTGGGACTAGAGGGTTAATACTGAAATAAAACAAGACAGCGCTACAAGCGGTGTTCAAGGAATTACCCCTACGGAGTTCTAAAAGACGCAAATAAATATTCCATAAATAAATTACAATAAGCAAGGCTTACAAATTCACTCTCGCACAGAAGGGATTTTTAATATGTCAAAATAATTTTTTTATTCTTTATCAGTTTTTATATTTAAGATATTTTGCAGGGAAATGGAACTAAGAAACAAAGAAAGAGCTAAGATACCCTCAGCAAAAATTCAAAGCAACCTTTCAAAAGGCATGTTGAATTATTTCGCTTCTGTTTCAACGTCGGGAGAAGAATTCCTTAGTAGTAAAGAATATTATCTTAAAATCTTTTAACCGTCAGGGAACGCTTTATATCCATTCAATGACTTAAATTAATCTTCTAGTTCAGTTTTTTTTTTCATGACAAACATTCAGTCTAGAATGGGAAAGATATATGACGGACCCACTTGAAAGGTCAAAGTAGCATCTAATATAAATGTTCAAACTCTGGAATTCTATTAACAAAACACACAATATAGACAATATACAATACTGATCGAAAGAGCATGTAGAATGAGGCCACTATATTGCAAAATACATCGTTTGTTCTCTAATTCCAGAGTCCATACAAAAAATTGCAACCATTTTTCAAGGACTTTTCAAGGACCACATTAGACTTTCAAGGACCACCTACTAGGAATATAATTTCACAGATTGTACAAAAATGCACATTCCCAGTCTATTCTAATAAGACTTTAGGCCTTGAACTGTTTGCTTCACCAACTTCTCTACATTTTTCAGTTCACTGGTCTTATATTGATAGCTAATTATTGCATAAAACATAGAGCACTTTATGTATATAACCTTTAAATTCTCTGAGCTATGATTTATATTCTGTCTTGGACAACCAAAAAGCATAAAAAACTCTTTCCAGGCCACTACATTTAAAGCTGAAGAAAATTCAAGGACTAATTTTCAAGGACTTGCACAGAAATTTAAGGACTTTTCAAGGAAAAATGGAATTCAAGGACTTTTCAAGACTGTGCCAACCCTGAATTCACTTTTTTCCTTTTTTTTACTTACAATGTATAAAAAAGGTAAAGAGTCCTTTAATATATGTCAGTAGCTTGAAATAGTCATCTGACTAACAAACCTGAGGCCAATGCTGTGCTCATTTTACCCCTTCCCCCCCTCCCTCTCTCCATCAGTGCTCCCTTTTACAGGAATTTAAAGCTACTTAGGGGTGGACCATTTGATTTTTGATGGGGGGGTTGCAGGATTTTTAGACTGCTAGGTATTTTTTTTTATTGCTCCAGCCCTGCAGGATCTTTTTTTAATCTCCCTGTCCTTGCATGATATTTTTTTAAATGGAAATTTAAAACACAAATTTTGAAGTTTAATAAGTTGACCATCACCAGCCACTCAAAATTCACCCTTTATATTAGGCGATTAAAAACCACCTTTACACGCAATGCATTTTTAAGTTTACAGCTTTCTTTCAAAGTAATAAAGAGTTTCATCTTTATTCAGTGTACAAAGAAATGCATCTCCACTAACCTGCGGCTAGTTGGTTTCCTTGTCAGGCCAGTGGATGTCATACATGCCTTCTCAAACGAAACTTTATATTGGTCTGTTGCATTTTTATAGGAGCTGTGACTATTACATAAAATATTTTACAACAAGCAGTCTTTAGAAAATAGCATTCTCAAATAGACCTATGTTATGGACTGTTGCATTTTTATTGTTACTGTTGCATATAATATTTATAGAGAAAAATTTCAATTGTTATTTAATGATCAAATGATTTTTATTACAAATCACAATTTGCAGTCTTTTAAATATTTATAGAGAGGATTTCTTCTCTCCAAAAGCTGCGATTATTTTGGTCAGCACCGAGTATCGAGACCTGGCTGCTCTGCAAAGCCACTACCGGAAGTCCACATTTAATGCACTAGCTCTTCAAATCTGACAAATCTGATTGCCTGAAAACTGCAGAATGAGTGCTCTGCACATGCTCAAAAATTGGGACCAGCAGCAAGGGGTATCAATTCCAGGTGCTGACCAAAAGGATTGCACCCTCTGGAGATGAGAATGTTGCAAATAGCTATTAAAGCTTTGCACCTTACATTTAAATTTGGCTAGATATGCAGATGTACAGGATGTTGAAGACAACCTTGTTCATTTATAAAGAAAATTTGAAACTGTTATTATTCTTAAGGCTCAATTGTTCTTGATGGATAAATATAGACAATTTCTGCCAGCTTGTGGTTTATTAAAGACATTGTTAAATAAACATTTGTCACTACAGTTGTCAATAGGTGAGAAAATCAGATTGGTAGTTGACCCCTTTGAATCATCTTTTATATAGGTACATGATCTATAAAATTACAATATTTCAATACCTAAATAATTAAAACAATTACGTTTTAATTTATGTGCTATAGACTGTTTACTATTATTTTCTTGGCTTGAAAATAGGCAATGAACACAAAAGTAATAGAACTCTGCAAAGACACGAATGACCCAGAGGGAAAAAATGCTCTTTGATCTATTTGATCGTCTTTTGTCTTGTGCACATATCCAGCGCATCCATTTCACATTCTTTGTATATTTTGAACCCTGCACCAATTCAATGTGGCCTGCCTTTACTCTTGTTTGTCCCATTTCCTTTTCTATAAAGTAAATCTTATTTTGTTACAAAAATACCTGCACGTGACAACTGTTATGGTGGGAATCTGAATGCATGAATATCTTTGAATCATAATATCCTTCTAGATCAGACGGTTCACTTTAATAGGAAATCTAATTGGTAAATCATGCGTCGCTTGCAAAATACTAATTCACGCATCAAAAAATGTGATGCCCAGTCCTGTATCATGTGACTCACAGCTACTTTTGGGGCCGTCACGCATCATGCAAAATCCTTTGCCACGCCCAGGTTAAGGCTCCTCGATTTTTTTTTCCTTCTTAAGAATTCTGCAAGAATTTTTTTTTAACCAGAAACATATGCTCGATATTTTTTTTGGGATTTGCACACCCCCCCATCAAAAATCAAATGGTCCACCCCTTAAAGCTACACGGACACCAGGAAAGAAGTCGAAAGAAGGATTTGAGGTAACACCTGGGAATCAAATTCGGGACCTGCCGCACAGAAGGCTGCCCAATAACCAACTATGCTAATCTATCCTGCTAAAAATGTGGGTGAGTTATTCCCTCGGGCCGTTAATCCATGGTATATTCAACATTCTCTCTAATTTAGTGACTTATTTTATTTTATTGATCTTCCATAAGAACTTTATTTCTAACTGTTGTTTCCAATGAAAACTATAAAATAATTATACAGAAGCGAAGAAACAGCAACAATGTTAAAATGATGGGATCAATGAAGTAAGGCTGTACATTGAGAAAATGATTATTTTTCTTTCTAACAACTTTCCAATTATGTGTTTTTCTAAAACTACTGAGTGAATGGTCAAAAGAAACCATATAATAAAAATAATTATAAAAACTGTAGTCAATATACCAGTTAAGCAAGTATTGTATCTTGAAACCTAAGCCATCAATCTCAGGCTTTCAAGGAACTCTACAACTGATGTCAGCCAAAGCCATCTGTAGTGGAGCACATGTCAAAGGGCCCTTCCAAATGAAAGAAAAGAAAACAGATCCTGAATCAACAGGGGTAGCATAAATTCTTTCTATCTGCTCTTAACAAATTTACCTTACTTTAGGGGCAAGTTTGTGAAGAAAACAAGCATTTAAAAGAGTGAAGAACGAGTAGTTCATAAAATCAGTCTAGTTCCCTGGCCAACCTCCCACAGTACTTAGAAATGATGTTGAATCGATGAAATCACTACCTTCATGTCAACCTTAGTATTGGCTGTTTTGTGTTGACTCCATGAGAGTAACCTGTGAGCAAGTTCTCCATTTGAGGGATGCTATAAAAAGCTACACAAAAGCAGCAGTCTAGAGCAAGGAGCAGATAACACAGGAGACCCTTGTAGCTGCTTGCTTGCACATTCTCTCATGGCTTGTTTTGCTTGCCATTCAAAATAAAGAATTTGCTTGCATGCTGCAATGCGAGATAAGAACAGACTTCCAAGAGCAGTCTTCTTTGATATTATGGCTGTTACCATGCATAACAGCCATTTCTATGTATGCTTTCTCATGACCCAACTGCTTTAAAATGGAAATAATAGGTATTTGGCAGCAGCATTAATTTTGTAGAATGCTGAGAGGCTGCCGAAAGCCAAATGATTCAAATGATGAAGTTTAGTAATAAGAGTCAAGAAACTTAGTGAATCGGAGTCATTATACCAGTGATTATGTTATCTCTGCATCCTGCATCCCTGATGCATAAAAATCCTCAAAGATGAAAAATAATTCATGACATGTGTCCCATAGGATGCAAAGTATGATCAATCAATAATACGTGAAGATTTTTTGGTAGAATATCCTGTTTGTGCAATTTCTATGGCTGTTGTTTAAAGATGCATATTCATTTTAGTCCTTTTTGTTCTTTAAATATATAGAAGGACTATATAACTTTAACTTCAGCAAACTGTAATAAATAATTTTGATGCCTTTCTCCAGATTAACTGTCTGTTTGCATACACTGTTAAGGCCCAAGCATTTTCAATTTAGGACTCCGTGGTTTTTTTGTTTGTTTGTTCATTTGTTTTGTTTTGTTTTGTTTTGTTTTTTTTTAACTGGGACTCACTAGTTATGGACAGGGACCAATGATTTTTCACAAGATGAGTACCAGGACACACAATAACTATTTCTAACAAAATCACTTTTATACAGGGGAAACTAACCTTGATTCACTCACAGTCATTCCCCATTCAACGGCCATTAAGCATTCTGCAAAATACCCCAGAGAATGGATACATAGAATGCCGCTGTTAAAAAACTGCACACTGGATAAATCAAATTATGAATAACTTCAAGTTTTTTTCCCTTAGATGGCTTAATTTTATGGTAAGCAAACCTTTCAGGAGTGGAAAAAAGACCCATTTGATTGCCAGGGACAAGTTAATTTTTCTGTTGGGTTAGACAAGGATGTGATGGCCTTGGGAACACTACCAATCAATGTTTGAGCACCTCTTGTCATTAAAGAGTACAGCTGCTGAAATTATTTTCTTTTTCTACAAGCCCAGCACTTCCCCTTCACTTCCCCTTAATTCTTACTTATGTTAGCACACGATTGTTTTTATAACTTTTCACCCATTCCTATTATGAAGCTGTTTACAAAATATGAGTGCAACTATAACTTGCGAAGGAAATTGACCTTTTTTTAACAAAACCAAACACTGAAGTTCTTTGCAAGTCCATTCGTTACAAAGCCGTATCTCTATGGAATTCACTTGACAATCATACGCGTGCAATCTCAAGCAAAAGCTTATTTAAAAACTCTCTTACACGCAGAACTTCATGCGAATAGCTTAGTTTATAGATATATTTTTTTCAAATAGGTAGGATCTTTTTCTTAATTTTAATTAGTTTTTAAGCTATTTATTCATTTGTAAACTGTGTTTAACTTTTAAATACACGACCACATAAGCTCCGCTGTAAATTTTATCGTGTTTAAATAAATGTTGTTGTTTTGTTGTTATTAGAATTTGTTCCTTTAAAATGAGTTCTTCCTCTTAAATTTTGTCTGAACCAAAAAGTTATGCAGCTATTTCAAAATCTGCAGATTATAAGCTTGATACATGAGGATAGCAGCAAAACCTGGCTGGATTTTCATGAGATTTATACTTATCAAGCAACTTTTAAATTTGGGAAAAACAAAATCAGCTAGAGAGTAAACAGCTGGTGTAAAACCTTGCATGCGATTGTTTCATGCACACTTACCTGTAAGGGCGGAAGGATGTCGATCAACTTCATGATTCTTTCCTGTGTGATCTACCCGGATTTAGAAAGATAACACGAGTAGTAATGGTGTACGGATGGGCGTACGGGTCACCGGGCGTACGTGCCGCAAAGAAAAGCTGCAGATGGAACACGAAACCATCTCACGGAACACAAATACTCGAACAAAACGCAAATTAAAACCTACCATTTTAACACATGATATATTAAATCGATGTCTTTTTATACATAACGCATCTTACTGAAATAAAAAAGCCAAAATAGGGTAAAAATTCTCAAAAAATAAGGTTTAGATTCTCGCATCGCATTTCGTGCAACTCGTCGGCCATTTTTTATTCTTTGCGGGTTTCAGTTGATAGATCGCGGGCTCAATTGGTCCTCATTGCGTGTTTGAATGTTTGTAGTGTGTCACGCTATATGACACTTAAAGAGTAAGTACTTCTCAAAGGAACCTGTCATTTACGAGGTAAAAGACACGCTCTAATTTTGCACGAACATGAAAATAAAACAATGGTCTTGTGATTGATCAGCTTGTCGAAAAAAACGATAATTTCATGCAGTTTTAGTGACGCTTCTCTGGAGACACGCGAACTATTTTTTGCGGCTTACGGGCAACGCAGAAAAAAACATAGTATGTATTGGCGAGGAAAATCGAATCCAACCAACCTATTGTTTGTCAGAACTGGAACAAGGAAAGGCAGGTTGGGGTCAATTTTTTTTTATTCCAATTACATTTGTGATTGGGTGATGATATTAACTCAAAAAGTATTTAAATGTAAATCGAATTTTTCCCGTTCCTTCGAGAAAGATGTTAAGGATAAATACTGTCTTGAAAAAAAAACCTTGTAAAATATTTTTTTTAGCTTAAATCTATTTGAAGACATTTCATCCCACCAATGGAATACAAGAAGAGAGTTGGGCACATGTAATAGCTCCAAATTGATGATGTTGTCATTCATTGTCAAAAACTCGTTAGGAAAATCAAACAGTCGCCTTGGAGTCCTAATAAAAATATAGCTAACAGGATCATGTACAAAATTTCTAAGAATTATCTTTGAAAGACATATTTCGTAAGTGAATTTGAAAAATTCAGTTGTATCTACGAGCAATACAATCTGTCTGAGTGACCTCGTTCAACTAGCGACGCGAAGTTAATGTATATAAAATTCAAGACAAATGAGTTTCGCTGCATGCCCATATGCCCATTCAAAACTAAAAAAATTGTATTTATTCAGGTGGTCGAGTCTTCAGTAAGCACAGTGCACAAGCAAATCCAAAGTCTTAAATTAAATTTCTGGTATAGTTGAAATAGTGAGCTGCTTCCCTTTCGCTAACTAACAGAAATGAAATATATTCTTTGATGAATCCACAGCACTTGCATAGCGACAAGAAGAATTTATCTGTATCGCCCGGGCGGGATGAATATTTCAAGAGCGCCGCTCTCTTTGAACTGCCTTCAGTGGTTTTTAGTCGTGACCTTTTCCAATCCTGTGATTGGCTAGAAGTGTTTAAATATCTGCCCCCTTCTGTCTAAACTGTGGTGATAGCATGTCCCTATTGCAAAGTCACGAAACCAAAAAGACGCGTTTTGGGAGTCTGAATTTACAATCCACCCAGATTTACAAACAAAAAAGTCCTTCCGACTTGGTACTAGCGTTTCTGATGCCTGTCGAATGGAAAAGATCGCTTGTTTTGTGGGTGTTCGTGACAGAGAATTCAAACGATACCCGGTTATTAATACACATAATGACGTTTCGTGATTGGTTGAAGAGGGATCTCTTTAACATAACTTTTCGCTTTCCGTAAGATTAGTTTTATTTTGTTCACATCACGCTTCGAATCCTTTGGTTGAAAACACATCACTGGAAAAGACACTTGTTATTCAAAGGCATCTCTACAGGAACCTTCGAGTCATCCTCGTCGGCCATTGCTTAACAGTCAACGTGCGATTGTTCGTGGCGAGTAAACTCACTTTAAGCCGGGAAACTCGTTAATCTGTGGTCACGACACTTTCTTGTGCTTTGAAATGAGAGAGCGATAAAAATGACATGAGGGAGAGAAGCGGCTTCTTTACTTGTTCCTCGAGTCTCACTTGCCAAAGGATATCTGACTGACTGAGAGGTTTCAATATGGCCTTTCTATCCCAGATTTCGGGTAAGAATTAAGTATACTGGCTATGTTACAGTTTGCCGTTGAAAACGCCTTAACACAGGGTAATTTTACGATTTTAAGTTACAACGATATTAATTCTATTCTTTTTCGAGTTACGGCTCTGGTTTGGTTAGCTATTGCCCTGCTATGCCTGACAATTTCCTCCGAAGAACCAACTTTTATTGGACTTTGCGACAAGGCCGTCATTACTTCTTGAAACAATTAGTGACAGTGTCTTTACTCCTTTGAACACTGTTCCCTTATTTCCAGATTGAAGTCGAGTTCGTTTTAAGACCTATTAGGTTCTATGAATCCGGTTTGCATGTCAGCAGAGCAAATCTAAAATCAGCCAATTCATAGTTTTGCATGTAGTTTAGCTTCGGCTCATGCGCTGATCCTGGGTTCAAGCGAAGAGATGAAACCATCCGCAACCGAATATGTCTCGTAATTTCGACGCCAATTTCGGCGTACATTTAATTACCTTGTATTTTTCTTATTTCATTTTTTTCAAATGAAACGCTTCAATGTTAAACGCGAGGTTGAAATCCTTAAGAAACTGTAACGCCACCTCAAACACAATACAGAGGAGAGTTAGGGCGCCGCTCCAAACACGGTATAATTAATTTGTTCTTTGTGCTAGTGTGAAAGTCCACTGTTCCAGTTCTTTCTATATGAAAAAAGAAAGAGTTTTTTTTTCTTAAGAAAACTCTCATCATGAGGCTTTTTCAGTGAATACTTCAAAGTACTTTTTCATTTTCCCTCGCTTGCAAGCCCTCCTGTTCCCAAATCCAATATGGCGTCCTGATAGGGACGTGCCACGAGGCACTGAATCGCTTTTGTTTTTTTCTGTCGGTAAAACGGCGATATTTCAAGGGAAGTTTTTCTTCTATATCAGTTCTTTTTAAATACAATATAACTCGATATCTGAATTTACGAGGGAACGTTTTGGATAAATCGACAGTTTTCTATTTAAACGTCGCCGTTGCACTGCCTTGCATGTGATCTGTCTTGAGCTCATGTCGTATAGCACACGATATGTTCAGAATGTTTAGCTAATCCTATTTAAAACAGACTGTGAGTGGATATTCTTATTTTTACAAACGTCTGGTTGGTAATATAATTTTCTTCTCTGCAAAAACCTCTGTTTTCCCGCGCGGCGGGGTCACTTTGTTTTGTCTCATGTTATCGTAAATACTGTCCATAGCCATCTATTAACTGCAGAACTGGAAAATACCGCAGTCATTGTTAAATGACCTAGACATCATGGATGAATTTTACAAAGCTAGGAATTCAAATTATGTTTTGTATGCAAGAGTCTCTGTGTGTGTGTGGTAAAAAGAAATTGTGAAAACGAATTCTGCATTGTGCCATTAATGTCTCAGCACTTTATCCGGATTTGCACCGAGCCAAACTTCAGGAATATCAGATTTTGCAGAGCAGAGCTCATTTTCACAGTCCCCCAAAAAGCCAATTCAGTTGAACTAAAATGTCAAGTGGTGGATTCCGGCATTTAAAGTAGCTATCTGGGCGGATTGCAAAAACTTTATGCATTTCAGTTTGATACGTGGTAGTTCACTGTTATATATATCCAATCGATAATACTGATAGTTCGAGTTAGCTTTTGATATATCTATAAATAATGAAATAGTGTTGCGTTAGTTTTGTTAATATCTAAGACAAAAGGATTTTGATAGCTGATATAACGAGCCCGTTTAGCTGATAATGATGCATGTGATGCTTGAGTAATTTACATGCAGATTATATTGTATAATTACTAGAGAACTGATACCAGCCCTGATGTCTAAGTATCATGAGTTTTAGAAATTAACCACAAATTTTGAACCATTAATCAATCAAAAAAACAAAACGTTGAAGTTATTTTTACATGTTTCATTTGGCCTCTTTGACAATTCCATTTCAAAGAGACCACGAGGCACGAAAAAGAAACTATAAAGGGAGACGCCACTAGCATGTTGGCTGCTCAATATCTAATAAAACAACTCCAAAGTAAATGATTTAGAAAAAAAAACATCTTTCTCAATTGCATCTCTTCAGAAGTCTCCCAGCTCATGGAAAAAATCATTCAAGACCTGAACTTCTACTTTTTAATTATTTTTTGCCTGCAGCTGTTTTTTTTTTTTTCATTGCTGGCTGGCATACTTTTCTCGTTCAAGTCACGAGATGCAGCCAGTTTTGAAAATAGCGAAAATTTGATAAACCGTGTCGTTTTTTCTCCATAAATACATCCACTATGGAAATTTCTAAGCCGTATATGACTATTCACTCATGCCATGTTAGTTAGATCATAAGCAAAAGAGCAAGTGGCATATTTCAATGTTTTCTTTATGTTATAGGAATAGAATTTAATGCAGCCGAATTGCACGCATTTTAGGCAGCAATCCCGTGTGCAGTCAGTCCTAGTTTTAAAAGACTGAAAATGTGAATGTTACACACCCTTCATAAATAAGAGTATTATTTTGATCATTATCGTCATCGTCATCATTATTATTCTTATCAGAACTTGTAGCAGTAAATTGTTTAAGTAAAAGTTTTCTTTTTCCCGAAAAATGGATATCCATTTCTAAGTCTTCGCTCTAATTTGGACACAGTTATTTTCGCTGACAAAAATTATCGGAACAGAAATTCCTCTCCTCCTCAATTTTTTTTAATTCTAATTTTAATTGCTTTTGGTTGTCAGGGTTCTTTTTTTTTAATATCAATAATTGAAGGAATAATTTAGGATGAAACTTTTGTAGGATTTAGGAATTATAATGACAGTAAAACAGAAAAACAAACAAGAAAATGAAATCGATGCTTGTCCTAATCGGAGATTCGTTTATATTTTCGTAAACCTGGAAACGTGATGATTTACCTGCCAAACCCTACTTTTTAATTAAACTTATAAAAGCAGGTGAAATATTAGACATCGACATTTTACATATTGTCAAGTATAGCACAGCGTTGTTAATACATTTTCGAATTCAAAACATGTTGCCCAAGGGTCCTGGCATTTGAAAGCATAATGCTAAAAACATGAAGCCAATGAAATCTTTTAAAAATGTTCTTCCTTTTCGTATTGTGATTTTGGCGTGCCTGTTTGTTGGAACAACTGAGAAACTGTTTCCCTCGTAGCTAATCTTTCCTAGAAATTTTGCGTTAACTTATATATTTTCAAAAGAGTAAACTTCAAACAGAAACCAAGAGAATCAATTACGTAGCCTTATTTGGATTATCCATAACCTCAGCCTCATACAATAGAAATTACAGCCACAACAGAACTCTTCGTTGTGGGGTTTTTATTATTTGAGTAAGGCCAACGGAATGGCTGCAGGACTCTAGGGGCAGGTGTCTCTCTATATATTTTTGGGAGCACAAACCAATTTGATTCTAAACAGCCCTTATTTTCTAACTAGCGGCTTTCTTTTGCATTCTGTTCATGAATGTCAAGCCTGCATGTACCAAGGAAAAATAACCGGCGCGCAACACAAGGTTTTGTGTTAGACAGTGTCTTCTGACCATAGACTTCATGGGCCGTTGATCTCCTTTTTTTTTATTCAAACAGCGCGGATTCATTAGTTCAGTCGGTCAACCATGACAGAGTCGCTGAATTCAGACAATCCGGAGCCTAGAAATCGCAGGTTGTTTTTTCTTGTGTTAGCTTCCCGTCGCGGGCCGGATAGCAGTGAATCAGTTAATTATTCTGTTTTCCTTGCATGGACCCATGAAATATTGAAACCCACCAAAATAATGATTGAGTTGCACATTAAGTGGCCTTGTTTTGGTATAACTTCAAATACCCTCACTGCCCAAAAATTGGGCAAAATTATGACCCTCTTAGCAATGTGTGCAAAAAAGGCGCCGACTAAGGTAAGGAAGAGCACTGTTAGTTTATACTGCTTTTACTTTGGGTGTGACTTTAAAAGGACTGTATCACGGCTGTCTTGTTCATTTTGACTTATTGTTAATCACTCTTTCTTATGCGCTATGGAACTTAACGTCAACAAAGAAATTACCTTTAAACGGCAAAATCGCAGCTTCATGTCCAATAGGTAACCTTTCTAAGCATTATATCAAACTTTACGAACAACAAAAATGAAGTTTGAAACCGAGCTGTTAGCGTAACACGTTTTCAAAAATCCACAGTTTGAATCCGTCATAATCTTCTTCAAGTTTGTCCATCTGTGCCTACTTTTGCATTTGGTGTGTTATTAAAACCTTCGTTTAATATTTTGTGCGAATATTTTTATGTTTTACTCAATTTGATGGCAGTTCCTACTGTTAGAATTTTGATAAAATTTGTGACACAGCTCCTTTAGGTTCTCTGTGTAAACTGAACAGTTTAAACCGTCTCATACAACGTGACCAACTAAGTGAGCTTTCCATTTGCCAGAACTGGCCGGCCGGACCATTGCCCGACCAATCGGTTTGAAAATGACATAGACTTTTTCCAAGAGTTTTTGCTGAAAAACCATCTCCTTGGTGCATACGATTTAGGATTTGTGAGATCTGACTGGAGCGTTTTTAGAAGGGAAATTCCCATTGTGACGGGAATGGTCTAGCCGGTCAGCTCTGACAAATGGAGAGCGCCCTAATACAAAGAGTTCCACTGAAAACATGGTGTGGTCACGCATTAGTTTAATCTTCATCCAGACTCTACCAAGCTAATAAGCAACGTTTGATCTGTTTAAATCCAACTTTCCACATCCGAGGATCTAATTTGCGATAGCTAGAGCCGGGAGTTAGTGTTTTTTTTTTTTTTAAGAACGACAAATTAAGAACTTAGTTTGGGATTGAAAGATTATCTTCATCTTTTCACTGTCCCTACCTTTTGATGTGAAAATGCTATTTCTAATCATCTTGTTTATGTCTTGATATGTTTTCCGGCCCTAAAAAGAGAAACGTATTCATCTGTGCAGTGTTTTCAAAGGATGTATAGCACAATTATGGGAAGTAATTCAAATTGAATTCTTTACAAAGGAATTATCTCTAGTTTGGTCCAAAATATTGTTTTAACTTGCATGTAGATTTCCGGAAAATTTGGAGCTCAGACCACGCCTTCCTTTACAAAGGGATTACGTTTTGGTCACTTAAAAAATGTCAATCCACTCATGGAGTTCAAATAATTCTTTAAAAACTGCCATGCATTTTTAAAAGGCCCAATTGCAAGGAAGATGAATGGCTATTTGCTTGCGAAGCTTTTCGTTTAGAGAAGTTTTTCCTCTTTGAGAGACTACCTTCTGCAAAAAGCGGCGTGGAAATAAGTTCCTAAAAATATGAAATTCATCACGATTCATATAAATCGCTCGTTGAAGTGTTACCGTTTAAGTGAAATCTGATCGTTTCAATAAAGCTTTTCAGAAATGCCTCTCTGTTTGCTCTGAATCCTTTTATTTCGTTGTTTGTTTTACACTCGTCTTAAATACTCAACAGAAAAGGAGGCTCTGTGACTGAAATGGGAATTTTTCGGGTTACATCTAACTAAAATGGTCTGCTATTCTGCCTTTAATATTAAATCATTCGCCTTAAGGTAAATTAGAACGTAACAGACTTTACTATAGATTTGCTTTGTACTCAGTTTCCTTTATCTTGAATCGACTGAAACCTTGCTGGTCATGACACTTGTAAGTGTAGGATTGGGCACAAAGAATGTACTCCCCCCTTTTTTGCCTTTCCATACCTTTGTAACTACCTAAATCATATTTTCTTTCTTCTTTGGAGGTTTTCTTTTGCTAACAAAGCTAAAAAAAATGTAACGTTTGAGATGAACAATGAGCATTTTTACTGGGAATGAAATTCCAGTTTTCTTTATAAACTCCATAAAAGCATAAAAGCGCGATTTTTTTCATCGATCAGGAACACCGAAAAAGTTGTATTTCATTTTTGTGTTGACTAGAGGAAAGTTTACTCTTTTGCAGGATACAACAAGCATCCTTTAAAATTATCGGAAAATATCAAGCATACTATAGTTGACGATAAAAGGATTAGCCCAAAGGTCGGTAGCCGGATAACAGAGGTCTAAAAGAAAGGAAAACAACTTTGTGGTACATCACACTTAAACCGGTTTAAAAAGTTAACCCATAACTTCTAGCTGCTCTAGTTAGCTCTTAGCTGAAAAAGAAATCACACGACGGGTGTCATATGAGATCGTGCTGGTTGGGGGGCATAAAAGGACTGAATCTACTCATAAGCTTTCTCTCTCCACTTACCTCATGTCAGAACAAGAACAGGTAAAGTAATTTACTCCGTAAAAAGTTGAAATGTGAACACACAACCGCAGTAAGGACACTCCCAACGGCAGCCCTTTTTATAAACACTGGTATAGGATTTTATCGTAGCTCGGATGAAATGTTAAGGCAAACTTTCAACAAAGGGTTTTCAAGACGATTTTGTTAGCGGATGCTTTTCACATGAGACTGCGGAAGTCTATGCAAGGCACGCAACACTGAAGACAATGGAAATTGTCTAGAGCAGTTGGAAAATGCTAGAATTGCAGCTCAGACGGATTATAAATATTTTATCCGAAACTCAATGTTTTTTGTGTGGAGCTTATACGATTCAAGTTCCCTTTCGGTATGATTTTTGATACTTGTTAGGCCGTGAAAGCAATGTGTTATCTGTAAAGGGTGTCGAACGGGAAAAGTTTGTCCTCAGCATATGGTCAAGGTAATGTGCTAAAAAACATTGGACAGTTTATGTTGTACAAAAATTACCTGAGCGCGGTATCAAGATGAAGCAAAGTAAGCGCCCTATTGGGATTCGGCTACAAATTATTTTTTTCCTAACTTAGTCGCCATTAGTTGATCGAACTGAAATGAAATCATTGGGAACGTTCCGTAGTTAGCAAAGTGCATGGTACATAGCATATATGTTAATGTTTTGTGATCATTTACCAAGCTTTAACATTGCAGAAACCATGATTTCTGTTCACTAGGTAGCCTTCATGATTTGAACCCATAGACGGCGTCCGAGTTACCGAGTGTACATTGTGTAAAGAAAAACTGTTCAGTGGCTTTCATTTCAAGAATTATCTGTCGTGCTTTAAGATTTTTTTTTTGAAAATTGATCAACAATTTAAAATACTTAAACAACACCATTCTTTATAGCGTTCTACGCTCCTATGTACTGTCTCACAGCAGTGCATGAGAATACGCGTGGTCTGAAAAGTTCACTGTAAGAATTAAAATGAAATTTAGACTCGTAATCAATCTTAGATGATATAGCGATATACAAACTGCAGTCCATAAACTGTACGACCGTACTAATCTTTACCAACACCTTAAACTATTTCGTATTCACCTTAGTTCAATAGCAAGCTAGCACTTATTTCTACTTTTATCTGTATCCAAACAAATATATAAACTTTAATTACGATGCATCGTTTTTAGTAACCATTTAATCTTGGGTGTTCTTAGTTACTGAAACTTAAGGTTTCAAATGTTCTTTTTCGCCATTTCAAGTTTTTCAAAATTTTACTCCAGACTTCAATTTCAGGTCGACCCTGTTTGCTCTCGAGGACCCCAATGCATATCTGCTGCGAATTCATGAAACTAAACTAAACTAATTTAAGTCGTAGAGGAGACAATATTGTCTCATAAAGACACTATCGATCCTTCTTATCACATGGTACTATTTATTTAGTATGTAGACCTAACTTTTGAGTCTATGGATAAAATCTGGGCCAGTTTGGTGTAACCAAATGAAATCTCTTCGGCAGTCAACATTCACACAATACTACTTATTTTGTCTGTAGTTCTACCTTTTGCGTCTGTGAATGAAATCTTATGGTCTGACTATTGAAAGGAAACCCTTTAATCAGTAGGTCTTTCACATGGTACTATTTATTAAAATGTAAAACGCCGTGTATAACTTTTGAATTTGTGGACCAAATTCAAGGGCGTGACCATTTTTTAGGCAAAACCTCTTGGGTAGTTCTTTCGTATGGCGTCGTTGTAAACTATAATATGAGATGTTTTTGTAGCTATTTAGAATTTGGGCGACTCCATCATTGGAGTTGAGGTGTCAGGTTTTAAAATTCCTTTCGACCAGCTGCCGTGATAAAAACATTCTTCAATGCACTGAACTCCGCTGGAGGTATCCTTAACTTTGTTATATCCCGTTGTTATTTACTCCAGACCTCGTTTACAACTACAGCTTATAGTTATAATTAACATTACTATAAATATCTCCAACGACCAAAAAACTCTAAAGAGTAACTGCAAATGTAGCAACACTAATTTTAGGATCATCATTAAGACAACTATACCAGATTAATGCTTCAAGACAAGCTAGTCTGGTCTATGAAATAATAAATTATTTACAGAACAAAAACAAAGGCTTTCCAAGTTAGTAATTCTAAACTTGTTTAATATTCACACTAAGGGTCTCATCCAAGAGTTTTGAAATGAAATAATGATTTTGCATGGTGCAAAAAGCAGCTTTGAATAACTTATAATTCAATTTCTAGGACGTTTCTTTACACATAACAAAAGAGAACATTTTAGTAAAAAGAAGCCTCGTTTTTCAAGATATAATTTCGTCTTTTGATATGAGCATTTTGTTGAAACGTCTAGCAAAACCTGTTGTTAACTATACCACTCCAAACAACTGCACGCTATGTGTGGGAAATAATTGAAGTTCTTGTGAAAAGTCTTCAGTAATATTACCACGCGTAACTAATTGATTAGTCCTTAGTTTGAAAGTAAAATGTTGCCTTTTGGAAAATTATGGTAGATTCTTTGCATTCTTAAGATTAAAGGGGTCAAGGCTAAAGAGTGAAAATATTGGTTTGGCTAGACGAAGTTAATTTCTAACAAAGCGTACGATAGAGGTGAGCGATATGGATTAATGGCGATAGAGTGAGAGATATGCACTTTCTATTGCCTATGATATTTATAGTTGTGGTTCTATACGCGTTTGTAAAAGGCACTTTTCTTCAATTAGTCCCTTTTAACATCCTTTTTTGAGCCCTAGAGACGAATCAGATGTGTTCAGTTCAGCTAGAAAAACATTTTGCGTGTGATTTATCCGTATGCATGTAGCTTCGTTCACGTGTTTCGAACATCATGGGCGAAATCGCGTGCTAGAGTGTCACCGATAAATCAACGTCAAAATACTGAGTTCAGTTCATAGCAAGACATCAAGGCAAACACAGAATAAGTGATCATTCACCCTGGTGTCTTTTTCGGACTATTATTATCACTTGTGTCGCATGTATAACCAGTCTTTTAAGAAACATGTGCTCCAGAAGTACCTCCTAGCCTGAAAGGTATTATTCAATCACAAAATTCACCTGCTGGAAGCAAGGTCACAGTCGGTTTTATTTATTTATTAGTTTGGCGTGGGTGCTTCTTTCATATTGTCTCATAGACGGCCACGAAAATTCAGTGTCTTCCTGATGTAAGGGAGATTTTAGAGGTACTTTTCACTGTTTTTTAACAAGTTAGCCGATGACACTTCAGCTGGTGTGAAGGCATTTTTAGTTTCGAAGCGTGATCTTCTCAACTCTTTTATGGAACGTTCATGTTGCCGCCACCGAGACAAAGTGTCATAGCAAACGAAATTTTGTCAGAGGAAAACCTATTGCTAAATTGAAAAAGACTTACGCTGGTTTTATTGCTTTTCTTTCAGGTTTCTTGGACAAGTAAGACATTGCAAGAAACGACAGCCGTTGACCCAGTTGCAGGAAACACATTTTAGTACACTGTGTCATGTGTTAAAATAACCAGATATAGATCTAGACTTTTTGCTAGTTAAACTGTATTGACTAAAATAAGACAAACGAAACTAATTTAGAATTGAGAAAATGGGATTTCTCGAAGAATATCGAAATATCATTGGAAGAAAACAGATATTTTCCGTCTCTGCCACTTGTATCTTCTTTCACGTTTATCGATGAAAGAAGTACAAGTGGTAGGGAGGGTAGTGTCGTTAAACCCTATCATCAAAATTCAAATTCTCATTTGTTATCGCTATACGTTTTCAATAGAAGTGGTGGGGAGAATTTGTTGATGTATCAATTAGATCTTGTGTGATCATGTCCGTAATGCTCATGACCACTCTGTTTTACAATTTGATTCTGATCACTCTTAGGGCTTAAAGAGTTGATACACTGTGATGAGAATTATTAGAATTATTTGACTTGTAGAGCTTGCGAAGCGGTGCATGAAAAAAATTTGGAAGCAAAAAAATGAGAACGGCGTGCGCGAGGGAGATATGCAAGGGGAGAGGGAGCCGTCTACATTAACTAAGAAACTGAATAAATCAATGAAACATCTCAACCGCTTTCTGTCTAAACAGCAAGATATACTGTGGTTTGAATTCTTATCACAGTGAATAATTTGTCCAACACTTTTACTATTTGAAGAAGTCTGAAGAGTTGGTCTTCGAGAATTTTTACTCTCTTTCTTCCCTTATTAGCTTATTCCGCTTTATAGTATTAGCTTAATAAAAACTTGTGAATTTGTGTAGTTAATCTTTATTTTATATTCTACTTGTTGTTGCATGTAATTTTTGACATTTATATTTTGTAAGTGGTTGGTGTGTTGCCTATCTGGTTTCAGTCACCGACTTCATTCAGATGATGAATATTAGAGTACAATATAGTAATAGTAAAAAGAATAGTTGTAGCACATAGACAATACCGCTTGTACGGGGGATATTGCACTCTGTCTCGAGGCCCGCAAAAACTCTTAACCCTTTCAATTACAAAAGGTTTTCTTTAATTTTTTTTTACACCTCAGTCTAGTTTGAAGGCTTTTGGGCGGAGCATTCCCTTCTAGTCAATTACAGGGCGTTGCCGCGCGCAGAGCACGTGGTAGTACAGATTTCAATAGATTTCATACTGAAAAAGCGAACCTACAGATTTCATCCACGCATTCAGAAGCGAGAAACCATATTTACTGCACAACAGTTCCATTCAAGGGTCAGTAAATTAGCCAATTATTGGCAGTAGGGTGAGTGGAGTGCAATCGAGAGAGTAAACAGATGGGAACGCGCTGAGTCGATTAGAAATAGGCCATTTTACAGATCTTTTATAGATCCGATATGCTGTAATTCTTGCATGGTTCTGTCCATGTTTTTTAGGTTGGTTTTAGCCAATTCTTTATTTTCTCTGCGAGACTTTAACTTGACGCTTGGACTCTTGTCCCCTAGGAGACACGTGGTATGGCATGATTCTGTGTCTGGGTCAGAGCTTAAAATCAGAGTGCGCGGATATTTTTCATCAGAGCTTTCTCTGGTTGTTGCGCCATACTGACGAGCCCCAAAAAGGGCGAAACAGCTGTCTATGGCTACAATCCTGCTCTGTTTTGAGTTCTCTCTGTGTCGTGTTGATGTCTTGCAGAGTTAATTTAATTTTAGTACGATCAGCATTGCAGTATTCTGCCTGCAGAATTTAATATGTCTACATTTGACAGTTATATATATATATATATAGAAACAAGGCTGGACTTGACCTTGTTCCTTAAGGTAAATCGTGTTGTTCTTATGCTAACTATAGTAACAGGTAGAAATTATTATTAGTTATAGTTTCTTTTTTGAACTGAAACTTAGAAACTCCTCAGACTTTGGTTGGAATGGACTAGGTAGTGAAATCACAAATCTGAGCAACAATTTACTGTTTAAAATGCCAGGCTACAAGCGTTTTTAACGGACAGGTCAAATTACAAAGTACTGGTGCTGTATCAGCTAAACTAAGCAATAAATATGGGCTGTTCAGGACCAATCAGATTCGAGCATTTACGATGCGGAATTTTTTTCCTAGATTGCAAGTAATATTCAGATCTAAGTCATAAGAACTATTTTACACCATGATGTCAGGGCTAAGCGTTAATTATAGTAAATAAAAGTCCACTATTAATCAGAACTGTGATTGGTCATTACACAATCAAGATTCCTGGAATATTTCAGGTGTTCAGGATTTCTATCAAGCGCCATTAATTTTTCGAGACCTACTTTTCTAGTTTCTCAAGCAGTCGTCTTAGGAGAGTCTTATTTCCCTTCTTCCCACAAAATTGTGGGGAGGGAGGAATTACCACTCTCCTAATACGCCTACGTGGGAGGCTAAACTTTCCGAATTTTCCCACTATTTTATTACTTTTTTCATGTTAAGGCTGAAACCCTGAGTATTTTGAAACATTGTCTGCGCGCACTTTTCTGTCAATCTTGTGATGTCATTTTCCAGCCCATTGCTCGATGAACTGGAACACTAAAGTTAATATTGATTCATGCGTACTTTTGCGCTGTTATTGACCATCTCTTTACGAGGGAAAGTGCACCTGAGCGTGCGCATTTGGTAGTAAGTAAGGCAGCATGTCGCCACTTACAAAAGGAGATGGAAACTGGGGCGAGTTAGCTTTTACAAAGACTTCTGGGATAGTTACTGGCGCCATTCAGCTATTGGCCAATTTGTTTTCCTGGTCCCCGGTGAAAGTCCCAAAAGTCTTTGCCAAAGTTAACTCGGCCTAGTTTCCTACTCGTTTCTAAAGTGACGACGTGGTTGTCCAGGAAACTAGGTCAAAAAATCCCATAGGCGATGCGATACGACTCCGGCCCAGTACCAAGGGCAACCCCCAAAGGGCAACCACAAAATGGCCAAACTGTTTATGATGAGCACCAAAGAGGTTATATTCCAACTAGAAGATTGAAACAAAAAAGAGGTAAAAAGAAAAAGAAAATTCAAATGGTAAAGTATATTTGATCGGGGGAGTTATATTTGAAATTGAAAGTATATAGCCTTCTGGGAAAAATTCAAGCAACATACCACGCTCCTACACTCTAAACGGAAAATCAGCGATTGGTAATAATATGCAAGCCACTGAAATTATAGTGTTTGTAAACAAGGTCTCGAGTCAGTGGGTAAGCGAGAAGTTGGTAAATGAGCTGAAGCTTGATTTCTGACACCGTCTATTTGAGTCTGTTTGTAGAATTCAAGGACGATTGGCAGTAAAGTGCCAAACAAACTTGCCCTTTTATTCTAAGTACCTCTACACATGATCAGAGGAGACCTCTTGTAAATTTATTTCTGATGAATAAGTACTACCTCTTTAACAGCTGTGAGCCTTTTCGTTACTATTGGAGGCTTGTTTGACTCTGATTTAATCAACATAATTCACGTCAGATAAAAATATTAAAGAAACTTGTTGTTTAGAACTTTGCTTGAACTGTAGCTTCTTTAAGGAAATCATCTCTCGATACTATCCACTTGGACTACACAGTAAAACACCCGGAACAAACTAAATTTGCTTCGTCAAATTTAAGTCAACAATCTAGAAACAGACATGTTTGCGTGACAACACAGCAACACATGACTAATGCATATAACAAAGAGTTGTATATGGATACAAATCGAAACTCCATAGGTTGCTGCGGCAGCTGCACGGGAATCTTTCAGCGAAAGAGGAATAGAATTCAAGTTGAAGAATCTCCTCGAACTCAAGAACCTCCCAAAATGACTTCTAATGAAGTAAGGCATTTCCTTATATTGATAATACTCGTTAGACTGTAAGAAGCAGACCCCTTATATTATTAGACCTTTAGAAAAAGTCCTTCGCCTTTTTTTATATTGCTCGCGGACGAAGAAGTCGACCTCTCTCGACTTTGTCGCTCGCTCGGCCGCTTTGCCGCATAGCAGGCTCGCTTTTCAGCTTTTTTGCGGTGAAACTTGTCAGGTCGTTTTGTGGCAACTCTAGTGGAACCCATAACTATAAACGAAAACGCTATCGTCGGACATGACCTTCCGCATCTTCTTCACTTTGTGTTAAGAAGACAGTAAGTTTAAGTGGACGCTAGGCCAGGGTTTCATGAGCTTACGCCCAATACAGGATTCTGTTTCTGTAGTTCAGGTTTATTAGAGGAGAAAGTTGCACCGAACTTAAGAGCAGACTTCACCGATCCTGACAGATGCGGCCGGCTTTTTTTAAATACTGTTATGCGTGCCGGTGAAATCAGTCAGTGTGACAGCTTGCCATGGGTACACCTAGCAGACATTGACTTCATGTCTTGATTTTTTGGTCATTACCGGTGTTGTTAAGTATCTATTTTCTTAGTTATTTTGGCTGTGAAGCAGTAAGTAGTGCTTTGAATCATCGTTCGACATATTTCAGACGATAATTGTCTGTTTTACGAACGATCAATTGACAATATGTATGATAATCATGGAAAACTAGCGGCCACTTTAATGGCGCTGTCAGTTATTTGGGGTCTTGAACGACAGGTTTATTCAAACTTCTACTATTCTTTTTACTTTGGAAATTATTGCCAAGGCAGGTTTCGAGTGCTCTCGGCCTGTCGCTAAATTTTGCTCAAACAAATTTTTTGCAAGGCAAATTTCAATCGTGATCCGGCAGAGCTCTTCTGCGCATGACCGCCAGAGTCAGTCACGTCTGCAATGGTTTGCTTTTGCACATGCAGAACACGAAAAAGCTTCAATTGCAGTGAATTTGACAGCTTTATTACCATTGCTATAAATTTTGCGTTAGCCCGCTTTTCAGATATCAAAACTTATGCAAAAAATTCGCGTAGCCTGGGGTTAGCGAAGTTATTTTTTTTCGGCGCTGGCCCCTTTCCCCGGTTTAGCCTTCGCCACAGAAGAAACTAAACCTCTGAAGGTTAAGTCCGTCTGCAAAACAGCGCCGACATCCTTGTCCTGGGCCCCCAAATAGTACCTATGTATCAGGATTTGAGTAAGCGCCATGGTTGGCCTAGCCTGCGAGCAAGCTCTCTGGAACACCCCGGAAAGATTGCTCGCAGGTTATGGTTGGCCTGTTAAAAAAGCCATTGTTGATTTGCCCATCAGGTCGAAGGGAAATTCAAAACGCACTTCCAGTAATTCTTGGAGTCCGTTGGGGGCTCAGGACAAGGATCTCGGCGCTGCGAAGTAGGCTATCCTAGATCACGCGCGTCTGTTTTTCTCTCGACCTTGTTCTCGCGACTTCCCTACTCCTGCGAGCTTGAAAGAGGAGTAATTTTGCGTAAGTTGAATGGTCCGTGAGAAGGATAGTTATGGTTACTTTTAGGGTTGCAATAGATGATAAGTAATATGTATTGCTTTCAGGGGACTGGTCAGCCTAAAATAGTCCAAGACAACTCTATGAAGTTAGGAGATGACATAAACTTGTCAGAACAGAACGATGTTCAGCTTGACCCAGAGCTCAAACAAAACAGATATCCTGATTTAACTGGAGCCAAGTCCATTATGTCCAAATATCTCACAAGGGAAGTCTTTGAGAGGCTGAAGGAAAAGAAGACGCCAAAAGGATTTACCATTGCCCGAGCAGTTAATACTGGAGTCAGAAACAAAGAAAAGTCCCTGATGGGTTGCCACGCCGGAGACACAGAGTCCTATGCTGTCTTTGCGGAATTTTTTGACCCTGTCATAGAAGAGTATCACCGCGGTTTCAAACCGGGAGATAAGCATATCACTGATATGAATGTGGAAAATCTCAAAGGCAACATCAGCGACCCAACCAAGATCATCTCTACACGAATCAGGGTAGCCAGGAACATTTCTGGCTTCAACCTTGCTCCCGGGCAGAATACCAAAGATGAAAAGCTGGCGATAGAAGCCTTAATGCTGAAAGTTTTTGACAAATTGGAGGGAGATTTGGCAGGTCACTACTATTCATTGGTGAAGATCACTGAAGATGAACGCCAGCAGCTGGTGAGAGAGCATTTGTTATTCAAGGGCAACGACAAGATGCAAGCTGATAGTGGGTATCATCGATGGTGGCCACATGGACGAGGGATCTACCTTAACGATAGCAAAACCTTCGCCGTATGGCTCAACGAAGGTGACCACGTCCGTGTGATTTCCATTCAGCAAGGTGGTGATGCTAGGTCGGTGTTTGCAACGCTGGTGAAAGCGGTGAACACAATCGAGAAGCTCCTTCAAGAGTTAGATGGCCGTACTTTTCAGAAGACCGACCATCTCGGCATGATCACCTGCTGTCCCACTAACCTCGGAACAGGTTTGCGGGGAGGAGTGCTGATCCAGCTGCAGAAACTTGTGGCCAAGATGGGAGAGGATGGTCTCAAAGAATGGGCAAAAGAAAACCACTTGCAGGTCCGTGGTCTGTATGGAGAGCATTCGGATTCTTCTGGCGCCATCTATGACATCTCCAACAAATACCGGCTTGGTTACTCAGAGGTACAGCTGGTGCAATTTGTGATTGACGGCGTAAACAAGTTGATCAAAATGGAAGAATCGGCTTGAGAAGGACTGCCGTCTACTGCGCAAATCAGGGAATAGTTGAAACTTGTATTTGTAGATCTTATTACTGAGTGTTGTCATAACTTTTGGACTATTCTTCCTCCAAGCTAGCGTTTTCTGAACACTGGAAATCGCTTGAGTTTTACCGCACCAGTTGATTGCATTTGCTGCTCTTGCCAATCTTCTTCTGTTGTCAAATCAAGGATGGCAGCCCTTTGCCCGAAATAAATTCCTTAATTGCGGGCTAATAGGCCCTTTGCAGCTGGTCATTCACGTGGTGTAAAACCACCATACTGGAGAGGGAACGCACTGGATGCACTGGGACAAGAAAAATAAACGGCTGACATCATTTGAAATGGTAATTTCCTTTGTTTGTCTTCACCCTATGCTCTCCAGTATGGTGGGTTGGGTTTCTGCCACTCGAATGACTAGCTGCAAAGGCTTAGATGAGTTTATTACAGTCTACGATCGACCATTTGGTTATTTACTCTATCTTTACTGTTTGTGCGTGTGTGTGCATTTTGCTTGAATTATAAACCTACCAATTTCTAGCCCTATGGCTATTATAAGTTGCCAATTACCCTTGTCTATTATCAGAGGCATATATGCTTCAGTATATATGTTTCAGTGTGCTAACATCGAATATATCAAACCCATCTACAAAACTGTGGTATAAGATTGGTTATAAAGATGTCTTTTTTTGAATTTGAAAAAGGTTGTAAGTTCTTTTCTTCTGTAGTCCTACAATGTATGACTTTAAAGTAAGGGGTGATCCGACAGATCAAAAAGGGATACCTTTTCCAGAATGGAGTTACGTAAAAGGATATAAGTTTGATGTCACAAGTTGAACTGAGCACGGAAAACAATTAGGAAATACGCCATGTAGGTTTTTAAAGGATACGTAGAAAGACTCTTGATCGAAGACAGGTCTGATACGTTCAAACATTCAAGAGGTTAATATCGAAAGAAAAGGAGGTAAAGTCACACAGACGAGTATAAACCAAAACGCCTTTAAGTGTGATAAAAAATCGAGGCGGAGTATCTCCGTACAAAACTTTATTGTGCGACTCCCGCCCCCCGCCCAACGACTCTTGGTCAGCGATACTGTCTTTTTCAGTTTATGGATAACAGGATAATATGGTATAGTTTTGTAGTGTTTCATAGTAATGAGTGGCTACCACTGGTTTCTGATTAACAACTGGCAATGAGTGGTTTTCGGTTCCGGCTCACATTTGATCTCCTACGTGCCGTCAGGAAAGTAACTGGGGACGGGGGGTGGGGTAACATGCGACCCAAGATATAATGCCTGAGATGAAAGTTGCAAAATCAGCGGGGGTGGGGGGGGGGGGGGGAGTTTTGCAGATATAGAGTTCCCTTTGCAGTTCAGGAGCTCATAAGGCTTTGGGCAGTTACACTATGGGCGACGTGCAGGACGACAAGGATCAAATATCCTTCGCTCCAATGGAAGTATACTTTCTGCGTATGATTCAGCTTTGAAACTTACCCAAAAGGTCCGGGCTGAGATCTTTGAAGAGCGGTCTGCTCTAATCCTGGATAAAAAGAGCATATGAAGTGCCATGGTAACTAACCACCAGGGCCCAGTTGTTCGACGGCCTATATAGCTATTAGCGATAACACGGGGTTAAATTTTAATCCGGGTTTCGTTTTCTTTTGTTCAAAAGCATTTTCCCGGTTAATTTTTTACATTCTTTTTCGTGATCCAATCATCAAATTGTAGACGAAAAGAAATAAACTGAATTTGCTTTTTCAGCTTTTATATGAATTCAAATTTCGCACTAACCTAGGGTTATCTTAACCCAGCTTTGAACAACCCGACCCAGCCTTTGAAGAACTTAGCCGAATAACCCGTTAATTCTTAAAAGTTCCTTGAAGTTTCCGGTGTCACAGTGATATGTGAATCCCCGTGATATGTGTATTTCCGTACACATATCCCTAGTGATATGTGTATCCCTCCAATATGGCTGCCAGCGAAATGTGTATCCCCTACCCCCCACCCCTCCAAACAAGTGTCGGTTTTATTTCTCTTTTTTGTGAATTTTGCGAATCATCGTCAAAGGGACTACAAATGATTCAAGATTATGAGCAACACAACCGACAAAAGAGCAACGATTAGAGACAAAATAATCTCGAAGCTGTCTCTGGCCAGTTTACTTTTTCGTGGGCCGCAATGTTGATGTAAACATTCGTTCTCGCTCCTCTCCTCATCCAACGTGATTATAATTCATATATCACTGGTCGCGTTAAATAGGTATGACTGACAAAATTTCATTCAGCAAGGGATAATTGGAAAAGTCAAAAAATAGAGAGGGGATACACATATCTCTGCGCTGGTTCAGTGATATGTGTATACCCCCCCCCCCCCCCCCCTCCTGCAAGCACCATAATAATCCACCTTTTAAGTTGTTTGATTCCTGTCTTAAACCCAGTTGTATTACTAGTTGTTCTGAAAGATTATCTGGACGATATTTCCTTTAGCAAGAGAAGAAAAAAAAGGGGATACACATATCTCTGCACCGGGTCAGTTATGTGTGTATCCCTTCTGTGAGTGCCACAATATTCCACCTTTGGATGTTGTTTGATTCCTGTCTTAACCCCAGTTGCGTTACTAGTTATGTTTGATATCGACGATATTTCCTTTAGCAAGAGAAGATATTTCCTTATTGTGTCGCGGATGAGCATCAGTGTTTATTGTATCCCCACCCGGGATACACATATCACTAGGGATATGGGTACGGGGATACACATATCACTTTGACACCGGGACAAAAATCAAATATTTGAATCAAAATCTACGGGATAAAAGCGCGGGTCCTAGCTGATCAAACCAGTCCATTTCACCTGCTTTGTTAACTGAGAATTTTATTGTTGTATCTGCAAGACGTTTGAAACCTGGATCTTGAATAAAAACAACAACAGCAGTTCGGGTCCATTAATTATCTGGACGTTCCTGAAATGGGGCAATTCAGGACCTTAACTGGTCTTTAACAATCCTGGAGTAACCGTTGATGTAACGAATTAAACAAAATTATTTAACTGGTCAGAATCGAGGAAACAATGCTTTACTGATGTCTATGCGGAGAAAAAAAGAAATATAAACGGGTGTAAACAACATTATTAGTAGAAGGGGTCAAGATTTGAGACCATTTGTAGAGGGTTAAAAGCTATTTGGTCACTGACATGAGAATGGTAGCATTTTTAAAATATCTTTATTAATTTTTATGGTCAGAACATATCAATATCATTCATTTAACATTTGAAAGAGAATGTATGTAAGTGGCCTTATCACGTTTCTGGGAAACTGCCCACCTACCTCTCCCCTAAGCCAAAATTAACACTTGCTTCTCAGTTAGGGTAACATTTTGGCTTAGGGGAGGGGTAGGAGGGCAGTTTCCCAGAAATGTAAAATGACCCACAAAAACTATATTATTTTCATTTCATTCTGTCCTCAGTTGTTTAAAAGGTGGAAAGCACTATACACGAGATTAATAATAACAATAATAATTATAATTATAATTATTATTACTATTATTATTATAATCCACGTGGAAAGCACCATACACTGGATTAATCACTGCACTTCCACTATCCACGGGAAAAAGATTAATCTAATGCTATCCAACCGTTGAACAACTGAGGCCTGGTCGGCGAGATTCCCGAAAATATTTTAAAAATAGTGTGAATAGCTCTCAAAATGAATTAAATAACCTTTCTGTTTTCAAAGACATTGCCAGCAGTCTTAGACACAACATTGTGCAGCCTTTGAACAAACAACTTGGAGAAAGCAAAGGCATTCTTTTTTCATCTCAGTCTAGGAGTATTTTAGTTGAACAAGCCTGCCTATGTACAAATAACTTGCAATCGCAGTAAAAATCCCAATACAAGCAATTTAAAATTCCCTCAGTTTATGTCATTATACAGCTGTACAAAGCTAGTAGTCAACAGATTAACAAGCCTTGAGGTTAATGTGTGATTCAGCCAACCCTCTCCACTTCTCAGTACTATTACCCATGAGCCACTACAATCCCACTCACTGTATGGATTACACCTATAGGCTATTGTAACATGGTTGCCATGGAAACAAACATGGAGAGGATGGAACCAAATGAAAGCAGTAAATTGTCATAAAATTCATAAATGGGTTGCAACTACTTTTAGCTTCTATTGCTTTGTCATTAATAGGTTTTTTAAATATTGACATGGCAATACTGTAAAAAAATTTTCATTTAAAGCCATTAAAATCTGTGAATTTCTTAACACTGGATTATTATTGTTGATGTCTGGCAAATTTTTAGACATGAATACCTAGCCTTTCATCATCTGCAATGTACAAATTAGCCCTGTGCTGACTTGTCAGTACTTCAAAAAAAAAAAAATAAATAATAGTGTAAATTATTTTTATAAATTGTGTTTACATAAATAATTTCTAGCATATATTACTTCCAGTGAGGTAACTTTTAGCGGCTTGAGCCAAACATGTACTACAGCTGTATTGCAATGATATTCTTTACTTAAATAGGCCATTTGCACAATGAAGTGTTTTTACAACTAACACCAAAAATAATTTCGTTTTTTCTTTCATATTTTATATTTTTAATGACAAAAGCCCTAATTTGCACAAGAAAGCAAGACCCTGAAGGATTCTGGTAGCAGTAAAATGATGCCATCGTTTTTTCTTTCATGCTTAAAATTAATTTGGCAATCCCAGTCAGGTTAAGATAATAAAAGCCCTAATTTGCACAAGAAAGCAAAACCTTGAAGGATTCTGGTACATTTAGTAGCAGTAAAAGGATGCCATCTTGCAAGTGGCCTTTTCACTAGCCTTTCATTTTAACCACAGTGGAAACTATGAAATGTCAAATACAGTCAACTCTCTAGTAAATTTAAAATGTAAAAAACACCGCTACAAGATGAATACCTGCAATGAAGGCCACAAATCCTAGGGATTACTACACAACTAAATGCATTTTTCTTCAACCATTTGATGAGATCATGTCATCCATTCAAATCTCATGCCACCGATTATTTGTGCAGTACATGTAATTCAGGAGTTTGTAGTGATCCTCCCCTTTCCTTTAAGGCCTGGGTAAAGTGTACAATGTACATTGATTCAACTCTCTCTAAAATGGACACCTTTGGGACTAGCAATAAGTGCCTGTCTAAGAGCGATGTCCGTCTTATAGAGAGTCAAAAAATGCAGGCACCAACTCTAGGTGTCTATTTACTGAGCTGTCTGTCTTAAAGAGGTGTCCATTAAGAGAGAGTTGATGGTACTGCATGAAATTCTGTTGGATTTTTACCATGCAAGGTGGTTTTAGTTGTTTTTGTTGACTCTCTTTTGTCAGATAGACATTTCTGTGAGGTGGACACTTTGTTAGTGTGTAACTTTGTTTGTTATTTCTGTGAGGTGCACAGTTAGTGTCAGGCATGTGAAAATATGATGGAGCCTTAAGATCCAAGGACAGCCACAACAGGAAAAAGCATCTCTGATTTCATATTAAAGAAAGTCGAAAAAAATCCTATGTGAATTTACTGCTGGAGAGGTGTTGTGCCGATAGACAGAAAACAGGCCCAGGTTTCTCTAACTCAAAGGTTAGGCCCCCATCAAAAATTTAATTTTAAATCTAAGCCCAGAGAAAAACCCAAGTGATTTCTACCAAACTGCTTGACTCTCCTTAAAATTTTTCTTGAAACAAAACAAAGAAAGCAGAATAACCCGTGAGATCATGAGCCACTAAGGGCCTTACTTCCATGCACAACTTAATCATGTTATCATCAGGAGTACTAAAGGAATAATAAATTATGATGTGTGCTTCCAGAATCCATATTCACCTCTTGCAGGGTCATAAAAAACTGAGGTGGAGGAGTAAGCGTAGATTCTGGAAAAACACAACAAGCCTAATGACCAGCATAGATTACCATTGACGGCTACACGTATCTCTGCTTTTCATTGAGACAAAAAATGTTTCTTGATGTCATAATAACAATAATAATATATGTTTAATAATAAATTTATATACTATAGCATCAAGAAACATGTCTTGTCTGAAAGAATAAGCAAGAGGTTGCTCACTAAATGTGTCCAGCAAAACTGACTACGATCTTATGGAATTCCAAAACAAATTCTGATTAGATATTCTCTGATTGATAAGATCCAAAGCACCAGAAAACACATATGGCCATTTGGAAAAAGCTACCTTGTACCTGGTGGAGATTCTCGAAATAGTGTTGAGTTCTTTGAATGGTAGATTTTCATAACGCAAGAGTGCAGCGTCCTTCTTTCTGGGCTTGTTCGTCCTTTTCTTTGGCTTGCCCCTCTGGTTTTCAACACGGCAAGTGCATTTCTGGTCTTTATGAACTAGACACTTTCTTGTTCTCTTCGCCTTGCGTTTTTTTACCTCAGTCGGAAGTGTTCTTTTCATAACAGACTTTGCAAGAGACTTCTCTGAGTAGTTAACTGCTAAAATTCTTCGTCCAAAAGAGGTATACTGTCCAGTCCTTGTAGAAGTGGCTACAGTGAGTCCACCAGTTGGAGAACGCTCTAATTTGTCTCCAACATCATTAAGTTTGACAACAAGATCTCCCTTGGGGGATAAAGACTTCCTCTTTGAGGGAGTGTCACTGGACATGGAACATTTCCTTTTGATACCTCTTTTATCCTTAACGAGCACAGGAGAAAGGCTTATCTTTGGAGAAAGAAGTCTATTACAAGGCTTCAATGGCACACTGATCTTTGCCTCCATGGGAAGAACTACATCTGAATCTGTCAAAAAAATCTCATCCCCATTTTTGCTGCTTTGTGGTTCAGGGCTTTCTGGGGGTGAGTAACTATCAAAATCTGGCCACACTTCCTCATGACCATACAATGAATGATCTTTCAATGAACTAAAACTTGCTGAAAGTGTGCTTTCATCTGATATTACACTCGATCTTTCTTCCAGGCCTGAAGTTAACCTCGCAGAGGGCATTTGTTCACACAACAAGCCTTGTGATTCCTGGGAAACAAAATGGAAAGCTTGAGGTGTTGGTAGCAAGGTTCTCATTAAGCTTTAAAGTAGACAGCTAGGATGTAAAAGTAGGCGCTTTGCCAGTTGAGATTTGTAGGCAATTTAAGGCTTTCACTCTTACTTTGCCCCGTTTCCTCAAAAAGTAGACGGCTTAAACCTCCAAGTAGCCGGTTTTTTAGCTGGCACTTAATGAGCACCCTGCTGGTAGTGTAAGGTCTCTTTCTCTCTTTTCACCTCCTTTTGGGTGACCTGGATCTGGATCAGTGATCCCAGATCACTCGGGTACAGTTAAGGTACATCAAAGGAGCCAATGAAACCTTGTCCAGAGTGGAATCATCAGTTCCTATAATGCATCATGATCCGAGTGATCCAGATCAATGATCCTCATCCAGCACCCTCTTAGACTCACTACAAGTTGACCTCTCATACATTCTTAAAGGTGAGGGGAACGAGCTTCAATATGGTTGCATAGCAGCTGAGCGAACAACAAAGTCACGAGGTCAACTTGTTTTGCCTGAATGGATTTGAATCCTATTATAAATTTAGACAGAAAAAAAATTATTGACATAATGCTGTGTTGGCAGTGACATCAAATATGACACACTCTCCTTTCATTCAATTGTCATTACATAACTGGTGGAATTTTCGACCTGTGAATTTTGTGCTAAACAGGAGTGAAAAGTCCTTTAAAATAGCATAAACATCCAGGAAAATGTAAAGGTCTTTTAGAAGGTCTACACCCTCTTCTTCATATAGTAACTGTTTAAGCTGGGTTCTCTTGTCAAGATGGGGCAGAACTCTATGACAGATTTTATCTGAAGAGTCTTTATAGACACCTGTGATGGACAAATGAAGGACTACACTGTAAAACAAAAACACAATGTAGGTTGCAAATTATGTTTGCAAATGGAGGGAACAATTTATATGGACTTACCAGAGCTTAACATGGCAGACGGGAATAAGGAGACAACTATGCTGACAAAAAAACTTGTCCTTCAAGGCACCTGAGAACATGAACCATAGACTACAGAACAAATGGAAGAGATAAGGTTACTTACCAAAATGCTGCCAGTCACCTGCAGTGCATAATTGTGATCTGTAACAACAGGCACTGTTTTATCATTGGATTCTCCCAATGCTTTAGGATTGTAGTTCACATACTTTCTGTTGGTAATTGTTGGGCCACTCCATGTCACTGGACTAAGACGCACAGAAGCACTAAGTTCCCTTCCCTTTGATGAGCCACTAGAAGACGTGGATCTTACAGAATTTCTTCTGCAAGGCAGCACATTTCCTTTAATTTTCAGTACATGCTCAACATCCAGAGGTTGTACGAGCACACCAGCTATATTTTTATCTTTACACTTATCAAGGTGACTGTCAGTGGACCAACCAGACACATCTGTGCTACAAGACGAGTAAGCTGTGGGATACTGTTCTCTAGCTGTTTCAGTAGCATTATTTGATAAGCCACATGTCACATGCTGACTGCCCTCTGGCACATAAGGGGTGTTCAAACGAAATGTTTGAGAGGATGTTCTTGTCAAAAATAAATCTTGGACTACATTTGATCCGTTTACACCAGTGTCCGGATGATTATTTGCCCCGGTAGAATAGTTATCAGTGGGTTGTTTGACGGAGATACTGCTCCTGTTTAATTCTTTGGCTTCAATTAGAGCAGGATCACTCCTTTTCCTTTTGGCGGCATATTTGTGATACTGCTGTAATGCATTTGGTGGAAGGTCCCTTGTTGACAGACGTAACAGACAGACACGAGCATGTGGCAAATTCCTTGGATCAATCATGGAGCTCCCTGAAATCCCTCTCTGAAAACAAAGGCATAGTGACCAGAGCTAAATTAAGTAAATTATTCATAAAAAGGATCTTCAATTCAGTAGATATGAGTAAATTATTATTGTGCCTGAGTGACGTGCACAGGCAGTGATGTAAGGCCTTACAATAAAGTATGAATATGTTAGAATATTATTTACATTTTGAGAAGTATTATTATGCAGGAAATAATTTATGTTTATTGTGTATGTAGTGCAAACTGGGCTGAGAACACTAAAGATCATTAATTTCATTCACAATATTCAACATTTCAGAAGTTATTTTCTCCAAATTACTTATGATTTTATTAATCAAGAGATTCCTTCAGGGTTACATGCATTATTTTGATCTCAGATCATTAGTGTGAAATCGCACCATTGTATAATACGTGTATATACCTGATTGAAAAAACTTGGAAAGGAATAAACCATGAACCTTGGGACCTAAAAGATTTATCGCTAGAAGTCTACTACAAGGTCGTCAAAAGTAGCCAGCTGCTGGCGAAAATCGCTGCCTACTTGGTTAGTATCGGCAAGCTACTCTGCTTGCCATTTCTTTGTGGATGGTGTTTTTTAGATAAAATATCCCTGGCTGGCCACTTACTTTGACAACTCAGCCCTCTACTTCAAAACTTTCTGACAACCCTGTCTACTAGCATCGCAAATTCAAAATTCATTGTAGAAAAGCCTTCATCATCATGAATGTCCCATGTGGATGTAAATCCCAGGAGTACTTTGGTTTAGGCATGCTGTTTTGTCTGTTTCTCTTTCCAGTAAACCTTTAGCTCCCACTTTATGATTTTAAACTAACTAGAGAGATCTTTGTTTCTTCATTCTCTCAAAGGTAAAGTTGTTGGCTTATTGCCAAGAAATACATTGGTGTATGGAAGCCTTTTCAGCCCTATTTGCATGCAACAGCACCAAAGGCTCATGATAATGCAAGCTTTTATAGAAAAAAATAAACATGTGCAATGCTAATAACTTTCCAACAATAAATCCTTTTGGTCTCATACATGTAGCTCATGGTTTATATAAAAGTGAAAAAGTTTTTTCAATCATACATTGTAGGTTTAAGAAACAGACAGGCTTTTAGCCAGACAATGAAAGCTGGCTGTCCAAAAGGCCTGTTTTTCCATAAAATTATAAGAGATTAGGTGAATTTTCTTGTATTTCTTCCAAAATGGGCGTTCATAGGATGGCTGAACACCCTTCTGGCTAAAACCCTGGGAACAGAGTACTTAACACCGTACAAAACAAGCAACTTGATGCTTTTGCAAGAACTGTAGTGTCTCTGGATGTTAAAAGATAATATTTAAATAATTAATACAGTACATTATGTTTGGGTAAGGCCATTTGGACTATGCAGGACTCCATCAACCTTCCAGCGACTAAGAAGACTGAAATGTCACAAAAGCTAAAATGTTGCTTTCTAGAGTACACTATGCAGATGATTTTGACAGTACCTTTGCCATTTTATCACTGTTTCTCTATTACTTGAAATTCATTTTTGCCTAAGAAAGAGGATGTTTGAATTCTTTACTAGCCTTATTAGGGATACACCTTTACATAAAAGTGTCCCCTATGGGCATTTGCACCAGTCAAACAAAACACTAATATTGACATGGAAAAAAATTCTACATCTTATGACTGTTCATTAATTATTTTATGCTTACCGAAACTTAAAAAATGACTACTGTTTTGCAATAACACATACAGTAATTTCACACTTCTTTTAACCTCTCTCCAACCCGTAAGTTCTGACAGCTGATTGGTGCTGCTGTGAAGAAGTTTGACGAAAGTCTTCTTGAATCATCCGTGGCTTTCTGAAGCACAACAACAAAAAGTATAAATTTGCTTTACAAAAACCAAAGGTTTACTTAGTACTAGTAACTCAATGCAATTAAACGAAACTCCAGAATTAAACTACTTATTTTTAACGATAGGGGAAAATATGGGGACTCATGAAAAAAAAGTCTGGAGATTCTACAAAAAGTAGCAAGATTCTATTTTTTCTATTGGAGGAATTAACTGTTTATAATTTTGATATTGCCCTGCTTTAGTTGGGTGCCTCCTGTAACAAATTAGATGCTGCTTTTTCTTTGATGACTTTAGGAGGCCAGAGAATAGGTCATCACTGACACGAAACTTAAAGCAAAAATTCATTTCTTCTGGATAAGCCAACTTCATAGCTAAAGAGTTGTACTTAAATAAGCACCAGCATTCCCCGTGAAATTTCCTTTTTTAAACAAGGTAACATTTCATTTTGTAATATAAATTATTTCCCAAAAAATTGTGAGATTGGGAGTCTTCTCGTGAGGCACTGAGAAAAGTTAAAAAAATAAATTGTGAGTCTTAGGCACACGGGTGAGAGTTTGCAACTCTGCATCATGAACTTAATACCATCAACAAAGATTGTGAAGTTAGAGGAGCCAATAACTGCAGCCGAGTGCAATGCAAGCCCCTGTTAAGACTTACCAATATAGTTACCACAAAGAAGGCAGGGTATAGAGGAAACAATTTTCAAGCACCAACCAACAATGAAGCTCTAGAAACCAAACCGGCCCATCAAAGCATTGGTACACCCCCATTATCTCATGTAAAAGACTGCTGGCCAACATTTTCTTGAGCTTACTTGCCTACTTGTAAATTTCATTAACCATTTTTAACTCTTAAATTTCACTTTGCAGCCACCCAATTCAACAATTGGCCAACCAATTAAAAATTTTATATGCAACTTTAGAGACCACAGTGCATTTTAAATTATCTGTTGCCACAGGGCATACATCATTCTTAGCCTTAAAATAAGCAATGCACATTCTTGTGAGTGTTTTTTTGAAAGAGCTTTGACTGAAGTAATCTTACTTTGGGTATAGTTTTGCATATTTATAACAAAAGGGAATATGAAATGCACGATGGAGTACAATGTAACTGGTTTAATCTAGCAATGATGACCATAAGTCCACATGCCATAAACACAATAAAATACCAGTATCTGGTACTCAAGGCACCATTGAAAGCCATACCCAAAAAGAGTGCGCCTAACCATGACAGTACCGCTGAAACAAACCTTACAATAATACTGTCGTATCGAGAGACATGATAATACAGTGGAACAGTGCTAACCGAAGATAAAATGACTACATTCGTTAAATCTGACACGATTAATTTCAGCAATTTAATTTTTGGTATGATATAAGCTGAAGCTTACTTGAACTTCAGTTTAACAGATAATTTCGTTACTCCGTGGCATATTTTGGCACGAAAGTTTAGGTTGGAAGATATGTCAACTGTTGCACTGGGCAATATTGCGTTCGTTGAGCTTTGATACTGAAAGGTAGACAAGACTCAAAGCTTCATTCTCCATTATTCGTGAATTAAGCATACGTGAACCAATAAGTTTAATTAAGACGTCTGAGAAATCCAGTCCGAAGATATCGAAAGGCAAAATGATTTAATAAACATTATTATTGGTATTATAACCCCAAAATGAGTTTAAAACCCTATTTCGAACAGGCCTCAAACAAAGATTTTGAAAACCTTTAAACCGCGCGCCGATCGTCATTAACTCAATGAGGCATTGATATTTGACGAGACCATCGAATTTCAGTGTTTTGTATTTTTATTTGACAGTCCTTCAGCGAACCAGATCGTAAATTTTCCTTTAAAACAGCCAAGAACGAAATAAAAATCCCATAAGCTTAAAGAAATAGCCGGCAAAGGGCGAAAATAACGACCCATTGTACAACTACGTAATATACAGCCAGGAACACCATGAGACCTTACGTGACACCTGAGTCATCTCATTCACTGTATAATCTTACCTTGAGATGCAGAGAAATCAATCAAAGTGCTTATAATATTGTATCTGATGCCAGTGATTTGTAATTTCTCCGATAAATCCCCGTAGTATTTGAATTCTCTCTGAATTAAAGTAACCAAACTCGCTCCGTTTCGCTCAACTCGTTTGACAAACCGCGAATTTCCTACTGTACAGCGGTATCACTACTATGGTTACCCGCGGGAAACCTGCGGGTCCTCCCGCAGATCAGATCTAGGCTTTGACTGAAGGCATCTCGGTAGCGTAGAACAGTGGAACCCCGAAACCTCTATACAACGAAGTCCTCCGTCAAAATGTATGGAACAAAACCTCGATTTCACGAAATCCTCTTTATCAACGAACACAATCCACAATTGCAAACGTAAAACGTACCTCGCGAGAAATTTTACAACAAATGTCCCGAAAATTCTAGATCTCAAATCGTCTTCCGAACAGATATTTTCCGAAAATTGACGTTGGGTGCCCCTGCTATAACGAATAAACCTTGATTAAAGATGAATGCCAAACAGACCAACAAGGATAAAATTAATGTGTCCAGTTGTGTTTTAATCAGTTTTGTTTGCCTGTTCTTGAGTTTCTAGTGCGGTAGCTAAGTATATCTCGGTACTGAAATGTCATGACAGTAATTTTTTCAGATCCGGAAACGCTGAGTTTTAAAATTGTACCTCGATATAACGAACCGTTTTGGTAGTTTTCCCGAAAATTCCAGAAAATTCGTTAAAGAAGAAATGATCGATCGTCACAGTGAACGCGATTTATGTAATTGCGTAAAGAAGCCTGAAAAAAATTCAGGACTTCAACGGGGTTCATATATGATTTATTTCATATATCATTAACACAGATTTGAAAATGATACAATAAGACTATCAGTAGACGAAACAAAATCGACTGGTTTGTGAGCTAGGAAACATGCTGGTATACAGTTGGTTTGGACTTTAAAATTTGCCTTCGGAGCCGAAACCAGTTACCGGGACTTTCGAGAAACGGGTCCCAGGGTCGAAAATCTAGATATGTCAGATATGAATAAAATGCTCCTTAAATGTTAAACTTATTAAGGAAACAGCCTTAACCCTAACCTTTAAATATTAAATGTTCCTTTTGTCTGTTTCATTTATTTGACGTAAAAAATTGTAAATTGTAAATTGTAATTTGTTTACCCACGGATCACTAAGGAGTTCATGAGAACTCGTTGAGACGTGTCCGTGCGTTCCAGATCGAATTGGAATTTGGAAGTGTTGGTTTTTAAGGAGAGGGGAAAACCGGAGTACCCGGAGAAAAGCCTCTCGGAGCAAAGGAGAGAACCAACAACAAACTCAACCCACATATGGCGTCGACGCCAGGATTCGAACCCGGGCCACATTGGTGGGAGGCGAGTGCTCTCACCACTGCACCACCCTTGCTCCCCCATGTGTTCCGAAGTATATTCAAGTTCCGAGTTCTGTGTTCCGTGGTTTAGTAGCATATTCAGTTTAGAAAGCAAGGACCAACGTTGAAAAGAGTTCTAAAGTGATGAATTCATAAAAATTAAATTTGTGAAATTATGGGACTTGTCATGATATTCTGAAAGAGCTTAACAACGTCCAAGACATCTAGTTTCCAAAATTTAGCATTTCGGGGCAAATTGTCTCTGAGCAGGGGGGGGAGATGTCTCCAAGGAAATCGGTGGTTCAGTCCGCCTGCCAGTATGACGTCTGACGTCACGTCTCGCGTCTGTGACTTTCAAAATGGCGTGCAAAGTGTTCATCGAAGAGACGGATAAAAATTTCGAATCAATCACAGTAGTGTACTGTGTTGCGAATTAAGCCTCGTTGGTGTCTTCCCCTGTCTTCCCTTTGATTAATGCGCATAACCAGCTTCTTCCATATCTATCATCGGGCGCGCGAATGGTTTTAATTGCGAAAGCGCCATGTTGAAACTACCGAAGAGAGGAGGAAATGGACCTACCCTAAGGATTACTATTTCTACTCTCCCCAATCTTCCTCTGTCATGAAATAAAAGATGGCGGCTTCATCGTAGGGATACAAACAAGCTTTCGCCCACCCAAAATACGCCTACACTGCAGGCTACCATATCTAATGAAGGTCTTCCTTATACAATAGGCCCCGTTGTCTTGCCTAGGCTTACCCGTTAAGAAACTTGAGCCCGGTTTGTCGGACCGTCTAACAAAAAAAGTAGTAGGAATAAGAGAAGCGATCACCTAGCAGCGCGAAAAACGGCTTACTATATCTTATTTAGCGCTAAAAATCGGATAAACATGTATAAACAAAACACATACACAAAGTGGATCTGAAAAGTCTTTATTTCAATTTAGCTTATGTCTTCTTATTTAGCGCTGAATATCGGTTTTATATAAACAAAACGCACACACATGCATATACACAAAGTGGAGCTGAAAACTCTCTATTTCAATTTTGTCTGACTATTACTACACCATTTTCTCCGTTCGATCTCGAGGAAATGAAAAACTATTAAAGTCTTGCAATTTCACGCACCGTTAGTCAGTTAATTATGCAAGTTCGCAAGCCCAAAGATGAATACAAATTTGCTCTACAGGAAAAACCTCAAGGGAGCATCTTGACGTATTATTATAAAAACAATTAATAACTTAAAAAGGATCAATTGATTAAACACGCGACTAATAGTTGCTGGCAATAAAATCAGGCACGAGATACCGTTTTAACAAACTTTATTAAAAACCAATGACAAAAAGAGTCAAATACTCAGGGATTTGAAAGGAATCTATAAAAGTAGTCAAAGAAAGCAAACTATCTTTTTTTACTACGTTTCCCTCCTTAATTTTTTATTCCCTCCTTTACAATTTTATTAATTTCCTTCCTCATTGTTGAATTCCCTCCTCCACATTTTTTTAATGTTTTCTTTCAATTTTTTATCCCCTCCTCCACAATTTTATTATTTTCCTTCCTCATTCTTGAATTCCCTCCTCCTCCTCATTTTATTATTATATATATTTTACTATATATTTCCATACATAGGTGTATGATCAAATGTGCATACACAACAATGAGACTTACTTGTATTCTGGGTAGAACTTATTTCGTAGAGCGCTCAATTCATTTAATTGAAGAGCATTGACTGACCTTGACTATTAGAGCGGTTTTCATTTGAGTGTCGAAAAGTAATTGGTTTTGCACTTTCTAAACGATGCGATTGGCTTAAAAGATTCGCGCCACCTTTTCATCCAATCAGAAGTAAAACCAAAGCCAATTGTGACGCGCTCGCATGCATTTTCCCGCGCTTTGCGTCAGCCACATGTAATTACTTCGAGTTTTGATTGGTTCAATGTATTGTCTGTGTCCTATGTGATTGGCCAGAGTAATTACTTTGGTTTTGGTTTTACGACACTCAAACGAAAACCACTCTAATAATCACAGGAGATCAGGCTTCAGGAGTAATCATTGATCGTTTATTGCGACAGTGCTGTTTCGTATGGTCCGAAATTGTAGGACCACACTCATTAGGCAACTTCAACGATTGACCGTTAAAATTAAAAGCTGGCAGTAAAATATAGGGATGCGTTAAGAGATAGTATCTAGGTAGCAGATGGTTTGTGCCTTAGTTACGTTACTCTAGAGTTCTGAAGTACATATCTGTTTCTGTGAGACTTATATAGAACAAAAGTTAATACTACCCTTTGTACGTTCTGATACTATTTAGAGTCATTTGCTACACCAGTAACTTAGCATGGCTGCAAAAGAGCAGGAGATAAAAAAAAAAGGAATTAAAAGGATAGAAAATAATAGAACCTCTGATAACTTACACTAACGACTGTAGGCTTCTATAAAATAGTAGGCCCTAAGGAGTTTTTTAATTACCTTATCGAAATTCTCGTCTTTCTTGTGATAGTCCAGTAAGTCGTTCCATATCTTTGGGGCAGCTGCAGTAAATGATCTGATCTGTCTCCATGAAGAATACGTTTGAACTTAATAGAAGGGTCTTGCAAAAAAATGTTATTTCCCGCAAGAACCATGATTTCTTGTTTGTTGTCTGTGGCAAGCAATAATCAGTATTTAAGAAAAACAAAACAATTGGTGAACATCAACTGCAATGGACCGCAAAAGAATATGCTGTAGAACGGAGGATCTATAGAAGACCTGATCGGTAAAAATAAACTTATTACAAAGCCAAAACAAACCTCATTTTAAAGGTTTTTGGTCACTCTTTTATACATACAGGAGTGTATATTTAACAACCTTTCATATCAAGAGAAGATAATGGGGCACTGGTGAACGAGTCTGTAGAATCCCTCATATCCTGCTGCACGGCGTCTTCGAATGCGATTTGGTGATGTATGTAGTAGGAAACTTGGGGGAACAGTAATCCTCTACAATGAACTCAACTCTTTGTCTCTTTACACTGTTTAATGTAGATAACTTGTTGCTCAACTTTTCACAATCAAGACTAGCAGTATCTCTCTGACAGCACCTAGTTACAGCTCCTTTTATCCTGACTGAATCTGAAGGCTGCCAATCTTACTCAAACTTAAAATAATCTTACATCAGTAAAAATTCGATTGGCTATAAGAATTATTAACATATTTTCCTTCGAGGTTGTGTCGTAATAGGAAAATCAGTTAAAACTCCAAAATTCACTTTCGTCCAACAATTGTCCAGTCAAAACAAAACAGTCAGAGAGACACAAAAATTACAAGGAATGTTTACATGAATGAAAATCACATATGTACAATATCGTTACTCTAAAATGTACAATTTGTCAATTCGCGTACGATGCTTAAGTTGTCGTTTAAAAGCTTCTTGTTGGAATATCGTACAATGGTAATTAGTCCCGCCTTTTTCCATATATTAACTAAGAGGTTGTTTACAATCCCTAATCAAAAATCAATTAGCAAGATATTTACATTGCGAAAGCCTTTAAACAAAGATATCACTCGTTACAACATTTAGCAAGTAAATTGAACTAGGCAGTAACAAAAGCTTGTTTATCACAACAAGTTGACTAAGATAGTCTGTTGGACAAGGTTTTCTTTTGGAATTGCACTGAAGTTTCGATCAAACCACTAAATACGCGAAAGATAGTAAAAATAGGAATGTCCAGGAAAAGACAACTTGGTAAGGCCAAGCTCCTAAAGATTTAGGAAAAACCAATTAAGCCAATTAATGTAAGATAACAAACAAATGTCGTTAAATTTACCAGAACTAATTAGATTAAGAACCTCTGTGTGGGCTCAGTTTAAACAAAAAGCATCATTTCTTAATTGAATAGCGGCACGTGTGCAAAGAGAAACCGATGTCCAAAAGAGCATCTTTACAGAGAAAGGCAAACCTTATTAACGAAAGACAATTATAACATAGCGCGCGTGCTTGCCCTATATAAGTCCTATTGAGCCGCTATGAACAAAATCTTTATTTACGCACGCCCGTGCGTAAATAAGATGACGTGAGCATTTTTTTTACCTGGCTGCAAAGTTGTCGTCTTTCAAGCTGTAGTGCACTTTTCCTTCTCTTTAAAATATGGAAGAAACCAGCGAAGACTGCCCAATTTTTCTATCGGCATTGACCTTTTAGGTCCTGATCCAACGAGCAGCAAAAATAAAGCCGAATTAAAAAAAAAAACTCGCAAGTTGCGCGCTGTTCGCAAATTTGTCGAAAACCAGCTGCAGCAAATTTTGGCTGAAAGACACTCACTGGGAACAGAACAGACACCAACTGGTCATCAACAACACTTAAAGACAAAATTTCCGTTTTTATTGTTGTTTTTAAATTTATTGTGCACTTTGTTATCTCTGGACAATCAGACTGAAGCAGGAAAATTTCTATCGCAATAACAACACAAATTACACAAGAAGACATAAATTTATTACTCACAAAAACAACTGCTGTCAGGTCTTCTCAAGAAGCCGTAATGACCAGCCAATGTTCGTAAATGAATATAAGTTTCAAGAAGGATGACAGTCGTCTTCGCTAAAAACATGTTTTCTGGATTTCGCCGAGCAAAACGTAAACATCTTTTCAGCAAATCCAAACCATACTCCACGACTTCTTATGAACATGTTAGTTTTAACTTTAGGTGAACTTTAAGACTCTTTTGCTTAATTTCCATTGATCGTTAACGAATAAAGAAGCAAATTTTCTTTCTCACTTTTACAGAAAGAATATTTTCATTCAAACTAGATGATTGTGGTGTGTTGGTAATCAGCCAATAGAACCGTTTGTTATTGTGTCGCGAGTTACGAGAATTTTGCAGTTAATCAAAAAGCAAGCATTATTGTGAGCTATGTTATAAAAGAATTTGCTCATGCTTTAGCTGTGCGTATATCGAGTTATGGATGCACTTGGGAAGTTTGGAGAGCACTCAAGAAGCTAGAGTTGCACTCGGCTATCGCCTCGTGCAACTCTTACGCATCTTTCGTGCTCTCCAAACTTTCCGCGTGCATCCATAACTCGATATACGCACGCTAAGCATGAACAAATTCTTAAATAGCTTTTGTAAGCCCAGTACATTTTAGTAGAACGTGTTTATATAACAATTCAAAACACTCTACTTAGTGATAATAATAATTAAAATATTTTAAAATAGCCTTGCTTGATGATTCATTAACGTTCCTTATTCGATAAAGGTATTTTCATTTTGGTATTAACTTATACCCAAAAATATCGCTTTACATGTAACTCGAAACGCATGTGTAACGCACGTGCATAGGCGCGCCGCGCGAAACAATGAGGTCTAGGGACTTAGCAAAGTAAAGCAAAAAAAGTTAAGAATTTCACATTAAGATTCTATCTCCTTTATGATGGTGAACTAATGAGGGTAAACTAATTCTTTGACTATTTCTTTCTATCTTTGAACGAACTTGTGAAAATTGTGTATCAGAGGGGACTTTATTTTGGGGCCTTAAGTCATCATTTCTTGGCAAAAATGTTGCGGATCGGACAAACTAAAACCATGAAATTTTAGAGAATGAATTGAAGATTTCTGCACTTTTAAAAATCAATCCAGGGTTGTTGCATTTAAGCTCTACAAGGTAATTAAATGAAAATTTCTCGCCAATTAACCTCTAGCCCTCTTACAAGTTTCGTACATCCGTTGATCAATGAACTAGTGATTTCATTCTACAAAATCAGCACAACTATGCATCTTTGTTGCCAACATTGTGCTCATAAAAAAGCTTAGTGTTAAGGGCCCGTTTCTTGAAAGTCCCAATAATTAACGGGCCTGTAAAGCTGTTGTTTTTTACATTCAAGATAGAGGTTTCAATAGTTTTAAAGATAAATTAATAAAACTTAGAGTTTCTGAAAATCCTTTAATATACTTTTTTCTGGTTGGTTATGCCAATGAAGCTCGCTTCGACTTGAAATCTCGTATCCAGATCTCTTGCCGACGAAGTCGTCTTCGGCTTCGTCAACAAGAAATCTGGGTACGAGATTGGCCGACTTGAAGCAAGTCTAGGTAAAACTGTCTGTTAACAAAACAATATGAACGGGTTTGTCACCTAGGACCTGCGCTTCTATTCTGTAGATTTTGATGTGATTTGAATATTTGATTTCGAGCCCGAAAAGTTACCGGGGCTTTCGGAAACGGGCCACAGGAACGGTATCTTCTCCTATTTTAAAAGACCTCTATTGCGGGGTTTATTTCCTTGGCATTTTTCTTCAAAAACTCTAGGGAGGAGAGACTTGCCAACTCGGAAATGAAGCCGCTCCAAGCAAAAGATGTCCCCTTTAATTCGATCCGTTCATAGTGTAAATCACACAGTCCCACTTTGAATTTTGTTAAAGTTACCGCTTAGATTTGCAATTTGTGATTCTTGCATGTAAATGTTAAAGTAAGGTAGGTTTTGTGTTTTGAATAACCTCTTGGTAATAAGACACCTTCACGTTGAACGGGTTGTGGCTACAAGAAAATCCGCGCCGTCAACGCTTGAGGAAATTACCATATAAACAATATTATAACCAGTTTTGGTTACTCATTCTAACTGAAATTTGATTTATATGATTAAAGCAAAATTTCAGGACAATGCAGTCAAATGTAGCTGGCCAACTCAGCAAATTATTTTTCAAATTCAGAATCCACTTACAGAAAACAATTTACTCATAGAGGAAGAAATCAACTGAATCGCCCACAAACACTTTCTATACAACTGTAAATGTTTTTTTACAGGTAGGTAAGATCTGCTTGACCGTGCGAGTCGACAGTGAATACTGTGAATACATTCCCCGCTTGAAAATATGCGCGAAACGCTTGGGATCAGTATCGGAACAAACCGGCCGAAAAGAACTTTGAACGGCGCTGACGAAAATCTGATGGAATTAGTCGACAGGCGACACCATGATTTGAGGAGGGGATTTTTGATCGACGATGCGTTGGAAAAATGCGCTTTTCCTAGCCGTTGTCTGTTCACAGTTCTTTCTTGTTACAGTTCTTATTTATTTAATCAGATCGTGCAACAGAACGCCGATGCTTGCTTCAGAATATGAACAGACAAGGAAGGTAAACAGTGACATGAAAGCGTCCAATCTGAGCAGAAGATCTTCATATCGGCACCACTCGATTTTTTCAACGTCAAAGCTCAAGTTATTTGTCACGATGAACCCTACTGATGAAGACAAGGAAAAATTTGATCATCTGACAATCAAACGGATGGAAAATAATATTCGTCATAACGAAAATAAAACTTCTCTTGTGATCAACAATCTGGATCACAATCGAACGAAAAAGCACCTAAAACTTATCGTCGCAATTTTAAGCGCTCCAATTCGATTTGATCGTCGCGAAGGGATACGCCGAACTTGGATGAGCGAGTGCACTTCGGGAGAAGTCGTTTGTCGTTTCTTTACCGACAGTTTGTCGGACATGGAGCCGAACGTTCAAACTGCGCTCACCAATGAAAACGCAAGATACGGTGATATAGAATTTATGCCGATTCCCAAGGGATACAACTTTGGTCTTCGGTTGCTATGGTTAATGGAATGGTCTGTGGAGAGATATGAGTTTGACTTTTTTCTACGAATGGACGACGACTATTTTGTCTGCTTAAAGAGACTGTTATTTGAAATTCCATTTCGCCCTCAAAAAAGGTAAGGTTAAGTGACGCCTCAAAGTTATCGGCTTTACAGATTCATTGCAAACGTAATATCCCCGGCAATGAAAAGAGTGAATGTTGAAGAAAAATATATGAAGTTCTTAGGTTCTTGGAAAGATGATTTCACTTGCATGGAAGATTAACTTCCATGATGACAAGTTACTATCTCAGCCGAAGTATTGAAGTTGCTTATAGTCGGTGATTAGTTAATTATATCAATATGAAGCTTTCACTTCATAATTACTTTTAATGTCCCTGGGAACTACTAAAAATATATGCAGGGTATGTTTTTATTCCCCTTCCTCGATCCGGGCTGGAGTTCGTGATCCCTCACAAGCCTCTATGAGAAGCTTATGAAAGTAACAATGGTGGTTACTGAATACAAGGACTATTGGAATAAGGTAAACGAACAACATTGTTCAAACAGGTTTATCGGGTTGCGCTAAAAGACGACTATACTTTAAGGTGATGTTACCCGAGACAATTGGCACCAATGATTTTTAGGACAACACGGCGTTGCAACATTGTTGCGACATTGTTTTGAATAGTTACGATATTGTTCCAACATTGAAACACTGTGTTGCGCTAAAAATCGTCGTTGCGAATCGTAACGTGTAACATCACCTTTAGATTTAAGAGTTTTCAATTTCTGAAGATGTCAAACTTATAATCCGTCGAAGCGTCCGCAAGTTTCATATTTTATTGTTTCTTAATTTGCCGAAACCTATCAAAAGCATATAATAACAAGTAAAAGCATTTCATTATGAAATCTAAAAGGAAGTGAAAAATTAAATTTATCGTATTCTTGATCTTGAATCTTGAACCGGGTTAAATAACCTTGAAACGCGAATGAAGATAAATCATGGTGAATGGCGGGTACCCGTCAAAATTATAATTTAACCGCGCGAGATATGATCTCTTGAGCTTTTGATCCAAAATTAATATTGTTTTCTAAATAAAAGCTGGTGTTATTTAATGCGAAGCGTCTACCTGCCATCACTGTAAGAAGATAAAGTTAAATCTGATTTATTTCCAGACTCTACTGGGGTTACGTTCACTGCGAGGTTGAGGGACTGGTGCGAATTGACGAGGGCTTCATCATCTTATCAGGGGATCTGGTACGAGAGTTTATGAGTAAAAAGGCAAGCTTACTGTGCCATCCATTTGGTGATCAGACTATCGCAATTTGGATGAACGATGTTAAAAATGTTATTCATTTCCACGATCCGAGGATATATCACGACGTCACCGCTCATGTACCTGAGTTCAAGTCTCTACAAGAGGTCTGTGGTACATATATCAGTCTTCACGGATCATATTTGCACGAAATGCTTGTGTACTGGAAAATAGCCACGCGGAACAATTATTCAACGTACTGGGTTCCCTCGATTCAACCAATCAGCAACTTGTGTCCTCTGAGCACGCGATTTGATTGGCGGGCCATGGGAGGACCCCCATACGGATGGGAACCCAAACCGTGTGTGCTGAAACCGTTATGGAACATAGGGAATATGCACAGAGGAAGGAACATGATGTAAATCAAAAGATGCGCATTTTTTAATCAAGCCCTTTGCAACGGAACAAATTCTTTTTAGACTGAAGTGTTCGGTGCATGTAATCTTGAGATTTAGGGCGTTTTTTTTTCATTAAAAAAAAGAAACCGAGAGCATGGAGTTCAAAATCGTCGCTGTTCACTTTTTTCAAAATCATCTAAATTGTGCTGCTCTGTCTGTCAAAAGTTTCGTGGATATTAACCGAAAGATAAAGCCTTGAAAAAAAAAAAAAAAAAAAAAAAACAGAGAGGGGAAGCAAAAACTACTTTGCTGCGTTGTTCGTGGTGACGAGAAATTCACAGGTCCCACCACAGATGCTAGCTGGGGGTTCTGTGACATCCCATAAGATGAAGTTACTTATAATCCCTTTCCCTCCCAAAAATGTACGCAACATGGTGAGAATAAAACTTACTAGTGATCTCTCTCTTGGTGATCTGTGTGCCCTAAGAGAAAACTCGGCAAGAAATACCCAAAACATAGTAAAGCATTATGAGAAGGGGAGACACCTATCACCTGGGATTTGGGTACGGGAATATACCTACCACACCCGTAAAATTAATGGGTTCTGTGACTCCCCTTTAGATGAATTTATTAAACCGACTCCCATCTCTCTTCACTGAGAGTTGTCGGTTGAGCTTATGGAGTAAATTCTGATATCGTGAATCTAAAAGATTAGAAAGGTGATATTTTGATATTTACCCATTTTTCCAGTAAAGGTTTTTTTTCTTCTGTCATCAACCGTTGTAGTCAGAGACAATTTACCTTATTATTAAAAATAAACGTCATTAAAATGAAGATAAATCGATACCATTTTCGGGTCCACAAGTTTTGCGGACTTGATTGGGGAACTTAAAGATATTTTGAATTGGCGCCAAAATCGTTCTAAAAATAAACTGGTTGGTTAAATCGCCTTGTCTCAAGTACACGACACGGAAGTTGCTCGCTCCGGGATATGGGCCGCTGCATAAGTTTATTATACCACAAATAAACGTTTCGAAGAGTGTGAATTAGAAAATAACTAATATAACACGCGATTGGCCGAGAGGCGTGTTTGCATGAGACATGTTTGTGACGTCAAAATGTTTTGCTTAACCCGGGGTCTAGCCAGATCACAAGCCATAAGTGCTTCAAATTCCACCGCAGGGCGTTTTCCTTTTTTGCTAACAGGCCGTTACTTGACAGTTCTTTGATAATTGCTTCTTAGATGACAGGTTCTGCACTCGTCTTACTTTCGCTTGGCTTGTTTACGCGACCTTCCGACTATCTGAGAACCTGGCAGGGGCTACTCAAATCGGTTGTCGCTTGCGTAACCCACGTGGGTCATGACCGGCGCGAGATAACGCCAAACCTTATAGGTCTATTTCACAAAAAAGGGGTCTAGTGTTCTTTTCGGCAAACAAAATTAATATTATAATTAACTCTCAGAAAAGTCGATCTTTTGAAAAAATTGTTTCCTTTTGAATTGTCTAAATAGTCTCTAGATCAAATACTTTTTTTTTGGACGAAAGAAAATTCAAGACCAGGTATCAAAGCAAGGATCACGTTTTTTGCTTATCTTCCCTGGCGTTTGGCATGACGCGCGTCACTCGCCAGTATTTGGCACTCGTATAAATTGTTACTTGTCTTACCCAGGAATATTGAAACGGGTATGAAATTAGTGGAGAAAATAGAAGAAACACGATCAAACTCTGATTTTAATTAGCGGCAACCAAAGCTTGAAAAAGGTATCTTAATTTTTGACGGCTGTAGACCGGAAAATCAAAATTACACATGTTAAAGGACTTGCACGACTAGGCGTGATCATCACTATTATCTAACACTCAAACTCAAGAAACACTTCAAAACGAGTCCAAAATAGGAATCAAGAATAATATTATTTATTAGAAAACCCTAATTGCCAGAAATTTTCACTGATTGCTCAATTTTTATGTGACAAATATACTTTAAGTCCAAAAGACAGTTGTGAAAAAACGGCTGAATTAACAAGATGTGACGTGAAAGGTTATTCATGTATACTCAACCTGTTGCAGAACTGACGGTTAATATATCGCTGTCACAGTTAGCAGAAGTGAACAAATATTTCCGTTTTTATTACCAAATTTCAGAGATCACATCCTGAGACCCTTAGAGTCTAAATTGTGACTTCAGAGTATTATAATCATTAGTCAGGGGCACCCAACGTCAATTTTTGGAAAATATTTGTTCGGAAGACGATTTGAGATCTAGAATTTTCGGAACATTTCATGGTTGTAAAATTTCTTGTTTGTCTGCCTCTCCTAGGATGTTTGAACGTAAAAAAAATGGTATAGTTGCCCATTTTTAACGGATTTTTACCCTAAAAAGGTCACCTAGAATTTTCGGGAGCGTTTTTTTCTGGCCGAAAGTTTCGAAAAGGTAATTTTTGATCCCTAACATTTTCGGATCACTAGACTTTCAGCTAGGAAATCCGAACAGATGAAAAATATTTAGGGGATAAAAAATATGCCTATATCTACCTTTTAAATACTACAATACATTCAACTATGCTATTTTTAAGTGGTTTTGAATTATATTCTCGTTAGGTGCCCCTTTTTAGTGGTATTTGCATGCGAATTTAATAGATTTTGTATTGAGTTTCTTCTAGTTTTTGCCTTATTTATTTGCACACCTGATTAACTCTGAATAGTTACCTTTTCTTGGCATTTCATCTAGGATAAACTGGGTTTAATAGAGCCTATTTTAAAGGGTGAACATTCAATCGTTTAGAGCAACAAAAATAACAGGTAACGGCCTCCCTCCTTAAAACTTGTGTAACTACTTGTAAAAGTTTTCAGTTATACGGCTTTCAATCACCCCATATCTGAACATTATTCTTGTTGTTTATTCAGCTGCATTCTAAAAATCCATCAAGTCTCCTAATCATCAGCAACGCAATTCTGAGTTCATTACACTCTTAACAAATCACAAGGTCACTGTCTCTGTCCTAATTCGTGCCCCAAATCACCTTGAAGATGAAGGGTGTTATTCCATTAATTCTGGTAATGAACCTCTTTACATTAACGGAAACTTGGCTCCACCTAGAACGCGCAAAAAGAGAACTCAAAGGGCTACGAGATGAGCTAGCCGGTGCTAACAAGAAGAGCGACATTTTGTTCCTGCTGGACACCACTGGTAGACTGTCGCCCTATGATTTTCAAACTGTAAAGGAATTCGTCATGAACTTTTTGAACACTGTAACTGTTAGCGCTGAGACTACCCGTGTAGAGGTTATACCTTTTGCCGACACAGCGAGCCGATACATAGACGGGGTCTCCTCTCCCTCCAAGGACAAGCACAAGTGCCATCTGGTTGAAAAGTTGAAGCATATGCCTCAAAGCATCAATGGCTACTACATGAGGAATACGTATGATGCCTTTAAACTAGCCTTCGATGTCTGCCTTGGACAATTAAGCGGGAATAAAAGGGGTCCCTTGTCTCTAGTGAAAACGGTGGTTATTCTCCTCATGTTCGGACATTGGTATGGCCAGAGCCCTGTTTCCATTGCCAAGAATCTACAACAAGCTAATATTGAGGTGTTTGTGATCGGTATCGAAAACAACTTTCCCGATATCTTACATCATATGGTTAATAATGCACAGAAACAAGCATTTGACCTCGGAAGCTTTCAGCAGTTGCGTGAACTGTCTGTTTTCCTTAGAGGAGGTGAGTGAACGGAAGCATTTATTTTTACATATATGTTTTTGCATATTTGGTTGTAGAAAGTAATGCATCAACAGAAAGCTTTATTTGCAGGACCATACAAGTACATACAGTATTTATATTTCTAAAGTTATTTATAATTATCTTTTAAGAACGATTTAACTTCTTTGTTAATAATTCGTCGCAAAATAATCGAAAATAGAATAATAAAATTAATAATAATAATAATAATAATAATAATAATAATGATTTAATGGACAGCTCTATGAACGATGGTTTTTAACTTATGAACATTTTTATTTTACATTTAAGACGTCCATAAAGCTTGTAGGATTTTTTTTTTATTTATTTTTTTGTGACACTTTTATTAAATCATTTTTACCCAGGTTTATTTATTATTTTTTTTGTTGCTCAAATTATTGTGTAATTGTTACGCAAATTTTATTCGATGCTGCGGCTGGTTACGGTTTGCGCCCAGCCAAAGCTTTTATTTTTTTACTCTGGGCATCCACAGGTAGCCCAAGCTCGAAATATGAGTATCGGCGAACATCGGAATTGTTGCGTAACATTCGAAATATAAGGATTTGTATGGAAACAAAACCTATCTTTTCTGTAACCTGCGAAAATGAAAGGATTTCAATAGAAAAACAGCTTACCTTAATTAAAATGTGTGTAACGTCTCTCCTGTGTGGTCCACGGGCCGATTTAAGGCCGTTTTATGGGTTTTTATGTAAATGGTTTTCTCTCTATATAAAGTTAAGGTTTACCAAGGTTGGGCACTCCAGGTTGCAGAGATTTGCGACGTTTGATTCGCTCCCGGTGCAAAGGCGTCTTGAAGCAAGATAACGAATGGAAAGGAGAACTATCGTGTGTTACCTAGGCGGAATTTGGAGGCGATTGAAGCAGTTGGAGGGAATTTACGGCCGTTTTCCTTCGGTGGATCAGTCGGGCCGCTTCGCTGGAGTGCCCAACCTTGGTAAACCTTTATATAGAGAAAAAACCGTGTACACAAACACGCATAAAACGGCCATAAATCGCCCCGTGGACCACACAGGAGAGACGTAACACACATTTCAAGTAAGGTAAGCTGTTTTTTTTTTTTATTGAAATCCTTTCATTTTCTTAGGTTACAGAAACGATAGGTTTTTTTCGCATACAAATCCTTATATTTCGAATCAGGCGTTGTGCGCACTGGGATCGCAAAGCATCATGGGTGGTATTCAAACTCTGATCATTTGTGTCAAGATAGCGAGGAGTGAACATCTCACTGGAAGCGACTGCGGAGACGAATATTCGTTAAATACGCTGTAGAAATCAGCGATTTAACTGTATTTTCTTCCAGAGACGTCTGTAAAAACAAAAGCTATCGAATTATCGGGGGAAAACAGTGTCATTCCGTTAATAAGTTTATTTTGTTCGAAATCACTCGCATGCAGTCGGTAAATCGAAGAATTGCTGCTTTATTCTATGCTTCAGTCATGAAAGTGCTTAAGTTAAGACCTAGGGTTCTCCGGAAAAATTGATCTCATCGTCAGATTAGTGCAACGAGAACTACGAGGTTCTACAACAATTTCTTCATTATATTAGCAAGACGAATTTAAGCTTAAGTGGGCTTGAAAATCTTGTAAGATTGTGTAATAGTATGCCTCCAGGGGCACCCAACGACAGTATAGTTCAAAACCACTGTACTTAAACATAGCATTGTTAAACGTATTTTAGTATTTAAACAGTAGATAAAGGCATATTTTTATCCCCTAAAAATTTTTCATCTGTTCAGATTTCTTGGCTGAAAGTCTAGTAATCCGAAAATTATAGGGATAAAAACTTACCTTTTCGAAAATTTCAGCCAGAAAAAAGGCTCCCGAAAATTCTAGGTGACCTTTTAAGGGTAAAAATCTGTTAAAATGGGCAAAATCGTAGGAGAGGCAGACAAGCAAGAAATTTTACAACAAATGTTCCGAAATTTCTAGATTTCTCAAATCGTCTTCCGAACAGATATTTTTCGAAAATTGACGTTGGGTCACCCCTGTGCCTCCTTCTGACAAGATAGCCTTCCCGTCCTGTTGCTTAATCAGCCTAATTATTAATATGACACTCAAGTGTAGTAAGAACAATGGGAATATCCCATTAGTAATCATTAATTATTTTGTTTATTTCTTTCAAGACCCATTTGGTACATTAACGCAAAACGTAGACCCCAATAAATGCAACCACAATTGCGACCCAGTGGCAAGCTGTGTTTGTCATTTAACGTACGGGTCTTACGAGTGCTTGTGCCCAAAAGGATATGAAGGGTCAGGATTGCTGAGAGATTGTCACGGTGAGTCCAAAAGGAACAGTTGTTATTAAACCAAGGGCCTTATGGAACCTGAGGACCCCAGGCAGGTGAGCTAACCTGCTTAGGTTGGGTAACCTACCTGTCAATGTAATCTCTTATACAGTCATCCCACATAACATCTAAACGTGATCAAATCAAAACGAGAGATTATATGGACACTCAGATGGGTTACCCCACCTGAGCGGGCTACCTCACCTACCTGGGGTCCGCCACATCCATGTAAACACGCCCTAATACAGGGTGATAGGTCAGATTTTTCATCAGAAGAATCTCTTACCGCTCCGCTGAGTGAGTGTTGAGGAAATAAAAAACAAACAAAACAGCTTAATTAAATTGGAGCAGTTCATCTGACTCTTTAAGTTAACAATAAAATGGATCGAAAACAGGTATGAAAAAGACGTGTGACTGAGCATAACTGACAAAGATATTTTAGGCCGTTTTCGTGTGGAATGATGGATTTAAAAATTCACCGGTCAACAAATTAAAGAAGAGACAAAAGATGCCTAAACTCTGAAGCTAGCCTCTCACGCAGACGTTCTTAGGGCTTGAGATGTCTCCTATCGTGCAAGTTTTGTTATTTGTATTCCTTCTCTGTGAAACTGTAGCATGCCCCGTTCATACATACAACAATGGCTCTACAACTCGCTGTCAAGCCTGCCCAGAAAACTCCGGCAATAGTCTCACTGGAAGCTCGAGTATATCTGATTGTAAGTGTTTCAAAGGATATGGAGGCCGTCCAGAGAGTGGTAACCCCTGTACAGGTGAGAAAGAATCATTTAATTTTTGGCCCAGTCCACACGTTATGTTTCGGATGTTTTTGAAAACGGGCACCAGAAACGCTGGTTTTCATATACGATTCCCAGAGAGGAGATTTTTGAAAGCGCCGGCTTCTCGGTTTTTCTCTCTAGCTTTGGACAGATGAGACCGAGGTTATTAAAAACGTTGATGTCCTGATACATCATATACTACCAGCATCACGCATACTCTTAAAGGGATGCTATCGTAAATCCGTAATTTGGCGTTTTCATGTGGAAGGGCGAAAAAGATTCAGATATATAGCCTACGTTTGGACGCGTTTTTCTATTATTGAAGACAATTTTTACATAGTGTTTTCTGGACTGGATGTGAACGTGATGGGAATAAAAAATATGTTTGAAGTTAATATTTGGTTAAGAACTGTTTATTTTAAGATAAAAGTTTACTTAAGTTTATTAGTGAGGCATAAGCAAATAATAATTTATCACTAATGATTAATTCATATTGATTCCAATAACACGATCGAAAAAAATTACCTTACTCCTTCGAGTGATTTTCTGCACAGTGTTTTCGCGGCACGATCTTTCTGAAGTACTACCCAGATCAGTTGGCAGTGACAAGACATCGGTATGGAATTTCTGCGCTCGTTTCTCATAAATCATTTCGCGCGGATACTAGTGGAGGCTTCGCAAAATGTCGACTGCATTCTCAGGCTCAGAGTTCGTGATCACTGATTTGTGCTAATGGGTTTCTAATTTTTTTGAGTATAGTTAGATCATGTGGAACGTTGAACCCCCCAAACAACTGCGCTTTTATAGGTGTCTGCAACTCGAAATACAACTCAGTTTGTCGAATCCAATGCAACGAAGGTCATGAAGTATCAGGCAGTGTAGAGAGGAAGTGCATCGTGGCTGCCGGACGTGACGTCATGATCCCCATTCCAATGCCAATTGAGATTAAGACTTCGACCTAAATTAGCAGATCACTGTTATTATTGGTGTAAAAGTGTTGGCAGTCGGTCTTTTTATCTCTTTGTATCAGTATAGACACCTTAAAGCTTCTAGTTTACTCTGCATGACATCCATTTCGAATACGAGCCTAATTGCTTACAAGACAGCGTAAAAGCCAAGTGTTAATACTGTAGTTGGTGTCGATTTTCCCGCTGGTAATGTTAGGCTGATTTAGTAACAGAACGGGAACATCAGTTGACGACAGCGCGCGCAAATCAAACAACTGGCTTGACCAATCGCAGAACGGCAAATTGGGCACCGGAAGTAGCGTTTAGTCCTTTCCGCGGCGCTTTCCCGTCGTCAACTGACGTTCCCGTTCTGTTGCTAAATCAGCCTGTTATCTAGCGCTCCGAGTGAAAGATTCGTGGCGAAAAAAAATCAAAAATTTTCAGCAATGCCAAAGGTGTACAGGATTTTTAGAAAGCTTTTACCTTGAGCAGTTGAATTTGTTTGAACATAAAAACACAGAGTCAAAGGGAAACAAGTTTAGATTCCTTTCGTGGGCTGGAGAGGAGACTTGTCTGAGGGTAACAAGATTCAAGTGTCGTGTGCTTATAACACCGTAAAGAAAGCCCAATTGTTTCCATTGCCTTTTGCTAGATCGTACTGGCTGAGGAAATTTTCAATGCTATCTGAACAGCTAAGTGCCACAAAGAAACGTGAGATAGGTGACGACAAACGTTTATGAACATGTTGAGATTCCAGGTGACCAACAGCGCGCGCTGTCATTGGTTACTTCGAGGTCACATGACAGCTGACAATGAACTGTTTCCCGTCAAAATCTCTGAGCGGGCAACAATGCAAAATCCATGATGTCAGAGGGTAACAGTGCAGTGTTAACCGCGAATGTTGATCGCCGGCGAGATTTATTTTCATAAATTTGTACACGAAAAAGTTTTTCTTCCTGGGCTATATAAACAAATGACTTAAGTTTTAAATGTGTAACTGTATTGTGAATATTTAACCATGGCCAACAAATGATGATAATGACATTTAATATTATGAAGATGACATTTTTTCTTCTAGCTATTACATGTCCTTTGCTTTACGTCCCTAACGCCGATCCACCTTATGGTATGTGCTCACATGAGTATAATATATACCACTCCTACTGTTCCTTCAAATGCAGTCATGGATATCAGCTGAAAGGCTCCGAGGTGCGTGTTTGTCAACTCGACTTGACATGGTCTGGGACTCCAACAACCTGTGAAGGTACACGACGTATTACTCTACTGTAAACCGATAATTGTCAAAAATGCCGTGACTGTAAGTTGTGGTTGTCAAAGGAGCTGTGGTACAAATTTTATCAAAATTCTAACAGCTGGAACTGTCACCAAATTGAGTGCCGGAAACCTAAAAATTATCTCTTAAAACACTAAATAAGAGAAGGTATTTGAAATAACACAGCAAACAGAAAAGTAGGCACGAATGGACAAACTTGAAGATTAAAACAGATTGAAATTGTGGATTTTTGAAAACTCCTTAGCTTAACAGATTTCAAACTTCATTTTTGTCGTTTGTAACGTTTTGAATAACACTTGTGAAGTTTATCGGTTGGACAAGCAAGCTGTTATATATGGTCGTTTACAAATAATTTCTTCGTTAACGTTAAGTTCCATGGCGCATAAGGAAGCGTAATTGGCAATACAGTCGAACCCCGCTTAATACGGACACCTCATTATTACGGACAGTTTTCTTTGTCCCTAGGGAAAGTCCTTACATTCTCTCTAAATTCAACCCGCTTAATAGGGACACACAGTAACGCGGACTACGATCACTTGTTTCTTGCCCAGTCAACAGATTAACCTCGGGCCGGTCATCCAGACCCTGAGATAAGGGGGGAGGGGGTGCCCGGTCTCAAAAAAATTTTTTCGGCCCTTCGGGTCTCAGTTTGGTCTAAAAATAAGGGGGGGAGGCTGGCCCCCGGGCCCCTCCCCTGGATCTGTCACTGTGTTGATAGCATTTCTATGTTCCAAGCCCTACAGTAGACCGCATAGAATGATTTGTAGTCGTCAATTTCAGACTATTTTGGCATTCTTTAAGTTATGCAGAGAACGGTTTTGATTAAGAAATATATATAGTTGAACGAGCAAAAAAGTAAAACTTTGTAAATTAATGGAAAAAGGAGGAGAAATTGGGGTGGAGAGAGGAAAAAACTCGTTACAGTGGAACCTCGATGAAACGAAATACCATGACAATGGCAAAATTTGTTCTCTATAACGACGCGAGGTTTCGTTATATCGAAGTACTTTTCCATACATTTTCCTATAACTCGGGATAAGGAATTCGTTCGTTATACCGAGGACTTCGTTATATTCCTCAGGCTCGTTATATCGAGGTTCCACTATAATGGACTACACGCACTTACAACGTAACGTAAGCATGAAAGAGAGGCCTAAGGACCACCAGATTTAATTTCCCGCAAACTTCCAAAAAAGTAAATAGGGCGCCGAAAACTTGAACGATTTGTGATCTAGAGATTAAAAATTAACCCCAAGAGATATTCCTGAAGCAGTTATATTAAATTAATGTTCGTTGGAAAGTGGACAGTGGAGAAACTAACCTTTAGCGAGAATCCTTCGGAAATACATGAAGCATTAAGTCATTCCTATCGTTGGTTTTCACATGACGTCACTAAAATTCAAACTACAAAACTATCGATCTCACTGAGATTTAACTTTCATGATGTATTAGAGCAGCTGAAAACTAATGTTCGTACAAATTTTCGCTTGAAAAGGGTTCTTGGTTTTGTGTTAGAGTACGCTTGAATTTCTAAGCTTTTGCGTGACGCGGCTTTTTCATGACGGCCGAGAGAGCTGTAATGTAGGTTAAAAAAGTGACTTATTTCGGGGGAATTCTGCTACCTAAACGGTTAATGTGTTAGAAAAATTATTACTTTAATGTTTATGAGTTCCTCGAAGGATAAATTGACGCTTTTGAAGCAAAACTCGGCAACAGATGTTTCTGTTGGTTTCCTTCCCACCATGTTGGTACCCATCCAGGTGAGCACCAGCATGGGGTCTCCATACAAATTCGTATAAATCTGGGTAAAACATTTCTTCGGACGAAATATTCCTCTGACCTGAATCTTGGCGAAGGTCTTTGTATATTTACCTCCTTTTATATCACAGATTCTGGCCTAAAACTATTTTTTTTAAAATATATTTATTGATAGTCACATTGAATAATTACATTTACAATACTACAAAAAGAACACTTTAACAATAGACATTAACAGAGTAAAGCAAAATTAATTGTTAAATTATTACAGGGCTAAAAGAAATTATGAAGAAGATACAACAGGGCAATGAAATAACACGGAGTTAATACAGTTAACTTAATAAGTAAGGCGTCAGTATCCACTTTTTTTAAAAGAACTCTTTGTTGCTGATTTTTTCTTTTATTTCATATTTAGCGATGATCTTGGCTCTAAAACCATAAATGTTTGGAAGGATTTGTTTGCTCCTACAGTCCCACAAATAGAGTTTTCCAATAATTATAAAATAGTTCAGCAATTGAAGTGAAGGGCAAGCCTTTTCGTATTAATTTTTTGAACGGTTTTGATTTTGATCTTGATCTAATATGAATGGTGTGACACTGAAAACCAGCAATTATCGGAACGATTATTACAAAGCGCAGCAGCGCAGCATTTGTGAGAACTATGTTTTTTATCGTAGTTGTAGATTGTTCTTCTGCCACTTTATACAATTTACTTGCGATGTGGCCCTTGGGCCTCGTTTTCATGCTTACGTCGTAAGTGTGTATGGCGACGCGAAGATTTTCAATTAATAAAGCTGAAATGCTTTTTCCTAAACTCATACTTATTCTTGGTTTGCACGTGACGTCACCAAAAATCAAACTTAGAAACTATCGATTCTTCTGAGTTTCTACTTTCACGAGGTTTTAACGCATCTAAACACCTTTATGCTAACAAATTTTTGGTTCGAAAGGGTTCTTCGTTTTGCAATACAGGGCGCTTGAATTTCGAAGCTTTTGCGTGACGCGGCATTTAGCTGACGGCCAGGAGAGCTCTTATGTGAGCTAAAAACATTATGGATTTTGGGAGCTTTTGCTATCTTAACATTCCTTGTCTCAAAATAAATATTACTCTAATCCGTATGAGTTCCTCAAGCGAAGAATTCACGCATTTGTAGGAAAACTCGACAACAGATGTTTTTGTTGGTATCCGGCGGCTATTACCAACATGGCGTTTCCGTAAGCCTGGTTTTCATATGTCGGGAAAATCCCAGACGATAGGGGATTTTACCGTTTCCCGACTGTCCCAGATTTTGCCGACTAATGAAAACTCGAAATCGTAGATATCCCCGATCGTCTGGAATGGTCGGGGACAAATCTGGAGAATCGGGAGCGTTTCTATTTTCCCGACGCGTCCCAGATTTCTGCGATGGTCGGCGTTCGTTCCCGACAAATGAAGACTCAAATTTGTACCGTCGGCGACGTCGGCGATGGATTTCGCTAATTACCAATCCCCCGAATTGTTGGGCCCCAGTCCCCCTATCACGCAAGTTTCAATTTTTGGCGCACATTCCATTTCCGGCCAAATTCATCGGGAGAATCAGAGACAGAATTGTGGCGATTATCCGATATATCTGGGACGGTCGGCAAAAAGTAAAATCCCCGATCGTCTGGGATTTTCCCGACATATTAAAAGTTTTATAAATTTAGGTAAACCGTTTTTCCCAATATCTCGCATTTGAAATATTGCGCAGACCTACGGTGGCCCATAAGGGACATAAAAACCCAGCTATTTATTTTGGGAAATTTGAATGGTAAAACTTATTATTTCAGGTTTGGAGTTTTATTTCCATACCTATAATTTTTTCCTTTGTAAAAGCCCAAGTTTTTTCTTGATTTTAAAACATTTTTTAAAAGTCAGATTTTTTGAAAACTCAAGGGTTTTTTTTGGTGTGTTATTTTTTCAAAACTCAGATCATTTTTTTCAAACTCAGGTTTGTTTTTTCAGAACCAAGTTTTTTATTGTCTTGAACAATGCGCATGTCATATACCTGCTGACCACGATTGCTGTCTCAAAGAAAATGAACATGATGGCATTGATGATCAAAATGGTTTTTATCTGTTTTATGCTTCATGTCCCTCTAGATAGTAATTATTAAGTCGTTTATTGCTTTTGGCGGAGTCTCTCTTTGGGTGAGCTCTATTAGTTGGGATACCAAATTTTACGACAATTCCGGTTTGGGTTGAATTTGGCCACAATAGTGGCCGTTTATTTCCTTTAAGCATATCAAGCTAGGAAAATCCGGATACTCATGAAGATTATCCCAGCAAAGGTGAGGGCACACCTGCCATCCGGGAGATGAAAGTGGATCAAAATGGGAGGGAACTGAAGGGATGGAAAAATGTTTTCCAACTTTCTTGTTGTAGTGAGCAGAGAGGTGTTGTTCCCTGCTTTCATGTCTTATAGACATACATATAATGTTCAGGACGACAGGAATACTCCCTCACTGGTAGCTGGAGAAATGACACATTAATCAGTCACGTTAAGTATAAAACTATTTACTTCTTTCAGAAATAAATTTCATTTCAGTTTCATTTTATGCCTGTGACGTGGAACAAGAATAACGATTCCGTACTTCCCTATGACATAAGGGAATTCTGACCGTAATTCCTTGATGGAATGTTACTTCAATACTTCAAACCTAGAGTACTAAGAAATCGTATACTTCCTTCTTTTTGTACACGGAACACAACTCAGTATTCGCCATTTGAAAAGGGTACTTTTTTCAAAAGGGTTATGTAGGAGAAGAAATAATAGCCAGTCTAGGATTTCTGAGTAGTCTTAGTTTTTCGTTTTTAGTTTTACCACCTTTTCTGGACACAGGCCTGCCCAGAGGGAATGGGCACGAACAGGACTCATAGCTCCCATGCAAGGTGCCATCCCTACCCAATCCCACACCATCGGGGTCTACGTCCCCTACTCATTTCGGACATTGGTGTGGGTTCTTTTATGTGTCCCACATGAATAGATCAGTGAAAGTGCTGTGAGAGGGGATCTGCGGTTTTTCGTCCTTATCCGATATCCTAGAAGACTAGAGAGTCTAACCATTTGCAGATGTCATTACAAAGGCAGCACTTTCCTCTCAGTTATTAAAGACTCTGAGTGTTGGTCCGGCCGGGATTTGAACCTGGACCTACTGCCTGGTAGTTTTTGCGCTCTCCCAACTGAGTTTACCATGCGGTGGTTAATCAGTCAAGATTGAATTCAATCGAAGAATTACGGTCACAATTCCCTGATGTCACAGGAATGTACTGAGGCATTATTCTCGTTCCACTTGAAAGGCACAAAATGGAACAGAAAACAGATAAAAACATTTTGATCATCAACGCCATCTTGTTCATTCTCTTTGAGCCAGCAATCGTAGTCAGCAGGTATATGACATGCACATTGTTCAAGACAATAAAAATTGGGTTTTGAAAAAAAAACCCTAGTTTTGAAAAAAATTTGAGTTTAAAAAAACCAGAGGTTTGAAAAATTCTGAGTGTTAAAAAATATATTTTAATGATAAAAGGAAAAACTTGGGCTTTTTCCAAGGAAATTATTATAGGTATGAAAATAAAGCCCCAAACGTAAAATAACAAATTTTACCATTTCCCAAAATAAATAGCTGGATTTTTATGTCCCTTATGGGCCACAGTACTACTATTGTGTGGGTGCCCTATGGTGTAATTTAAACCATAACACGATAATTTAAGGTGGCCCGAACCTATTTATATTCCCGTTGGTTATGTGTTTGAATCGCGCTTTTCGGTAGGAACAATTTAACCGATGTCTATGATTTTACCCATGCTTAATTAATAATAGTGGAACTTTAAGAAACTGTTATTTATTTTCTTGTAGCCATAAAAACTTTTGAGACATTAACATATGTTTGAAACCGCTTTTTTAAATAAAAATGTCAATAATTTCGAAACCCTAAGACATTTTTTTCTAACACACAGCAGATAAGCCTCAGAGCTCTCTAGTTTTATACCTGCAAGTTTGCAGTGAATAGTGACCGTAGAACTCGCTGCACAAATAGCTGGTCAAATTTAACCCTAAAATGCAACGCAAACACATTTGTGAAAGTTGACCCACAAATATAGGAAAACTGCCGACGGACCATCTCATATCTGCAAGGGTATTCTTGCCCAAAACTTCGTTTGCAAGAAACCGAGTAATCAGAAACATTCGGCGAATACAGTTCGACATGCAAGAAAAACAACTTTATGCTGAATGCGGGGATACGCTCGTAAATTTTGCGCGCGTTAATAAAATAGGGGGAATGTATGGAAGGTCGCCGTAAACGTTACAGTTGAACACAACTTTTACGTCTGCGCGCGGCCTTTCATACATGGCCTCTATTGTATTTACGCTAGTAAAAATTACGCGACAGTGGAAATCCACCCTAAGTCGTCAGGATTTCCCTGCGTTGTACCACAAGAATCCATATAATCCTCTCGAGCACTCGCATGGTCATCTTATTAAATTAATCTAAACGATAAATTGGTATCAAAAAGAGACTCGCATTAGACGTTTGAATCACTAGCCCTTATTACAACAAATTGAGATGAATATTTTAACTTACGACCCTTCGAGTTTGAGTCGTACTTCGGACGCTCTAACTACTGAGCTACTGTAACTCTAATGGCGAGCAGGGTCGCAAATTACAAATACAAGTACACCAGACTTTTTTGACCTCCTCGAAATTCGGCCATCCACCAGAGCGTACAAACTCAAGACTGTAAATGTCTGTTAAGGAAGAAGAGGAATTCAGACGCCAGAAATCTCAGAGAAATTTTCCGGGCTCCAGGTGAGAATCGAACTCCCGACCCTCCGAGTTCTAGTTCGAGCGTTCTAACCACTGAGCTACTGGAACTCTAATGGTGACCAGGCTCGGAATTTAATACAAGTACTGCCTACACAACTTTGCCTTTATTTTTTTTTCTTATTCAGGTTGATTCCAGAGGTTTCCACAGAATAAAACTAAAGAGAAGTAGGTGCATAGGCCCTCTGGCTGCCTATCAAAGTTCTCATATTCAGTGAAGTGCTGCTGTATAATTTATCAGTGTTGAATTCACCAATAAATAGACAGTTTTAATCAGCTGCTTTTGGCCATTGTGCATCTTTTATGTTAAAGGGGAGAAGAAGGATGAGTGCAGACGGTTGCTATACCAACGTAATATGATGTGATAAGCTACATTATTATATGGCCATGTCCCAAAAGGACTGGAAACAAACAAATTCAAGAATTTGATTGGCTAAAATCGGTATTGACCGCGGTCTAGATTTTCCCATCTAGACCGCCATCTAGACCGATCTTGTTGTAACAGTTGTCCTCAAAAAGTCACAAACAAAGAATATGAAAAAATTGGCTTGTTCCTGTTAATAATACTAAACGGAAGAATCAGTGGACTTCACGAGGAAGCAGGTAAAGAAAACAAGCAAACGTTGGCAAATTTGAGTCCTGCCGAGGATGCTACGAACAAAGATGAAGTCGAAATTGATGTCTTTTTTGCTTTGCTTTCTTGTTTGCCCATATAATAAACATCTTATTAACCGAGCTAGGTCGGTCTGAATGGGAGAATCCTGACCTCGGTCGCTGGTACAGACCTCATTAGGTTCAGTCTGTACTGGCGACCTCGGTCAAGATTCTGCCATACAGACCTCCCGCTCGGTTAATAAGGGGTAATGGAGCCCCGCTTTCAAATATGCCAGTTTACGAGACTTAAACAGATTTAAAACAGAATTATTATTATTAGAATTTTGACAAAACGATAGAAAAATTATTCCCTAATTTCGCAAGTATGTTTACATTTATCATAGATGACTTTTGATTTTGACTTGTTTGTCGGATCGAGAACTCCGCACAAATTGAGACGTTTAGAACATAAATTTTGGCTTAAGTTCCCAATTTTCTGATTTTCCTTTAGGATACCTGTTAGAATCTTTCTTAACGTTCTTTTTACCTAAAGCGTCTTTTAATGCCCTGACATCCTTATTCACAACATTTTTAAAACATTGACGCCTTCTTGGCACTGAGACATACGGAACGTTCATAGCGATTTCATTTTGTAATTTCACTTGCGAAATCATACATTAACGATTACGTTTCGCGCCAAATCTTGAGATTTAAGGCGTTTTTTTTAATTAAAAAAAAAAGAAACCGAGAAGATGAAGCCACAGTTCACTTTTTTTTTTAAATCATCTAAATTGTGTTGCTCTGTATGTCAGAAGCCTCGTGGATATTAACAGAAAGATAAAGCCTTAGAAAAAAAAGAGAGAGGTGAATTGAAAACTACTTTGCTGCGTTGGTGGGGGTGACGAGAAATACACAGGTCCCCCCATGGATGCTAGCTGTAATGGGGGCTCTCTGTCACTCCATAAGATAAAGTTACTTATAATCCCTTTCCCACCGAAAGAAGGTACGGAACATGGTGAGAATGAAACTTACTACCGATCTGGGTCCACTGGGAGGAAATTCGGCAAGGGATACCCAAAACACAGTAAAGCATCATGAGAAGAGGATGCACCTATCACCTGGGATTTGGGTACGGGATATACCTACCACACCCGTAAACTTAACGGGTTCTGTGACTGCCTTTTAGATGAATTTATTAAACACTCCCGTCTATCTTCGCTGAGAGTTGTCGGTTGAGCTTAGAGTTAAATTCTGTCATCGTGAACCGAAAAGATCAGAAGGCTGATACTTTGAGATGTACCCATTTTTCCAGTAAGGTTTTTTTGTCGTGAAGAACTACCGTCCTAGTCAAGGACAATTTACCTTCTTACCTCAATTCGGATAAAAAAAGGTTACTCTGGGTCGGAAAATTAAATCATGGCACAGAAAGCGTTCTCTACTAACTTTGCTGAAAAGGGTACATATTGTTACTAGATTACGAGTCAGCGCGTGTAATTCATACGCGTACTTTTCAGCATGGACTAGTTCACTGTATTTTAATTGTAAATAATACTTCGGTATTTTAATTACAAATACCGTAGAAATTTTACAATAACTTATGCATAAAAGACTTTTTACAGGAATGTAATAAGACTCTCCGAACAAAACCAATTACTCGTGGAGTTCATTGTCACGTTTTCGTCCATTGTTCGGAATTTAGCGAAGGTAAGCAAAACTTTTGAGGAATAAAGCAGGCAAAGAAAATAATAGGCCACTTGCACTAAGAGGTCACGTGACCAATGTTTCCTTTAAACAATGGGTTGGAATGTTGATGATGCCAAAAATTAACGGAGGGCATAAAAATTATCTTAGACCCGAAATTTGAGAGGAAACACATTTAAAGGAGATATTTCATGGAACTTTGATTTTTCGACAAAGTAGTATGATTTATATTGGCCGCCATGTTGGAGGGCATACCCTTGCCCTCCAACATGGCGGACAAAACTACTTTTTACTTGTATCTCGGTAAACGTTTGATAGTTACGCTCAGATGTGCTGAAAACGTTACCACATCATCTTTTCAACAATTTCCTTGAAGTTTAAGTGCAAAATTTCTGTTTAGAAAGAAGTAATTCATACTTTTAAAAATCATATTTTGGTCACGTGTCCAGCTATGAACTGACTCATTTTAAGAAAATGGTGTGGGTTTGAAAAACCAAATGACTATTATTTTGTTTAAGATATGACCCACCAATGTTTTTTTTTGAAGGCAAAATTAACTTTCATTTTCATGAAAATAATGTCACATGACCTCTTAGTGCAAATGGGCTATTAAGGATGGAAACCTTTTTCAGTCGGTGCTTCGATTCAAAGTATATCTTGCATTTTTAAATGTTTGACTTAAAAGTCAAACGTTTGTTGAATCAAAAACTCTGCTGTTTGTAAATTTCACAAAAATATGGCCATCTAACGATACGTTTCGGACGTTCATTTTTTAGAATGACTGGATAGAAGTCCGATGAAGTCTGATGTGTAAAACGCGCAGGATCTGAGGAGAGATCACACGCGTCTTATTTTCGTTCGTCGGCCCCGCACGTCTTGTTTGCGCATTGTTTACGAGACCTTCCGACTATCTGAGAGCCTGACACGGACTACCCAAATCGATTGTCGCTATCTTAAACCACATAGATAAGGGCCGGCGCGAGATAACGGCAAACCATACAGATCTAGTTCACAGAAAAAGTCTTGAGGGTCTGGTGTTCTTTTCGGCAAACAAAATTAATATTATAATTAGCTCTCAGGAAATTCGATCTTTTGAAAATTATATTTCCCTTTGAATTTTCTAGTAGTCTCTATGTGAAATACCTTGATTTTTGCACGAAAAAAAAGTCAAGACCAGCTATCAAAACAGGTATCATGTTTTTTTGCTCATCTTTCCTGGCGTTCGGCATGATGCGTCACCTGCCAATATTTGACAATCCTATGAATTGTTACTCACAGGAAGATTGAAAAAGGTTATGAAATTAGCGAAGAAAATAGAGGAAGGACGATCAAAATTTGATTTTAATTTGCGTTTATGCCATTCCCTTTTTTTTCTCCGTTTAGCGTCGTCCGACCGACCCAAAATTTTGACATTTTCAAAAAAAAAAAAGGAACGGCGTACTTAAACCATGTCTTTCACCTGAAATAATTCTTTCAATCTGAAAAATGAGCATAGTAACAGCATAGAGAAAAACAGCAACAAAGACAGAAACATTTTTTGCACTATTTTGTGCATTTTGTTGATCCAAATATCAATAATAACTTTTAATGTCACAACTCATCTTGGGGTACCAGGGCCTCCAATTCCAAGACTTCTTGTGTTTTTTTTTTTCAATCCGACCGACCGACCCAATATCAGGAAACACATTGGACGCTAAACAACAAAAAAAAACAAACACAAAAAAAAAAAACAAGGCGGGGGGGGGGGGGGGGGGATGGCCTTAGCAAAGCTTAAAAAATAGTATCTTAATTTTGACTCTGTTGACCAGAAAATCAAAACTACACATTTTGTTATTTTTTTGTCGAACCAGGTAAAAAGCCAAAAGATGCCGTTCTTTCAAACTGAGTGGTATTCCATATAGGGTTTGTACAAAAAGGTATGATAATTATATTATCTTACAGTCAAACACAAAAAAATACTTCGAAAATTGTCCACTGATTGTTTAATTTCTGTGGGACAAATATAAAAATACCTCATGTCCAAAGACAGTTGTGAAAATACGGCTTTTTAAAATAAGATGTGTTGTGAAATGTTGTTCATGTACTTCACCTGTTTCAGGACTGACGGTTAATATATTGCTGTAAGTTAGCAAAAGTGAACAAATGATTTCCGTTGTTATTACCAATTGTCAGTGATCACGTCCTGAGTCCCTTTGAGTAAAAATTGTGGCTTTAGTGTATTATAATCATCAATGGCATTTGCATGCGAATTTAATAGATTTTGTATTGAGTTGCGACTTTTTTTGCCTTATTTATTTGCACACCTGATTAACTGGGAATAGTTATCTTTTCTTCATTTCATCTCGGATACACTGTGTTTAATGGAGCCTATTTTGGTGGGTGAAATTCAATCGTTTAGAGCAACCAAAATAACAGACGATGGCCTCCCTTTTTAAAACGTGGATTTACTACTTGTAAAACGTTTTAGTCATACGGCTTTCAATTACCGCATACTTGAACATTATTCTTGTCATTTATTCAGCTGCATTCTAAAAATCCATCAAGTCTCCTAATCACCAGCGAAACAATTCTGAGTTCATTACACTCTTAACAAATCAAAGGTCACTGTCTCTGTCCTAATTCGTGCCCCAAATCACCTTGAAGATGAAAGGTGTTTTTGCAGTTGTGGCATTCATTGTGGTAATGGGCCTCTTTACATTTGCGCAAAGTAACCTAGAACGTGCAAAAAGAGAACTCAAAAGGCTACGAGATGAGCTAGCCGGTGCTAATAAGAAGAGCGACATTTTGTTCCTGTTCGACACCTCCGGTAGGGTGTCGTCCAGTGAGTTTCAAACTCAAAAGGGATTCGTCATGAACATTTTGAACACTATAACTGTTAGCGTGGATTCTACCCGAATAGAAGTCATACCTTTTGCCGACACAGCAAGCCGATTCATAGACGGAGTTTCCGTTCCCTCCTTGGACAAGCACAAGTGCCAGCTGGTTGAAAAATTCAATTCTATGCCTCAAAGCATGGCAATGGCTTCGGCAGGAATACGTATGGTGCCTTTAAACTGGCCTTTGATATCTGCCTTGGACAATTAAGCTCATTGAAAAGGGTCCCCCTCTATCGAGTGAAAACGGTGGTTATTCTCCTCACGGTTGGTCCTTGGCAAGGCCAGAGTCCTGTTTCCATTGCCAAGAATCTACAACAGGCCAATATTGAGGTATTTGTGATCGGCGTCGGAAACAGAATTCTGGAGAACAACTTACAAAAGATGGTTAATAATGCAGACAAACAAGCCTTTTACTTCAGAACCTTTCAGGAGTTTGCTGAACTGTCGGTTTATCTTAGAGGAGGTGAGTGAACGGAAGCTTTCATTTTTACTTTTTGTTTTTGCACATTTGGTTGTAGTAATACAACAACACGCTTTATTTGCAGGACCATACAAGTACATAGAGTATTTCTTAAGCTATTTATAATTATGTTGTAAGAATAAGAACCAAAAATTAATCACCGGACAATTTAACTTCTTTGTTAATAATTCGTCGCGAAATAATAGAAAATAAAATAATAAAATCAATAACGAGTGTCAGCGGTTCTTAAAGCATCTCGCAGACAAGATATCTCAGAAAGACACCGAGCCTTATCATGTTGTAATCACAGGGGCACTCAACGACCAATTTGTTGTAAAATGTATTATTATGCCCCCATTAATGAAAATAAATGTTATTAAGGCATCTTCAAGTGTTTTTCAGTGTTGCTGGGAAAATATTATCTGTTCCTTTTTCCCAGCAAGACACACAAGAAATTTCCCAGCCAGCTAGATAAAATTGGTTGGTTTCCCAGCCAGCTGATCAAATTTATTTCCCAGCCAGGAATTAAATTAATTAATGTAAATGAAAGGAATAATAATGATGATAACAATAAAAATACTTATATTAATGTGGCTAAATGTAATTTAGGCAAAGTTAACCTCGAAACAATGCTGGTTTGCAGTTTTTCCTGCTATACTGGGGGTGGCCCGATGCATCTAGCAGGGGCACCTCGTGATCTATATACGCAGTTGCTTGCTTGCAGTTCTTCGCAAAGTGTTGTTGCAATAGCCTGCTATTTGCGTGTCACTCTGTTTTTTTTTTGACAAACAGCTGTTATTCTTGTGTTAGTATATGATACTCTAAATGTACTGCTGTCTGGAGCAGTCTGAATTTTAGGAGACTTTTGTGAGCCTGGAAAGTGAGCGCAGAATTCATAACACCTAGCAGCATTGTACGCAAGGCAATTGTTTAACATACTTGCTAGGATAAACCAAGGTAATGCACAGTTCGTTGCTATTTCCACAGCCTGAAAAATAATATTAAAAAGGAAAAAATAAGATACAAATGTTAATTGACTACAGCCAGCAGCAATACTGATTGAGTGTGATGTTTTCAGATCTAGTTATAGCCTTACTAATCAAAGCTATTGTTATCACAGGGCGTAGTCACTAAAACATGGAACGACCTACAACCACCTAAAACCACCTAAAACCATCTACAACCACCTACAACCACCTCAAAAAAATTCAACAACCACCTACAACCATCTACAACCACCTCAAAAACATCTACAACCACTCGCAAACAATCTAAAACCATCTAAAACAAGGTATAAATGTCTCAAATAAGGCGAGACGACAACATGTCACGTACATGAAATACGAGAATCGAACAAAACATCCACTTCCCCCCAAAATCTTACTCTCCCTGGTCCCCCCGGGCTGGTCCCTTGTATCATCAACCATTAAGCTTAACACAAAACTTCCACCGCACTGTCCTCTTACGTTGGGAGGGCTGGGATATAAGTTTGATTTTGCTTCCTCTCTCTTGTGAAACTCATCGACAATTTGATTATAATTTAAGCAACAACTGATGGTTTGTGATTTTTAATTGTTTTAAAATCATGTTTCAAATGTCACATAACCAGTGATTACATCCCGGGGGGGGGGGGGGGGGGGCACTTCGGTATTTTTTGGGTGGGTATGTGCCGTCCAGGACTCCAAATTGGCACCCCGTTCTAGAAAAAATTTCCCCTTAAATTGATACCCCGTTCCAGAAATGGGCCAATTTTTTATACCCCGTTCTAGAATTCTCCCTAAAACTGATACCCCGTTCTAGAAATGGGCCAATTTTTTACACTCCGTTCTAAGGTGCATCAAGAGTACAACGGTTTGCTTGTTAACGCATTGAACCGTATTTTTAAAAGCAATCTGTCCTTGAATAATTTCAAATGGCTGCTTACAAAAGTGGAGCTTTCGTGCGTTCGAAATATTATACCCCGTTCTAAAAAACGCCTCTGAAATGGATACCCCGTTCTAAATCAGGAGCTTCAAAATCACGACCCCTTTGGGCAGCACATACCCGTGTAGGTAATGTATGGGAGTACCCCCCCCCCCCCCGGGGATTACATATGGTGCGAAATCAAATGTCTCACTGGTACCCAGGGTAGAAAAAGCCAAATCAAGTCAGTCTTTCGTCTACGTGTTTGTTATTTTATTTTATTATTTTTTGTGACTTGATAGTTCATTTTGTAAAGTTCTTTAAGTCTTTTTTATACTTAGCATGATCTCGCATTTCATTTCGTGACTTAAGCCAATGGTTGATGATACAAGGGACCAGGGAGAGTAAGATTTTAGGGGGAAGTGGATGTTTTGTTCGATTCTCGTATTTCATGTACGTGACATGTTGTCGTCTCGCCTTATTTGAGACATTTATACCTTGTTTTAGATGGTTTTAGATTGTTTGCGAGTGGTTGTAGATGTTTTTGAGGTGGTTGTAGATGGTTGTAGGTGGTTGTTGAATTTTTTTGAGGTGGTTGTAGGTGGTTGTAGATGGTTTTAGGTGGTTTTAGGTGGTTGTAGGTCGTTCCATGTTTTAGTGACTACGTATCACAGGGGCCCCACACAAAGTGCATGACCCTTGGTGTTACAGCGAAGCGACGATCATGTTCTTTACTATCAAATCAAACGTGTCGCTAACTGATCGGGGATATTTAAATACGGAGAACAAAAACTTGCAGGCGATGAAATGGTGTGATGTAATCAACTTGATTTATTTCTTGCCAGCGATCAATGATTCTCGTAAACTAAAAAACAAATACAACTAAATGAACTAACTTATAGGGGAAATCAAAATATGAACTAGTAGCGATCGAAACAAAAGACGATAAAACATAATTGTGTACGAAAGGCTTAATGACAAAGTACAAGCGTGTGCATTTTGGGGGCGGAACCCCGCACATGAAGAATCTTATTGTTGCATGGAAAACACTTAACAAATACATCTGCTAACCTAAATAAAACGCTTTATATATTGACTTTCGATGACGATAAAATTAGTAGAAAAGTAACTGAAATATCCATACTGTAGTAAATAACGAAATATGCGAAATTGTTACGAAATGTACACATGTATGCCCACGAGGGGACAAATAAAGTACTAAATCAATAACCTGAAGACTAAATCAACAAAAATATCTACGAAAGGAAACGAAAATGATTACTTACATATCTGACCCACACAGTAAACGTCCAAATAACGAAACGAAACTAAATGACACAAAAACTTATTCTTCTACTGTATTATGCGAGAAACGTGCAATCGACTGAAATAAGAGCTATCCAGGGGGAGTATTAGAAACAAAGCCATGACGTAAATGAAACACTGCAAATGAAATGAAACTAAAAATAATGAAAACTAAATGAGAAACTTAACACTTGGTATTATTGAATACAGAAGCAATGTATGAGAACAGCAAGAAGTTCCATAATTATTACTGTACTATTCTGTGATCAATATTATATTTTCATATAAGATGAGGATAAACCAACCTTTACCTGAAATGAAGTGCTGTTGTTGTTACATTGTATGGCTGGAAATGGCAAATTTTAGCGATTTTTTTCCTGAGCAATGCAAGTCCTTGAAATTGAAGGTTAGTTTATTCTCATTTCATATTTAAATATTTATTGCAGAATAGTACAATCTTATTGAACTTTTTGCAATTCTCATACATTTCTTCTAAATTCAATAATACCAAGGGATACCCACTTTATGTGGGCATCCTGTGATTGGTGGTATTTGTAAAAAGTAGACTCCACCCCTTCAAATTTTTAGGTGTAGAAACCTTACGCTTAAGTTGAAACATATTTATTTATCATGAATGTCTGTGCCAAACAACAAAAAAAAAAGGTTGAGGTAGCAATCTATTCGTTATCATGGTGCTGCAGTCAACCAATTTAGCTATATTGTATATCTTTCCACATCAACTGAAAAATAAAAAAATTCCTTGATTCGCCTAATATGACAGTCATTATTTATAAATTTCCTCCACACAATACCAGAATACTGAAATGGATGGATAACAAGATAAGTAAAATTTCTGCAGGCCATAATTAGGTCTAGCAGTTGAACTGGTCCAAATGAATGGACTTTTTCCACACTATAAATAATTTTTTTTTTTATCAAAATTAAAAATGTTACCATGATTGAACAAACTGTTAAGCATCTTCCTCCCAATGACATGGATGTGCGTCCATTCACATTAAAGGAAAATGGAAACTTAATAGACAACTGAATAGAGGGCCACAAAGGAAGCAAAGTTCTCAGTGCAAACCATGAATTCCCTAACTCAACCAGATGGAAGAGAGAGGGTCATATAAGAATGAACAAAAAAAGAATACCCAACGTCACAAGCCTAACCCAACTTGGTGGAAGAGAGAGGGTCATAAGAATGAACAAACAATGAATGCCCATCGTCACAAGCCTAAATCAACCTGATGGAAGAGAGAGGGTCGTAAGAATGAACAAACAGTGAATGCCCATTGTCACAAGCCTAACCCAACCTGATGGAAGAGAGAGGGTCGTAAGAATGAACAAGCAGTGAATACCCATCGTCACAAGCCTAACTCAACCTGATGGAAGAGAGAGGATCGTAAGAATGAACAAACAGTGAACGCCCATCGTCACAAGCCTAACCCGACCTGATGGAAGAGAGAGGGTCGTAAGAATGAACAAACAGTGAATGCCCATTGTCACAAGCCTATCCCAACCTGATGGAAGAGAGAGGGTCGTAAGAATGAACAAACAGTGAATGCCCATCGTCACAAGCCTAACCCCAACCTGATGGAAGAGAAAGGGTCGTAAGAATGAACAAACAGTGAATGCCCATCATCACAAGCCTAATCCGACCTGATGGAAGAGAGAGGGTTGTAAGAATGAACAAACAGTGAATGCCCATCGTCACAAGCCTAACCCGACCTGATGGAAGAGAGAGGGTCGTAAGAATGAACAAACAGTGAATGCCCATCGTCACAAGCCTAACCCCAACCTGATGGAAGAGAGAGGGTCGTAAGAATGAACAAACAGTGAATGCCCATCGTCACAAGCCTAACCCAACCTGATGGAAGAGAGAGGGTCGTAAGAATGAACAAACAGTGAATGCCCATCATCACAAGCCTAACTCAACCCGATGGAAGAGAAAGGGTCGTAAGAATGAACAAACAGTGAATGCCCATCGTCACAAGCCTAACCCGACCTGATGGAAGAGAGAGGGTCGTAAGAATGAACAAGCAGTGAATACCCATCGTCACAAGCCTAACTCAACCTGATGGAAGAGAGAGGATCGTAAGAATGAACAAACAGTGAACGCCCATCGTCACAAGCCTAACCCGACCTGATGGAAGAGAGAGGGTCGTAAGAATGAACAAACAGTGAATGCCCATTGTCACAAGCCTAACCCAACCTGATGGAAGAGAGAGGGTCGTAAGAATGAACAAACAGTGAATGCCCATCGTCACAAGCCTAACCCCAACCTGATGGAAGAGAGAGGGTCGTAAGAATGAACAAACAGTGAATGCCCATCATCACAAGCCTAACTCAATCCGATGGAAGAGAAAGGGTCGTAAGAATGAACAAACAGTGAATGCTCATCGTCACAATCCTAACTTAGCTTTGTTTTGTACAGAGACAGAGTATGACTAAAGATTGTTGAAGAGGAGAAGTAAACAATCTGCCAAGTAAAAAAGAATTAGTGCTGTTGAATTGGTCACAATAACAATTAATTTTTACTGTCAATGTATGTGTTGATTGATCAGCAGTTATTGCTGACACATACATTGTATGAACAATAGTATTAATGTCTTAAGTAAGTACTCAATCCAATACAAAATAGCTGAGCATCAGATGCATTCTGACAAATAAAACCACAGTCTGGCCAGAACCAACAAAATTTGCTTAGTCAGAAGAAAGAAAAACTATAGTTAACACCATAGTAATACATATTTTAATCCATTTGCATCTAAGCCGTCTTTTGCCATCCTCACGTGCAAGTGGGTTCTTATCATTTGACAATGTCTATTTTTTCAAACTGAAGTCGTTAATTGGGGTTTCCTTATTTTTGGCTGAGAATTTTAGCTTATGGAAAGCAAGCTAAAGCGTGACACAGCTCTTATTATTTTTCAGTGCATGTTTGTCATCTGCCTTCAGGCTACATATACAAAGGCTGGTTTCTATGTTAACACAAAAACAGAGGCTTTGCTGGAGTTGTCGAGAGAAACAAACCGTCTTTTTAGCGAAATAACTTGCATTAAAATAAGTACGAATTTTTCTTGATTCTTACCTTGATCCGGTGGCTGTCTACACGGCCTAACTGTAAACAAAAATACTGCTGTCAGTTTTTTAAAATTTGTTGGCTCAGTTCGCTTCAACTGTAAAAGGTTATCACGCACTAGACTAACACGGATAACCGAAAAAAAGCATTAACACAACTATAATAAGAAGTCTTACCTCCCAAAACGCTGAACACACACTACAGGGCGCAGAAACTTAAATCTGTGAATGAAAATACAAATTACTGCTGTTAGATTCACTCGATTCGTCTCAATTCAGTGTAGAAGAACATCACGAGAACTTTAGCATACAGATAAAATAACAATGGGAATTAATCTTACATGTAAATGAGGAAAGTTCCTCGATCTGTACATTTGCAGACATCTGCGCGCTTTGAAATCCCTCGCAAAAATAACCGACACAAAACCGGTTTTTTCCGCAAACGCGATCTCTCTGGTCAGCCGTCAAATGTTTGTCACTACTCTCGGGGGGAGGGAAGGGATACTTTTTTTCAGTCGTCCTCAGTCTTCAGAGTTTCTTAGCCAGCTCGGCTTGAAATGCTAGAAAAGTCAGTAATTCCCTGCCAAAGCCTCTAACCATAAGAAATTTCCCAGCCAGCTCATTGGAACACCTAATATTTTGCCAGCCAGCAAGATTCCTATGGGGAACAGATAAAGTGAGGAACAGATTCGTTGGGTGCCCCTGTAATCACTTGGCTCAGGACACAGATCTCGTTTGAACTCTTAAGATCGGTACATGCATGCGTCAGAGGTTCGCGAACGCCGTTTCGTAGCAAGCAAGAGCAATCATTAGACTGTAAAATAAATGTCGCTAGTGCGGATATCTGAAATACGTGTCTATATGCTTTTATACTTAGGGCTTTTTATGGACACTGGTTTAGCCGTCATTAGTATAATTCGAATTGCAGGATCTTAATATCTCTGCATAATGGAATTCTTAATTTTTAATTTTTGAACTTTTATTATTAATTATATCTATTTCCTCTTCTTTTATGTAAGGTTAAGTTACTTCTATTTTTTAGAATTTGTAAATGAATAGTTTTTTCTATCTTCACTTATAATATATAGGATTGTTTTTGTTCTCTAATGAAGGACGAGGGGTTTCCTTTGTAACGGATGGAATTGTAGATAGTGTTTTGATGAATTAATTAGATTTTTTTGTAACAGCAGGTTGATTGTAAATAGGATTTTAATTGAGGTTTTGTAATAGAGATCCTTTTTTATTATAAAAATTTTTTTTATAATAACGATAATAATAGTAATAATAATAATAATAATAATAATTTTTTTTTTTTTTAAATATTTTATTAAACTCTTCTCAAATTGAAAATTAAGTACAAATTTAGTATAAAACTATAGTTAAAAAAAGACTTCTTGGTGGTCTGGTGGTTTTCAATAGAGCAAATGTAAACAACTGTCTATAAACTAAAAAAAAAGAAAATTTCTATGTTCATCCCAATGATAAATATAATAATTATTAAATTTTACTATTTACAGATTCAAGAATATGATTTATTAAAATATATACCCTATGTACATTCTTCAACAACCATAAAAAGCATCAAAAAGTTAATAAAAAAAAATAAATAATAATAATATAATAATAATAATAATAATAATAATAATCTGACACCCGAACTAAGTTAGTTCGACGGCGATTTAAAGTTACGAGCCTGATTACTCTGAATTTTACGACAAAAAGTCCTAGGCTGTTACCATCGTTCATGCGATAATGATCATAGGAAAAGAATATTTACCAAAGTACAAAGTTACATTATCACCAGACGGCAATCAATTATTGTACCACATTAAGAGAGTGACTAGCTATAATCATTTATTATTATTTTTTTTATTTCTTTTAAGACCCGTTTGGTACAAGATCGCAAACCGTAGACCCTAATAAATGCATCCACTATTGCGACCAAAGAGCAAGCTGTGTTTGTCATTTAACGTACGCGATTTACCAGTGCTTGTGCGCAAAAGGATATGAAGGGTCAGGAACAGCGGGACGTTGTTATGGTAAGTCCAAAAGGAACAGTTTGCTATTAAACCAAGGACTTATTGACATGGAGCCTGGGGACCACAGGCAGGTCAGGTAGCCTACTTTGGTTGGGTTATCTCTTATACAGTCACCCAACCTATCATGTAAACGTGATCAAACCAAAATGAAAGGTTATATGGACAGGTGGGTTACTCCATTTCAGCGAGTAACCTAACCCACCTGGGGTCCCCCACCCCCACGTAAACAGGCCCTAATACAGGGCTATAGGTCATATTTTTCAACAGAAGAATCCCTTACCTCTCCGCTCAGTGTGAGTGTTTAAGAAAACAAAAAACAAACAAAACAGCTTAATTAAATTGGAGCAGTTCATCTGGCTCTTTACTTTAACAATAAAATAGATGGAAAACAGGTATGGAAAAGTCGTCTGACAAGGATATTTTAGGCCGTTTTTATATGGAATAATGGGTTTAAAAATTCAACGGTCAACAAGAGAAGAGACAAAGGATGCCCAAACTCTGAAGCTTGCCTCCCACGCAGACGTTCTTAGGGCTTGAGATGTCTCCTATCAATTTTTGTTATTTGCGTTCCTTTTCTGTGAAACTACAGCATGTCCCCATAACACATACAACGATGGCTCTTCAAGTACCTGTAAACCCTGCCCAGCAAACTCAGGCCGTAGTCTCAGTGGAAGCAGGAGTATATCTGATTGTAAGTGCTTGAAAGGACATGTAGGCCGTCCAGAGAATGGTAACCCCTGTACAGGTGAGAAAGAACTTTTTTGGCCCCATCTACAAGTTATGTTTCGGATGTTTTTGCAAACAGAGGTTTTTTTATCCGTCTCAATTAGCCTTCCGTCAACACGTAAACGGCGTTTTCGGGCACCATAAATTAACGCTGGTTTTCATTTACGATCCCCAGAGAGGAGATTTTTGAAAACGCCGGCTTCTCGGTTTTTCTCTAGTAGCTTTGGACGGACGAAAACCGTCATACATCATATACTACTGGCATTACGTATACTCTTAAAGGGATGCTATCGTAAATCCGTAATTTTGGCGTTTTCATGTGGACGGGCGATATATAGCCTACGCGTGGACGCGTTTTTGTTATTGAAGGCAGAGAAAAAAATATCCGTTTTAAAAAATATTCGGATCCCTGGGAAGCGAGCGGCTTAGTTTTCTATTTAAAGTTAACTGAGCAATTTTTGCCTTTACATGCGCCAATTTAATTACGTAGTATTTTTGGGATGTTAACGTGATAAGAATAAATGATATGTTCAACAGAAATATTTGATTAAGAACTGTTTATTTTACGATAGTCGTTTACTTATATTGATTCCAATAACACGATCATAAAAAAACCTTATTCTTTGGTGTGATTTTCTGCACATTGTTCGTTCGGACTGGTCCCTATTACTGGGACGATTGTTGTAAGAGTAGCGGCACCTATAACGGAGTTCGCTGGATATGAACTTTAAAACTAGGCTACAGAATTATTATATTGGGGACTAAAGCGGAATACAATCAATACAGTCACACGTGCTACTGCCTTGATCTGGGTAGTGTTTGTACTGTGTCTCATAGGGACCAAACACTTCCCAAAATCCAAAACACGTCCCAGAATCCAAAAACACGTATCAGAATCCAAAATACGTCCCAGAATCCAAAAGTGTTGTGGGAAAGTATTTGGATTTTTTGATGTGTTTTTGGTTTTTGGAACGTGTTTTGGATTATTAGAAGGGTTTTTGGATTCTCGGATCGAAGTGTTTTGGATTCTGGGAGTGTTTTTGGATTCTGGGACGTGTTTTGGATTCTGGGAAGTGTTTTGGATTCTGGAAAGTGTTTTGGACCCTGGGAAGTGTTTTTGGCTTCTGGATAGTGTTTTGGATTCTGGGACGTGTTTTGGACCCTGGGAAGTGTTTTTGGATTCTGGAAAGTGTTTTTTGATTCTGGGGCGTGTTTTGGACCCTGGGAAGTGTTTTTGGATTCTGGATAGTGTTTTGGGTTCTGGGACGTGTTTTGGACCCTGGGAAGTGTTTTTGGATTCTGGATAGTGTTTTGGATTCTGGGACGTGTTTTGGACCCCGGGAAGTGTTTTTGGATTCTGGAAAGTGTTTTTTGATTCTGGGGCGTGTTTTGGACCCTGGGAAGTGTTTTTGGATTCTGGATAGTGTTTTGGACTCTGGGACGTGTTTTGGAACCTGGGAAGTGTTTTTGGATTCTGGATAGTGTTTTGGATTCTGGGACGTGTTTTGGACCCTGGGAAGTGTTTTTGGATTCTGGATAGTGTTTCGGATTCTGGGACGTGTTTTGGACCCTGGGACGTGTTTTAGATTCTGGAAAGTGTTTTTGGATTCTGGGGCGTGTTTTGTCCCTACGAGCCACCGTATGTTTGTGATTGGTCGAAGAAAATATTTTTCGCGGCATGATCTGTCAGAAGTACTACCTAGATCTTGGTAGTGGCAAGACATCAGTATGGAATTCCTGCGCTCGTTCCTCACAGGTCATGCGCGGGGAAACCATGTGGTGGCGTCGGCTGCATTCTCAGGCTGGGAACGCCCACTGACTTAAGTTAATGGGTTTCTATTTTTTTTTCTTGACTATAGTTAGATCATGCGAAAAGTTGAACCCCCCAAGCAACGGCGCTTTTATTGGTGTCTGCAACTCGAAATACAACTCAGTTTGTCGAGTCAAATGCAATGAAGGCTATGAAGTATCAGGCAGTGCAGAGAGGAAGTGCATCGTGGCCGATGGACCTAACATCATGGTGTGGTCTGGACAACCATTCCAATGCCAAGGTGAGATAAAGACCTCGACCTAAATTTGTACATCACTGCCATTATTAGTGTAAAAGTGTTGGCAGTCGGTCTTTTTTTATCTTTTTATTAGCCTGAAAAGTTCTATTTAGTCTGCAAGACTGACATCCATTTTGAATAAGAGCCTAACCGCCTACAAGAGAGCGTAAAAGGACCAGAGGGTTAGTCTTCCAATCCCTTTCGTAACACCTCTTAAGTTATTTTTAGGCTATGTCGATTTTCCCGCGGGTAATGTTATCTCGCTCGTCGAGTAAAAGATTCGTTGGAAAAAATTCCAAAAATTTAAGCAATGCGAAATGAGGAAAGGATTTTTAGCGGAGTCTCCGCGCGCGCGAGCGTGGAACTCCATACTTCAGCGAAAATGGTAAACTATCCATCCGAGAAAACTTGGTTATCACGTCACCGTACGTCCGTAGGGTAAGTAAAAACGAATTCCTCCCCTCTCCCCTCGAGAGGTTTGTCCCCTATTGTTTCAAAAGGCTTTAGAAATGACTGACAAATCTGAGTCTATTTACTGAGCCAATGTATGGTGGATTTTAGCGGCCGATAATTTGACTTTTAAGGAGGTTATGGGTTACATTCTGTACTCCATTGTCATAGAAAATGCGTTTTTGAAAGGGAATTTTTGTGTTTAGAAAGGTTCCATGGATGTTTTCTACATTTAGAAAACTCAGTCTAGAAAAAAGAAACAGCATGATCAGCATAGCCGAACACGCGAAGTGAAGCTTGGTGATGCCCTGAGTGTCAGAAACTACTCCCGGGGATTGACGTGGGTCCCTGGAACTATCATCCAGGAAACCGGCCCTCTGTCTGCGCGAGTTGAACTAGAAGATGGAATGGTAGTTCGGAGACATCATGACCAATTAATTTCTCGTACTACAGAGCCTCTTTGCCCCAGTCCAACAGCTCAAAGGGCAAGCCATAGCAACGAGGGAAGTGTTGTTCCGGAGGTTGCAGTAGCCGATGTAAATAGCCCTGAAGTAACCTGTGGGGAGTTTGAGCCACCTACTACACCCGAAGACCCAAGATTAGTCCCTGCTACCCCTGAGCGACGATATCCAGTAAGGGATCGAAGACCACCACAGCGTTATTACTGATGGACCCCTCCTGCTCCCATGAACATTAAGTTCAAGGCGAGATGCCACATATTGTTTAGGGACTTGAGGGGGAGGAATGTGCGGTCCTGGGAACTTGTTAGGGGTCACGTGACCCCTGTCTTGTTTTTCTGTTAGTCCGAACCATGTGCTTGTTGACTCGTTGTGTTCCGTGAGAGTATTTAAGCTGTTTAGTCGCTCGATACACTACAGCTATGTTATGTTAATTAACCATGGCAGGAGCCCAAGGCCAATACGGATGATGATAATGATGAAGATGATGATGATCATAATGACATTTAATATTGCAATGATGACATTTTTGCTTCTAGTTATTAGATGTCCCCCGCTTTTCGTGCTTGACGCCGATCCACCTACTGGTATTTGCTCAAACCCTGAATTATCCTACCATTCCTACTGTTCCTTCAAATGTAGATTTGGATATCGGCAGAAAGGCTCCGAGGTGCGTGTTTGTCAACTCAAAGAGACATGGTCTGGGACTTCAACAACATGTGAAGGTACACAACGTATTACTCTGCCATAAATCGATGATTGTCAAAAACGCTCTAACTGTACGTTCATTGTAGCTATTAAAGGAGCTGTGGTACGAATCCCATCAAAATTCTAACAGTTTGAACTGCCTCCAAATTGAGTGAAACATGAAAATAATCGCTTAAACATTAAATGAAAGACGGTATTAAGGGGGCATGAAGGTTGTTTTGGGAGAAATCATGTTGATTTGAGAAGAAAATTAGGGCAAAAAAGGTATACACATAAACCAGTTAGTAATACACTCTTTTTTTTAATATTGGTTTTCCGGCCCGGGCTTAATATAGGCTGAAAACATTCTTGCATTATTCTTACATTATAGCTTATGACATTTCCTTTTTAGAATGTATTGGGGTATCAATTATTAATAGTTTTCTTAGTACAGGTTTTTTCGTTTTGTCGGCTAGTTTTGCCGTTTAGAAAAAGGAGGAATTCGAAAACAGATAATCAGCCTAATATTCTTAAAGTAATATACTATACTGTAAATATGCTGCACCCTAACTGTAATTTTGAATGATATTTTGTTTCGGAAGCTATACAATTTACTGGAGAGAGTGTTTCTGAAAAAATTTAAAAAACTGGCCTCAAAGTTCGAGGCAAATTCATTCCAACAAACCGCATTTTCAATCAACTTTTCTGTGCTTGATATGTCATAAAACGCAATGTCGTTTTAATCTTTTCCCTAAACATAACTACCTGAAAATCTCAAACTAACTCAAATATGTGTGTAATTCAAACCATAAAACAATGATTTAAGCTCAATTATCCCCTTCGACCTTTCCAAGAGTCCGCTTAATAGAGGTTTGTAAAAACGGTCACTCTGTACTGTAAAAAAAGTTCCATGTTGTTATGGAAGCTAAGGATGCTGTGTTGTACTTTGTGAAGACTTTCAGGTGAATTTTTGAACAGTTAAATATATTTATCTTTTTTAATAGACTACAGTATGTATTTCAAGGACGTAATCCAATACTACTATTGTCAATGCAGTCCGGTGTCCGCTTAAGGGACTGTGCAATAATTATCAGGAGGGGGGGGGGGGGGGGCTGAAAAACTAGAGGGGGGGGGGGGGCATTACATAAAATTGCTGCCAAGATAGGGGGGGGCTCAAAGTAAAATCAGTCATTTGACGGAGGGGGGCCTTAAGTTTTATTCGAAATGTAAATAAAATAAAACGCAATAAAAGATTGTCAATACAGGCATCATGTCATAGACTGTAACAAATATCAATACGAACAGCTGTTAAACGATTATTGAAAATATTCCATCAAAATGAAAGGCAAATTCACAACTGATCAATTTTAACCCGTCTTCTAATTAATTGAGCTGATCCTATGTAAAGCAAAAATCATGAACTTGTTTTTCAGCTTCCCCCATAAAACAATGGGAGTCAAAAAGATCTCGCAGACAAGCTTTGTCGGTTTTTGATGTGAATAAAAGGAATGTTTCTTCATCGACTGAATCGATTTGCTGAATTCTATATATATCTGGCTCATAACAAATTTCAACAGGCTCTCCTCCCAAGGATCTAAATATAATGCAAGCTCTTTTTCGTCTGTTATTTGAAGCGTTCAATTTCCTGTTCTTTGATTTTTTTTCTCTGCTCCTTTCTCTTTCTGGCTTCAGAAGTTTTAGATTTTGAGCCAAGTGGTAAGCACCCCGGTACTTAGCAAATGCTTTGTCTAAATCTTGGGTGGGTGGTGGTTGTGGTGGGGGTTGGGGGGGGGGGGTGGGGGTGCGACGTTATTTTTAACAGAACAGAGGGGGGGGCTAGAACTATTTTTTGTTTTGTTTTGGAGGGGGGGTACTGTCTAAGTTTTTGCTAGATAACTCTAGTTTTCAGCCCCCCCTCCTGATAATTATTGCACAGTCCTTAATAGAGGCTTTTAACAATAGCAATCAGCCAAATCAATTTATTTTAGTGTCCGCGTCCGCTTAGTGGAGGTGTCCGTTGAATAGGAGCTCGTTATAAAGGGAAATATAAGTCGTTAATTTCGGGACCCGGCTTAGTATTCGCCCTTATCGAGGGTGTCCGCTTAATAGAGGTTTCACTACAATCGAGTTACATGCAAATTGTCCTTAATGTTTTATTTGTTTTCTTTCTCAGAAACTCGGTGCCTTAAACTTCCCACTGTCCGGTATGCCACTGTGACTCCTCCTGAATGTTTCACTCATCCAATGAGATTTTACTCATCCTGCCGTTTTGACTGTCCTGACGGCTATTCTATGGACGTTACTGGACGCGAGGTTTCTAGAGTTTTAGAGTGTGATCTCAGTGGAAAATGGGATGTTGACGTTCCTCGATGTCATGGCAAGTAGCTTTTAATTTCACACATTCATTTTGCTTGAGGTTTTAGTTAACATTAGATCGGCAAATTTTTTGAAAAATAGTCTTCTAGAATACATAAAATATAACAAAGCCCGATCTGGCGAATTCGAGAGCGACTGTAGCGATTTTGGTTCAGCGCAAGGGATCGGATGATCCCCTCAAAGCGTCGTTTGCCCCAACGCCTAACGTTCCCATGGTCCATTGATCGCTCCCAGTCGCTTTTTCTACCAAACACTTGAGACGCCTAGAAACGAGACATGTTTGAGGATTTTATCAACCGAAGTGGTCGAATTCGATCTTCATAACACTTCATACTTCTAAACTTTAAAACAGTATTCCGTCATCAGTTAAGCGTGGATGTCTCAGCTAATTTTTTAATATTTTGAATATCAAAAAATACATTGAGTCTTTTCCACTATCCCAAGGGTACGTACTTGCTATAATGTCTTATACGTGGACGCATCGCCCGAAAGGGGTAACCGACTTCATGCTTCCGGTATATGAAAGGGTAGGGGTTTCACTAGTTGAAGTATATGAAAGGGTATATGTAGTCGTTTTGATCTGTGAAAGGCCCAAAAGGGCCTTTAACTGAAAAATGCCGAGGAAACTGTTTTTTTTTCTGGTTTTGTGATTTATACATACTTAAAAGATATTGAATTTACAGCAGTTAAAAGCGATGCAAAGTTTTAATCTAGGTATGTGAAAAAGGGGCCTATTTGTCAACAGAAGGTATAAAAAGGGCTGCCGTTTCTATCAAAAATGGTATATAAAAAGGTGATAGGGTGGACCGCGGGGCGGAGCTTTCCCGTCATAAGACTTTGTTGAGTAGCTCACCCCGGGACGTTTTCTAACAATGTTAATTTTACTTTAAAATACATTGGATACCAACATTGGATGTTGCAATTCAAATTAGCGCTTCGTAAAAGTAAAACCTTCGTATTTTTTTGCTGACTTTAATCTTCCTTTCGTTTGCGTAAAGTGTTACGAATTAAAATTTTCTTAGTTTAATTCTGTTTCGGCCTTATACAGTCAAAACCCGCTTTACGTACACCCGCTTAATATCAACACCTTATTACGGACAGATTGCTTTGTCCTTTAACACGGACACTCCCTATGGCCCCCTCAGTTTCCTTATTAACTGGCCGGGTTTGTCTGTATTTCTAATCTATAGATCATCGGTCCCCAACATTGACGTGTCCTCAACCTCTCTTAAGAGCTGAAACAATCAAAGGGAAGGCGACTGGAAATGTGTCGTGGAAAATCCATGTGACAGACAACTCTGTTATTGTGAATCCCAATGCAAAGATCAATGTGACCTCAAGTCATCATTCTTTACAAGAATTACCTATTGGTGGGACTACAGTTGTTGTTACTGCTAGAGATTGCGCCGGAAATGTTGCGTCTTGCAGTTTTACCGTTGAAATCAGAGGTTAGTATTTATATATAAAGATACCTATATTTACTTCAGGGTACAATATTCCGGGAATATTAAGTATTCAATACCCCACGTTCGATGTACAAAAATTCTAACATGACTCTGGAGCTTTAGGGTTAAAATTGCAAATTTTTCGCGACTCCATTTCCTCGCAATTCCCAGAAGAGAAAAGAAGAAAGAAAACCAAAACAGATATAGAAATATGACCAGAAAGCATCGGAGTCCTGTTAGAATTTTAATACATCGAACGTGGGTTATGAAGCCAAAATGTTTAATGTCCAAAGACGAATGAAGCCTTGGATATTTTAAAACTTTTAGCGTTGTTTTCCTCTGCTGACAGCCTATCACAAACACCCAATTTTTAAAATTTCATTTACACCAAAGCCAGGCTACTGTGATAACCTCGCTTATTGGCCTTTAATTTATTGTGCAACAAAATGCCCACAATCAAATCAATTTGTAATATCGTCAAAAGATCCTAACATAAGTCAAGCAGGATAATTAAGATTTCTCAGGTTATTTTCGGTTTGAAGAACCTCACTAACAGCATCGCGCTGTCACCTTAAAGCATATCCAAGATGCGGCCAACCAACCTCCAAAGTGAGTATATTAAAGATGAAACAACAACAACATGATATTAATTTGAGGAGAACTCGGAAAAAAATCCGAGTCCCAGATGGGATTTGAACCCACGACCCTCCGTGATCTAGTCGGATGCTCTAACCACTTGAGCTACTGGAGACTCTATGGTGAGCAAGGGCCAATTTGTGGGTCTCGACTGGAACCGCATCACGCGGCTACACAGCCAAGTAATGATAGGCACACAAGAAGTGATGTGATGTTTATGATGTGTTAAAAATGAGGTGCCACGACGTTTGGTGTAGTCTCAAACGTTCGTGCTTTACAAGTGCAAATAGTGCTATTCTTATATAACAAAAATCATTTACATGTAGAGTCAACTCTCTCTAAGACGGACACCTTTGGGACCGGCACTAAGTGTCCGTCTTAGAGAGGTGTCCGTCTTATAGAGGGTCAAATAAAGGGAGTAAAGAAAGGCAGGGACCAGCTCTAGGTGTCCGTTTTACAGAGGTGTCCTTTAAGAGAGAGTCGACTGTAAAAAAAAAAAAAAAAAAGAACAGTTAGGTTTGCAACAATACAAAGTCAAGGATGCAAAAAATCGTAGAAATCGGTTGAATCTTTCATTCTGAAAAAGGCGAATCAAAAACATAATCAACACGCATATAAATAGGAACGGGCCACCTTAAATAACAAAACTGGACCATCATTTTCGAAATTAAATCGATGTGAAGACACTTTTTAGCTTTTTTAAAAAGATAGACAAAAAGCCTTTGAAGCTCGTTTATTGTTTCCAAAATATTTCTTTCGGCCCTTCGGACTTCAGTTTGGTCTAAAGATAAAAAGGGGGGGGGGCATGGCGGGCCCCCCTGGCCCCTCCCCAGGATCCGCCACTGTATTTATACTTAACAGCAAAACAGTGCAGAATACGTCTGGTTAGTTTGACAACTTATCAAGACACTCAAATTTTAAACCTCAAAAACTTGTGTGAAAATCAAAAAGAAATTAAACTTATCCACCTTACCCAAAATGGCGTCAAATTTTGTTTTAATTTTGTCTTTATGTAAAATTCGTTTTGAATTCTACAGATGCCGCAATCTAAGCAAAAAGTACTAATTAACATGAGTATTAAAGAAAAGTAGTATTGCCGCCATTTTGGAGGAATAAAACACTCCTACTTGTTTAACAACGTTTATATAATACACTGTTTATGCAATGTAACTAGGAGTAATCGGGGCTTAGGAGAGTGCGTTCGATATGTTTGTTAGGCGTACGCGTAGCAGTTGAGGGGGAAGGGTGCCCGGGGGGGGGGGGAATACTCGGGTTAATTTTTGCTGGGTATGTGCCGCTGACCTCTCAGAACCCCTACCCCATTATAGTCTATTCTGTGGCCAATTATAGACCCCGTCTTAGTCACTTTTGGACAAATATGTAATTTTTGCGATCCCAGCGTAGTCACTTTCTATTTTTATGAATTGACCCATTTTTAAGATTGAATGAAGAACACTTTACTTTTCACCTGCAGTACAAACATTGCGTTTGCTAAGGGACGGACCATTAGAAAAGTGATGGGGGGGGGGGGGGGGTGGGGAATTTCAGCTTGCACAAATTTTTTTTTCGCTCACCGCTTGTGCAGGAATTTTTTTTTCAGTTGAACCCCTCTGCACGAATTTTTTTTTTCAGACAAATATTGCTTTTTTTGGAACAGTGAAATCTTGATTCATTATCTATGTTTTTGTGCTTTATAAATTATTCTACACTCACAACAGATCAAAGGATACACGCCACTTTAATGCAAAATCTTTTCGAAAATGTACACACAGTGAGAGAGGAGGAAGCCACTTGGAGTGGACGGCTTCCCTGTGCATTTTTTTAGTCCCTGCCCTCTGGAATTCCTCTCCCACAGCCCATCATAATGATGCAATACTCCATTCACCAATGAAAACCATACTTTGTGGTTCTTAATTTTTGTTAAAAGTACCGGTGGCAGTGTTGCTGTTTATGTCGTTAAAGTTTTAACACTTAGGGACTGTGCAATGATTGTCAGGAGGGGGGGGGGGGGGGGGGGCTGAAAAACTAGAGTTATCTAGCAAAAACTTAGACAGTACCCCCCCTCCAAAACAAAAAAAAAAATAGTTCTAACCCCCCTCTGTTATGTTAAAAATAACGTTGCACCTCCCCTCCCACCACCCACCCACCCACACACACACACACCCACCCCTCACCGCCACCATTACCATAGATGCCTTTAAGTAAATACCTTTTATATTGTCATGCGACTGTAAGCGTACGCTTACTTGTTGGATGTCGTCGTCTGGAAACACTGGTAAACTCAAAACTGGACTGAGCTGCCATCACAGCTTCAATAATGACAAACGTTATTATGTAACATCTAGTATCGAGAAGGATGTTGATCGCTTAAGTGATTGAAGATTTAGACAAAGCATTTGCTAAGTACCGGGGTGCTTACCACATTGGCTCAAAATCTAAAACTTCTGAAGCCAGAAAGAGAAAGGAGCAGAGAAAAAAATCAAAGAACAGGAGATTGAACGCTTCAAATAACAGACGAAAAAGAGCTTGCATTATATTTGGATCCTTGGGAGGAGAGCCTGTTGAACTTTGTTATGAGCCAGATATATATGGAATTCAGCAAATCGATTCAGTCGATGAAGAAACATTCCTTTTATTCACATTAAAAACCGACAAAGCTTGTCTACGAGATCTGTTTGATTCCCATTGTTTTATGGGGGAAGCTGAAAAACAAGTTCATGATTTTTGCTTTACATAGGATCAGCTCAGTTAATTAGAAGAAGGGTTAAAATTGATCAGTTGTGAACTTGCTTTTCGTTTTGATGGAATATTTTCAATAATCGTTTAACAGCTGTTCGTATTGATATTTGTTGCAGGCTATGACATGATGCCTGTATTGAGAATTTTTTATTGCGTTTAATTTTATTTACATATATTTCGAATAAAACTTAAGGCCCCCCTCCGTCAAATGAGTGCTTTTACTTTGAGCCCCCCTATCTTGCCAGCAATTTTATGTAATTCCCCCCTTCTAGTTTTTCAGCCCCCCTCCTGATAATTATTGCACAGTCCCTTACTACTACGTGTGAATGCACTTTTTCATTGTATTATAGAATTCTTATTCAAGGAGGTAAGACCCATCCTCTAATTTTTATTGTGGGCAGAAATAATTTTATAGAATATTTACAAAGCTACCAAATTCTAATATTTATTTATTACAAATTTTATTTTATTATTTTTATTATAATACAGTATACAGTGTATGTTGTAGGTACACTAGCTGCAATTTAAAACAAAAACAAGGCTCTAATTGTCTCCTTTCAATAAGAATTGAAGAAAGTGATTTTTGTTTATTCATATTGTGCCTGGTAATATTGTGGATTTCTGAAACTCAGACTTTCTGAAAGAAACTCAGACTTTCTGAAAAAGTCACAATTGGACCTTCCTTCTGCATGAATTTTTTTCTTCACATTCTTCTTTGCATGAATTTTTTTTTCTTGGCATTTTCCCGTACATGAATTTTATTTGGTTTTTTCCCCACCCCCCCCCCCCCCCATCACTTTTCTAATGGTCCGTCCCTAACCGTACATATGAAGAAGTGTCTTACCCCCAAAAATCCGAAAATGTGCGACCCCATTCTAGAAACTCTATTGAAAATACGACCCCATTATAGCCAACCCAGTCGTAAAAATGTGACCCCATCCAGCGGTACATCCCCATTAACCTTTTATAAGGAAGTAGCCCTCCCCCCCGGGGAAGGGTGGATGGTTCTTGCGATAGAAAATTAAGATTATGGCATATTTTGAACGTAAGGATTGCGTACAGCGAAACCTCTATTTAAACTGTGTATCATTATGAAAAGGCTTTGAAGGCTAGTGATCAGAGTGATATCGTATGGTTCGTCTCAAGTGTTTGTAATTTGAGGAGACACTAGCCAGAGTGCGTCGGGCGTGCAAAAAGAGCTTTTTGTTTTACTGGTGCAACAGATGTTCTACAGGGCGCAGTTGTTCGAAGGCCGATTAGCGCTTAACCCGGGTTTCGTTTTCTTTTGTTTAAAAACATTTCTTTGGATAATTTTCTCTGTTACTTTTAAGAGCATCCAATCATAAACTTGCTGGCAAAATGAAGCTTTCACATCTGAATTCAAATTTCGCACTAACCCTCCTCGCCTGGGTTATGTTAACCCACCTTTGAACAACCCGGCCCAGGTATTGTCAAAAAGCAAACAGTTGACAAAGCGTTAGATATAATCGTTAATTTTATTTAATATTGGGAATTCCACACGTAGACAATTACTAAAATTTACTATAAAATGCCGGAAACCGTTACTGGCAAGCCTTCTTAACTTGTAATGACCCAAGGCCACATTTTTTGTGGTGAACGCCGGGGTACAATGAGTGTGTTTGAACACTGGTTCACTTACACTACCCCTCTCAATTTCACACGTTTCAAGGGAATCATCAAAGCCTTCAGCTGAATGTCAGTGGAATGTGTGTGCAGCTCACGTCAATAACGTTTCCAGTAATTTGGTCGAGTGTATTGAATTCAGTGACTTTAGTGGCGCTACTGTGGGCTGGTCACGTTTTTTTCGAATAAATAACATAGAGCTATAGAAATATTCGTTTGTCAGGTGCCGAAAATACCACAAGTCATAATGAAATGGCTTCGCCGAGCTACACATCACCCCATGTAAGGTAATCCAAGAGAGTCTTGGATTCCGGATTCCACGCTGTGGATTCCGGATTCCATGCCTGCGGATTCCGGATTCCACATCCGTGGATTCCGGATTCCATAAGTGGCTGGATTCCAGATTTCAAAATTCTATTTTCTGGTTGTCAACGTTTCCTTTGTACTTTGTTTTCACCAAAAAAGCTTGTTCTTTTTTTACCCGAAGTGTACATTGTCTTATATAAAATATAAGTATAAAATATAATTCTTGGCCTTACCCGAGAGGATTATGAATATAGGAGCGGTTTCTGAAGTCCACTGAGTCCACATCGTTGAAGAAATACTAACGAGGAAGGGCTATTCTTATTTTAATAATAACAACGGCGTCAACAATAACAAAAGAGGTACACATTGCCAAAATCAGTGCTTTTCAGGTTCAAACATAATTCGTCTCCGAATTGTTTAATTGCCACACAGAAATGTAAAACTTCAGTTACAGCTTACCAACAAATAGCGTGAAGATAGTCCAATTACTATACTACAAGCTACGTAGGCAACGGAAACGTTTATCTTAGAATAAACCGTGTCGTTCTCCGTCCTGATAAACTAACTCCCGGCAGTCTTATCGGGAGGGATACTTCTCCCTCATCCTCTGCAGTTGGTGGTGCAGTTTCATTCTCATTGTCATCATCGTCACCGTAGTCCCCATTAGCAATTCGACAGAGCCTGTTATCCTCCTCTGTTGTTAAAATGATGTCTGATCCATCGGAAGAAAAGTCGAGTACTCGGGTTAGAATGCACTTGGGGGAATTCCCATTACAGACATCACCGGAGGTGTATGTTAGTGAATCACTTGTCTGGTTTAGCCACTTTAGGGATACTCTTTGCTGCACAAAATTTCCACCATTCACTTCTATTTGTACATCCTCCAGAAGAACTGCTAGCCAGAAGGGTGAGATCTCTCTTCTACGGTTGTGTCTTACTGCCAATATGTCGTCTTTCTGGTAAATGGTTTGCACCCGTGCAGCCGTACTCCGAAATGCCACATTAGCATCCACAACTTGGCAGGCTGTTGTTACGTCTTCGCTTTCCTCTAATGAGGCTCTGATGGTAGTGGGACACATACTAAGGGCATAAGGAAGGGTGCCAGTTAGCTCTTTCGTTTTTGAGCGGACATTTTCCTGTCTTACGCCTCTTCCATACTCCTTAGCAAATTCTCGCATCACAGTTTCTCGCCTTGTGTCTTCTTCTTTGCTACCTGTTCCTTCAGTGATTGCTGACAGCTTGTTTGGTCGCGTCTTGATGTTTGGCGGTTCACCTTTGATAATTTTCTCCGGATAATATGAATTGGGCCCAGTGAAATGTGAGAAATCCTTCTGGTAAATGCGCAGCATATCGTCTTCCACGCAGCGCGCTCTTCTGTAAGCGTAGTTAGCCACTGTAGGCATGTCGTGGTCTGCTCGCATTCCTTTGAAATAGCATTCCACGCCCAAAGTTGTCATACTTTCGAAACAGATCCTGTCCAGAAGGTGACTATGCCCAATCTCCGTTAGCGTGTTGGTAAGGCTGGTCAGCGATTCTAGCACTATGAGGAAGGACTGTCGGGTGCATCGAGGTATGGTCATGTCACAATGACAAAGGAAGTTCCTGCGAGTGAAACACGCGTGAACATGCCTGTTGCGCGTCCTTGCGACATGAGATTTTCACGCAACAGTCGCTAAAGGAAAAGAAGAGGCCCTGGAACCATCACAACAGAGTGGATTCCAGCAACCTGGATTCTGGATTACAATGCTTGGATTCCGGATTCCATTAGCTGGATTCCGGATTCCACAGACCAAAATTACCTGGATTCCGGATTCCGGATAACCTTACATGGGGCGATACACAACTCGGTGGATTTACCGTAAATCCTCTATTAAGCGCCCCCTCTCTAATAAGCCCCCCCCCCCTCCTCCCCCAATCCTTATTCTCTAACTTTTCAATTTCACTTTCTGACGTTTTGTTTAGGTTATAAATACCAGAGAATTATAGTATCATAAACTTTAAGGCTGTTTATATAAAACATTTAAATGTAAGAGATAAAAAATGTAAATATAAGAGGAGTTTTCCAGAGATTTTCGTTTGTAAGTTGTGTACGACAAATTAATACAAGTAACCATTCTCATAAAAATTCTCGAAGAACATGCGGCCGAAAGCACATTTTTGAAGAATGAGATTTTTGTTTTTGTTACTTTTAGGCTTAGACAAGTGAATTAAATACTTTTGACAGTGACTTTCATTGTACAACGCGTATGTAAGTCTACTCTGTCTCATACCACGGTATTTTTGCTACATGTGATGCGTTTCGCTAAATTAAATAAGCCCCCCCTCTCTATTAAGCACCCCCTCAAAAGTGCTTGAAAAAAATAAGCCCCCCGGGGGGCTTAATTAATAGAGGATTTACGGTAGTTTTGTGGCACTACGGCGGACTAGCTACACAACTCAGTAGATTTACTTTGTCGCAAAACGGACGCCGAGCTTCACAACTCGCCTGTAAATTTACTTTGTGGCACAACTGCCGGCTAGCTAAATAACCCGGTTTGACGCATGCACAAGGAGTCGCAATCATTTTCCAAATAATAATATGAAGGCTTAATCTAAAGTAAAATTTTACTCAGGATGTAAACTTTCAGCAAACGTTTGAAAGATGAACGCTTTACGAAGACATAGCAGACCTCAGCAAACGATGAACGCCGAGGACACACGAATCACCACGTGAGTTAGCGCGTCAAAGTGAGGCAAAACTTAAGGAAGCGCCTCAAAGTGAGGCAAATGTGTCGACACAAATGCAATCTCAAAAAAACCTCCCTTAATCGGAGCTTAGGAGAGTGCGTTCGATAGAAGTTGAGGGGGAAGGGTGGATGGTTATTGCGATAGATTAATTTGATCATGGCATATTTCAAACGTAAGGATTTCTTATACAGCGAAAAAGTGATTTGGTAAGGTTCGTCTCTGTAATTTGGTCGAGTTTGTTGATTCCAGAGACGAGTGGAGCTACTGTGGGCTGTTTATAAGTTTTTTTGAATACATAACATAGACCTAAAATGTTCGTTTGTCCGGTGCCGAAAATATCACAAGTCATGACAGTGTAATGATGAAATAGCGCCGCCGAGCTACACAGCTCGGTAGATTAACTTTGTGGCACAACGGCCGCCGAGCTACACAACTCGGTAGATTTTATACTTTGTGGCACAACGGCAACCGAGTTACGCAACTCGATAGATTCATTGTGGCACAACGGCCGCCGAGCTACACAACTCGGTAGATTTTCTTTGTGGCACAACGTCCGCCGAAACTGAACGCTTTGGAAGTTTCAGCAAACACAGATCAATAGTAGACCTTCAGCAAACTCTTAAAATATGTACGCTTTACGAAAATTGAGCAAACTTTTAAAAGATGAACGCTTCACGAAGACAGAATAGTAGACCTCAGCAAACGTTTGGAAGTTGAACGCCGAGGACAGACTAATCACCATGTGAGTGAGTGCCAAAGCGAGGCAAATGTGTGTCGACACAAATGCAATCTCAAAAAAATCTCGCTTATTAATTACACAGGACAACCAATAAAGCACAGGACACCCAACAGAATAAGGGGTTGCGTTCTCGTACCGCAAACGATCCAATAAACGCCAACTCTCAGATAAACGCCTCTTATCTAAAAAACGCCGCCCTTACGCTGTTAAGTCAGTATTAAACGCCCCTCTCTAATAAACGCCCCCGTTAAAAAATTGCCTCCAAATACTAGGAAATGGCGAAATAGAGCAAAATCAATCAATTTATTAATTTCATTGCCTGATTAACATCAGTTTGTGTATTATGTCATGTTCAATTTCTAGATAAGTTGTCAGGCCCGCAGTCGAGATTCTGTTAACACAAAAACGTTTTTAGCCGAAAGCATACTGTATACAGTTATATTGAGTTCGTTAAAATAAGTTACGAGAATAAACGCCTCTAGACTGTTCACAGTCCCCTATTTTTCGTGATATCGTTTAGATATACCGCGTCTTACAGTCGCGGCTATCTTGATTTTCAAAGGTACCGAGGGGGCGGGCGTCGGGGATTATAGCTCTAGTGGGGGAGGGGGCGAAAAAAATAGAGGGACTGTAAAAACATCACTGCAGCTCGCGTTCACGGAGCGCGTTGTACCAGCAACCCAGGCGTTTGATTGGTCATTAGACAATAGATGTTAATTTGCGTTGACAACTGGCTTAGTTTAAGTTGCCGACACTGACAAGTCGTTGACAAGTCGACGTTTCCATAAAACGTACGCTTTCATACCATAAGGCACATTTTGCGCAAACACAAGAAGGATTTTTGGTATTTTGATTAGAAAAATGTTTTCTTGTGTATGTTTGCCGATTTTATTTCGAGGAATGGCCTAGAAACATTATAAAATCACTGTTTCGAAAGGAGATATTTGTAAACACGCGTAATCGATGCTAAATGTGTTTGGCATGTTTTTCATCACCAGCGGAGTTTCTTAATTAATGAAAAAATGTAAAAGGCGTGAAATTCCTGTCACGCCTTCTGAACGGGAGCTGTGTTTAAGGTGGCTCCGTAATTAATACAAGAGCATTTAGCTGTGACAAATTTTCCGTCATAACTTTTTCAATTTTAACGCGATGGCTGCGAAACTTTGCAAAAAACAACAGATATCATTCGGCAATAATACGAAATATTCCGATTTCATTGATGGTAAATATTTCTTGAGAAATTAGCGCTTAAAAGGACCCTACTGTTCAAAGAAAATCGCCTCTAGTAAAAAATTTTGCTGATATTTTTTACTGAAATTTCTGGTATCGGCTTTAATTGATATAATAAATATGCCAGAAGAATTTCAGAAAAATCGTTGGAGCAGAAGTCCGTAACTAAAAGTCGCTCAAAATTCAGCTGTGAAATTGTTTTGGAATTTCAAAAATAAATTACTATCAGGTAGAAGGAGCCACCAGTTTGAATTTTCGGGACAAGTAAATTCACTGTTTGCTAACTCTGAAAACAGAAGCCGATTGCCTATGGTGCTATGCTAAATGTTTTTACTAGATGCCAATTTCTTTGAACAGTAGGGTCCTTTTAAGCGCTAATTTCTCAAGAAATATTTACCATCAATGAAATCGGGATATTTCGTACTATCGCCGAATGATAGCTGTTGTTTTTTTGCAAAGTTTCGCAGCCATCGCGTTAAAAAACAAAAAGTTATGACGGAAAATTTGTCACAGCAAAATGCTCTTGTATTGATTACGGAGCCACCTTAATACAGTCCCTCTATTCTTCTCGCTTCCTCCCAAACCGCCCCCGCCCGTAAGTAGTTTTGACACTCATGCAAGATGGCAGCCCGTAACGCAAAGCGCTCGATCTCGACGATCTTACGGGAAAATAGAGGACTGTGAACAGTTTAAAACGTCTCCCATCTATTAAACGCGCCCTCTTCGACCCCTAAAATTAAATAAACGCCCCGGGCGTTTATTAGATCATTTACGGTACCTCGAACGCAATTAGTTGCACAGCTGCAAAACAGCTGGTTCGCAGTGTGCAATTGCCAATCCTAGCTAATCCTCAATGCAACCTTTATTGAATCAATTATATAAATGATAACGTTCTTTTCATGGGAATTTTTCCTTACCTTTGCTTTTTTCCTAAACCTTGTTGCAGCTGGTGTGAGTCCTTCTGAGATAAAGAACTTAAACCTCCAATATTTCTACTTTGATGGAGATGCGCCTAACGTCCAGGACACCATCAAGAACAACTTCTACCAGTTGTTAATGATACAGCCTATTGGGCTTTTTTCCTGCAAGTTTTACCCCAATTTATGCGTGAAGAATGACATGTCTGTTTCTCTTGGAGTCAAAGGTAAATGTCAGAGCTTAAGTTTTCCATATAAAAAGGACCGCCTCGATTTTTTGAGACAGTACTGGAAAGTGCAGTTGAGGGCCGACGATTATTTTGAAACCGGCCTTAACAAAAGATTTCAGTTCTATTCAAGCAATTTCGGTTGTCTTAGGGCAAATTACCTCTGTTGAGTAATTTTGTACGTGCGTACGCACGTAAACTTTACTCGCGTAAATAAAATAGAGGTAGTGTATGGAAGGTCGAGTAAACGTTACAGTCGAACCTGGCGCAACTTTTACGTCTGCGTGCGGCTTTCCATCCATCGCCTCCATTTTATTTACGCTAGTAAAAATTACGCGACAGTAGAAATCCACCCTTATATTCTTCAGGATCGCCCTGCATTGTACCAGTAGAATCCAGGTAATCCTCTCGAACAGTGGTATAGTCATCTTAGTAATTAAATCAATTTAAAAGATGAATTGGCACCGAAAAGAGACTCGTATTAGACGTTTGAAGCACCAGCCCTAGTCACAACAAATTGAGATAAATAGTTTAACTCACGACCCTCAGAGTTCTAGTTCGGGCGCTCTACCCACTGAGCTACTGTAACTCTAATGGCGAACAGGGCCGGAAATTACAAATACAAGTACACCAGACTTTTTTCACTTGTTCGAAATTCGGCCGTCCACAAGCGTACAAGCCCGACTGCATATTTTTATCAAAGAAGAAGAAGAATTAAAACACCAGAAAGCTCAGAAAAAATTTCCGAGCTCTAGGTGAGAATCGAACTCGCAACCCTCCGAGTTCTAGTTCGGACACTCTAACCACTTAGCTACTGGAACTCTAATGGCGAGCAGGCTCGGAATTTAAAAAACAAGTACTGTCTACACAACTTTGCCTTCAATTGTTTTTTTTCTTATGTACAGGCTAATTTCAGAGGTTTCCACAGAATAAAACTAAAGAGAAGTAGGTGCCTGGGCCCTGGCTGCCTATCAAAGTCCTCATATTCAGTGAAGTGCCGCTGTTTAATTTATTAGTGTTAAATTCACCAATAAATATACAGTTCAAATGAGCTGCTTTTGACCACTGTGCACCTTTTATGTTTAAGGGGAGAAGAAGGATGAGTGCATCCAAAATAATGTGGCAGACGGTTGCTATATGAACGTAATATAATGTAATAAGCTACATTATTATATGGCCATGTATCAAAAGGACTGGAAACTTAAAAAATTTAAGAATTTGATTGGATAAAATTAATCTTGACCGCGGTCTAGATTTTCCCATCTAGACCGGCATCTAGACCGATCTTGTCGTAACAGTTGTCCTCAAAACGCTACAAACAAAGAATATGAAAAAATTGGCTTGTTCTTGTTAATAATACTAAATGGAAGAATCAGTGGACCTTCACGAGGAGGCAGGTAAAGAAAACGAGCAAACGTTGGCAAATTTGAGTCCTGCCGAGGAAGCTACGAACAAAGATGAAGTCGAAATTGATGTCTTTGTTCCTTTGCTTTCTTGTTTGGCCATATGATAAACATCTTAATAACGCGGTCGCTGGTACAGACCTCACTGCGTTCGGTCTGTACTGCCGACCTCGGTCAAGTTTGTCCAATACAGACCTCCCGCTCTGTTAGTAAGGGCTAATGGAGCCCCGCTATCAAAAATGCGAGTTTACGAGACTTAAACAGAATTTAAAACAGAATTATTATTATTATTATTATTATTATTATTATTATTATTATTATTATTATTAGAATTTTCACAAAACGATAGTGAAATTATTCCCTAATTTGTCGGGTCCTGAGATGAAACGTTTAGAGCATAAATTTTGGCTTTGCAGTTTTCTAATTGTTCCTTTAGGATACCTGTTACAATCTTTCTTGACGTTCTTTTTCCCTAAAGCGTCTTTTAATGCCCTGACACCCTTATTTATAACATTTTAAAACATTGAAGCCATCTTGGCACTGAGACATATGGAACGTTCATAGCGATTTCAGTTTGTAATTTCACATGTGAAATCATAAATTAACGATTAAGTTTCGCTCCAAATTTTGAGATTTAAGGTGTTTTTTTTTAATTAATAAAAGAGACCGAGAAGATGGAGTTCAAAAAAGTCGCTGTTCACTTCACGTTTTTTCAAAATCATCTAAGTTGTGTTTCTCTGTATATTTATGTCAGGAACCTCGTGGATATTAACAGAAAGACAAAGTCTTAGATAAAAGAGTGAGAGGTGAAGTGAAAACTACCTTACTGCGTTGGTGGGGGTGACGAGAAAAACACAGATCCCTCCTTATGTGTTAGCTGTAATGGGGGTTCTGTGACCTCCCATAAGACGAAGTTACTTATAACCTCTTTCCCACCAAAAGAAGGTACGGAACATGGTGAGAATGAAACTTACTAGTGATCTGTGTGCCCTAAGAGAAAACTCGGCAAGGGATACCCAAAACATAGTAAAGCATTATGAGAAGGGGATACACCTATCACTTGGAATTTGGTTACGGGAACGCACCTACACACCCGTAAAACTAAGGGGTTCTGTGACTGCCTTTTAGATGAATTTATTAAACCGACTCCCATCTCTCTTTGCTGAGAGTTGTATGTTGAGCTTAGAGTTAGATGCCGTTCTTTCAACCTGAGTTGTTTTCCATATAGGGCTTGCAAAGAGGTATGATAATTATATTATCTTACAGTCAAACACAAAAAACACTTCGAAAATTGTCCAAAATCCTTATTGCGGAAAATTTTCACTGATTGCTTAATTTTTATGTTACAAATACAAACAATACCTCGTGTCCAAAGACAATTGTGAAAATACGGCTTTTTAATAAGATGTGTTGTAAAATGTTGTTCATGTACTTCACCTGTTTCTGTACTGACGGTTAATATATCGTTGTAAGTTAGCAAAAGTGAACAAATGATTTCCGTTGTTATTGCCTATTGTCAGAGATCACGTCCTGAGTCCCTTAGAGTAAAAATTGTGACTTTAGTGTGTTATAATCATTAGTAGCATTTGCATGCGAATTTAATAGATTTTGTATTGAGTTGCGCCTTTTTTTGCCTTATTTATTTGCACACCTGATTAACTGGGAATAGTTATCTCTTCTTCATTTCACCTAGGATACACCGTGTTTAATGGAGCCTATTTTAATGGGTGAACATTCAATAGTTTAGAGCAACAAAAATAACTGATAACGGCCTCCCTCCTTAAAACCTTTTAACTACTAGTAAAAAGTTTTAGTCATACGGCTTTCAATCATCCAAACCTGAACATTATTCTTGTCATTTATTCAGCTGCATTCTAAAAATCCATCAAGTCTCCTAATCATCAGCGAAACAATTCTGAGTTCATTATACTCTTAACAAATCACACGGTCACTGTCTCTGTCCTAATTCGTGCCCCAAATCACCTCGAAGATGAAAGGTGTTTTTGTAGTTGTGGTATTCATTCTGGTAATGAGCCTCTTTACATTTGCGCAAAGTAACCTAGAACGCGCAAAAAGAGAACTCAAAAGGCTACGAGATGAGCTAGCCGGTGCTAATAAGAAGAGCGACATTTTGTTCCTTCTGGACACCTCCGGAAGTTTGTCGTCCAATGAGTTTCAAACTGAAAAGGGATTCGTCATCAACTTTTTGAACACTATAACTGTCAGCTTGCATACTACCCGAATAGAAGTCATACCTTTTAGCAACACAGCGAGCCTATACATAGACGGAGTTTCCGTTCCCTCCTTGGACAAGCACAAGTGCTCGCTGATTGAAAAGTTCAATTCTTTGCCTCAAAACAACAATGGCTTCGGCAGGAATACGTATGATGCCTTTAGACTGGCCTTTCATATCTGCCGTGGAGCATTAAGCGGAATGAAAAGGGGTCCCTTGTCTCAAGTGAAAACGGTGGTCATTCTCCTCACGGTCGGACCTTGGCAAGGCCAGAGCCCTGTTTCCATTGCCAAGAATCTACAACAGGCGAGTATTGAGGTATTAGTGATTGGCGTCGGAAACAGAATTCTGGAGACCAACTTACAAAAGATGGTTAATAATGCAGACAAACAAGCCTTTTACATCAGAACCTTTCAGGAGCTTGCCGAGCTGTCGCTTTTTCTTAGAGGAGGTTAGTGAACGGAAGCTTTCATTTTCACAATTTTTTTTGCATTTTTGGTTGTAGAAAGTAATACAACAACAAGCTTTGTTTGTAGATCCATACAAGTACATACAGTATTTCTCAAGCTATTTATAACTATGTTGTAAGAATAAGAACCAAAAACTAATCACCGGACAATTTAACTTCTTTGTTAATAATTCGTCGCAAAATAATAGAAATAAAATAATAAAATCAATAATAAATCAAGGAAATCAAGGCCAAGATGTGGGAAAATATCAGCCACCAAAGATTCTGCGAGGAAATAAATAGTATCTATAACAAGGTTGTTCATTTCCGAAGAAACATTTTTAATCTACCGTCGGGCGGAGTAGGTAAACACTTCATCGAGGAGCTGACATTTTGGCTGAAACAATGTTGTAAGAATAAGAACCAAAAATTAAACACCAGACAATTTAACTTCTTTGTTAATAATTCGTCGCGAAATAACAGAAAATAAAATGATAATATTAATAATAATGCTAATAATAATAATAATAATTAAAATTTAAACAATCATACTACTACTACTACTACTAGTAATCTGACATCCGAATTAAAGGTAAAAAAAAGTTACGAGCCTGATTACTCTGAATTTTACGACACAAAGTCCTAGGCTGTTACCATCGCTCATGCGATAATGATCATAGGAATGGAATATTTATCAAAGTACAAAGTTACGTTATCACCAGACGGCAATCAATTATTGTACCACAGTAAGAGAGTGACTAGCAATTGTAGTTTTTTGGTGGGGAAGTAATGACTTCGGAGGTACAAGATCCTAGGTCCTAAGATTAAGAAAGCATTGCATCATAACAGCTATAATCATTTATTGTTATTTTTTTTATTTCTTTTAAGACCCGTTTGGTACAAGATCGCAAAACGTCAACCCCAATAAATGCAACAGCAACTGCGACCCAACAGCAAGCTGTGTTTGTCATTTAACGTACGCGATTTACCAGTGCTTGTGTGCAAAAGGATATGGAGGGTCAGGACTAGTGGGACAATGTAATGGTAAGTCCAAAAGGAACAGTTTGCTATTAAACCAAGGGCTTATTGACATGGAGCCTGGGGACCAAAGGCAGGTGAAGTAACGTACTTAGGTTGGGTAAGCCGCATGTCCATATAATCTCTTATGCAGTCACCCCACCTTTCATGTAAACGTGATCAAATCAAAATGAAAGGTTATGTGGACAGGTGGGTTACCCCACTTGAGCGGGTTACTTAACCCACCTGGGGTCCCCCACCCCATGTAAACAGGCCCATGTAAGCAGGCCCTAGTACAGGGTGATAGGTCAGATTTTTCACCAGAAGAATCTCTTACTCCGCTGAGAGTGTTGAAGAAAACAAAAACAAACAAAACAGCTTAATTAAATTGGAGCAGTTCATCTGGTTCTTTACTTTAACAATAAAATGGATGAAAAACAGGTATGGAAAAGACGTCTGACTGAGAATATCTGACAGAGATATTTTAGGCCGTTTTCATGTGGAATAATGGGTTTAAAAATTCAACAGCCAACAAAAGAATAGACAAAGGATGCCCAAACTCTGAGGCTAGCGTCCCACGCAGACGTTCTTAGGGCTTGAGATGTCTCCTTTCAATTTTTATTATTTGCCTTCCTTTCCTCTGAAACTGCAGCATGTCCCCATAATACATACAACGATGGCTCTACAATTTACTGTCAACCCTGTCCAGCAAACTCAGGCCATAGTCTCACCGGAAGCAGGAGTGTATCTGATTGTAAGTGTTTCGAAGGATATGAAGGCCGTCCAGAGAGTGGTAACCCCTGTACAGGTGAGAAAGACCTTTTTTTCGCCCCATTCACACGTTATTTTTCGGATGTTTTTGAAAACGGAAGTTTTTTATCCGTCTCAATTAGCCTTCTGTCCACACGCAAACGGCGTTTTCGGGCACCAAAAACGCTGGTTTTCATTTATGATCCCCAGAGAGGAGATTTTTGAAAACGCTGGCCTATTTCTCGGTTTTTCTCTCTAGCTTCGAACGGACGAAAACCGTCATACATCATATACTACTAGCATTAAGCATACTCTTAAAGGGATGCCATCGTAAATCCGTAATTTTGGCGTTTTCATGTAGACGGGCGAAAAAGTTAGATATATAGCCTACGTGTGGACGCGTTTTTCTTATTGAAGAAAGAGAAAAAAATCTCTGTTTTAAAAAATGTTCGGATCCATGTGGACCGAGCGGCTTAGGTTTCTATTTAAAGTTAACTAAGCAATTATTGTTTACTTGCGCCAATTTTTAAGTAGTATTTTTTTAATGTAAACGTGATAAGAATAAATGATATGTTTAACATAAATATTTGATTAAGAACTGTTTATTATATACATACTGAGAAATACTCACCAAAAAGCTATGTCGTAAATTTTCGTACGCAAATTAGTTCTAGCCAATCAGAGGAGCGAACGATGGTTTTCACACGTGAAAAAAATGATACGTCCAATCAGAAGTCACAGAGGTGTGTGAGTTTCGCGCCAAAATTCCCGCCTTTTATTGCACCTTGCAGCGCTGCTTCGCACACATTCAACGAGAGAAGTTTTACTCAAAGAGTTTTTCTCGCTAAAAAAGTGAAAAACATTTCGGAAATGGAGTGGAATAGTTTCGTTTGTTTCACTGTCGATAAAGAAAACGGTAGACAGCCGGTAAAACAACAGCGGAAAGGGAAAAACAGAACGAGACGTAAGATTTTGTTATGCTTTTTGTCGGAGCTACTTTGCCTTTCATTTAAGCTTAAGCTTATATTGAAACCGGCCATTTTACTTAAATTCAATCATTTTCAATTGCGCATTGAGAACAAACAGTTAAGATTACTTATAGTTCTTGGATTACCTCATATCCTTACCGTCATTTATGTTTTTAACAAACCTTTTTACTAAAAAGCTGATGCTTCGTTTTCGGTGTCATTTTGCAGTAAGTGTGTAGCGGCAAATTTTAGCATTTTTGAAAGATTTAAAATAAAAAGGCCGCCAAAATGATGAATGTCTCAGTATGTATATAATAAACACAATACCACATGGAGCTACATGGAAAGTGCTTTGTACGGTATTTACGCACTCGTTGTTTTTACTAGTTCGCTGCGCTCACTCGTTCGATTTCTGATACGTCAACAACTTGTGCGTAAATACCGTACACCAGCACTTTCCATGAAGTATTCTCTATTTATTTTACGATAGTCGTTTACTTATATTGATTCCAATAACACGATCATAAAATAAACAGGGGCACCCAACGGCAATTTTCGGGAAAATATCTGTTCGGAAGGCGATTTGAGATCTAGAATTTTCGGAGCATTTGTTGTAAAATTTCTTGCTTGCCTGCCTCTCCTAGGATTTTCGAACATCTACAAAATGGTATAATTACCCATTTTTAACGGATTTTGACCCTAAAAAAGGCCACCTAGAATTTTCGGGAGCCTTTTCCTGGCAGAAATTTTCGAGAAGGTAAGTTTTTATCCCTATAATTTTCGGATCACTAGACTTTCAGCTAGGAAATCCGAACAGATGAAAAGTTTTTAGGGGATAAAAATATGCCTATATCTACCGTTTGAATACTCAAATATGTTCACCAATGCTATGTTAAGTGGTTTTGAACTATATCCTCGTTGGGTGCCCCTGAATAAACCTTATTGCTTAGTGTGATTTTCTGCACATTGTTCGTTAGACTGGTCCCTATTAGACATGCTATAAATACTGGGACGATTGTTGTAAGAGTAGCCACCTATACCTGAGCTCGCTGGACATGTACTTTAAAACTAGGCTACAGAAATATTATATTGGGGACTAAAGCGAAATACAAATCAATACAGTCACACGTGTTACAGTTACCGTGTCTGATAGGGACAAAACACTTCCCAGAATCCATAACTCGTCCCAGAATAAAAAAAACACTTCCCAAAATCCAAAACACTTCCCAGAATCCAAAAACACGTTCCAGAATCCAAAAAACTTCCCAGAATCCAAAAACACGTTCCAGAATCCAAAAAACTTCCCAGAATCCAAAAACACGTTCCCGAATCCAAAACACTTCCCAGAATCCAAAAGTGCTTTTGGGAAGTATTAGGATTCTTGAATGTGTTTTTGGTTTTTGGGGCGTGTTTTGGATTATTACAAGGGTCTTTGGATTCTCGGATCGAAGTGTTTTGGATTCTGGGAAGTGTTTCGGACTCTGGGACGTGTTTTGGATTCTGAGAAGTGTTTTTGGATTCTGGACGTGTTTTGAATTCTGGACGTGTTTTTTTGGAATCTGGGAAGTGTTTCGGATTTTGTGAAGAGTTTTTGGATTCTCGGACGCGGTTTGGACTCTGGAAAGCGTTTTTGGATTCTGGGACGTGTTTTGTCCCTACAAGCTACCGTACGTTTGTGATTGGTTGAAGAAAATATTTTTCGCGGCACGATCTGTCCGAAGTACTACCTAGATCTTGGTAGTGACAAGACATCTGTATGGAATTCCTGTGCTCGTTCCTTAGAGGTCACAGAGCGCGTGGAAACCATGTGGTGGCGTCGCGAAACGTCGGCTGCATTCTCAGGCTGGGAACGCCCACTGACTTAAGTTAATGGGTTTCTATTTTTTTTCTTGACTATAGTTAGATCATGCGAAAAGTTGAACCCCCCAAGCAACGGCGCTTTTGTTGGTGTCTGCAACTCGAAATACAACTCAGTTTGTCGAGTCAAATGCAATGAAGGCTATGAAGTATCAGGCAGTGCAGAGAGGCAGTGCATCGTGGCCGATGGATCTGACGTCATGGTTTGGTCTGGACTCCCATTCCAATGCCAAGGTGAGATAAAGACTTCGAACTAAATAATTCTATACATCACTGTCATTAGTGGTGTAAAAGTGTTGGCAGTCGGTCTTTTTTATCTTGTTATCAGTATAGCAGTGTAGAAGCCTGAAAAAATCTATTTAGTCTACAAGACTGCCATTCATTTTGAATAAGAGCCTAACCGCTTACAAGAGAGCATAAAAGGACCAGAGGGTTAGTTTCCCAATCCCCATTGTAATCACTCTTAAGTTATTTTTAGACGGTGTCGATTTTCCCGCGGGTAATGTTATCTCGCACCTCGCGTGGAAGATTCGTGGGAAAAAATTTCAAACATTTAACCAATGCGAAATGACGATAGGATTTTTAGAAAGTTTTTACATTGAGCAGTCGAATTTGTTTCGACGTAAAAACGCGGTGTCAAAGTGAAACAAGTTTAGATTTATTTCTTGGGCTGGGAAGGAAACGTTTCTGAAAGTGACAAAATTCAAGTGTCTTGTGCACATAAAACCGTAAAGAAAGCCTCATTGTTTCCATTGCCTTTTGCTAGATCTTGCTGGCTGAGGAACTTTTCATGGCGTTGATTTTAAGGGGAAAGACCAATGCTATCTGAAAAGCTACGCTACAAAGAAACGTGAGATACGTGACGACAAACGTTTATGACCATGTTGAGATTCCAGGTGACCAACAGAGCGCGCACTCATTGGTCACTCCGAGGTCACATGACAGCTGACAATGAAACTATTTCCCGTCAAATCTCTGAGTGGGCAACGTTGCATAATCCATGACGTCGGAGGGTAACAGCGCACTGTTAACCGCGAATGTTGACCGTTAGCGAGATTTATTTTATAAATTTGTACACGCAAAAGTTTTTCTTCCTGCGCTATATAGCAAATCACTTAAGTTTTAAATGTGTAACTGTATTGTGAATATTTAACCATGGCCAACAAATGATGATAACGACATTCAATATTATAGTGATTTTACTTCTAGTTATTAGATGTCGTTTGCTTTCCGTGCTTCATGCCGATCCACCTACTGGTATATGCTCAAACCTTGAATTATCCTACCACTCCTACTGTTCCTTCAAATGCAGTAATGGATATCGGCAGAAAGGCTCCGAGGTGCGTGTTTGTCAACTCGACAAGACGTGGTCTGGGGCTTCAACAACCTGTGAAGGTACACGACGTATTACTCTGCTATAAATCGATAATTGTCAAAAACGCTCTAACTGTACGTTGTGGCTATTAAAGGAGCTGTGGTACGAATTTTATCAATTGAAAATTCTAACCGTTGAAACTGCCACCAAATTGAGTGAGACATAAACATAATGGCTTAAAACATTAAATAGAAGAAGGTGTTTTTTTGGGGGAAATGATGTTGATTTGGGAAGGAAATAAATTAGGGTAGAAAAAGTATATACATAAACCAGTTAGTCCGCTAACGGGATCAGAGGCACCTTGTTGTGATGGTTGACTATCTGGCATTTGTCTACTAATTATTCACTTCATATTTTAATTTTTAACTACCCCTAAATCCAATAAATTCCATTTTTTCAAAATTATAAACATCCCCTCCCTGATTTTTATACATTGAAAACATTCGAAAAGTCATCCAAAAATTCTCCGAAAATTATTGAACCAAGGACTCCAACCTAATTGAGTAATTTTTTGATTGAGTGAAATCTTCAATGGCTAGATGTTTAAGAAAACAATGCTTTAAACCATACAGCCCCCTTAATTAGTGCTGAATCCAGACCTTTAGATGGGGGGGGGGGGGGGGAGGGGGGGGAGGGGGGCGGCGGTCATCCAGACCCTGAGATAATTTGGCGGGGGAGCTTGGTCTCCAAAGAAAATTATCTACTGTCTCTTTGCTTCTAGAGCCACTTGGAAGCCGTTTTATCGACGTTTAAGATTTTGAGTTGTACTGGGCTTCCAAGTGGCTGTAGAAGCAAAGAGACAGTAAATAACAAAACAAAACCACAAGGTGTGTCATTTTTATTTCACTATTTTTCCTCAAAAAATGGAATTTAGGACGTATTTTGGTTATTTTCATACATTCTCTTATAAATTCAAAGTCAAACGAACTCCCACAGAGTCTGGGCCGCAATTTACTTATTATGTGGCCCTTCTGCATCGTTTTTATGCCTACGTCGTGTGTATGACGACAAAAAGATTTTCAATTAAAAACGCTGAAATGCTTTTTTCTAAGCTCATACTTAGTCTAATAGCCCAAACACAAATAAAATTACTCACCGAGACCTTCTTGATATCTGGTAAAACAAACAAACAAACACACAACAGTAAAGGAACACCTGCGTTTTTGGATGCCAGGTAAAAAAAATCAAACAATAAATAAAAACAACAACAATAACAACCAAATAAACTGGACCTAAATATACTGCACCCTTACTGTAATTTTGAATGACATTTTGTTTTGAAAGTTATATCATGTAGAAGAGAGAGTGTTTCTGAAAAACTTTAAAAACCTAGCTCAAAGTTCGTGCCAAATAGATTCTAACAAACCGCATTTTCAATCAACTTTTCAGTGCTTGATATTTGATAAAACGCAATTTCATGTTAATTATTTTCTTAAAAATAACTTCCTGAAAATCTCAACTAGCTCAGATATGTGTGTAATTCAAACCATAAAACAATGATTCAAGCTCAATTATCCCCCTTGAATACAGTGACACCTCCCGGACCTTCCCAAGAGTCCGCTTAATAGAGGTTTGTAAAAATTGCGCAATGTTTGTTAATGATTAACATTCAACGGTTACTCTGTACTGTAATAAAGTTCCATGTTGTTAAGGAAGCTAAAGGTGAAGACTTTCAGGTGAACTTTTGACAGCTAAATGTATTGTTTATCTTTTTTAATCGACTACAGTACGTATTTCAAGGACGTAATGCAATACTGCTATAGTTTTCAATTCAGTCCGGTGTCCGCTTAATAGAGGTTTTTAACAATAGAAATTAGCGAAATTTTACTGTCCGCGTACGCTTAATGGAGGTGTCCGCTGAATAGGGGTTCCTTATAAAGAAAAATATAAGACGTTAATTTCGGGACCCGGCTTAGTGTCCGCTTAATTGGGAGTCCGCTTAATAGAGGTTTTACTGCAATCGAGTTACATGCAAATTGTCCTTAATGTTTTATTTGTTTTCTTTCTCAGAAACTCGCTGCCCTAAACTTCCCACCGTTCGGTATGCCACCGTGACACCTCCTTTATGTGTCACCCAGCCAATGAGATTTTACTCATCCTGCCGTTTTGACTGTCCTGACGGCTATTTTACGGAGGTCACTGGACCTGTAGTTTCTAGAGTTTTAACGTGTCAGCTCAATGGTGCATGGGATGCTGGCGTTCCTCAATGTCATGGCAAGAAGCTTTTAATTTCACACAGAGAGGAGTTCACGCTCATAGTAGCATCATGGGTAATCAGGGCAAGATGGCGGGAAATTTAAAGATTTGTATTGAAATTCTAAGCCAGCTATTTCTTCCTGAATTCTGAATTCATATATTTGATGCTTTCTCTTTGAAAAGAGTAACTTACGAGTTGAAAAAACAATATACCTATTAAAATCTGGATGCAAAGAGGTCCGTGATCAGTTTTTAGAAAACCTTGATTTTCCCATACATTTTCTGTAATTCGACAGTATCAAAATTACAGAAAATGTATGGAAAAAATTGAGGTTTTCTAAACAATGATCACAGACTTATTTGCACTCCAGATTTAGTGTATTGTTTCTTTCAACTTGTAAGTTACTCTTTTTTAAGGGAAAGCATCAAATATATGAATTCAAGAAGAAGCAGCTGGCTTTGAATTCTAATACAAATCTTCTAATTTCCCGCCATCTTGCCCTGATTACCCATGATGCAACTATGAGCGTGAGCTCCTCTATTCATTTTGTCTAAGGTTTTAGTTAACATTAGATCGGCAATTTTTTTTTTAAAGGATAGTCTTCTAGAATACATATAATATAATAAAAACCAGGCGCGATCTGGTGAATTCGTAATCGATCAAGAGCGACTCTAGCGATTTTGGTTCAACGCAAGGGTTCGGATGATCCCCTCACTGCGTCGTTTGCGCGAACGCTTAACGTTCTCATGATCCATTGCGCGATTAACTCCTTGATCGCTCGCAGTCGTTTTTCCTACCAAACATTTGAGACGCCTAGAAGAGAGGCAGGTTGAACGTTTTTATCAACCGAGGTGGTCGGATTCCATCTTCATAACCTTTTGTATCAGTAAATTTATATAATTATTTTATTGGACGGTTTAGTGTGTAGTGTCGTGTGATATTTTTACGAGTCACGCCGTATTTAAGCGAGCTCGTAGGGTGAGTCAAAATATCCCACGATACTACAAACTGAAACCGTCCAATAAGAGATTTATTATTCTGCTCGAAATTTTTTAAAATAGAACTCAGTAAATACGTAAAACGAGAATGCGTGACTGGTTAACGTGACTCCTTTGCAAGGCCAGTTTAGCGCGCTTTATGCAACGTTGTTGCTGATTGGTCCAAAGTAAAAACGTGTCAAACTAGTTTACTCAGCGAATCAAATTTTGTCGGATTTCTCGGCCGGTTGTTTTCGGCGCTCCGGGGAGCTATCTTTCAAACATTTGCTAGGAAAACAGAGACGGAATGACAAATAATTGTGAGGCTATTGATGGCCTTCCAGTTCTTATGTAAAACCGACCTAGAAGGGATTTATTATTCAGCTCGAAATGTTTTGAAATAGAATCAACTTCAAAATAATAACGTCGCGAACTATGTCAATATTTTCGCGTGTGTGCGATTCGAAAGCTTAACATCCATTTAATTGCGTATTATTCAAATACTACAAGTTTATGAAAGGGCGTACCGGCTCTACGTTGTCACGTACAAAATATGTCAAATGCTTCAGAGTTGAGACAAGCTGTTATCGAGTGGTACTTCAGAAATTCATCGTGACTGTGGAATTACTGTACGATCAAGCGGAAAATGATTTTGTCCAATGTCAAACAAAAATGGGGGCCTTTGCCTCCAGGATCTGCAGTGAAGTTAAACAAAT
>OZ037992.1:29211167-29236167 GCA_964035705.1 Porites rus
TTAAGAAGATAGCGAATAGCCTTTAACGCTCATTTATTATTTACAAGGCTATTTATTAAGCCAATCGGAATGTCCCGTTTTAGTCGGCCTCATACAGCTATTTCGAGAAAGGTTGTCGGAAAAAATGTGCACGCAACAATCCCGAATGGTAATATGGGATATGATCAATACACTGTTCCTGACGACTGTAGCTGTCTAACCTGTTGTAGCCTGCGAGCAAGCTCTCCTATTTGGGCGAGCGAAGCAAGCCTTGCGAGAACGCGCGAGCGAGGGGCCGAGGAAAGGAGAGCTTGCAACGATCTTTCTTAAATTTTCATTTCCACCCCTGAAAGGGGACTCCTCAAAAGCGTGAAACCGGTCACCGCGTGCCTCAGATTAGAAAAGTGACAACCGCCTGTCAAGTTGAGACAGCCAAGGGCGCGTAGAATTATTTATTTATAAATCGCTTTCGCAACAGCATCAAAGCAATGTTTTTAATCACTGATATGCTTTATTTTCCACGGAGACATCGAACTTCAACGTGTCCGCTCGGATGAAAACTCAATGCTTTGATTTTCGTTTCGTGTACTTTTGAAAAGTCATCCATACTGCAGTGCAGCAGACGACTCCCCGTAGCAATCACCAACAAAAACATTATACATTTGTCCGTTCCAGAAATGGAGAACAGCGTTTTCCCGGATTGGTTCTCTTAAGTTGTACTCCAGCTGCTACCAACTCTTTGTCTTGTCCTTCTTTACGGTCAAGCTACACAGCTACACTGTCAAGTACATGTTTCTGAATTTTTCTACCCAGTGGAATCCAATCGGGTGAAGAAACTGACGTTGGAAAGCAGCGCTTGAACCGGGCTCTTGAATCTCTCTCATCACTTTCACTCTCAGCTCGTTTTCAGAACTAAACAAGGCGCTTTACACAAGCGAATACAACTGATGAAGAGTTTTCATTTTCCTTCCACAAGAACTACAAATTCGGTGCGACTTATCCTCGGCTCGCAATATTCTCTTTGCGAGAACTAAATCAAACAAGCTCCCTCGTCTGCTTTGAGGGCTGAAACAAGTTCTCGGTACCAATCTGATCCCCCTGAGAACCAAACTTTTCAAACAGACGAAGCGGGTGCCAGCTTGGCCTGTTATCAATCAACTTTGTTTTCCGTTTATTGAATCGCTTAAATAAAGGATAAAGTTCTTTTCATGGGGATTTTTCCTTACTTTTGCCTTTTTCTAAAACCTTGTTGCAGTTGGTGTAAATTCTCAGATGAAGATCTTTCCACATTTCTACTTTGATGGAGATGCGCCTAACGCCCAGGACACAATAAAGGATAACTTCTACCAGTTGTTAATGTCACCGTATGTTCTGCCTTTATTCTGCAAGTCTTCCCCTAATTTATGCTTGAAGAATGACATGTCTGTTTCTCTTGGAGTCAAAGGTAAATGTTAGAGCATAGCTTGGCATATAAATAGAAGCGCCTCGATTTTTTGACACAGTATGGGAAATTCAATAGTAGGCCGACGATTATATTGACACCGGCCTAAACAAAAGATTTCAGTTCTATTCAAGCAATTTCGATTTCTTAGGGTGGATTTCCTCTATCGAGTAATTTTGTAAGCAGGTAAATTTTACTCGCGTAAGTAAAATAGAGGTAATGTATGGAAGGTTGCGTAAACGTTACAGTTGAACCGGGCGCAACTTTTACGTCTGCGCGCGGCTTTTCATACATCGCCTCTATTTTATTTAAGCAAGTAAAAATTACGCGACAGTGGAAATCAACCCTTAGTCATCAGGATAGCACTGCATTGGACCTGAAGAATCCATATAACAGGGGCACCCAACGACAATTTTCGGGAAAATATCTGTTCGGAAGACGATTTGAGATCTAGAATTTTCGGAACATTTGTTGTAAAAGTTCTTGCTTGCCTGCCTCTCCTAGGATTTTCGAACATCTAAAATATGGTATAATTGCCTATTTTTAACGGATTTTTTACCCTAAAAAGGTCACCTAAAATTTTCGGGAGCCTTTTTTCTGACTGAAATTTTCGAAAAGGTAAGTTTTGATCCCTATAATTTTCGGATCACTAGACTTTCAGCTAGGAAATCCGAACAGATGAAAAATTTTTAGGGGATAAAATTATGCCTGTATCTACCGTTTAAATACCAAAATACGTTTAACAATGCTATGTTTTAGTGGTTTTGAACTATATTCTCGTTGGGTGCCCCTGATATAATCCTCTCGAAGAGTCGTATAGTCATCTTAGTAAATTAATTTAAACGATTAATTGGCACCGAAAATAGACTCGTATTATACGTTTGAAGCACTAGCCCTGGTCACAACGAATTGAGATAAATAGTGTAACTCACGACCATCCGAGTTCTAGTTCAGGTGCTCTACCCACTGAGTTACTGGAACTCTAATGGCGAGCAGGCTCGGAATTTAAATACAAACCTCTAAAGTGGACCCCCAATTAAGTAGACACCCTTTATTGAGCGGACACCAAGTCGGGTCCCGAAATTAACGTCTTATATCTCCCTTTATAAAGAACCCCTATTTAGCGGACACCTCTATTAAGCGGACGCGGACACTAAAATAAATTGTATTTGGCTAATTTCTATTGTTATTAACCTCCGTTAAGCGGACACCGAACTTGATTGACAATAGTAGTATCGGATTACGTCCTTAAAATACGTACTGTAGTCGATTAATAAAGATATATCAATACATGTACATTTAGCTGTCAACAAACTGTAGATTAGACCGAAAGTCTTCCACAAAGTACAGCAAAGCATCCTTAGTTTCTTCATCAACACGGAACTTTATCATAGTACAGAGTAACCGTAACCGTTAATCGTTGACAAACTTTGCGCTATTTTTGCAAACCTCCATTAAACGGACACTTGGGAAGCTCCCGAAGGTGTCCGCTTAATAGAGCTTCCACTGTTCAAGTACTGACTACACGCGTTTGCCTTTAATTGTTTTTTTTTTCCTTACGTACAGGTTGATTCCAGAGGTTTCGACAGAATAAAACTAAAGAGAAGTAGGTGCCTAGGCCCTGGCTGCTTATCAAAGTCCTCATCATTAAGTGCGGCTGTATAATTTATCAGCGTTAAATTCACCAATAAATATACAGTTTTAATCAGCTGTTTTTGACCATTGTGCACCTTTTATGTCAAAAGGTAGAAGTAGGAAGGGTTCTTACAAAATAAGGTGGCAGACGGTTGCTATATCAACGTAATATGATGTGAAAAGCTACATGAAGCCCCGCTCTCAAAAATGCGAGTTTACGAGCCTAAAAAAATTAAAAATAGAATTATTATTAGAATTTTGACAAAAGGCAATTTAAATTATTCCCTAATTTCGCAAGTTTACTGTTTATCATGTGATAGATGGCTTTTGATTTTGACTTGTTTATCCTATCGAGAACTTCAAACACACTGAAACGTTTAAAGCATAAATTTTGGCTTAAATTCCCAATTTCCAAAATTCTCTTCAGAATACCTGTTATAATCTTTCTTGACGTTCTTTATCCTGTGTTTTTTTTTTCCGAAAGCGTCTTTTAATGCCCTGACATCTTTATTCATAACATTTTAAAACCTTGACGCCTTCTTGGCTCTGAGACACACGGAACGTTAATAGCAATCTCGGTTTGTAATTTCACTTGTAAAATCATAAATTAACGCTGAAATTTCGCTCCAAAATTAACGAGTAATTTGTTAACCATGTCATTATCCAAATTATTATTCACTCAAAATATTTCCCCTTTTCTTAATGGATCCAATTCCTCGGCTAATTCTTCATAACCAACTGGCGCTTACCATATGTGTTAGACGCGATTCGATGATATGTTGTCTAACCAGCCTCGTTTTCAGAAAAATATGCCATCGATCAACCTCTAGCCTGCGTGGCCGGCGTTTGAAAGGGAAGGGAAAGGGAGTTTTAGGTGCGAGAGAAACTCGATGGACGCCTAAAACTCCTTTTCCCAAAACTCCCTTTCAAACGCCGGCCACGCAGGCTAATCAACCTCTTTTCCAGGCGCGACATCTTGGCTGTTTATTTTCAGCCTCATAACAATTATTGAATGAGGCTGAGTAGGATGTAAAGAATTGTGCAGATCATGGTGGATAATATCCTCTGAGATCTGCGTAATTCTTCACATCGTACAATAGCCGAATTCAATAATTATTTTATTATTCATTCAAAATATTTCTAAATTCTTAACATATGCCTACCTCCTTGTAGACTTTCTTCTCGGCACATTTTTAGGATAAAAACAGATGGTTTATCTTGTAAATACTCCACAAAAATTACATAAAATCCATTAAGCAATATGCTTAACGTATTTTTGCATTAAGTCAGAAATTCAGCCATTTTGTCTTAAAATAGATGTGAACGCCATTTTTCAGTTCACAGTTGTACAAGCAGCCTCTTTTTCAATTAAAATCAAATTACCATAGAATCGATGGTATATTGCTCGCATCTTCCAAATGTGGTAAGCGCCAGCTGGTTATGAAGAATTAGCCGGGAAATTGGAGCCAATCAGAAACGGCAAAATATTTTGAATGAAAAATAATAACTGTCAAAAAAGGTATTGCTTTCTTCCTTTTAATGTTCTGATTTATCAAATTTAAAGGATTAAAGATTTAAAATTTAAAGATTAAAGTTTTTTTTTTAACGTTAAAATAGTTTTTGCCCTTTGAGCACCAAAAATCCAGCCTTCCAGGGGTCATTTTTAAAGTGCCATGAAACCCCATTGGTAAGTTGTGCTGCCAAATGAATTTGACCATGAACTCTACTATAATAGAGCTTTCAGTTCTCGCATGTAATCAGTTTCGCTGTAAATAAATACTCAGACTCTTACCTTACAATAGCTTTAAAAAGGCTCCTGATTAGCGCAACAAACACCCTCGTTTAGCAAAACAAAGGTGAAATGAAGTTTTTCTTTAAAAACCTAGTACCCACATAGAACACAAATGATGATGTTATGACCTAGATATAACGATCTTTTAACAGGATGCTTAATTTTTTTGGATTTGTATTCAGTTTTGACTTTATATCTATACGCATTACTTCAAACATGGAAAGCCTCCATATTTTGTCAGGCGCATTTCAGTGTTATTTTTTTTATAAGATAAAGTTAGCTTAACTGAACGAAAACGTTCGTTAACATACAGTCTTCGCCCGACCTTTTAATAGCCTGAATAGCTGTTGTAAATACTCATCAGCAGAGGAACATGACCATACATACATAGATACGAACGATATATGAGCTTCAGTGAGTAGCGTCGAGGTGACCAGTGATTATCTGAGTCCTTTAGAGCTGAAAAAATGAAACCATCAATCCGCAGTTTCCTAACTGAGCTGGATAACAAAAAGTTTTTTTTGCTGTTTAAAGAAAATAACCCCAACAAAGCCTTGCATTGAGATGATGCAATTGTTATTACGTCAACTGGCCAGGAGCCTATAACCTAGGAGCCTCCAACTCCCGTTGATTAGGGCAACATCGTATTTGCAATTTGGGCTATTTTTAGGTTATACCTTCCCGCGAAATGTTGTTCCCTCCCGCGTCCGCATTTAGGGTCCAGTATCTAAAAAAAAAATAGTGAAAGGAGGCGGTAAACAAGTTCTAGCGCAACTCCACTGTTCTGAAGTCCTTCGTTTCGATCTTCTCTATTCCTGTTTTTACTTAGTACAAGTAGACCCATGATACAATGCAACTATTTCTCTGACTGAGCAACAATACATCCTTGGAGCGATGGTCGACCGTCGTCAGGAGCTTTTGAACCTTCGTGGAGGCGCGTTGTTTTGTTCCATATCATGCAGCTCTTTTTCCACAAGAGTTGCGTAGTTGTTGCGTGTTTTTGGGCGTTGTTGCGCAAAGTTTGAAACCGGCCAAACTTTTTCAACAACTGAAACAGAGCATGGTGTGCCTGTAACATTATGAACCTAATATAGATGATGAATTGGCCATGACCACCACAATTTAGAGACTTGCTGTCCTTTGAAGCGCTATTATATCTTTACCTTACTTGGTCAAACGTAGATTGCGGTATAGAAGTTATTTTGTTACCCATCTTTGTCTCTAGTATTTCCTTGTCATGACAGGTTAATTCCAGTGGTTTTGAAGCAAAATGAAGCGAAAAGAGCTACAATGGAGGACAAAAGAAGTTGGGACTGCGTGAAAAGCCCTTCCAAGCCATTGTTACGTACGACCCTGCTCCCAAGGACAATTTTTTGTTCGGCTTTGGGTTCATCCCTTCGTCCCCCCACTTCCCCTAGCAATGTTGTGGCCATAAAAAGCGCTCATTTTCACCCATTTTGTTCCAAATTCAACTTTGTTTGGGGTGGGGGGGGAGGGGTCGCTAGTTTTAGTAATATCACTGGAAAGGTTCCAAAACTTTTGATCTCCATTGTAGTTCCGCCAGTAAAGGCGCCTAAGTAGTCTAGAGTATTGTTATTTGCCCGCTTGAGCGTTGAATTTATCAATAAACAGTAAAATATAATCGACAGTGATTGATCTGATCATTACGTGCCTGATGGTTTATTAAGGGGAACGCGGAAAGAATAACCTGAGTAGAACGAAAACGGTACCTGAAAAGTCTGATGAAAATCAAAATAAGCAGACGTAAAAAACCGTTCCAAAGAGCTTCAGTATTAAGTAATAACACATTGAACTCAAATTTTCTTTCCACATAATTTGAGTTAATCTAAGAGTTCTAATTGCAAATTTACCTTAGAATTCATGTTACATGTTACATGACTCCCCAACCAGATTTTCTGGAAACTGTTTGTAAATGGTAAACGACCTTAGTGTCGCGAGGGTTTGCGAAGGAACGTTTTTCTATTTCAGCCCAGTGGACGCCTTTCGGTGTTGTTTTTTTGTTCGGAGGGAACAGTTGGCGTAGCCACAGGCATCCCAAGCGCACTATGTTTGGGTTCGGGCTTCAGAGCCCGGGGGGGGGGGGGGGGGTACTTTAGGAATTTCTGGGTGGGGATGTGCCGCTGGGACCCTGGAACCCTTTACCTATACCAGAGTTAGTTCAGCTAAATTTTGCTACCCTTTACTAGAGTAAACTCCCCAAGTCCCCCTATCCTAGAGTAGCTGTTTCCCTAGTCTAGATAAAATCTTCAGCCAACTGATCAGTTTCCTGAGAAATGATACCCTATTCTAGACCCAAATGTTCTGATTTATATACCCTATCCTAGAGTAAACTGCTTGAAAACGAGTTTGCCTTTTGGTCGAGGGTCGAGGGTCGAGGGTCGAGGGTAACTAGTCGAGGGTCGAGGGTAAATGGTCGAGGGTCGAAAAATCCTCCACAATTATTTCTGAACGTCGTCAAATCAAATTTTTAAGTAGGCTCGTGTTTACTCGAGTTTCCGGTGCCTGTTTTATTTGTCTTGTGTTGTTTATAACTTTTACACTCCCACGGTGATGAAGGTGATATTACATTAACATCTAGTGGCACGTGCATCATGTATCGTTGCAACACTCGAGTAAATATTATTGAATATTGAAAGCAGAGAGCCAATGGTTTTCTTGTCTAACGTTTCACTCGCTTATGAAAAGGCTGCTAATCTGGTAACTTTCACTGTTTGTATTTAATATTTCCCACGTCCACTAGTTTTGTCCTTTGTGAGACTTGGGTCAGCGTGATTATTTTACTGCCTGCAAGACAAAAACATGGAAAACTCAACGATAACAACGTAATAAACACAACTTGTCAAAGGCCGCATTCACAGACTTCACAGGCTGGCAAACAACTATAACAAATACTAACAAGAAATTCACACTATCGGTTTAAAGCCTCTTGAAATTCCGAAATGAAAGCGAAGTGCGGAGGAGTAAAGGAAGAGATCGAAAGTTTGTGGTGCAACGAGAACGGGACCGCGTGGTAATTGGGTGATTAGTAGCCTGCGAACCGCAGACACATTTCCGGTCGTCGCTTCTCTCCCTCCGTAGAGAAGCGACGACCGGAAATGCGTCTGCGGTTCGCAGGCTAGGTGATTAGTTAGCATTCCGCCTGATAAAAAGATAAAATCCACAACCTACCAGTTACAATGTGCTCTCAGCAGCGCTTGAGCTTGGTTTACGAGATCGGCGGTTGTATTCTTTTTTGGCAGAATCGATATAACCCAGAAGAGGTGTATACCAAACGAACAGCGGAGAAACAAAAGTAAGGACGCGCTTTAGGGTGCTAAAAAAAAAACAGACGCGTTGTATGGCGTTGTTCTTTATTTGATACAGTCGAACATCCGGTTGCGACCACCTACTGTAAGCGACCGCCTCTGCTCAGCTACCAGTTTCCAAAATACGAAAAGTTTCCACGTCAAATCACTATATTTGAAACCTCTTGTATGCAACTACCTCTCTTAAATGATTCCGACCGCTTTTTAGAGCTAAAAGTTTGAAATTTGCTTCTACTTTTTAACCAACTTTTTAACCAACCGTAAGTGATCACTTGACAGATAAGAGAGCAGAAATTGGATAATAAGGTGTTGCAGCATTATCACATTCTTAGGCAGTACAAGAGATAGAAATTTCTCAAAGGGAAGTACCGGGTGTTTTCTCGAAATTGACTCTTTCTCAAATCTAAAACTTTAAAGAAAAAATGCAGATGCATTGTACTCTATCTTAAATCAAATCTTAAATGTCTTATAGTTAAAGAAAATTAGAGCTGAGATCCTGCTTCAAAGTTCTCAGTCAACAGTTTAATGGTATTATGGTATTTATTGAACTTCCTGTCACGCTTCTTTCCTTTGGTTGCTTTATTTGGGAATTTTAGGTTTTAAATTGAAAAAAAATTCAAAAACGATTGTGGAGGATTTTTCGACCCTCCACCATTTACCCTCGACCCTCGACTAGTTACCCTCGACCCTCGACCATTTACCCTCGACCCTCGACTAGTTACCCTCGACCCTCGACCCTCGACCAAAAGGCAAACTCCTTGAAAACCATACCCTTCACAGCGGCACATACTTATATAGCCCATATATGGCAGTACCCCTCCCGGGCTTCAGAGGTCATTTGGTCGGAATATACTAGAACGATTAGTGTATTATCTGTTGCCAAATAAATGCAAAAAATCTTTAAAGATATGAAGTCTTCTTGTTTGTCTATCTGTACTAGTATTAAAGATGACGAAGGTCGATATTTCTTGCATTATTAGATGTGATTCGGTCCCTTATTGTTCGAATTTTATCACATGTATTCGAATGTATTCCATCGAGTACTGAACACTATAAATAGTGTTCAGTACTCGATGGAAAGAAAGTCGACTAAACGGCGTTTAAACCGGCCGTAGGACACAGAGTGGCTATGAACTAAAGGTTAGGGAGCTTTTTGAATCAATATTTCGCGTGATCATGATTTTTTTTTTCTTAGCGTTGTAGATTCGAATACATGTGATAAAATTCGAACAATAAGGGCCCGAATCACATGTAATAATGCAAGAAATATCGACCTTCGTTATCTTTAATGTTACTAGTACAGATAGACAAACAAGAAGACTTCATATCTTTAAGACTTTTTGCATTTATTTTGCATCAGATAATACACTAATAATGCGAACCCACACATAGTGCGCTTGGGCTGCCTGTGGCGTAGTCAGCGGTAAGTCGCGAAAAGGCAGAAATTAAAAATGGCGGCCAGTCGGAAAGGTTTGTTTAAAAACTTTATTTAAATCCTTTAATCCTTTGCGCTTTTAATATGATGGATTTACCAAAGGAAAATACAAGCTATAAGCTAAAAGAGTACTGGGACACGCGTTTTTCAAAAGAAGAAACATTTGAGTGGTGCAAAAGCTATGGTGATTTTAAAGATTTGCTATGCAAGCACGTGGGAAAAAGCGATCGCATATTGATGTTAGGATGCGGTAACAGTATGCTCAGCAAAGATATGTATAATGATGGATATAGGAATATTGTCAATATCGACTTTTCGTCAATAGTTATAAATAATATGAAGAGGAAATGCCAAGGCTTGGTTGACATGGAGTGGATTATAATGGACATCACAAACATGTCCTTTGCTCCATGTTCATTTGATGCTGTTGTTGAGAAGGCAACACTTGATGCTCTTCTGGTGGAGGAAAAGGATGTTTGGAATCCATCGGAAGGCACCAGGAATACTATGGATTGTGTTTTGTCTCAGGTGAGAAGTTATAAATCCTGAACAGCTTTTGAAAATTTAAGCTTAAATTTAATTTTGTATTGGACTGGACTAGAAAAACTTGACACGAATGGAAGGATAATTTGTCATTGGAGTAACGGAGGAGTGGAAGAGTAAACGTTTAAATTAACTTTTAAAATCCGATTTTTCTGAAAATCCCAATAAGAATAATTATTAAGACTAATTATTAGTCTGGATGGGTAGAATACCCGACTCACTCAATATCTAATTTTAACAAATCTGTTCCCGCAGTCCCCAGTTGTCTGATTTGCAAAAAAAAATTCTGACATCGCCTGCGGGAGTGCGGAACTGCAAGAGCACTAGTATACCTTGTCCTATAAGCACACTAGTTACTTGACATTGACTGCAGGAGTGTAGACTGGGGGAGCACTAGTTGTATACCCTCTTAATATTAACTTCTCAGGGACTGTGGGAGTGCGGGACTGCAGAAGCGTTTTACTCACTTACATTTTAGTATTCATTGACTACTGAACTGTGGCACTGCGGGCCTAGCATAATGGACCATGGCTGTGGGACTGGGGGATTGAATAAGATATTTTGTGGGTTGGGTATTTGACGTAATCGCTACTGCAATTTTTATCTGTTCTTTCTTCCGTGATACGGATGATACAAATGGTCATCTTGGCCAGACATTGTCCATTCTCCAGCTGTTATTTTGAGCCCACAACAGTATGAAAATTTAAACTGGAATTTACAGGGAGGTTTACACTGAGAGAAGTACATTTGTCTCAGGTATTGATATTATATAGTCATACAGTGTAATTTTTATCAGCCATTTTTCTTTATTCCTTTTAACAGATTTCCCAAGTTTTAAGACATGGAGGACGCTTTATTTCAGTGACATTTTCACAGCCCCATTTCAGGAAGCCTTTCCTGGCCAAGTCATGCTATGGTTGGTCAATTTCTATGCAGACTTTTGGTGACTCCTTTCATTACTTTTTCTATGCCATGAAAAAGGGTGAAGAAATGAGTGAGGATGATAAAAAACTGGAAATAAGTGTGAAGGATAAATTCAACCCTAACAAGCAGGAGAGGAGCAGTTTTGTTCATGAACTACCAGAGGACAAAGAGGACTTTTTATTGAACATAGCATTATAGCACTTGAGGATTTAAACACCATTGCTACATTCCAGGGAAAATCTTATTTTTGTGAAGGCTGTTAGCCTCCAAAGCAGGTGTTTTCTTTGGGCGCACGAATGTTTTTGTCGCAAAAGTGCCATGTTGAAACGCCAAAAGAGAGGATGAAGTGGGGCGAGTGAAATGGAGCAGGGGAGGGGGCAGGGAGAGAGAGGGAGAGTTGAGAGTATTTTCTTCTCTCCCCTCCCCCTCTCCTTCTTTCACCCTAGCACCTACTCTGAGGGTTGCTCTCCCCAATCTTCCTTTGTCATGAAATCAAAGATGGCGGCTACAATAACAGGAACATATATAAAAAAGCAGCTGTTGCTCCTCCCCTGTCCCTTGCTATACATGTGTGATGTTTACACCTCATTGCAATAACAGTACTTTAGAAAAACTGCTAAGAGAAAAATTAAGAAGTGGGAGAATTCATTAGGAATTAACCAGGCTTATTAATAAACCACTATAAAGGTGCATTTAATCGCAGCAAAGGTGTCTTTGTCAATGTTAATGCAACCATGTGTAAGTTTAAGTCATTGTTCACTCTAGTTGTTCTTATGTCCAGTGTTGAACTTTGAATCTGTCCATCTGACCCTCTCCCCCCCCCCCCCCCACCCTCCCCTTCTCCCCAGAACACTTCATCGAAGCCAAAACACCTTCCTGCAAATTTCCATTTGGATAAGGCTTTATATGACATCTGGAAATCAAACAGACCCATAACTGGGTGCGCAGTATGGTAATATACCAAGGGTGTGGGAATAATTACGAGGGTAACGTCAACAATCCCATCCAATAAGAAAATTACATATTATAGAATTCTCCCGATTGCACGCTCACCAACCGGTAGACCTGTCCATTTCACTCAGCATTTCCTTGATGTGCAATAAAAAATATTTCTTGAAGTCATGAGGATGCATGAGGGATGTGGGACAAGCTGATGTCATTTCGTACCTATTCCTATCTGTTGTTCTACAACGTTCAGTGGCAAAGGTGCAGTAAAGGTAGCCTTTACAGCAGTCGCACAACAGATGGAAAATTACTACACGCCGCATTTGTGGTCATTGAATTTCTGGTAATAAATCGGGAACAAGGTGTTTGCCTAGTGGTACTTCATGGCCCTGTTCACTTCTAAAAATAAAACAAGTTTCGTTACACACTCTAGCAGCTACCTCATCACGATAGGTCTGAGGAGAGAGAGTAAAGCGTACATAGCACAAGTGCCAATTGTAAAGAATCAAAATAAACCACAACTGTAATCATTAGCCATTTTACTGGCAAAGTGCATTTTATTAAACTGCAAATCAGCTGTTTTGTGAAGACTAATTGACTGTTACACATGAATTCTCAAAATTAATACATGTACAAACTGTATGTTTTCATGAGACATGAGATGAGTACATTTTCTTCCTTCTCTCACTGTAGCATGACTTTTACTATGTTGCATATTTGCCAAAACAGGGAAAAATGGGATGAAGAATGCTATTAAAAAAATCATGGTTTAAAATCCTTGTTCAAAACGTTTACAGCAAAAGTTGAAGAATAGAGAAACACCTAAAGACAAGACTTCAATCTACTCAATCAGAATGCTTCTGAGATTTCATGATCATCAGATCACAATTTCCCAAGCCCTGCAACATTATTTTAAGGAATTATTATTTCCCACCCCTAAAATTACAGTCCTGAGAATGTTTTTCAAAAATAAAAATATGCAACGAAATCATGTAAGCTACAGTGTATGGATGAACGAGCTCATAAGTTCCTTGCATTCACATTTGACTCAAGAAATCTGCAAATAAGGTTGCCTTGTCCAAGCGTTCTACTATCAAAGTGTGCACCATACACTGGAGATTTGACAAGACCCGATGTGGTTTTGAGCCAAGAATATTTACTGCCGTCAGTTTGAGTTCATCCAGTTTTCTTGGTTTAATACACTCCAGAGATGAGGCTAAAACTGACAAACCTTCCAGTGATATGGGGTTGTTGCTATGAGGAGCAAAGAAAATAAAAAAGGAAGATTATGAAGTTTGGATCATATGCTACAGTTGTGGTGCTGTGCTAAGCAGCCCCCTGGCCTGTTTCCGCTGGTGGCTTGCATTTGCTCTTGCATTGGGTGACTAGGAAATCTTAATTTTCCCATAAAAATTATTATACTGGGCACCTTGAATATTACAGGTTCAGAACACAGAGCTCCTTTCAATAGGCCATTAACAAGTTCCAAATCTCCCAGTTATTTCAATGCGAGGTAAAGGTAAACTGCAGAGGCACACACAAGCTTATCCTGGTTTCTTTAGCATGAAGCATGCCTAAGAATATTACTACTCCCCCCTGGACAGGATGCCAGTCCATCGCAGGGTTACCCCTCAGTGCTATGTCACCAGTACCCATTAATTTATACACTTGGGTGAAGAGACACACAGTGGAGTAAAGTTCCTTGCCTATAGGGAACAATGGGACAGGTGAGACTTGAACCCTGGACATCTAGGTAATTATGGAGTTCGAGGCGTTAACCGCTTTGCCACACATGCCTGCAAAATCTTTCTTGACTGAAAATGAGTTTTATTGGCGTGAGAATAAAAAATCATTTTCATATCATGGCTTGCATTATAGCCTTCCTTTAAACTGAGACTTACGGCAACTTGCAAATGGCCTATTTATTAAAACGTATATCCTTCATAATAAAAGGAACTAGTGTTTAGATGTTACACAACCAATATGATTTATAACATAACTTAGCCTTCCATTTTTAGCTGAAATAATATTATTACATTAACATACCTAAGGTCTAATTTTTTTATTACAGAAGTTTTGTTTGGATGAGTGAACACTTGTGATAAAGCAGCAATGTGAGAATCACCTGCACGAGAAAAAAAAAAACAATACAACACAACATAGTAAACATCCTGTAAAAAAGAAGAAAAAATGTGGACTGTGCGAAGAAACATGGAAAAACAATTATCTTTGCATTACAGATGGATCTCAGTGGCCAAACTTCGAAAGGGACAAGTGGCCACTTGTAACTAATAATAGACTTTCTGTCATAATTATTTACTAAGTGTTCTCACCAGGATTTTGTCTTTTAGCTTGGGGAGTCCCAGGAACCCCTCTGTTGAGAAATAGGGGCCCTGTAAGTACATTAGGGGGGCAAAGTATGAAAAACCACTGAGCCCGCACTCCCAATGATCTGTTACATGAATACCGACCTGATCCGATCCCTTGCGAGATGGAATTGAGAATTCCTAGGAATTCCTAGGATTTTCCTAAGAATTCCTAAGAATTCCTAGGAATCAAGGTGTGAAATTTCACGGTAATTGGAACATGGAATTCCTAGGAATTCCAAGCTTTGCTCACCCATCAGTTGGCTTGGAAAATATTCCTAGGAATTCTTAGGAATTCCTAGGAATATTTGAAAGAATATAAACAGAATGATCACTTCTTAGGAATTCCTAGGAATTCCTTGGAATAGCTTGGAATAGCTAGGTCAATAGGGATGTAACAAATCGACCTGCTGCCGGAATTAAGGGATATTCGAATCAAAAACTGATTTGCATTTAAACCCTTATGTTAAGGAAGTTAGTACTAGAAGTTGCTATTTTGCTCTCCGAACCAGAAATCCATGAGGCAAATGACAAAAACTGAAACAATGTTTATTTCAGCAATAACTGAAAAATAGCTCTCCATTTTAACAAAAAATACTTCTTCTGCTTTAACTTGACTTAACAATTTCACTGCACTGATCGTTTAAATGTTCCAAAAATTACAACAGTGACCTCAAAAAATCAAATTTAAGACAATGACTTTTTGTTAAGTGGGAATCAAATAATTCAGTATAATGACTGTAGTCCTTATAATACATATGAATAAACTTAGATATAGATATGCTTACACATAGATATACATGTAGTGTAAAGTAAACTATCGCTATAGTCATGATTGAAAAAAAAAAATGTAAAACATAACCTGTTCAGGTGGAATCTCTAGATAGTGAGATAATGTAAAGTAACATATACCTAGTCATGATTGAAAAAAAATATAAAAACAGACCCTGTTGGTGGAATCTATAGATAGTGTTTGTTTTTAATCCAAATGACAACATCAGCTGAACATTTTCTTTTTCATAATTTATTTTACCCAACATACACATCACCACATTCCACATACATGCATGTAAATAAACATCTTCGAATAATTAATACAGTGCATGAATATGAAAAAAAGCTAAATGACTGCTTTTTCCAATGTTGCCGATGCAGCCTTCTGAACTGAAGGTCCACACATCAGGCAAGTGCTAGTGCTAGTTGTTTTTGACCTTACTATTGCAGCGATTAATATATAGATTTAGCCAGGGCTAAAAGCGAAGCTCCCGTTAATAAATTCATAATTTAAATCAAACAATAAACTTGTAATCCACAGATCAGGGCACATTCATTTGACGTTTGAGGCAAAGGCTAAGTGATTTTAGAGAAAAATAATTTGACAGCCCAAGAGTGAAACAGCTTTTACATCGAGTTATTAAATAGTCTTATTTGTACACCCAAAAATAGCAATCATGTTCGATCATAGTAGATTAGGCCTGGAAAACAAAAAGACCTACCTATTCGTGTATTGTATTGGTATTAGCTGTTGCATCATAATGTGGCATTCACCACTCTCTCCAACATTGCTCCGTTTGAGAGACTTTGGATAATTGGACAACCCCGAAATATAATTTTAAGAAACACACGCGCCACGATAGTCCTTGGTGGTAGCCAATTTACACGTTGCATTCCTCTGTCTAAAAGAGAGGCCAAAATAAAAAATCAGGCCGGATTTTTTGTTTTCGACAAGTTTAGTTTACTAGTAAATCTTGGCGACGAATCTGGTGGCGTGTAAACCAGCCTTTTAAACATACTTTTTGTCATCACGTCTCAGGTAAACAGTACTATGAGGCCCTTGTTTTTATCATACAGACCTCGGACAGAATTTGTTCTTTTTTGCCCTATTTAAACCTATAATTCTGCAGTTTTTCACAATTTTGCAAGAGAATTTGCACTCATTCAATATCCACGACGATCAAAGCACGCGCTTCCTTTGCACAACAAATTATAGCATTGAATTATAAAACGTTTTCATGAAGAGAATTCTATAATGCCAGAACTTTCAGTTAGAAAAATCTGATCCTATGTGATATGCAGGGTAATATGGGCTTTTAATGAAAACGATAAAAAAAATTCCCAAAATCACTTTTCGGCCAGCCGGACGGGGCTCACTTTTGACAGGCACCAAATTTGCAGTGCGATTAATAGAGTTACCATTTACGCTTCAACATGATAGACAAATTGTTATGTTTAGGTTTTATTTCCCTTTATTTATTAAACTGCGTACGGTTTTGTTATGTGTAATCTTTAAAAGCGAGTGATATTTACACGCGGCGTTTTCAGTATTCCTGCATGAGATGTTTATGTTCGACCGGATACAACCGGTGCAGCGATAAAAATTGCGAGAGGGACTACTAACAATCAATAAAATAAATATAATTCGGTGAAACATGTACAGAGACAATAGTTTTCATTCACGAAGAGAAGTATTGAGAGTAAAGTGTCTTTGAAAATCATGGGTCAGGTAAGCATAAGCTTATTTATGTTTTAAGCCGGCTTCCCGGTGTTTGCTCTTTTTCAAGATGAACTCGAGGCAAGAAAATCGCTCAGAGCTTTCTGTTTACAGCCAAAATCATAAGTAAATAATCTTCGGAACATTTTCTTTGAATTTGCGGTCAAAAAATGTCTAAAGGCTTTTTAAACCAGATACTATTGTAGGTCAGATCATTGCTCGTGTATAAACTTAAGCCGCATAAACCATACGCTCGACTTCAGGAAACCGAAAAAAAAAACACATCAAAGACAATAATTTCTTAGGCTTACCAGTCGAGATGCTGCTTCTGAAGGTCATAAAGTGTTCCAGAATTTTCAACCCTCTTACGCCTCAAGCAAGGGCAAGTGAGTAAGCTCATTTTTGAAAACGATGCCATCCGAAATCGGATTTCCAATGACTTTGACAAGCGGTGCATTTGTCAACAAAAAGCGCAATAAACAAACCAGCCATGAATTACAGAACAATCTTGATAGCAGCTGTATTTCATTTTGTACACCAAGTAGAAAAAGCCAGTTTAAAACATCACAAGATGACACAAAACTCTGTCAGCTCCAGCTATCAGTAAGCAAGTTTCCAGACGCTGCATAAATTTTCCGCATAAACTCACCTGTCAAATTTTGACCAATCAGAACATAAAAATTGGACGTAGAGCGTGATCAACGCATGACAGTGAGAAAAGTCAAAAGTGATTGCCTTCCCCGCATGTAAATGTAAAAGCCGGTTGAATTTTCGCGTCCGAGGTCAGTTCGAAATCAACATTTTAAAAGTGCGGCTCATGAACTCGACTTCTTTCATATGCTTTTTAAAAAAATTGAACTTGAGCCTGCGAAAATTGAAAAGTAGCAATCTGTCAGCGGATACGTTAAAAAACACTCGAACTCAGTGGGTCGATACCTGAGCCCGCGATAGGGTCAGGCGATACTGGTCAGCAGAAACACTATTTTGACAGCTGTCAATTAATCAAAACATGGATGTACAATATCAGGTTGCAGGCTCCCAAACTAGCTAGAAAGTGTGAGATTAAACATTGGTATACCTGTGGTGCGGACGGACGGAAGGTCGGGTGGTCGGTGTACGGTCACGTGATTGCCGAATTTTCTAAGATGGATCGATTTTCTAAGCTATGGGACTTCGAATTGAGCCCGTGATAATATAAAATATCAGCGCAAAACTTTAAACACTACGTGACCTCAATGGATAGACTAATGAGCCCGCAATACACTCAGGTGATGATGGTCAGCGTATACTCTAGTTTGACAGCTGTCAATTAACCTTCATTAGAATGGCGAATATTCGAATTAACCGACTACGAGTGTGAGTAAGACATATCCGTCCGGCATGTAGTGGAAAATGCCAGATCGTGCACCTGAGCGAACCTGAGCCCACGTTATTAGTTTTCTAATAGTGGTCTGCACATGTCCCATTTTGACAGCTGTCAATTGACCTTAATTTGGCTTGCCAATATATCTTTAAACGACTGTCAGCCAACTGACAGCCTTGCACGGCGTAGTTTTGTTTTTATGTTGAATTGGTAAGTGCGACATATTATATCCGCTTATATGTAGGGGCAAAACGACTGGTCTTTCATCTGAGCCCGCGAGATAGTCATGTGATAATTGTCAGCGGATGCCTAATCTTGACAGCTGTCAATCTAATCGTACTCATACGGATGGCTTACATAACTAAGAGGCTAGTCAAGTTGTGCAAGATCCTTTATGACATTTGACATCAGCTTACATGAGGCGTGTGTACGGGTGGGCGGGCGGGCGGGCGTACGCTACGTCATAACCAAATTTTCTCAGATGGATAGTTTACCAAATTTTCTTACCCATGGTGCTCTGCTCTGCTCTGCGCGCGCTTGGCGCGCGCGAGGAGCTCCGCTATTAAGATTACATGTACCAGAAGCATTTAATATAAAACGTTATGCAACTTATACTATGAATTAAAGTTCAAATGAACAAACCTACCGGCTGTATTCTAATATTTTATATGTAAGTTCAAGTCTCAAGTCCTTATAAATGAACTGGAAATTTCATTGCTTCTAACTTGTATAAGTAGCCACTGGAAACTTATACTTATTATGCTATTTCTTCTCCTATTTTATTTAACATTGGTCTTGACAAGTCTGCTATAACCTTGTAGCGCCAGAACATACAGTTTTCAGAGTATTCCACTGATTATTTGCAACAAAGAGTACAGTTATTTCGATCTGCAGTAAACAAAAAGCAGCAAAAAGGGATCTGATCAATGGCATATCTTTGCATGCATCTTTGAACTTTATAAGCTTATTTACGCAAAGTTATTAGAAAACATACCTTTCCACATTAATCCAGCTGAGTAAACTCACTTGCAAACATGCTTTATGTGAACACAAACTTCGCAATTGATCAATATGTCTCGAAAATAACATGGATAATAGAAAGACAGTCTTACGAAAATACTTTGTTGCTTGTGAAGTCCGCGTGAATTTGAACTATTCAACGGAAGTTCATTTGGCACTTTTCTATTGGTTCAAAAGTCGCACGTGACAAAGTAAATTAAATCGCGCATGTGCCAAAGGCACGCGTGGAAACCTGGGAAACAAGAAAACATGGCGGCTAATCTTGCGACGTGCTCCCGTTTGGGTTGAAATAGCAGTTATTTTCAACGTTAACTAAGATGAAGCAACGCATTTGAAGTGTTAAAAGCAAGAAGGAAACTTAACGTTGTTCTTTTAAGTTGGGAAAGAAAATGTTGGACCACATCAATCAAAGAACTGCGACGAAAAACGTGTTGTGGCCGTTCTTCCGGGCTTGGCCGGGCTTGCCATGCTTTTGACTGCACTCCTGATGCAAGGGTTGAAGGGAATCAAGACAGCCCATGTCTTGTGCGTTTGCCTAATTTCCGTGGAGTATGTGGATAAACAACGTACATTTCAGACTGGAAATGCACTTCATATTTTTAAAAACGAGACTTCTCATTCCGGACAACATTTTGCACTGAAAGTGTACTGGACATGTAACAGCTTTAAATATTTATTGCTGTAATATGCTGTAATAATGTAATTTAGATAAGTTAAATTGTTATCTTAATTTAAATACTGGTTGGAGGTTTGTGAACAGCATTCGCCACATGTCAGCATTACCAGATTAGGTAAAAAAATTGGGTTGAATATAAAAATGTAAGTATAGAAGTATATGTTGTAGTTAATTTTTTATCTCAGGTAATTTTTCTTTTTCTTTTGTTTTTGGGTATGATAATGTATGCTAATGATGTTTAAACAAAAGAAAAAGAAAAATTACCTGAGATAAAAAATTAACTACAACATATACATTACCAGTATGTTCTGTATTATAAGTTTAGAATTGTTTCAGTGCAATCACTTAAAATTAAAATGTGAAAAAATAAGAAAAGACTACGAAATCTTGTACAATTTTTAAAGTCTTTCTGATTTTTAAACATCCTGAGCTGAATTCCTAATTTGCATAACTTAGAATTCCTAGGAATTCCCAGGAATTCCAAGCCCAGTTGGCCTGAATTTTTCTATTCCCAGAAATTCTCAACAATTCTTAAGCTTCTAAAATTGTAAAACTTAGAATTCCTAGGAATTCCAAGGAATTCCAAGCCTAGAGTGAGACCTAATTTGCCATTCCCAAAAATTCTCAAGAATTCCAAGCTTATTTGATGAAGGCTGATTTGCATAGTTGGGAATTTTTGGGAATTCCTAGGAATTCCCAGAAAGCTGGGAATTCATTTCGCAAGGGATGTGGCGGATGGGGTGTTTACCATTTGATAACAATGCATGCACCAATCTTCGCAATGTACATGCGGGACCAATGAAAGTTAAGGAAATAAAATTAAAGTACTTTGAATCTTTTGAGATCATGTTTCTTGACCAAGGAAAATGATGGGGTGTTAGGTTGACCATTAAAACTATTTAACTGCAGACGTTCTATTAAAAGTCCATTTGACTCGTAGCAGGCCTCTGCGCCCTAACAAGTGCATCTTCCTGGCTTTTTATGTGCCATCTCAGATTTTCTTATGGGAATTTCAATGCCCCCCTCCCCCCTCCGACAAATTGACCCAGCCCCCAATAGGAATGACTTAGGACACTATAATGAAGTCTTTCATGAATTACATACTATCAAAATTTGCAATCATCGTTTTGATGCCAAAAATAATCTTTGTCAGTAACTAAAATAATATATGCAAAAATGGCCCAGAAAGCATACTGCGAAAAAGAAAAATTAAAGACAAGTGTAGAGCTAAAAATGAGCTAAATGATCTGACTGTTGGGCAGTAAAAAGGCTTATGGGTGATGATTAACATCACTAGAAAATATTAGAAATTCTAAACTGAGGAAATTCCCCTTTAAAATAATATAACAGCACTACCGGTAGGTTAACTGACAGTGTACCAGGCAAAGTAACAATAATTCAAACCTATATTGAATTAAATTAGTGGAGGATGATAGGGAGCGGTGGGTGGGGCCTAGGAGAATAGGGATGGGAGGGGGTATGGGAGACATGGAAGGAAAGGGAGGCAAGTTGGAGTACTAAAGAGTGGGAATTGGGAGAAATAGGAGAAAATTATGCCACAATGCAATTGAAAAAGGACCAAACAGAGGAAACAAGAGAAAAGGGGTAGGCGCTGGGAATGCAAGGAACTGTACTGTTTTGATGATTTCATATGATAGAGGTTTGACTACACAAACTTGAAAAAGCTCACCTAAAATATTTTCTCCCAGCTTTAAGCTAGTCAAGGTGCTGTTAATGCACAAGGCATGAAAAATGTCACCGATGAACTCTGAAACTGAGAAAGAATGAAGCATCAAAAAACATGAAGCTTGTGTAATAAAAATTTAATTGTAATGACTTACATTGTTAACCATTACAGTGCGCTGACACATGCATATAAATAAGAAAAATTATAAATAAATGATCATTTTTATGGAAGTGCATAAACAGTCGGTGGCTTGCAGAACAGGTTTTTTCCATTTTTCAGTGAGTGAAAGCAAGTGGGAGGCCCCATGTTGCATGCCTAACTGAAACAATAATACAAAAAAAAAAAAACAACAACAACAACAACCATACAACAACAATACTGGTTCTGGAACCTGCAGATCAGAGGCTCTAATCAAATCTTTGAATACCATTTCCCAGCTCTAATACAAAAAATAGGAATTTAAAAATGTTGGTTTTCAAAAAGAGGATAAGACCACACCAGCGACTCAGAGAAAAAATAATACATTCGTACCAAGCAGAACTAACATCACAATACACATACAATACAATACAATAACAGAAAAATGGCAAATTTTAAAAACTACGGTATTTTCTTAGCTTTACCTCCAAGTCCGCAACTGCTGAGATTCAAATCTGTGAGTGTTTTGTTTACTGTTAGCATCTCTGCCAGCTTGTTATTTCTACTGGGATCATATCTGTTGCCCTTGACAGACAGGTGTTTCAGAGATCTGTGACCTGATCAAAGAGCAAAATTATACCATGAAAGAATATTGAGATCAACAGTAGAAATGTAACACGTGATTTCAGCCCTGTAAACTCCTTTAGATAAATATAATTGGAGTCTCATAGAAGTCTGAAGGCTGAAGGGTTATGTCCAATATTGCACGTTAACACAGTCATAGCCTGTTGTACCTTCTATCAATTTTCTCTTCAGTAAAATTAGGCTGATATATAAATAAAAACCAAGCCAAGGGATAATAATTGATGGAGAGTGCAAGGTGTCGGGGAAGGTATGTCTTTTCCATTTTTTGCACTCATCCATTCACTCTCTTGATTAAATATTTTGCAAAAAAAATCTCTAAACAGGATTATAGTCAGTGTTGTTACTACGTAATGTGTAAAAAGTCGTACCTGTTATGGCATTAAAGATGTCTCCTAGCCCTGCAGTTGAGATATTACAATTGACCAAACTGAGGGAAAGAAGTGAGCTATTACTTTGCAGTCCATCAGAGATCAAGCTGGCTCCTCTATCCCCAACTGGACAAGTCAATCGCAGTTCTTGGATGCCAACAAACTCTTTGGAGTTGCAGCCATTAAACTGGATGATTTCACTGGAACCTAAAGCTGGAATTTCTGTGAAATTAGCCATGTTTGATGCTGCTTCAAAAGATCCTGGATAATTCTGATCAAAAGCTGTTTTTGTACAGTTGTCATTACTGTTAATGAAGTTCAAGTCACCATTGCCAGGCTCATTGAAACTTTCATGGCGTGAACATGTCTCCCTAATCGAGCAGTCTTCTTGACAGTTGTCAGCTTCATTGTTTACACAGGAACCATTATGTAATGTGAATCTCTTATTTTTGACTGGAACCTGAAATTTGGTTTTTCTTTTACTTCCTAAGGAAGAAGTACATCCACAGCATGAGCAACCCTGATCAGTGCATTCTGATTTTAGAGAATTATCTTCACTGTCTGTTGTCTTGGATTTGTGTGTAGAAGATGTGTCTAACTTCTTTAGTGAACAAAAACAAACATCTTTTATTGCTGTTCTTAAATGTTCACAGAAGGCTTCAGAAACTTGAAACGAAGAAAGTTTGAACTTTGTCAAAGACTTGGACTCTTGGTTACACTCAAAGCAAAATGAACCAACAAATTTTTCCACAAGAAACTTTGTGATGCTATCACTCACTAGGTTATTTGTGATTTTCAGGTAACGCAGCTCTCCTTGTGTGCAGAGGAGATAGAGTGTATCCATTAACTTCTGTGATAATCTCAGAGGCTGGAAGTTTAGACCATTGTCTTCAAGTGTCAGTGACTTTAAGTTTGTCCAATATTTTAAACTATTAACAAACAGTTCAAGGAGATCTTGATGCAGCCAGAAGGCAGTCAGCTCAAAATGAACTAAAGAGCAGCCTACATTTGATGAACTGTGAAACAGTGAGAGTGGCTTTGTAGGTTTAGTAGCTATAGGGATAACTTGACGGCAGTCTGAGGTTTTATCTGTGTCTTGTTGACTGTCATTTACTTGCAAAAGCTCTCTTGGGACATCTTTACATTCATGTCCATCTGCATTGTTAGAGCAGCTGAACACTACATCAAAGAGATCTGAAGTAGAACTTGAAGAGGCTTCACTTGTGCCTAACTGAGGTAAACATCCGGTGCAACTCCAGGATGATTCAGAGAATTTTCTATCTCTCTTTGGCAAAACCGACAAGTCATCATCAGTAAACTCATAAATGTTGACATCATCTAAGACACTTGAAGGAGATGTGCAATTTCCCATTTCATTAATTAATTTCCACGGTAGGGATTGATGAGGATTATCATTGTCTTCAAAAGGAACACTTTCCTCCTTTTCTATGTCAGTAATGTTGCAACCATTTTCTTGTAACGGTAACAAGGAACAATATATTTTACTCCACAATTCAACACTGTTTACTTTGCAAAAACAGAATCGAATAGATTTCAGTCTCTTTGATATAAATACTTGAAGAAGATGACACAGTGGCTCAACTCCATTGTTTCTAAGCATGAAAATTTCTAGAAATTCAACACACTCAGCAAGTTGCTCAACAATATCCCAGTTCTTTGCCAGATAAATAATTGATGGATTATAAATCCTAAGATATGCTGCATATCTTGCACAAGCTGAAATTATGTTTTGCAATCTGTAGTCATCACTTTCTGGAATGAAAAAGAAGTGAACATGTTATTTAAATGGCATTATCTTTCAATCACTGATTTATTATTATGGGGGACAAGAGGAGCCCCCAATCCTAATCTCCAGGTTGTATTTACGCATGCATCGCACATATGTAGCCAGCTTTCGTTTGGACTTCCACTAAGAATGAATGGAATGAACCTAAAATGCAATTTGATCACATGCATTCAGAGCTTATATCACTCGTAACCTGATCATGCATGTTGTGACTATCTGTCACGTGAAACTTACCCAAAGCACATCATTGGAGCAAAAGCGTTTTGACCTTCGATCATTGTTGCTTGCACTCCGAAACCTTTGGGTATTACTAACAATAGTTTAGTTATCATATTTCATACCTGCAGATGACGAACAAATTTTTAAACCACTGACGTTACATCCATTAAGAGCCTCTTGTAGTAGTCTTTGAAGGTAAT
>OZ037992.1:29238667-29301167 GCA_964035705.1 Porites rus
AATCCTGGCCTGAAAAGCGAAGCCTATAAATAGTCCACGATCTGGGAACCACATTTCGTGCTGTCGCGAAATACTGACTATTATATTCAGGGGAACCCAACGATAATTTTCTGTAAAATAGCTGTTCACAGAAGCAAATATTGCCTAGAATTTTCTATCACTTGAGGAAGGCTAAAAATTTCTTACAAAATACGAAACCTAAAATTTTCGGGTTCGAAAATGTGATGGAGAGAGGAACCAGAAAAATTCTAACTTTCGTAATACGTTAATCTGCATCTTAAATTTCCGGGAAAATACCGTAAAATTCCGAAATTAAGCCCCTCAAAATATAAGCCCCCATATTTGTAACGCAAAAAATCCTCCGTAAAATCGTCCCTCCGGATATAAGCCCCTCGGGCGTCTTGAACTTGGAAATCGCCCTCAAATACAAAACAAAACAAAGCAAAAATATATAAATTTTTGTCTTTGCCAAAGATCCATCACAAGCCCCAAATGATTGCAGTCAGAAAGTGTCAAAGTTTATTTTTGTTTGCGTAGTTTACTCGTCACTCTTGGCTTGGATTTCTTCGGTCCATATAGACAAAGTATACTTGGACTACTTGCATGGCTGTGTTTTAAAAAGGTCAAAGTCCTCAAGACGAGTTTCAGTTAAAACTTTCTGCAAATTACTGACATAAATTTCCTTCTAACTATAAGCTAGCCCCCTCGATTTTGAGACGCAAATTTCCCTCCAAGTATAAGTCTAGCCGATTTTAAGACGCAAAAAAATGTAAGCCCCGCTGATTATTTTTGGAATTTTACGGTAATATAGCACTGAAGCCCTTGCAAATCTATTTGTACTCTGGGTAGCCTAAAAAGAGCGGTTTTCAATGTATTTGGGAGGACACCGTCGTTGGGTTCCCCTGTTTATTTGGAAGGACACGGAACGACTTATCTCAAAATGCGACTCTTTACGTTCGACACGGTTTGCGATATTTTTTTGGCGCAAACCTTGGTCTTAAAACCTAGAACACAGATTGAGTTAACGCAAAATACGTCACAATTGCCAGACCACATTATGCGTTAGCGCAAACCTTGGTCCCAGTAAAGTGGTCCTTTTTTGCCAGCAATGACTTTCTGACGCCGATCGGGTCAATTGACTGGACGTGATTTTTGAGCTGAGAACAGAAGAGTTAAACACCCCGTATTTTGTAATAACGCAAAGTGTGGTATAGAAACAGCACCATAGTTTGAAATGTCGCAAAATAAGACTTTGCAACAGGCCCACCTTTTGAAACGGATATGTTATTTCAAATGATGTCTTTGTTCAGTGCAGTTGGTCGAAATGGAAAGGGTTATACCATTGTAGGAGTACGTTCATTGGTTGTAGATGAGGTTAATCGGCAAATCTCACTGTTTTAAATCACAGACGGTTTAATTTGCCCTGTGATGTCATTGATGTTCTAAAGGTGGGTGAATGTCCTGTCAACCATAACTTGGAAGTCTCTACTTTTTTGGACTAGTATCTTTCTCTGAATCCTGACTGCCAAACTTACATAATTTTTGCTGGGTGTATGCTGATGACCTTTCAGAACCCCTACCCCATTATTATACTATCTATTCTGAGGACCCTATAGAAGCCATCTTATCCACTTTTTGACAAATGTAATTTACGCGATCACAATATATGTAGTCACTTTCTTTCTATGCATCTACCTTATAAAGTCAACTTTTCAACCGCGAATCTTCCGTTGAATTCCTACTCAAAAATTAATGTTAATTAATTATAATGTTCAACCTCATTATAGCTAATCTAGACGTGAAAATGCGACCTCGCCCAGCAGCACATCCCCATCAGCAAGAACAGAAAACAAGGAAATACTATATAAAAGTTATGTCTCAATTCGCGGGAAACATAATCGAAAATGATGCTTAAAAAAACTGATCTTTTCCCTCATCGAGTTTTTCTGTTGAGGGTAGAGGGTGGCTGTACACAGGTTACTGCCAAAACTTAAACAGCTAAACACATTGTTTTGTTGATTACTTATGATGCACCTATGACTACAGGAATTACTTGCGTTTCTATAGCCACATTTGTTCAAGCTTACTTTTAGTACGGTGTTCTTAATCAGTTAATTCCATCTCGATGCATTGTTGGAAGTTTTTCAGTCAGAGGACCTATCTTCGTCAACGACAATAAAAAATGCTTTATTTTTTCTTTATAACAATGTCACGTCGATTGTCAGATATTTTTCTGTCATTTCAGCACCATTAGATCAGGGACCACACGAGGTTCAATCTCAACTGGTACCCAAATTTTCACATGCTTTCTTTTTGACAACTCATTTATGAGTTTTTGCTAAACATTTGATTAACCTTTGTCAAATTAATTCACCATTTTTGGCAAAAATTTGCCTTTTTCGAAAAATAAGTAATTGTCAAGGTAGCCTTTTTTGTTATCTCATTTGAATTTTGTTCAAACCTGTCCTGTTATATTCTTCCCAAATTTGCCATTTTCGCCAAAATTTGCCATCCTTGTAAAAATCTCTAATTACCAACAGGCCATTTTTCGCCTTCTCATTTGGCAAGCCATTCATTACTTCTTGCCAAATTCGCTATTTTCGCCAAATTTGTCATTTTTGTAAAAATCGATAACAGTCAACATGCCTCGTTTGTCATTTCATGTAATTTTTGGCAATTCTTAAATGTATTGTTGCCAAATTTGCCATTTCTGTTATAATCGCCATTTGTCAAGATGCCCCTTTTTGTCATCTCTTTTGTGAAACCTTTGATAACGTCTTGCCAAATTTGTTATTTTCCTAAAAATCGCCAGCTGTCAACATGCCACGTTTTGTCATCTGATTTGAATATTTGTCCAAACTCTTGACTAATTTTTGGCATACTCGCCACTGCTTTTTTTTACCGACGAAATTTGCCTTTATTGCCTATATTTGCCACTTTCTTATTGAGAACGCGTTTTGTACAAGATGCCCGTTTTTGCCGTCTCATTTAAACTTTGCCAAACCTTTGATGGATTTTTCCAGGAATTCATTGATTTCGCAAAAAACGGCATTTTCGTAAAAACCCACAAATAACGACATCCTTCTTTTGTCATCTTGTTCAAAATTTTTGCCAAACCTTTGATAAGTTCTTGCCAAATTCGCCATTTTAGCCAAAGTTGCTATTCTTGCTAATTATCAACAGGCAATTTTCTAAGTCCTTTGATGAATCCTTGCCGAATTCGCGATCATTTGTCATTTTCGTAAAACTCACAATTATCGACATGCCTCGTTTGTCATCTCATTTGAATTTTGGCAAACCTTAAATGAAATGTTGCCCAATTTGCCATTTTTGTTATAATCGCCATTTGTCAAGATGCCCCTTTTTGTCATCTCTTTGTAAATTTTTGTCAAACCTTAGATAACTTCTTGCCAAATTCACCATCTTTGCAAAATTTGTCATTGTCCTAAAAATCGCCAGCTATCAACATGCCCCTTTTTGTCATCTTATTTGAATATTTGGCCAAACCCTTGATGATTTTTTTGGCACACTCGCCATATTTGTCGAAATCTACCTTTTCTCAATATTCCCCTCTTTATCACTCTAAATGAGGTTTTGCCAGACCGTTGATGGATTCTTGCCCAATTCCCCATTTTCTCAAATTTGCCATTTTTGTGTAAATCGCCAACTGTCAATATGCCTGTTTTGTTGTTTCATTGTCTCAGTCCTTGCCAAATTCGCCGGTTTCGCAAAATATGTTATTTGCGTATAACCCACAATTATCGACATGCCTCTTTTGTCATCTTGTTTTAATTTTTGCCAAACCTTAAATAAATTTTTGCCAAATTTGTCATTTTTGTAAAATCGCTATTTGTCAAGATGTCCTTTTTTGTCATCTTATTTGAATATTTGGCCAAACCCTTGATGAATGTTTGGCACACTCGCCATTTTTGCCGAAATTTGCCGTTCTCGCCTACATTTGCCATTTTCTTATTGTAATAGCCATTTGTTAAGATTTCCCTCTTTGACACCTCAATTGAGGTTTTGCCAAACCTTTGATGGATTCTTGCCCAATTCCCCGTTTTCTCAAATTTGCCATTTTCGCGAAAATCGCCAACTGTCAATATGCCTCTTTTGTTATCTCATTTAATTTTTTTGACAGACCTTTAATGATTCCTTTGCCAAATTCGCGAATTTTGCAAAATATGTCATTTTCGTAAATCCCACAATTATCGACATGCCTCTTTTGTCATCCTGCTCAAGTTTTTGCCAAACTTTTTAAAATTTTTTGCCAAATTTATCAACTTTATAAAATTGTCATTTGTCAAGGTACCCCTTTGTAATTGGCCAAACCCTTGAAGAGGGTCTCAATGGGGTGGTGGCTTTTACGGTTATCGGCTAAAATTTTGGCTCTTTTACGGCTATCGGTTAAGTTTTTTCAGTTACGGTTAACGACAAGTTAAAAATTAACTTCTTTTGTTTCAAAAAGTTAAATATTAATAACCTGTATTTTTTTGAATAAAGGTCTTCGGATCATCTCGGGATGAAATAAGCTGTTCTTTTGAAAAATTTTGACATTTGATAGATCATACTTTTTATAAAGTATTCCACTTCTAATATTATTTTACGCTTAGAAATGTCAATAGTCAATTTAAAAATAATCTTTGTGAAAAAGCAAAAGCAGACACGCGAACGCCCAACTCAAGGCCGCGGCGCGACATTCATTATAACAGAAATGTCCGTTTTCACACTAGACAAGGATTATTCGTGTGAGATAGGTTATCCGTTTGATGATTCGCGTCAGATAGGCAATACGTCTTAATTTGCAAATAGAATAGTTTTAATTTTGAATGAACAATCCGCCTGACTTTTGAAGACGGGATTACGCGTTCCAGATAGCCTGTGTACAGCCGCCCCCTCCTCTCAGAAAAAATCGGAGAATGGGGTGTCTGTGGGGAGGACGCGACTGTACACAGGCTAGTCTCAGACGGATGATCCATTTCTAGCTCTAGTGTGAAAACGGCCAATAACAAAATTCCCGTGTCCAGTGTTTTTAATGATAGCGAAGGACTGTACGGAAAGACTGTCTTCCGTTGCCTTGTCTGTAGGCTGCATTATTCCGTGCGGCTAATGCGTTTCGGGTCACGTGGTCCGAGCGAGTTCGCCACCGAAATGCCTTGACCGAGATTGCGTGGAAAGACGACGTACAGGGACTAGGCATGGCAATGTCTACCGTAGCGTCAGAGAGAAACAGGGAAATGTTGTTTATCGGCAACGTGTTTTACAAACAGTGGCATCTCTGCGTGTTGTTTCACTAGTGTTTCGAGGGCACGACCTCCGGAAAATTGCAAATATTAATCCCCAGCAAGAAGCCACACTTTCGCTATGGAAAAAATTAGTTCCCCCAGAGAGCACCGGAAATGGGGCCTAGGTCTTGGCCAAGGCGCTTCGCCTAACGTGCGTAAGGAGTCACACAAGCCGAGAAATAAAAAACGCAATCATAAGTGAGTTTAGTACCATCCTTTAAAGTAGCAAGTCTAGGGAACACTTTCTTTTACGGTTAACTATTTTTTCCCCTTTTTACGGCTAACGGTTAAAATTTTTCAATTTTTACGGCTATCGACTAAATTTTTGGCCGTTTTACGCCTATCGGTTAACCCCATTGAGACCCTCCTTGAACTCTCCATTTTTGCAAAATTTTTTTTCCTTTTTCGCCTACATTTGCCTTTTTTTTTTTTTATAATCACCATTTGTCAAGATCTCCCTCTTTGTAACCTCATTTGAGTTTTTGCCAAACCTTTGATGGATTCTTGCCCAATTCCCCATTTTCTCAATTTGCTAATTTCGTGAAATCGCTAACTGTCAATATTGCAGGTTTGCACTCGCCGTCACGGCGGCCATGCTGGTGCGCAAGAAAAAAGAGCATTTCTCTCCTCTGGGAACTTAACTCTATTTTCGTGTTAATACTTGGAGACAAATACTATTGTATTGACCCCCCCCCCCCCCCCACACACACACACATGGTAGCCTTGTCACGTGGTTGCAAACCAAGAAGGCCTCTTTTGTTGTCTCATTTAAAATTTTCGCCAGATCTTTGATGAATCCAAATTCGCCAATTTCGAAAAATTTGTCATTTTCGTAAAACCCACAATTATCGACATGCATGCCTCTTTTGTCATCTTGTTTTAATTTTTGCCAAACCTACAAATTCTTGCCAAATAAATCGCCATTTGTCCAGATACCTTTTTTTGTCATCTTATGTGAATATTTGGCAAGAGACTTTTTGGCATACTCACAATTTTTGCCGAAATTTCTCTCTTTCGCCTAAAATTCGCCATTTTCTTATAATCGCCATTTGTCAAGATTTCCCTCTTTGTCACCTCATTTGAGGTTTTGCAAAACCTTTTGATAGATTCTTGCCAATTTCCCCATTTTCTCCAATTTGCAATTCTCGTGAAAATCGCCAACTGCCAATAGGCCTCTTCTGTTCTCATTTAAATTTTTTGCCTGACCTTTGATGAATCCTTAATTGCCAAATTTGCCAATTTCGCAAAATGTCATTTTCGTGAGACCCCCAATTATCGACATGCCTCTTTTATCATCCTGTGTTAATTAGGTTTAGGGTGATAAATATGTTATAAATTCTTGTCAAATTTGCCCTTTTCGTGAACAAAGGAAAGGTAAAAAAGCTTAAAGGGAGAACTCGCCATTTTCACATCTTCTATAATAGACCTTGTTTTGCATAAGCAGTCCTTAATCTCTTTTGGGACGACTGTAATACCCAGGGGAAATTAAGTGTAAGGTTATGGAAAGTCTTTGGAGGGAAAGCAAGGCGTGTGGGAGATGTGCAAATGGCGAATGAAGAGTAAAAAAATCACGTTTCCTGCTCCACTTCCACAATTTCCATAATGCATGCACCTTATTTGCCCCCCCCAAATTTTGCATAACCACTGTTTTCAATTTCTCTTGGGACGACTGCAATACCCAGGAGAAATGAAAACAAAGGTCATGCAAAATCTTCGGGGGCAAATAAGGTGCATTATGGGAAATGTGGAAGGGCGTATATTACTTTTTTTTTTAAAAAAGCTAGTTTGCCTTCGTCTTCATGACTTTGCACGTTTCCGATAATGTATGCCTTCCCTACTTTAAGAGATTCTTCTCAAAAAGAACTGAATTCGGTCCTTACTATACTACTTAAGTAAACATGAACAGTTTTTGATTCAAACGCTAGGGCCGTTTGCTCCTAGTATAAACTGGGAAAGTCAATATTTAGGTCAGGTCAGGTCACGTCACGATGCCTATTACCGCTAAGCCAATTAAGGCCTCGCTTATACAGGGGCGGATCCAGGATTTTTTTTAGGAGGGGGTGCACTCGTCTCTTGCTCTACTTCAACACCAATAAACCACATAGTTTTTTTTTTCCTGCGGAATACCAGTTGTATTAGAAAACCGTAGGTTATCTCAGGGGAGGGTGCGCACCCCCTGCACCCTCCCCCTAGATCCGCCCCTGTTATATGTAGAAACGTTGTCCGGGGTATAAGGGTTACTCTCCTTCTTTAGCCGCCCTGAGCGCCAACGTTTTATAAATTTACGCTCGGCTTAAGGGTGCCGCGCGTAGACCGCTCACCCTTTCGATTGTAGGGGGTCAACGTTTCTCCACACGAACACTTTGAATGCATGCGCGACCGCTGCTTTAGACAATCAGAGCATGCGCGCCCTATTAGCTTGGGTCAGTTTTATTCTCAGAAAATTGATCGCTAAAGGAAGAGAGAACCTTTTTCCCGGGACAATTATTCTTCATATAAATGGGGCCTATAAAGTCAGTGCTAACTTAGCTTCCCCACCAACCTACAGCCTGTGGTCAAGAAGAGTACGAGGGCATGCAGGGGACCTATTTAAGGGTGGATGGACTCGTTATAAATACAATGGCCATCCACCACAGGCACTGTGAAACCCCCAGTTATAGATGAATATAAAAGCAGCTAGTTAACCCTTACAAAACTGGCTCTGGGTCAGTCTTAATATGAAATCGTTCCTTTCTCATTCATTTCTTGATACCCCTGTTTCCTGAGAGAAGAGGAAGTGCAATAGAGATAACATTCCCCACAGGTTTGCATCTATAGGCAAACATCCAGATACTGTAAATATGAGAGGAGGACAATTGATTCAGGAGAAGTTCATGATCTGTTCATTCAAAGAATGCTATTTTCTTTTAAATTTTCAGTTTATAGCTGAAAAAAAAAATCTATGTGATACATTGTATGCCATTTTCCCAGTAAGTTAATACAATATGTTTGGTACGTGATTTCACCAGCCTTTGTGACGGTGATACGTGGAAATAATAGCAACACATGCACAACTGCTGAAGAGACGTTATACAAAACATACCAATTTATAAAATAAAATCGGACCATACTAATGAGCACTTAATTTTGCACATTTATTTTAGTTGCTTTATACCATGCACTGAAGACGAGGGAGAACCCCGCCTAAGATCTAAATTGAAGGAATCCATCCCAAGTACATTATGATAATAATAGTTCGTGTTTACAGTGTATTAGTTGGGCTGTCATTAAGAGCTGGGAGGCCGGGGATCTCATCCGGCTACTATGAATGTGGTCCCCAGCCACTTTCATACAAAAATAGAAGAAAAATAGAATCAAAAGAAATCCCTAGCCGTTTGATTCCCCGCCTACTTGTGGCATTTACCCGGCAACTTGAAATCTTAGTGACAACCCTGGAACTATTAGGTAACCTCAAACCTAGTTATTTATTTAAATTGGGCTTGGGTAACATTCCTATTGAATGAAATACGGGTAAGAACTTAAAAAACTAACTTAGGTCCAGGTTTCCATGTAGGAGTTACCATAAATCATTATATAACACTCCCATATCTTTTATATCCTAGACGCCATGATAAACCATAATAGGGAATTTTTTTATGGTTGACATTCATGGGTAGGATACAAATTTCAGGAAAATGTCTCAAAAAAGTAAAAAATGCTAGCAAATAAAAAAGGAAAGCACCTAGCATTTGCCTTCCCAATTAGTACCATTTCATGTAAAGTCTCTTCCAGGATAAATGGTGAGGAGAGCAAATATCCCAGCCGTATGAATTCTTGCCTTAAGTTTGTTAATTATCTGACACTTGATTTAATAATGAACAATGAATGAAAGAAATTTGAGGAATCACGCCCATAAATTTATTTTTCAGAAAAAATACCATCTTGAATTTGGAGCAATTTAATAAAAGTTGGTTAAAAAGACAAGGTGTATCTTTGAAAATTGCCTGACTCTTATGAGGAGCTCAACATTTAAGTAAAGATACAATTATTTTCCTTTTGACTGCCTACCATCGTACTGACAAGTAGTAAACATTTACAGATCTTTATGATTTGATCCCTACTCTTATCCTCTTTCCTAATGTTAATATCAATACTACAAAACGTTGATTTACTGAACCAAATATTATGACGCAATTGTTTTCTCTTTCTAGTTCCTTAATTTGTGAAAGTACTGTTCTGTGACAGGGTTATGTCCATGGAAAACCTGACCTCTCTTCTGAATAGAGCATCTTTAGGTACAAAATCTGCAAAGATAATGGATCAATATTAGGACCTGTTGATACTTCATTTGGCAGTATGGGGTTAGTGGGCTGAAGCATTTGAGAATGGGGTACAAAAGTGACTTATCCACCTGTGGCTGAAAATTCCCACCTCTAGACCCACCACTAAATGTAGTAAACATGGAACTTGCATTTTGTATTTGACAAAATCAAAATACCCAGCCTCTTACCTCCCTTCCCCATAACATAACTGTTAATGATAAGTTCCATGTGACAACAACTCTTTTACATTGCAAGAGACCACCTCCCATAATCAACTAGGGATCCAAAAACATCAAAATTTTCCAGTAAAGACCTATAAAAAGAACTTTCTGTAAGGTACGGCCTCTTGTAATATCCTACACTACTCTTCCAGTATGTGTGATGTTTCAGATTTTTTCTAACATAGCAGCCATGAATTCAATATAATAGAGCAGAAGTTATTTGCCTATCAAGAAACCTCTCAAATTCATCTGAACTTGAGTTCCATTAGAACAAAAGAAATAAAAAGCAATGGTCATCTTTCTGCCATTAGCCCTTCCAAGGGTTAAATTTTTTGCTAAACTTGAATATGTTTTGTGGCAAAATAAGACCGAGTCTATAATAAAGGCGTTAATTGGTAAGGTGCGGTGGAAATCGTAGGCAGGAAAGCCTTGAACACGTAAGCAGGTACGCAATATCTGACACACTTCCACTTCAACTTTAACCAATTGCTGCTGAGTCAAAGTCACTATGTGAGGAAACTGGGCTACTCAATTGGTCCTGAGAAGAAACCACATTCTTTGGCGATACAGCAGGGTACTAAGGTTACACCCTTGTTCCTGTTACTTCACTATTGTGCTCAACTACTTTCTGCATCTGTTCCCCGACAGCCTAAATAAGTGGGGTTCACCAAATCAGCCTAGTCAGAGCAGAAGACAACCTATGCGAGATCTTACCAAGCCTGGATTTGCAGACGACCTTGCACTTGTAGCAGGACTAGAAGAGGTTGGTAGAACTTGCTGTCTACAAATTAATTTCATTAGGTGCTTCTACTCATCATTGGGCAGGGGGACACTGATGAAAAGCCTGACCTTTAGCACGATCAAAATCTGAGGAACCTCCTTGATCATTGCAGAGCGAGAAATATCAAGCTGAACAAGAAGAAGTTCCATTTGAAGTGCAGTGAAGTGTCATTCACCGGGCATGTAATGACAAGGAATGGGCTTAAAGCAGATCCTAAAAAAGTCAAAGCACTTATTAAGATGGAGTGACCGGCAGAGATTCATTGGGCTTGTGAAGTATCTGTCTAAGTTCCTACAAGACCTATCAGAACTGTGTGAGCTACTGTGCCATCTAACACATAAGAAAGCTGAGTGATATTGGACTCACGAACAGGAAGATGGCTTTGAGAAAACTAAAGATGCTGTCTCTAAAGCTGTACTCAAGTACTCAAGTACTTCAGTAAGAGTGACCCAAACGAAGGCTAAGGAGATGCATCTAGAGATGGACCTGGCTTTGCACTGGTGCAGCTAGGCCAGCCAATGCAAGCAGAGCACCCACAATGGCAGAGAGGAAGTGCTCACAGATTTGAAAGGAATTGCTGGCCCAGGTCTTCGGCTCTTCGGCATGGAACACAACCACCACCATGTGTATGTTCGGAAAGTCATCCTCTGGACATATCACAAACTATTAGTCTCCATTTAGCAGAAGTCTCTGGTATCAGTTTTCAAGAGACTACAGCACCTACTGTTGCGGCTTCAACAATATGACTGTGAAATACGCTACAAGGAGACGCTGCTAGCTGATACCCTGTCAAGAGCTTATTCAGAGGACTATGAGTGATCAGCCTCAAAATCAGAGGTGGAGTGCATAAATGCCACTGACTTCCTTCCTGTTCCAGACCACCAGCTTAACGAACTTCAGAGAGAGACGACTTGTGATCCAACTCTACCGTTTGTAAAGAAAGCAATCTTGGACGGCGTCCCAGATACAAAGGATGAACAACCAGCAGTCATTCACCAGTGCTGTATTTCCTTGAATAATATTTCTTTTTTCGCACAAAAAGGGGGCAATTATTCGAAAGAAGGTGATTATTTGAGGGAGCCAATTATCTCAATATTGCTCACTGGCAGTCGTGTCCTAAAAAATGATATTTTGTTTTATTTTTCCATTAAATCAAAAAAATAATCATGCCAAATAAACTGATCATGTGCTTTTAAAGTGTTCCAAATTTAGTTCCCTGACTAATATTTTCAGAGCTTGAATCGTCACTGATCAGTTTTGCTGAATCTCATTGCACTTCAATTTGACAGGGGGGGGGGGGGATAAAAGGAAGAGAAGATGGTGAGAGGGGCAGGGGAGGGGCGATTATTCAAAGGAGGCGATTATTTTAAGTATTTCTGTCAAAGGGGGGTGTTAATTCGAAGCAGGCAACTAATCAAGGGACGGCTATTATTCTAGGAAATACAGTACTTTGAAATCTGAGATGAGCTCTCAGTACATGATGGTGTAATATTCAAGGGCCAGCGATGCATCATACTGCAGACCCTGAGGAAAAAGATCAAGCAGAAGCTACACGACTCCCATATCGGGTTGCTAGGCTGTTTATGCAGAGCACGGGAGACAGTATACTGGCCAGGCATGAATGCTGAAATCACTGACTGCACCCAGAAATGTGACGTCTGTATGTCACTTCAGAGTAACCAGAGTAACTAGACCAAACAACCACTTACCCAACATCAAGGCCAGCTGGGAGAAAGTTGCCACTGACATCTTCACTCTTGATGACAAGAATTATCTCTGCACAGTACACTATTACTCTGGGTATTTTGAAATGGATTAGTTACACAGCAGAACAAGAACTGTCATCACAAAGAAACTTAAAAGAGACATTTTGTCACACATGGAGCACCTAATGAATTGCTAAGTGGCAATTTGAGAACTTTTTGTGATCATCTGGGACTGAGCATGTAACCAGCTCCCAGGCCCAACCTCTATGCATAACACTTAACAAGTCTCAGCCAGTTGAAAATAGGATCACTAGAGCTGTGGCCGGTTTTCTCGAAAGTCCCGGTAACTTTTCGGGCCCGAAATCAAATATTCAAATCAAAATAAAAAGAATAAGAGCACCAGTCCTGGACAGCAAACTACTTCATTTTGTTTCACTAAGTGATAGTTTTATCACGTTAGATGTAAAACTATTGAAACCTCTATCTTGCATGTAAACAACAAGAGCTTTAATTATTGGGGCATTTGAGAAATGGGCCCCAGGTTGGTTGTCAAATCCACCTGGCTATTTAAAAGATTGTGCTTGACTACCCCTGATGATTGCAGGAGACAGTTGAAAAATTGGGTTTTTTCTCTTTTTTTTTCTTGCTTAGACATTGAACACGTTGCCTTTTGAAACAGCTGACTTTGTTTGTTCAAAATGTTCTGCGTTCAGTGCTTTGGCTGATGTTGTTGGGCTTTCACTAGTTATTAAGTGCCCATTGTGCAATGAAATTTTTTTTATTTTCATTTTTTCTTTTAAAAAGAAAGAAGGAAAGGTGTCATGGTAGGCCTGTAGTTGTAAACCACTTGGCCTGAAAAACAGGTGCTTTTGTAGCAGCTTTGAGGCGGCTATTAAAGACTGAGTTTGTCCTTATTAAGCCAGACTGCTATTGTTACACTAATCATAAAATTGTGCAGAGTCTCTGAGAGCTTTGGTGTTGTTGAGAATTTAATGACAACAAGTGTCTTCTGTGAAAAGTCAGTCTCCAGAAAAAATGCACAATTTTCTTCCTGGTAGACCTTCTTTGTTGCATGTGACCACATGGAAACTTTGCACAGTTTCCAAATACTTCTTGCACACAATCAACAGCCACCAAGATGTTTTATTACGCTGGTACAAGATTCTGAGCGATAAACCATTTTACCGTGACTTTATCTAGTAGTGAATGTTAGTATCCTTTGCTAATGCATTTTCATACACACCAACATTTACACAAAGGACAATATTTAACCACTAGTGCATTACAGGGAAAATACATATCAATAAAGCTTACCAGCTAATCCAAGCCTTTGTTTGCTTCTTTTAATCCCTGGTTTTCTTTCATGCCTGTACAAAAAATGAAAATAAAAAGAAAATATAACTCAAGAATTGTTTTTTTTTTCATTAACATTCTAAAATTCACGGACGAGAGAACTTTTATTACATGTACCTATACAGTTACAGGGAGTGTCTAGAAGTAGTATATACAAATGAACAAAGATAGCCTCACGATGAATAATGACAAGATGTGAGTTTGTGATATCAGGACAAAGCAGCAATTGGCAGAAGTCTGTTTTTAATTCTGAACTTCAGAAGTATAATTATTAAGAAGTATAAGAAGCCCATGTGTCTGGACTTTGTCGTTGAAGTTTGCTTTGTTGTGTGATTTGAATGTTTCCCCCTCCAATCTCAACAACTTTATTCTTCGTGAATTGCACAGATCTCCTTTCTGATGGATTCTAGTTTTTTTTTTCAATTTGTTAGAGTTTCTTGAAGCTTTTAGTGCAAGAAGTTGAGCACATACATTTTCTATTACATAAAGCTGCATGCACTAAAAAACTCCCTGATACATCTTTATCAAGAGAACATTGAAGCTAATTAATGGAATTTTCAAGAAAAAAATTGACAGCAAGCTGAGAAAAATGCCCAGAAATTGTCAGAACAATTTTATTCGGTTTTCATCACTTTGTCCTATCATGTGGTGATCTCAGTGCTTGCACATGTTTTGGGCATACTGTACATACAGTACTCTTGTTGACTTTCATAGGCTGTTTTAACAAATGACAAAATATCAAAATCCACTTATAAGAACCTGATGAAATTTGGCAGAATTGCTGTTAATACATGTATAATTCCACTTTACATAAAGGAAACAAAAAATCAAAGTTGAATAAAAGAGTTTGTCACACTTAGTAGAGTAACATTGCTTTTTTCTCACTACACAGTGCCCACAACTCTTAAGGCAGAAGTTTGGAAAAAATTAACATAATACCTCTCATTGTTGATTGGTTACATGTAACACATGAATAAAAAAATGGAAATCAGAAATGTTGATGTTGGGTATGCAGGCGTTTTGTGGGAAGGGAGGATATACAAATCTCCTAAAAATACTGTGAGGGAGGCTAGGTTACAGAAACAAAATTTCACAAATTTTTTCAGAAAAAGCTGATAATAATAAAGGAATTTAATACTGGATATTAACCAGCGAAGGAGAGTGGATTCTATCTAACTCACCTATTGAAAAATCTACATTTTAGCGTAATTCAGCTGTAAACATGGTGCTCTAGCAACTGCACTATTCTTCATAAAAAAGACCAAACCAAGCAGTGTAGATTTTTGTTGTACTCTGTATGAGTACATTTGTGTAAGGTCTTCAGCCTGCACAGTCGCTACATTTGTACATTACTTAAAAATAATTGTTTGATATCAAAGTCCTTTTTATCTGCCTCTTTCACACTACCCATAATACACCTTGTTTACCCTTGTTTATCTGATACATAGTGACTCAAGGATCACATGTCTTGGATGGATATAGGAGCTGGCTGTACAGCATGACAGTTCACAACATTGGTAACTCTAAGAATGGCAATGTATACTGCCCCCACGAATAAGAACCTAGATTTTTCCAAGTTTTTTTTAAAAATTTATTTATTTGCATCACTGATTTACATTACTTACAAAACATATAAATAAATGATTACATTGCTACTATACACGAATTACTTAAATAATCCAGATCTATAATACAGAGTAGCCAAAGTAACTTATTAAGTAGTTCTTGCATATACTCATGCGCACCCACACACACACATGCACACAGACGCACTACGCACATTTACTGATTATCCACCTAGGAACATCAAAAGAGCCTCTAGAGAGTTAGCGTGATTGCTGTTCTCTGCACATCTTGACAAAGGAAATAATGAGTAAAGATCATTTTCCCAGATAAATGCTCCCCATTATTTTTGCATTGAATTTTCTTAAAATCCCAGTTTAAATGGCATAACGTCTTTCATAATCAAGACAATTTAGAATGGTTTGAAAAAAGAGTTCCCATGAAGGGTTAGGGCCTTTTTGTTTGGAGAAATAGATGTGATACCTCGCGATTAAAAGTGCATGATGGAAAAGCAGGTTTGTAGTATCGTTCACTAGGCCTAATGCAAGACAAAACGGAGAATTCTTCGTTAAGAAAGCAAGAGCTGTTTTTCATCCAGTTACCAATTTCATTCCAAAAGGATTTAACCAAAGGACATTCTCAAAAGAGGTGCAAAAGAGTTTCCGAGCTTTCTTAGCAGAAACTGCATTGATCATTAGATTTGATTCCAGTTTTTAAAAGGAAACAGTGTGTTGCCAATTTTCTATGCAGAAATTTAAATTGAAAAACACGTAATTTAGATTCGTTGGTATATAGAAAAGCAAGGGTATATGACTTACCCCAATCAATCATGTCAAAGTCACAAGAGTTGCAGTCTGCCAGCCATTTTTCCTAACTTTTACAAGGGATAGAGGTGCTTTGGGTTAGACATGATTTGTAAGCTAGTTCACAGAAAGCTTCAGAGGGTAATAGGCTTCTGGTGTCGGTTTTAGCACCTTTCAAATTTTGTGGACAATGTTTTTGCGTTTTATATTCGAGACAGAGTTAGCCTAAAAAGGTTCTTATAGAAATGGTACATATACGTGTAGTTAACACAAGTTAAGACTATTTAGGTTCTTATGAAAAAAAATGCAATACAGCTAAGAGTATATAGTGGGTCAGCTTATTATTAACTGGCTTGCCAAAAGACAGGCCCAGTTCATAAAATGCCTTCAATTTTTCCTCCTGTGTGTATTTCTAGCAATTCCTGGTGGGGGTGTGATGTCTATATTCTTCAAATCCTGACCCTAGACCTATTTCAGACCAATACCTATTAGGCAAATGTAAGGCAGTTCCCCTCCGGGATTTTCTGTTCACAAAATGTACGCTATCAATAATAAGTTAGTACTTAATAATTATTATTAACTACTGACAAATCCGGGGGGGGGGGGGGGGGAGTATTCCTGGGACTTCATGGTGGGGGGCTGTGTTGTTTTGCTCTCCAAATCCTGACCCTAGACATTATTTTAGATCAATACCTATGAGACAAATGTAAGGGAAAACTCCCCCGAAAATTTTCACTGTTTTTAGTTATGGTGATAAACACTATAAATTATTAATTATAACGCACATTAAGCAAAGGCAGTGATTAAATGAAGACATGTTTGAAGCTAGCATAATATGCTTTTTCATCGTCTCCTTCAAAAGATGCTATGATGAGTACCTTTTGTGGTTTTTCTTAGTTTAATTTTTGTTGAAGTTTAAACCTTTTGATGAGTTTTTTCCCTTCCAAAACGTGATTGCAAATCTCTCTCTGTGTGTAGAGCTCTAGTGTGGGTGTGTGTGTGTACATCCATTGAATAAAGATGTCTCTCAAGCTATCATTGGCACTTTTTTTCACTGCATTTTACAAACGATGGTAGGATGGGTTGCTTTGAGGTTTGTCATTGCTTTATGTTGAAGTTAAAAACGTTTAAAATGTGACAACCAATGTCTCTTTTTATCTTAGTGCAATTCTTGCTTTGCATATGAAATGCCATTCCTTGCTCATTCTAGATCACCACCTCCAAAAAAATTTATATATATGTTTACCAGGACAGTTAGAAAGGCTTTAAATGCAATATCAAACAAAAATGAAACCTAAATTAAATTTGCTTTGTTAGTTTTAAGAACCAGAATTGAGAAATGTACTGCTCATTAATAGTGTTTTAAGACCCATAGAACGACAATAATTTTTGGAATTTCTGGTTAGGTCAAATCAATCACGTAATACTGTCACACTTTATTTTGGGGGGCAGAGGGCTTGGGGAAGGGGTGCGTGAAAATAACGCTTATTGTTACCTGCTTAGAATGGCTAACTTGCTTACTTTGATTCATAATGGTGGAATTTGAAAAGTTACAGCCTCGATTTAAAAATGGTACTCATTTTTCTTGTTACGAAAGTCTTTCAAAAGGGTACAATGTTCAGATGAGTTTATGTTTAACTCTCTCATGAGATGCTATGTCACACAATGGTCATGCAGTGACAATGTGGTGGCCTTGACAGTTTGTAAAGACACCCTCCCAAGAAAAAAAAATTTGCATACCAAATAAGAAGTTATGTAAAAATGACCAGATAAGGAGCTAAAGCATTGACCTCATTGGCATATAAATTTCAGTTGGAGTGACAAGGCACCTATGTCTCCAAAGAAAATTTTGAAAGCTCACTTATCTGATATTTACCTAAGTGTACAGAATTTTTTCCATAATTAGATAAGAACCTGTTTCAAATTTTAGGCTAAACAGGTTCTTATATACAGTATAGAAGGGGGGCTTAACTGGCTCATTTTTGCCTAACAGGCTCTTAAAATCCAGGTTCTGAGTCATGGGGTTTTACTGTATGCCAAAAGTTTCTGTGTGCTGCCTTAAGCAGGCCACAACATATTCAATGTGTGAGTATGAAAAAATTAACCCCACTGGTATCAACACTTCTTTGCAGGTTAACATTTTAACCGTAGTATTGAAATAGCCCACCTTCTAGAGGTTCTGAAAGGGCAAAATTCTAATAAGCAACCTTGCCTTGAAACAGTGACAGAAGACTAAGTGACAACAAACACAGTTAACGATGGGCTGAATACAGAAATGCAAAAACGTGAAACTATATTAATTGAAAGTATTTGAAATTTAGTCTAGGGACATATGTGCCCTCACATCCACAAAAAGACCTCTTTCTACATTTGTATAATTATATTAAAATTCAGCATGATAGTAAGTCCAGGAGTACTGTAGCTCTCATGCTAAATTTCAAAATACAAAATCCCTTGACGGACATCTTGCTACACCATAAATTGGACTGCTAGAGCTGGTCCCTACTTCCCTCTACTTACTTTATATGATTCTTTAAAAGACGGACCTCCTTAAGACAGACCCTTTTTTCTGATCCCAGAGGTGTCCATGGAGAATTAGCCAAATAAAAAATTGAAAGCAGGCTAAACTGTGCTCACATTTCTTGCAAAATTTTGATCCAAAAAAGTCTAACAGCATCATCTTCCAAATCAAAAGCAAAACACATCCACATTGAATTTCCACATTATTATTCTTAGCTACTTTCAGGGAATCATGCAGTCTGCTGCCTGAATGACTGCACTCATCCCTAAATAAAATTTGCTAATTTGAGGGCCCTCATGATACAGGAAACTCTTCAGCCTAAACTTTGAAATAGGTTATTATTTTCTAAATCAAGTGTTTATATATTATTTTCTAAAGGAAGACTTCAAAATCCCCATGAACAATGCTTCAGTTTTTTCTTGTTACGGTCATTTTTCAAGCCCGGTTCGGTGAATAAGCTTAAGCAGTAACTTAATTAAATTACAATTTGCAGCAAAATCAAAAAAGCTCACAACTTCACGATCTATAAAAACAAGACAAGAGCTAGCCTAGCTTGAGCTTATCTGTACCATGACTCTAATCCTCATATAAAAACGCCTTTGAAAGTACTGCGAATAACACCTTACCTCAGAAGCTCGAAAATACATTCTTGTTGCTACTGTCCTTCTTCGAAATCTCTGATTGTGCTTTCATCCTTGTCCCAGGCTTTCTAGCTCTCCAACATATGAAAATATGCGTTGACCGAGGAAAGTTTCGAACAAACCTCAAACTTCTGTAAAATTCTCCAAAACCCATCAGGGAAAACGCTCCAAAAGTGTTTCATACACAAGTCTTCCACACGATCAGGACACTGAAACGAACAAAACTCATACTACAACCCTCCCCTAGTTGGGAAGTCACATGAAGAAGACACGATCACAACGCACTTTGATTGGAAGAAATAAAACCCCATTCTATTGGTTGATAGGTGAGAGGACCAAACTGCAACGGAGGACACAACTGCAACGCGGCTGCAACGCTACACTTTCATGTCCTTACCAGTCCTTTCCCGTCCTTACTTGTCCTTTTATGTCCTTACTAGTCCTTTGTTGTCCTTACTAGTCCTTTTCTGTCCTTACTAGTCCTTTTCTGTCCTTACTTGTCCTTTAATGTCCTTACTAGTCCTTTTCCGTCCTTACAAGTCTTTTTATGTCCTTACTAGTCCTTTAATGTCCTTACTAGTCCTTTTCTGTCCTTACTAGTCCTTTAATGTCCTTACTAGTCCTTTTCCGTCCTTACTAGTCTTTTTATGTCCTTACTAGTCCTTTTCCGTCCTTACTAGTCTTTTTATGTCCTTACTAGTCCTTTTCCGTCCTTACTAGTCTTTTTATGTCCTTACTAGTCCTTTTCTGTCCTTACTTGTCCTTTAATGTCCTTACTAGTCCTTTTCCGTCCTTACTAGTCTTTTTATGTCCTTACTAGTCCTTTTCCGTCCTTACTAGTCTTTTTATGTCCTTACTAGTCCTTTTCTGTCCTTACTTGTCCTGTTCTGTCCTTACTAGTCCTTTTCCGTCCTTACTAGTCTTTTTATGTCCTTACTAGTCCTTTTCTGTCCTTACTAGTCTTTTTATGTCCTTACTAGTCCTTTTCTGTCCTTACTTGTCCTTTTCTGTCCTTACTAGTCCTTTTCCGTCCTTACTAGTCTTTTTATGTCCTTACTAGTCCTTTTCTGTCCTTACTAGTCTTTTTATGTCCTTACTAGTCCTTTTCTGTCCTTACTTGTCCTTTTCTGTCCTTACTAGTCCTTTTCCGTCCTTACTAGTCTTTTTATGTCCTTACTAGTCCTTTTCCGTCCTTACTAGTCCTTTTCTGTCCTTACTAGTCCTTTTATGTCCTTACTAGTCCTTTTCCGTCCTTACTAGTCTTTTTATGTCCTTACTAGTCCTTTTCTGTCCTTACTTGTCCTTTTCTGTCCTTACTAGTCCTTTTCCGTTCTTACTAGTCTTTTTATGTCCTTACTAGTCCTTTTCCGTCCTTACTGGTCCTTTTCCGTCCTTACTAGTCTTTTTATGTCCTCACTAGTTCTTTTTCGTCCTTACTAGTCTTTTTCTGTCCATATTAGTCCTCTAGTATCCTTTCAAGTCCTTTTCCGTCCTTACTAGTCCTTTAGTATCCTTACTAGTCTTTTTATGTCCTTACTAGTCCTTTTCTGTCCTTACTTGTTCTTTAATGTCCTTACTAGTCCTTTTCCGTCCTTACTAGTCCTTTTCTGTCCTTACTAGTTCTCTTTCGTCCTTACTAGTCCTTTTGTGTCCTTAGTAGTCCTTTTTCGTCCTTACTAGTCCTTTTATGTCCTTACTAGTCCTTTTCTGTTCTTACTAGTCGTTTTATGTCCTTACTAGTCATTTTCTGTCCTTACTAGTCCTTTTCTGTTCTCAGTTATGAGTCCTTTTCTGTCCTTATTTATCCTTTTCTGTCCTTACTAGTCCTTTAGGATCTTTACTAGTCCTTTTCCTTCCTTACTAGTCCTTTAGTATCCTTACTCGTTTTTTTTCTGTCCTTACTAGTCCTTTTATGTCCTTATTACTCCTTTCTCGTCCTTACTGGTCCTTTTCCGTACTTACTATATAGCTAGTCGTTTTCCGTCCTAACTAGTCCTTTTATCTCCTTATTAGTCGTTTTCCGTCCTTACTAGTCCTTTTCTGTCCTTACTAGTCCTTTTCTGTCCTTACTTGTCCTTTTCCGTCCTTACTAGTCCTTTTCCGTCTTATACTAGTTTTGTTCCGTCTTTACTAGTCCTTTTCTGTCCTTACTAGTCCTGTACTCATGCCCCAAGTAGATCTTTACTTGCAATTATTATTACCTCTAGTAGTTAAAGATATACCACAGCCCATGTGTATCGTTGTACCACTGCAACAAAATAAAATTTTGTGATCAGAGAACGGTTCGGCTAGCTTTGAATAAATTATTTCGGCAAAAATTGCAAAGAGCGAATAAGAAATAGATAAAATGCGCGCGAAAATATGAAGTCAAATGTGCAGTCTAGCTTACCGCTTTCATCGGTTAAATCGACTATCTTTCTTTGCTTGTGTTCATTATGAGTCCTGGCGTAATGGTGCTCGTTACAGTGATCAACCAGAAGTTAGGACTCAATCGGTTTTGAAAACTGTCAGTGGTTGACTCACGGGCATGGTTTCTTCCGTCAAGGAAAAGGAAAATGGTTTCAGTCCTCCTTCACTGAAAAGGACTCAAACATCGAAAGTTCTTGGGGAAAAGGGATTCGAGATTCTGGGGGAAATGGACTATTGTTGAAGCCTGTCTTCTTGAAACTGTGGAGTCTTTTCTCTGCACCCCGAATGTCCTACCAACCTGTCAAAATATAACAAAGTTGTACAATTTTATGGTGAACAGCAATTGTGCATTTTATCTCCAGCTTAATGTAAACCCGAAAACAGAAAAACAAGTATTGGGAAAACTTAATTTTAAGCATTCAAGACTTGGTACCTTAGAAAATGTATTTAACGGTTTATGACCTCGCCAAAAGTATTAATTAGATCAGTCTTTAAGAAGTTCAGGTTTCTAAAGAAGTGTAACAGCAAATTGTTGGTACCAATTTCGGCCTTTTAAGAAGAAGAGCTTTTCTATATTTTTTTTCTGTATAACTTCTAAGTATGTAAGCACAATTAATTTTAAAAAATATCCCAAACTAAAATAACATTGATATTTCTTAACCTGGTTCTAACTGAATTAAAATTTTTATTCAAACTGATCAACGGGTTTCGTAGTTTATTGTAGTTAGGTTGCAAAACACTTAAAAACTCTTTCCTTGAACTCGAACTCTAAGGTTAGACAATGACACCCAACTATTTCAAGAGTCACTCTATCGTCCACTTATGTCCAGGATCGACCTTGTTAGCAAAAATTTGCTAGCAGATTGCCTTCGCAATTTTAGCAAAACAGATTTAAAGAAAACTGGTATCAGAAAAGTATAAAAGAAATAGCAAATTTCGCAAAAATCGCAAAAGTAACAAGAATTTTTCTTGCTATGTGAAAAGATTGAGTAACAAATATGGCAAAAATAGCAAGAACAACAAATTTAACAAAATTTTACACTTAGAAAAAGAAAAGGTCAAGAATGGCTTCGTGAAGTCCGCAAATTTCGCAAAAATCGCAAAACCAGCAAGACTTTTTCTTGCTATTTGAAAAGAATATCAATATCATGATGTGTATGCTTCGTTCTTCCATAGACGTATTGGGCTTACTCAATGTTGTACCCAATTCAAATCTCCCGGGGTTAAGATTCATTGTGTACTGTATTTGCATTATAATGTTGCATTCACATTTAAATGATATGGAAATTCCTGAAACAAAACGTTTTATCCCCAAAGGGTTTGAATTGGGTACAACATTAAGTTAAATAAATAAATAAATAAATAAAATAAATAACGATTTGCAGGTGGCACATCCACAAAGTGGTTCTTCGTCCACCTGATTTTTGGTCGAATTGGAATTTGGAAATGTTGGTTTTTGAGGGGAGGGGAAAACCGGAGTACCCGGAGAAAAACCTCTCGGAGCAAGGGAGAGAACCAACAACAAACAAAATAGGCAAATAGCCAAATAGGTCTATTAACATACAGCTACAATGCATAAAAAGGACTGTCGCTCACAGGAGGGCGTAAGGTTTAGCAACAAACGCAAACGTAAGCAGAACTTTTCGTGGCCAAGAACCCACCATAACAACCGTCCCGAAATATCAAGAATAGCAAATCGGGAGAAAAGAAAGTGGGTCATCGGATCCGCGCATTAATACATGAATGTTTCTGTGCAATACCCATAGTTATTTAAACAGTGATTGCCAGTAATGTGTTAATCCTTCTCTTTTAAATTAAGATGTACAATTAACAACAACTACTAAATGAATATTATTTGCATGTGTATGCCAATCCATTTATTTCAAATAACAATTGATACAATTCTTCTTTTATGTGTGCTTCGTTCTATTTACTCATGAATCACCAACAACAATAAATCCCTGCCGCACTAAATTTTACACTCCTTTCCTTTTACAGTTTGAATAATCACGAAAAAATCTTTATCATAGACATGTATGTCAAAGTCAACAACAACTTGCAGCATGAAAAATTCATCAGTTAAAAACATTGACTACAAATTATATCCTACTTTCTTGTATCAAAATGCAGCACACTATCATACCTTGACGCTGTAATTTATAGAGCTAGTATAATAACCAAATACTACTGGCATACAAAACCTAGAAAATTTCCGTTAATAAATCACCATAATACTGTTACCGTCACAATTTAGTCAAAAGAAGGAATAATATCAAATCGATTTAGGGATAAAAATCAACGCTTTTAAGAGATGACGTTTCGGCGACGACATGTCACCATTATCAAATGCAAATGAAAAAACTATAGGAAACGAAGGTGTAAAACACAACATTTAATTTGAAGAACAAAACAATAGAATAATTAAGGGCGTTACGCGAAAATTTTTGCTGGAAAGGAGTCCTGGCAGTTTAAGTCTTTAAGTTTGGTCTTTTTCCGTTAATTAAAAACATCTCCTCAAATGTGTACTAAAACCTTCCTCAGCATTTCTTAAGGAGATTTCTTGGAGATTAGTTGGCTCTTGCTGGTGTTTTCCTTTAAGGTGTTTGCCAATTATGGAGTATCTGTGCTCGTCGACGCGTAAATGATGGAGGTGGAGGCTCGTGTAGCCAATATAATTCGCATCACACGAGTTGCATTTTGTTACTAGTTACATTTTGTTTTTACCAAGCAACAAAAATCCTCGTAATTTTTGCAATTTTGCAACATCATGGGCGGACTTTTCGAGGTCCTTCTTGGCCTTTTTTTTTCTAAGTCTTGAATTTGGTTAAAATTATTATTCTTGCTATTTTTGCGATATTTATTACTACCTAGTTGTTGTTTTTAGCTAGGAAGAAAAATCCTTGTTAAGTTATTTTTGCGATTTTGCGACATTTACGGACTTTTCGGGGCCCTTTTTGGCCTTTTCTCTTTCTCAGTCTTAAATCTTGTTACGTTTGTTATTCTTGCGATTTTAGCGATAGTCGTTACTTGGTGTTTTTAGCTAGCAATAAAAATCCTTGATACTTTTGCAATTTTGCGACATTTGCGGACTTTTAGGGGCCCTTATTGGATTTCTCTCTTTCTAAGTCTTTCATCTTGTTATTTTTGTTATTCTTGCTACTCTTGCGATATTTGTTACTCGGTTTTTTTAGCTAGCAGAAAAATCCTTAAAAAAGTCTTAAATCTTGTTACATTTGTTACTCTGGCGATTTTTGCAATACTTGTTATTACTTGGTGTTTTAGCTAGCAAGAAAGACCCTTGTTACTTTTGCGATTTTTGCGACATTTGCGGACTTTTTGAGCCCCTTCTTGGCATTTTTTTCTTTCTAAGTCTAGAATTTGATTAAAATTGTTATTCTTGCTATTTTTGCCATATTTGTTACTCGATATTTTTAGCTAGCAAGAAAAATCCTTGTTACATTTGCACTTTTTGCGATATTATTTGCGAACTTTTGGCGCCCTTCTTGGCCTTTTCTCTTTCTAAGTCTTTAATCTTGTGACATTTGTTATTCTTGCGATTATTGCGATACTTGTTACTTGGTGTTTTAGCTTGCAAGAAAAATTCTTGTTACTTTTGCGACGTTTGCGGGCTTTTCGAGGTCCTTCTTGGCCATTTTTTTGTTTCTACTGTCTGGAATTTGGTTAAAATTGTTATTGCTGTTTTTGCGATATTTGTATTTTAAGCCGACAAGAAAATCCTTGTTACTTTCGCGATTTTTGAGACATTCGCAAACATTTCGACGTCCTCCTTGACTTCTTCTCTTTCTAAGTCTCGAATTTTGTTACATTTGTTATTTTTGCGATTTTTGCGATATTTGTCACCGGTGTTTTTAGCTAGCAAGAAAAATCCTTCTTACTTTTGCGAGTTTTGCGACATTTGCGGGCATTTCGTGGCCCTTCTTGGCCTTTTCTCTTTCTAAGTCTTGAATCTTGTTACATTAGTTATTCTTGCGATTTTTGCAACATTTGTGACTGATTTTCTTACATAATTTTTTCTCAATTATTTCTTTTGCGACAATACGGCGAAAAACATTTGCTAGCAAATTCTTCCTAACAATATCCATCCTGCACATATGTCCTATCGTCAGCAAAGCGAATAATTCATGAGCTGATATATAGACATCACTTAAGGGCAATTAATCCCTTTCACCCGCCTTTCTAGAACAAAACACTGGACCGCATAAGGGCATAAAAATACGGAAACACGGAAAAGAATGAATAAGGAAATAAGGAAAGAACATGAGTAATAAGGAAAAAAATAGCATCATAACAAGCAAAATAACACTACAAAAGAGATAAAAAAAACTAGTGAGGACAAAAAAAAACTGGTTAGAACAGAAAAGGACCAGTAAGGACGGAAAAGGACTAGTAAGAACAGAAAAGGACAGGTTAGGACCGAAAATGACTAGTTAGGACATAAAAGGACAACTTAGGACGGAAAAGGACTGGTTAGGACATAAGACGACTAGTTAAGACGGAAAAAGGACTAGTAAATACGGCAAAAGACTAGTTAGGACATAAAAGAACAAGTTAGGACGGAAAAGGACTAGTTAGGACATAGGAGGACTAGTTAGGACGGAAAAAGGACTAGTAAGGACGGAAAAGGACTAGTTAGGACATAAAAGGACTAGTAAGGACATAAAAAGACTAGTAAGGACGGAAAAGGACTAGTAAGGACGGAAACGGACAAGTAAGGACAGAAAAGGACTAGTAAGGACATTAAAGGACTAGTAAGGACGGAAAAGGACTAGTAAGGACATTAAAGGACTAGTAAGGACGGAAAAGGACTAGTAAGGACATTAAAGGACTAGTAAGGACGGAAAAGGACTAGTAAGGACATTAAAGGACTAGTAAGGACAGAAAAGAACTAGTAAGGACGGAAAAGGACTAGTAAGGATAGAAAAAGACTAGTAAGGACGAAAAAGGACTAGTAAGGACAGAAAAGGACTAGTAAGGACAGAAAAGGACTAGTAAGGACAGAAAAGGACTAGTAAGGACAGAAAAGGACTAGTAAGGACGGAAAACGACTAGTAAGGATAGAAAAGGACAAGTAAGGACGGAAAAGGGCTAGTAAGAACAGAAAAGGGCTAGTTAGGACAGAAAAGGACTAGTAAGGACACAAAAGGACTAGTAAGGACGGAAAGGGAGTAGTAGGGATACTAAAGGACTAGTAAGGACAGAAAAGGACTAGTAAGGACATAAAAGGACTATAAAGGACAGAAAAGGACTATTAAGGACGGAAAAGGACTATTAAGGACGGAAAAAGACTAGTAAGGACGGAAAAGGACTAGTAAGGACGGAAAAGGACTAGTAAGGACAGAAAAGAACTAGTAAGGACAGAAAAGGACTAGTAAGGACAGAAAAGGACTAGTAAGGACGGAAAAGGACTAGTAGGGATACTAAAGGACTAGTAAGGACAGAAAAGGACTAGTAAGGACGGAAAAGGACTACTAAGGACAGAAAAGGACTAGTAAGGACGGAAAAGGACTAGTAAGGATAGAAAAGGACTAGTAAGGACGGAAAAGGACTAGTAGGGATACTAATGGACTAGTAAGGATAGAAAAGGACTAGTAGGGACGGAAAAGGACTAGTAGGGATACTAAAGGACTAGTAAGGACAGAAAAGGACTACTAAGGACACAAAAGGACTAGTAAGGACGGAAAGGGAGTAGTAGGGATACTAAAGGACTAGTAAGGACAGAAAAGGACTAGTAAGGACACAAAAGGACTAGTAAGGACGGAAAGGGAGTAGTAGGGATACTAAAAGACTAGTAAGGACGGAAAGGGACTAGTAAGGACATAAAAGGACTAGTAAGGACAGAAAAGGACGAGTTAAGGACAGAAAAAGACTAGTAAGGACACAAAAGGACAAGTAAGGACGGAAAAGGACTAGCAGGGATATGAAAAGACTAGTAAGGACACAAAAGGACTAATAAGGACAGAAAAGGACTAGTAAGGACGGAAAAGGACTAATAAGGACATAAAAAGACTAGTAAAGACGGAAAAGGACTAGTAAGGACGGAAAAGGACTAGTAGGGATACTAAAGGACTAGTAAGGACAGAAAAGGACTAGTAAGGACAGAAAAGGACTAGTAAGGACGGAAAATGACTAATAAGGACATAAAAAGACTAGTAAGGACGGAAAAGGACTAGTAGGGTTACTAAAGGACTAGTAAGGACAGAAAAGGACTAATAAGGACAGTAGGGATAGTAAACGACTAGTAAGGACAGAAAATGACTAGTAAAAACAGAAAAGGACTAGTAAGGACAGAAAATGACTAGTAAGGACGGAAAAGGACTTGTAAGGACGGAATAGGACTAGTAGGGATACTAAAGGACTAGTAAGGACGGAAAAGGACTAGCAGGGATATGAAAGGACTAGTAAGGACACAAAAGGACTAATAAGGACAGAAAAGGACTAGTAAGGACGGAAAAGGACTAATAAGGACATAAAAAGACTAGTAAGGACGGAAAAGGACTAGTAAGGACGGAAAAGGACTAGTAGGGATACTAAAGGACTAGTAAGGACAGAAAAGGACTAGTAAGGACAGAAAAGGACTAGTAAGGACGGAAAATGACTAATAAGGACATAAAAAGACTAGTAAGGACGGAGAAGGACTAGTAGGGTTACTAAAGGACTCGTAAGGACAGAAAAGGACTAATAAGGACAGTAGGGATACTAAAGGACTAGTAAGGACAGAAAATGACTAGTAAGGACAGAAAAGGACTAGTAAGGACAGAAAATGACTAGTAAGGACAGGAAAGGACTAGTAAGGACAGAAAATGACTAGTAAGGACGGAAAAGGACTAGTAGGGATACTAAAGGACTAGTAAGGACGGAAAAGGACTAGTAAGGACAGAAAAGGACTAGTAAGGACGGAAAAGGACTAGTAAGGACAGAAAAGGACTAGTAAGGACGAAAAAGGACTAGTAAGGACAGAAAAGGACTAGTAACGACGGAAAAGGACTAGTAAGGATAGAAAAGGACTAGTAAGGACGGAAAAGGACTAGTAGGGATACTAATGGACTAGTAAGGACAGAAAAGGACTAGTAAGGACGGAAAAGGACTAGTAGGGATAGTAAAGGACTAATAAGGACAGAAAAGAACTAGTAAGAACAGAAAAGGACTAGTAAGGATAGAAAAGGACTAGTAAAGACGGAATAGGACTAGTAGGGATACTAAAGGACTAGTAAGGACGGAAAAGGACTAGCAGGGATATGAAAGGACTAGTAAGGACACAAAAGGACTAATAAGGAGAGAAAAGGACTAGTAAGGACGGAAAAGGACTAATAAGGACATAAAAAGACTAGTAAGGACGGAAAAGGACTAGTAAGGACGGAAAAGGACTAGCAGGGATACTAAAGGACTAGTAAGGACAGAAAAGGACTAGTAAGGACAGAAAAGGACTAGTAAGGACGGAAAATGACTAATAAGGACATAAAAAGACTAGTAAGGACGGAGAAGGACTAGTAGGGTTACTAAAGGACTAGTAAGGACAGAAAAGGACTAGTAAGGACGGAAAAGGACTAGTAAGGACAGAAAAGGACTAGTAAGGACGAAAAAGGACTAGTAAGGACAGAAAAGGACTAGTAAGGACGGAAAAGGACTAGTAAGGATAGAAAAGGACTAGTAAGGACGGAAAAGGACTAGTAGGGATACTAATGGACTAGTAAGGACAGAAAAGGACTAGTAAGGACGGAAAAGGACTAGTAGGGATACTAATGGACTAGTAAGGACAGAAAAGGACTAGTAAGGACCGAAAAGGACTATTAAGGACGGAAAAGGACTAGTAAGGACGGAAAAGGACTAGTAGGGATAGTAAAGGACTAATAAGGACAGAAAAGAACTAGTAAGGACAGAAAAGGACTAGTAAGGATAGAAAAGGACTAGTAAAGACGGAATAGGACTAGTAGGGATACTAAAGGACTAGTAAGGACGGAAAAGGACTAGCAGGGATATGAAAGGACTAGTAAGGACACAAAAGGACTAATAAGGAGAGAAAAGGACTAGTAAGGACGGAAAAGGACTAATAAGGACATAAAAAGACTAGTAAGGACGGAAAAGGACTAGTAAGGACGGAAAAGGACTAGTAGGGATACTAAAGGACTAGTAAGGACAGAAAAGGACTAGTAAGGACAGAAAAGGACTAGTAAGGACGGAAAATGACTAATAAGGACATAAAAAGACTAGTAAGGACGGAGAAGGACTAGTAGGGTTACTAAAGGACTCGTAAGGACAGAAAAGGACTAATAAGGACAGTAGGGATACTAAAGGACTAGTAAGGACAGAAAATGACTAGTAAGGACAGAAAAGGACTAGTAAGGACAGAAAATGACTAGTAAGGACAGGAAAGGACTAGTAAGGACAGAAAATGACTAGTAAGGACGGAAAAAGACTAGTAGGGATACTAAAAGACTAGTAAGGACGGAAAAGGACTAGTAAGGACAGAAAAGGACTAGTAAGGACGAAAAAGGACTAGTAATGACAGAAAAGGACTAGTAACGACGGAAAAGGACTAGTAAGGATAGAAAAGGACTAGTAAGGACGGAAAAGGACTAGTAGGGATACTAATGGACTAGTAAGGACAGAAAAGGACTAGTAAGGACGGAAAAGGACTAGTAGGGATACTAATGGACTAGTAAGGACAGAAAAGGACTAGTAAGGACCGAAAAGGACTATTAAGGACGGAAAAGGACTAGTAAGGACGGAAAAGGACTATTAAGGACGGAAAAGGACTAGTAGGGATAGTAAAGGACTAATAAGGACAGAAAAGAACTAGTAAGGACAGAAAAGGACTAGTAAGGATAGAAAAGGACTAGTAAAGACGGAAAAGGACTAGTAGGGATACTAAAGGACTAGTAAGGACAGAAAAGGACTAGTAAGGACAGAAAATGACTAGTAAGGACGGAAAAGGACTAGTAGGGATACTAAAGGACTAGTAAGGACGGAAAAGGACTAGTAAGGACAGAAAAGGACTAGTAAGGACGGAAAAGGACTAGTAAGGACAGAAAAGGACTAGTAAGGACGAAAAAGGACTAGTAAGGACAGAAAAGGACTAGTAAGGACGGAAAAGGACTAGTAAGGATAGAAAAGGACTAGTAAGGACGGAAAAGGACTAGTAGGGATACTAATGGACTAGTAAGGACAGAAAAGCACTAGTAAGGACGGAAAAGGACTAGTAGGGATACTAATGGACTAGTAAGGACAGAAAAGGACTAGTAAGGACCGAAAGGGACTATTAAGGACGGAAAAGGACTAGTAAGGACGGAAAAGGACTATTAAGGACGGAAAAGGACTAGTAGGGATAGTAAAGGACTAATAAGGACAGAAAAGAACTAGTAAGGACAGAAAAGGACTAGTAAGGATAGAAAAGGACTAGTAAAGACGGAAAAGGACTAGTAGGGATACTAAAGGACTAGTAAGGACAGAAAAGGACTAGTAAGGACAGAAAAGGACTAGTAAGGACGGAAAAGGACTCGTAGGGATACTAAAGGACTAGTAAGGACAGAAAAGGACTAGTAAGGACAGAAAAGGACTAGTAAGGATAGAAAAGGACTAGTAAGGACGGAAAAGGACTATTAAGGACGGAAAAGGACTAGTAGGGATACTAAAGGACTAATAAGGACAGAAAAGAACTAGTAAGAACAGAAAAGGACTAGTAAGGATAGAAAAGGACTAGTAAGGACGAAAAAGGACTAGTAGGGATACTAAAGGACTAGTAAGGACAGAAAAGGACTAGTAAGGACAGAAATGGTCTAGTAAGGACGGAAAAGGACTAGTAGGGATACTAATGGACTAGTAAGGACAGAAAAGGACTAGTAAGGACGGAAAAGGACTAGTAGGGATACTAATGGACTAGTAAGGAAAGAAAAGGACTAGTAAGGACAGAGATGGACTAGTAAGGACGGAAAAGGACTAGTAGGGATACTAATGGACTAGTAAGGACAGAAAAGGACTAGTAAGGACCGAAAAGGACTATTAAGGACGGAAAAGGACTAGTAAGGACGGAAAAGGACTATTAAGGACGGAAAAGGACTAGTAGGGATAGTAAAGGACTAATAAGGACAGAAAAGAACTAGTAAGGACAGAAAAGGACTAGTAAGGATAGAAAAGGACTAGTAAAGACGGAAAAGGACTAGTAGGGATACTAAAGGACTAGTAAGGACAGAAAAGGACTAGTAAGGACAGAAAAGGACTAGTAAGGACGGAAAAGGACTAGTAGGGATACTAAAGGACTAGTAAGGACAGAAAAGGACTAGTAAGGACAGAAAAGGACTAGTAAGGACGTAAAGGGACTAGTAGGGATACTAAAGGACTAGTAAGGACAGAAAAGGACTACTAAGGACACAAAAGGACTAGTAAGGACGGAAAGGGAGTAGTAGGGATACTAAAGGACTAGTAAGGACAGAAAGGGACTAGTAAGGACGGAAAAGGACTAGTAGGGATACTAAAGGACTAGTAAGGACAGAAAAGGACTAGTAAGGACAGAAAATGACTAGTAAGGACAGGAAAGGACTAGTAAGGACAGAAAAGGACTAATAAGGGCGGAAAAGGACTAGTAGGGATACTAAAGGACTAGTAAGGACGGAAAAGGACTGGTAAGGAGAGAAAAGGACTAGTAAGGACGGAAAAGGACTAGTAAGGACAGAAAAGGACTAGTAAGGACGGAAAAGGACTAGTAGGGATACTAAAGGACTAGTAAGGACAGAAAAGGACTAGTGAGGACGGAAAAGGACTAGTAGGGATACTAAAGGACTAGTAAGGACAGAAAATGACTAGTAAGGACAGAAATGAACTAGTAAGGACGGAAAAGGACTAGTAGGGATACTAAAGGACTAGTGTGGACGGAAAGGGACTAGTAAGGATATAAATGGACTAGTAAGGACAGAAAAGGACTATTAAGGACGGAAAAGGACTAGTAGGGATAGTAAAGGACTAATAAGGACAGAAAAGGACTAGTAAGGACGGAAAAGGACTAGTAGGGATACTAAAGGACTAATAAGGACAGAAAAGGACTAGTAAGGACAGAAAAGGACTAGTAAGGACACAAAAGGACTAGTAAGGACGGAAAGGGAGTAGTAAAGATACTAAAGGACTAGTAAGGACGGAAAGGGACTAGTAAGGAAATAAAAGGACTAGTAAGGACAGAAAAGGACTAGTAAGGACAGAAAAAGACTAGTAAGGACACAAAAGGACAAGTAAGGACGGAAAAGGACTAGCAGGGATATGAAAGGACTAGTAAGGACACAAAAGGACTAATAAGGACAGAAAAGGACTAGTAAGGACGGAAAAGGACTAATAAGGACATAAAAAGACTAGTAAGGACGGAAAAGGACTAGTAGGGTTACTAAAGGACTAGTAAGGACAGAAAAGGACTAATGAGGACATAAAAGGACTAGTAAGGACAGAAAGGGACTAGTTAGGACGGAAGAGGACGAATAAGTACATAAAAGTACATAAAAGGACAGAAAGGACAAGCGAGTGAGTAGAAAGTACTGAAAAGAGGAGTTTTGAGAAATGCGTACTACTTACAAGACGTTGTAGACAGTGTTCATTTAATTTATGTTGCTTGACTATATGGTGTGCTAACATGTAGGGCATACCACATTCCCCCCAGTGCTTTCTCGGTTAGGGTTTTCCTCGCAATGTGTGATGGGTAGGGGAGTTCACTTCCGCATCATCCTGCAAAATGGAGTGTCTGGCTGAATCGTTGTCTGCAGATCCTTCCAAGCATCGTCAAGAACTTCTCGAGCGTCTGGATATCTTGAGAAACAACGATAGCTTTTGTGACGTGACGATCGCAGTAAAGGACAAAGAGTTCAAAGCTCACAGAGCTGTTTTAGCGGCAGCCAGCCCGTTCTTTCTGACACTTCTGACAAGCAACATGAAAGAAAGCAACGAACAACTGATCAAAGTAGAGCTAGAAGAAGCCACTGAAACTGTCATGGAAGACGCGCTAAAGTACCTTTACACTGGAAATGTCACGGTCGTTGAAGAGAAAGCTCACAATTTGATTGCAACGGCAAATTTTCTTCTTTTGCCAAGCCTAAAGACAATGGCGGGGAATGTCCTGAAAGAGTCTGTGTCAACTGAGAACTGTCTTGTTAATTACTACTTTGCTGAAAAGTATGAGTGTGTGGAGCTGAGGGAAAAATGCCGTGAAGTGATCAACTCGAATTTCAGTGTTGTTATGGAAACAGAGGATTTTGTGAATCTCGATGGGAAGCAAGTTATGGAGTGGGTGTCTAATGATGATGTTATTGTAAATGCTGAGGAAGACATTTTCCGAGGAATTGTCACGTGGGTGTCTCACAACAAGAGTGAGAGAGAGGATTATTTTCTAGAATTATTGTCTCAGGTTCGCATGATATCTGTTTCACAGGACTTTCTACTTAATCAATTACCAAAAGAAGAGCTTGTCATTAGTAATTCTAAAATTGGCTTGAATTTTGTGTTGGATGCCATGAGAAGAAAGCTGTCGGAAACTGATGAAGAGGCTATTCAACAACCCCGAAAATGCCTTTTGATACACATCAAGGGCATTTTTCTTTGTGGAGGAAGAAAGACACTGTGCTACTTTCCACAGAAAAATATATGGTACAGGATGGCAGACACACTGTTTGAACATGACCATTTCACTTTCACTCCTGCAGAGTTCTTGCACAAAATTTACATTTTTGATTTGGGATCACATAAGGTGGATGAATCTACAGCAAAGGTGATGGAATACTTAGAAGACAACAACACCTGGGCAGCAGCTCAAGGGGCTGCAGCTAGCATTGACATTACTCATTACACTGTTTTAAATGGTGACTTATATGCATTAAGTTTAGAATATAACAAGGCAGAGATCTACAGATACAATGCAGAATGTAATAATTGGGTTGGAAAGGAATCCATGGCTTTTGGACAGCAATACGCTTGCTTTGTTACTGATGAACAGTTCTTGTACATAGTAGGTGGAAGGGACACCCACAGAACATCAAGATATGATTCACAAGACAAGAAGTGGGAAGAACTTGCCTGTATCAATGAGGAAAGATGTGATGCTTTTGGTGCTGCTATGAATGGCAAGATTTACATAGCGGGAGGCATAAAGATAACCTGGCCTAATTATACCTCCAGTTCCTGTGAAGTGTACAACCCTGCTACCAATGAGTGGCAGCTGATGCCAAGTCTCAAGGTATCTCGATGCAGTGCAAGCATGGTGCATTTTCAAGGGAGACTGTATGTGCTTGGTGGGACCTCAGTCACTGATGGTCTTTCTCACACAAGAGCCTTAACAGTTGAAATGTTTGATTCAGAGAGGAATGAGTGGAAAGAGATATCACAAATACCAGTTGAAAGATTTGAAAGTCAAGAAGAGATGAAGAAAGGGAAGAGATTTAAAGCTTGTTGTGCAAGTCTCAGCAAAAAAGTGATAAACAAATGTAAGCCACTGGACTAAGTGATAACCAAACTCTCCTACTTCTTGGTTTAATCTTCTACTTTAATCTTGGTTTGCTACTTGTTGATAGTTTGATCTGAAGCAGTAGTGAAAATAGATCCAGCTTGACAGAAACATTTAAGTCACTGACTTAAATAAAGTGTTGATGTAAAAAATGTAGTCTCCAGGAACAGTAGTGTACATGTCGCTGGGGTGATAAGCATGGAAACTTTATTGTAAAATGCCATGACTATTTCTAAGTGCTAAAGATCACATTTTTAAGCATAGACCCAGTTTTTCAAAAGATAGCTTGTGCCATCCAGCACATCCCAGTTTATAAGTATTAGCAAACCGGTAATTATGTTATCTGCATGTATTGGATAGAAATTATTGTAGTGTTATCCACCCTTTGAACCACTGGGACCTGGTGTTTGGTGCTTGGCAACCTGTCAATCTTCCAGTATCTTTACACAATGCAATTCCCTTGTTTTGCATTGTGTATCACCTACTGCACATAACACTGTGATGAGAAAGGTGGCAGTGATTTTCACTGTTCACCTTGTTATAAAAGGCCCTTTTTGTAGTCCAAGTGAGTTCATAGTGATTGTGATAACTCTTCAAGGTGTTGCTGTTGAACCTTGCCCCATTCCTTGCCACAAAATTATCATTTCACACCCAAATTGTCCCTTTGCAGTCTATTTGTAATGAAACCAAAATGGTGACCATGCTCACTTTTTCATTGTTGTCTTTTAATTGTTACGGCTACATGAGAAAAGAACTCGATAGCCCAACTAGACCTCATCAGTGGCTAGCCCTGATGAAAGCTAGTTTTGTCTAACTAAAGTATTGGGCAAATAAATAATTACACATCCATAGCTTGCCTTCAATTTAGAGTATTATTCTATATTGCTGATCCTGTTACCAAAGTCCAGCTATCTCTTGCTGCAGTTTGCCCAAGTGGTCCTTGCAAGAATTGTTCGGTTATATTCTAGATTCGTGGTTCTTTCGACAGCTACCTGTTCAAGGCACTACATTGTGACTGAAAACTATACCCTATTAGGTGGCACATACCCGTCAGAGCCAAATAAGGGAGTCCTCCCATGGCGGCCCTCCCTTGAAAAAGGCATCATCACTGCCTCCAGGGGGATACTCCTAGGATTTCTTGCCCGGCGGGGTACTTCCTTATAAGAAGCTAATGGGGATGTGCTGCTGGATGGAGTCGCATTGACTATAATGGGGGTTGGATTTCCAATAGAGTTACTAGAATGGGGTCGCACATTTTCTGATTTTTTGGGTAAGACAGTTCTTTATATTTACGGTTAGCAAACATACCAGAATGTTTGTACTGTAGGTGGAAAGTAAAGTGTTCTTTATTCAATTTAAAAAAATGGTTCAGTTCATTTTAGGATGATCTATTAAAAGGATTGATAAGGTTGATACATAAATAGAAAGTGACTTTAATAGTTGGGATCGCGAAAATTACATATTTGCCTACAAGTGACTAATATGGAGTCTACAATTGGCCACAGAACAGAGTATACTGAAGTAGGGGCTCCGAGAGGCCAGTGGCACACACCCAGCAAAAATTAACCCAAGTATCCCCTCCTTCCCACCCCGAGATTTCTTGGTGGGGGTGTACTGCCCGGTTCTCCAAATTCCCACGTTTAAGTCATAATTATTACTTAGATTAGGACGCCAACAAAAAGATTTCTTTAAATACTTTTCGAATGTGCCCATTACTCTCTCTTTCTTATTCATTCGGAAACGTCAAATACGTTTATACTCTTCCTCGAAAACCATACCCGATTCTGGACCAAAACGGTGAAAAAATCACACCCTTTGGGGCGGCACATACCTATATGGGTTATATAAGAGAGTATCTCCACCTCCCCCGGGCACAACCTTCTCGAGAGTATTAGCGCGTTCAGGGAAAAACTTTATTTCCCTCCCTCTGCTGGCTGCTTTCACTTATTTTCATCAGAAAAGCGTGAATTAACCAGGAATTAGTAAACTGGCTAGAGAACTGGGTGCCCAGGGGAGGGAGGGGGGGGGGGGGGGGTACGGGATGTGCTGCTTTACAGGGTATGGCTTTTGACAGTCTCTGTCCTAAACATGGTATATAATTTTGTGTTACTCTGTCAACAGGGTATTGGTTGCACGAATGATTTAATGATTTGCAAGATGAATTTTGTTGTGCGTGATAAACCTGTTTATCAGGATTCAATACAATTGACGGAAGTTCAGCGCTAAGCCCATGTATATATGCAAGCTGCAGGCAGGTGTGTGTCACTACGCGATTCTAGCCAGCTGACGCGTTAAAGCGATTGTAAGCTTTTTCTTGTCCCATCCCTCCCTCCCTGCGGGTATCGCTCTGTGGTCTAGGCAATAAAGACCCAGCGAACCCTAAAGAGAGTTGTTGTGTATTTATGTACTCCAAGAATACCAAAGTCTATAAGGCCATCCCCCCTTTTTTTTTCGTTTAGAGTCGAATGCGTTTCCTGATATTGGGTCGGTCTGTCGGATAGAAAAAAAAGCCTAAAAAAAAAAATTCACCAGAAGTCTCGGAATAGGAGGTCTTGGTACCCCAGGATGACGTTAAAACTTAACATTTACATATTTGGAGTAGGCAAAATGCACAATATACTGTACAAAATGTTCCTGTTTTTCTCTGTGCTGCTTCTATGCTCATTTTTCAGATTAAAAGAATTATTTCAAGTGAAAAATGGTTTAACTACGTTGTTCCATCGTCTTCTTCTTTTTTTTTTTGAAAATGCGAAAAATTTGGATCGGTCGTACGACGCTAAACAGAGAAAAAAAAAAGGCTGGCCTAACGCGAATTTGCTCTATCGCGATTTCCAAAAAAAATAGTAGCATTTTCTTCTTTCTGTTAAAAAGGGTAATAAAATTTAGGGTGTTGTCCTAAACAGGGTATGTATTTTTAGGACTTTTTTGTCCTAAACAGGGTCAGGGTTTCAAACCGGCTCACAAATATTGACTTACCCCTCTCCCTTTTAGATTGCGTCAAATAGAGAGGGAGAGGGAGGGAGAGAGAGAGTAGAGATCTGGTAACAAACTTTTCCCCAGTGCTTTCTCTGTTAGGGTTTTCCTCACAATGTGTGATAAGTAGGGACGTTTCCTGCGAAATGGCTCTTAAGAAAGCGGTCAAAAATAGGATACTTTACCATGGGGAAAATTGTAACAGAGGGCCATTAATATCACTGCGGAATACCACGTCTTTTTTTTTTTTTTTTTTTTTTTTATAATTCTTTATTGAAACAAATTGATATTAATACAGCAAATTAGTTACTTACCTACATAATTATAATGTTACAACTAATATTACCAATACTAATAATATAATACAAAAAAAAAGCCAATATCACTAACAATAGACGGTAACCAAAAAAAAACAAAAAAACAAAATTCAAACAAACTAGAAATGTGGATGCATATTAAAACCTTTAAATAGTTAAGCATTTACAAGAGGCGACACTATCCATTAAGCTTCAAAGAAATCCTTTGTTTTTTTACTATGCAGACTTATATATTTTTCCGTTTCATATTTTACAGCAATTTTCTTTTTAAATCCATATATATTCGGAAGAATTTGACTTCTTCTACAATCCCACAAGTACAATTTCCCAATCATAGTTTGGAAGCTTAGCAGAAGGGGAGTTTTGACGTATCATTCCAACTAAAACATCTTGCAACGAAAGTCGAATGTTTTTCTTTAAAAGTTGGTGCCAGAATACTTCGAAGTCACGCCAGAAATCTACCGAGAAAGGACAGAGATATAGGAAGTGATATAGCGTTTCTGGTTCAGATGAACAAAATGAACACGAGTCATTCAATTTAAAGCCAATTTTGTAAAGTTTAGCGTTAGTATAGAGAATGGAGTTAAGAATTTTGTATTGAAATGCCTTAACATATGCTTCAAGAGCAACACTATGCGGGATCATAAAAATTTGTTTAACTTCCTCGAGTGTGAAATGAAATTCATTTTGCAGCTTGTTTACATTGGTTGGAAAAAGAGCCTTTCTGCTTACAAGTAAAGTATAATAGTCTTTAGATTTCTTCTTTGTGACGAGTTTCGTTTTCGACACCACGTGAAAATTGTTCGCCTTTTTCTGAAATTGCTTAGTCCCCTCGCATTGAGAGATAGTAGATTAAGAGAATGATCGGTCATTAGGGCTGAATCGGGGAAGTGGTATTATAGAAGAAGTCATATAAAAACGAAAATGAAATCGATGGTATAGCAGAGTGCAAGAAAAAATATAGTGCACATAAACGATAATATTCGCCCTAAAACAAATTATTAATCTACAGAAAAACATACAGTAACATATCAAGTAAGGAGTTTCCAGTGCACTCACATTTCTAATTAAACAAGGAGGGTTAAATAGTTTAACACTTATTACACACATAAACCTTAAACTAAACTTAACTATTGATGTGCTGTCGCGCTGTGACCGCTTTGGCTTTAGTTTCCGCTGTTTCTTGTGTCCATAATGAGACCGTAGTATGGGAGATTGGTTGTTTCTTCACCTCTGTAGATTTGCCCGTTTATAATTAGCTTATCAACTTTGAAATTAGCTTATCAACTTTGATAAGCGTCTTAATATCGTATATAATCGACTCTCTAGGACTCACAAACTATTTTATCACGCATTACACGAAAAAACCTAAGGTTTTTTAGTGATATGAGCTGTTCTCTTAGTTTCTGAGAGGCGACCTTAACCTTGCAGTATTTCGTATCCGTGGTGTGGTTAACGCGCAAATCTGTCACCGAACCACTATGGTGCAGCAATGGCTAAAAGACCCTAAAATCATTTTCGCGTTACCAATCTGGATTTATTCTTTAGAATTGCCTTTCGGTCCCATTGTTTTTATCAGAAAGTGGTTTTGTGGCGGGTTTATGGATAACTGATCCATCTTACTTGGAGTGGTCTCAAAGTTTAATGACCTAAGGCAGGCTTGACCTTCGTTCATGTAATTTACTTTTTATTGCATCAAGGCTTAATGACATGTCTGATAGTTTTGTTTCATGCCATCGAGAACCTGGTGCCACAGCTGCTGAGCTTTCAGTATTACCTGGGTAATTTTAATTGTTGCGCTTTTCCTCAGTTTTAGTCAGTTTTAGTCGAGTTACGGCCAAAGACAAAGGTAACCGAAACGTATACTAAGCCGTCTTCTCCATCTCTGTATGGTTTTATCTGCACTCCCTCGTAAGAAAGGCACTGATGTTAGAAAGACTCCTTCTACTCGCTGCGCCGCCTTCTTAACGTCTGTTGGCTCGGATCTCAATGATGGAATAAAAAACAAAATAGCGCTGTCACTTAGTTAGGAAGCGGAATGAAGTGAAATGCCCATTTAACTTGGTAGATGTCATGGATGGAGTCTTTCCTTCAAAAAACCCTTTTTCAAATATTGAATATCTGACTTTGCGTGCAAAATTGAGTCGATGTAGATTTTCTTGCCGTTGGCAAACTAACCAAAACAACTTTTCCAATGGCTTATGAAGCCAAAAAAGGACGTCTTACCTTCTCGTTTTATGTGATAAAAAGGTTCACGCAAGTATTTGTAAAAGTTAATCAAAAAATGAAAACTGAAAGGGTGTTGGAATCTTATATAATCTTTCTTACCACTAGAGTTATCATCTTCGGCCGGTCTTACTCCTCTCCAAAGCCACCCTTCTTGTATGAAGGGTGTTTTGAATTTTAATTTTTGTTACCACCGATTCAATCAATAGTCAGTTCTGTTAAAGCTTTTTAGAAAGCTAAACTCCGGTGGTGAACAGGTCTCCAAACGGCGTTAGTTTTCTTTATTCTTAATTATTGTCTTAAACCTACTTTATCATGTCAAAAAAGATATTTTCCTTCAAAAAACACCTTTTTTTAAAAACATGAACTTTTAATACTAGCAAAATGAGACATGCTATAATTCTTCTAAAACTTTGGGTCCTGCTTAAGTCGAATCGGCGTACAATATTGCTTGTAATCAAACTGATAAAAGACAATTTAATTGGGCGTCGATAAAACCAGGAACACGGAACATTCCGGAACATCCCGGAACATCCCGGAAAATCCCGGAACATGAAAAAATAAAAGTAATTTTCATGAAAAAAGTAAATAAATAAAATAATAATGAAATAAAAATTAATAATAACATAAAAACGAAAAAGAAAGAAAGAAAGAGAGAAAGAAAGAAAGAAAGAAAGAAAGAAAGAAAGAAAGAAAGAAAGAAAGAAAGAAAGAAAGAAAGAAAGAAAGAAAAAGATACTGGTATTATTTCCAGCTCCGACTTCCTCGGCCTGTTTGACGGCTCCAGACATGACACTGACACGACGGAACCAAATGCTCCGCGATTAATATATTTTGCAAGATAAAACAAAACGAACAAACAAACAAAAACGGATGGCTCCATTCCTTTCTATTCACCTTTGACCAGGACACGTAACAAACGCATACTATAATATTCAGTGAAGTTAGCTACAAAATAGTGTTAACAATACATGTCCAATACTGCCGCACTGTTACGGACTGTTAAGAGCAGTTAGCGGACCGTACGTTCTGCACAAACCGTCACTATTACTCACGGTCCGTATGCTGAGCACATACAGAGCGTGCATCTCATTATTACATGAGTGCACAATGCGTTACGGTTCGTTCGATCCGTACGGTCCGAAGACATACGGAGCGTGCATCTCATTAATACATCAGGGCACACTAGCGCAAAAACCAAGAAAGGCACACTTCAAATTTAACATTCGTCGTTCTATAAACCATAAACGAACACAAGCGCAAAAACCAAGAAAGGCACACTCCCAATGTAATATTCCTCGTTCTATAAACCATAAACCAACACAAGCGCAAAGCCACACATTCCTCGTTCTATAAACGGTATACCAACACAAGCGCAAAACCACACATTCCTCTATAAACCATAAACCAACAAAAGCCCAAAAACCAAGGCACACTCCAAATGTAATTTTCCTTCTTCTGTAAATCAAAACAACCCAAAACCACGGTATGCACGCTCTAAGTTTTATGCTTGTGTCTAAATGTGATGTTCTTGTAAGTCAAAAACCAAAACAAGCGCGCTTCAAATGTAAGAACAATCGTCAATAATAATATAAGCACGCGCCGAATGTAAAGGCAAGATAAGCAAGCACCAAAAATGTAATATTTAAATGTAGCATTTCTTTATGTAACCAAGATAAGCTTGCTCTATATAAATTTATGTTCCTTCTCTATACGCCAAAAACAAAAGCAAGCGCACTTTTAATGCAAATGTTCTTCGCTTGCTTTTCTTAATACGTTTGCTGCACAAAACAAATGTAATATTCATTATAAAACTGCTCCTCGTTCTAATATCGCAAACGAGGGCACGCGTGCTTCGAATGTAACAATCGCCTTGTTTTATATGGTGCGGGTGTATTGGACAACCCTCTATCTAATAATTAGTCGCATGAGCAAACCTTAAAGTGTCTTCGATAAGTTAGGCTTGGGCTCGAAATGTAGGGAGGGGGCAGCGTTTCGGCACAGAGAGTGACAAAAAAAAAGAAGGAAAAACGCAACGTCACAGGGAACATCCAAATCACCGTGACAGTGGTGATCACCATCCTCAATCAGGCGAAAAAAAAAGAGGGGACTGTACAAGTAAACTAGCTTGAATTTCAGCGGTCTCCTCGAGTCGCAAACTCCTTTTGGGACTTGTGGAGGCGTTTTAAATGTTAGGCTAACTGTAAACAGTATAGAAACTACTACGAATGTGAATATTGTCCTCTTAAATCCAAAGACAGCCCCCCCGCCCCCCTTAGCTCTTCTTTCGTTCGCAGAGAATAGTCTGTAAGAACTTAATGTCAACCTCCAGAAAGCAGTCTCTCAAGTAAGCAAATGTCGGTTATTTATAGAGAGACTATATAATGTTGGCTTGACATGAAATACTTACCGACATTTCAGATCATCGGCTTAAAAAGCCCCCTCCTCGCATTGCGACCCATTTTAATATAGATTGAATTTAGAGATAAGCCTTCACTTACTGTGACAGTCATTTGAATGGACCCTCACTCGCCCAAAAAATATTAATTGCGACAAAATATTGTTCTCATACTCAGAAATGATACAAGTTTTTTTCTTTTTCTTTTTTATGTTATGTTATGTTATTTATTTTGTTATTATAAATTTTTACAAAAAATATTTATTATTATTATTTTTTTATTCATAAAAAATACGTTTATTTTTTGGATGTTCCGGGATATTCCGGGATGTTCCGTGTTCCTGGTTTTATCAACGCCCATTATAATCATTAACATGTGATCTTTTTCTGTCTTAGATCTTCCTTGATGATAGTATAACCAAAGATGGCTCAGTGAAAGTGATAGAGGATAGTGAATTAAGTCAACAGCCTGACCCGTGCTATGTGAAGCGAAAGAGAGTCGAGGGTGGGCCACAGATATTGCAGCTCAGTCTGGACGGAAAGCGATTATACTTTACAACATCGCTGTACAGTGGGACAACCAGTTCTATCCCAGCCTCCCCAAGTACGGCAGTCAGTATTTTCATTGATAAGAAAAGATAAAAAATTACTTAATTAATTCCTTCCTCGGAAGTCTGGTTTTATGGACTGCGGACGTAATCACACGACGACGACTTGAAAGGAGTGAAAACGCGGCGTTCTTTAATTGTCTTAATTTCAAAATTCATCGCGATTTTCCCAATTTGCTTACCTTGTCAAATGTAGTCGAACTCTCTTGGAGCTGAATTCCTGGCTATTCAAGTTCAGAAAGATAGAGAGAGAAAAACTCGATATTCGTTTACGTTTGTTCACGTCCTCCACAAATTATAACAGGCGATTTATGTCGAAGTCGTCCAGTAACGGCAAAGAAATGTATAACTAAAAAGTTTAACCAAATGTCATGTGGGGAGTCTTTGAGCAAACTAATTGAACCTATGATGACTTTCCTGTTGCCAACTCCTTGAGTATTTTGGTATTTTCTTAAAAATACCCTGCCTTATGGGACTATACTAGGTGTATTTGTTTGTAGTTGTTTGTGTGGTTTATAGGAATTATTAGGAATAATAATAGGTTTATAGGAATTATTAGTTGTTTAAATATTTGAAATTAGTTGCCAAGTATTGTATTTTAGTTGTAAGTTTTTCTAACTGACCTTTTCTTTCTTGATCTAATTGTATTGTAATTATATTAGTTAAAGCCTTCTGCTATTCCTGTAAATTCTTCACGTCTTTTTTTTTTGCTGACCTTAGGCCATTTAAGCCCCGGGCTTTGGCTGTTCTTGTGTATTTTTTCCTTCCAGGAATTGATTAATTAAACGTAATTAAAGTCAGTTTCACACAGATTCACTGGAAAATATATAGATACTGGATGTGACAAGTGCTGCCATTCTAGAAGCTTCTACTTCCTGGTAAACTATTCATTCAACGGCCACCATTCCAGAACGGTCGCTTAGTTCTCTCTCCAAGTTAACGGATGTGGAGATGATTGACTGTAGCACTTTTTTCTCTTACGCTTTTCTTCACAGGAAAGGTAGCATGTTGCTTCAAGTGGACGCTGATACAGTGAATGGTGGTCTCAAGTTGAATCCTGATTTCTGCGTTGATTTTGGAGAGGAACCCGATGGACCCGCCCTTGCACATGAAGTGCGATATCCGGGAGGAGACTGTTCCTCTGACATATGGTTGTAAAGTCTCATGTCTTGATCCCTCCACAGTATGGAATTCCATCATTATATAACCGAATTATTTAGCCAAAATTCAATTCTACGGTTTGACGTAGACTAAGAACTATAAATGTAACGGCCAACGTAACCTTTCAGTGATTTCATTAAGTTTTTGCACTGTGTTCTGATACGCCGGCTTTAACAGATCCGGCTTCCGAGCTCATATTGTACGTGTTGCGACAATGTGTAATTAGAATTTTATACTCTAGATTGCTGGGTAACATTTTACCCTCAATTGTACTTTAAGTGTGTGCTCACTTTTGATCACTTTTTTATCAATAAAGGAAAAAAGTTCAGAAATCCCAATTCTTTATGTTTAAAAAAATACTAGCGTGAAGGAGTAGGTTCTCTTTTTAAACAATTCAGCCCATTCCCTGGCAGGATTCCTTAAAAAAATTAACCTGCCAGCAGAGTCTTTCTTATTTGCTTGACTTTGACAATCAAGAAGAAGACTAAATGATGTTCTACTAGTAGGTTGTTAACTGAAAATAAGGCACTCGGAATAAATATTAACAGAAATTCCTGGCTCGGTTGTTTATTCAGTTAGCAGATTGCATGGTCACCGCGTATTCAATTTTTAGGAAAGTACAACGCAGTTTGCATAGTTCAAATTCTTCGGAGAGCCTGTATTCTGAATTAACCCAAAAGTTCATTTCACGGTTATTTCAGTTTCTACTTTTATTCCTTAATGATGCTCAGATGTTTGTCCGTCCCACGTCTACTAACACTGTTAGGACAGCTGTGACCACTTCACTTCTCTCGCCCGGAGTTACAACTTTTCATAGCATCTGAACTAAAAAAGTTTGTAATTCCAGCGCGAAAGGAGCAAACAGATCGGTCTTTCCAGTTCAGGTTTAACCTGCGTTGCTGGCAGTTTTGTCTTTCGAGTGCGTAAATGAGCCGCGGGTGAAGCCAGGAAGATAATGCGGCGGAAACTTCTTTTGCCGCTCGTTTGCGCGCGGCTTCACCGCTCATTTGCGCGAGAAAAGACACCACCAGCTACACCACCTACACGTCAATTTATATCAGTTTTATTACTTCATCTGACTCTTTCCTTAGTCTTATTTATTCCTGGGTCTTCAGTACTGGGTTCCTTTAACGAGGGTATTCAGCCACATGTAGGACCCCTGGCTCAGCTTCGTCGCTTATGACTCCACATAATCTCTTGATTTTTCTAACCTAAGACGCCTGATTTTGCCGAAAGAAATTGTTCAAGAGGAAAACCTTTTTTTGCTTTTATAACGAGATATGTTATCTTTTACTTCATGAATAAGACTGATAAGGAATACGACGTGACTGGATCCCAACCGGAATAACGAATCAATCGATCATTTGCGTTCTAATCAGGGGGGTAGCCAGGATTTTTCCAGAGGTACGCACATTTTTCTGCTTTCTCCTCTCCCCCGCCCCCTTCCCATCACCACCACCACCACCTCAAAAACCCAAAGATTTTTAATTCCTTGATTAATAATGAGGTTACGTTGTAAGCCTAACCGTTTTTTTTCTGTATATGAAATGACGGTTGTAAAATTCTTTGTCGCCTTATTGGGTTCATTGACTTAAAGTTCTTAAGTTGGTATCTCCGATTTTTGTTTGCAAATGACTGATTTTTTTTTACCACTTTTTGCCGCTTTGTTTTTGCGCAATACGTTGACGTAATGGTGTCCAATACTTGTCCTATGCGACGTTATTTTTAACATAACAGAGGGGGGTTAGAACTAATTTTTTTTGTTTTGGAGGGGGGGGGGGGGGTACTGTCTACGTTATTGTTAGATAACTCTAATTTTTCAGCCCCCCCTCCTGATAATTATTGCACAGTCCCTTACATCAGATCATGTCGTATCCATTACACAAACTAATACATTAGACAAAGTATTACTTACGCTAACACACTCAATACAATTTTAATTTTATTACAATTTAAGACAGGAATTGTTAAATATACAGTATTGGATAGATAATATTAAATACAGGTTGTCAACTTAACGGAGTTATGTCTATTTTGCAATAAATTTAAAATGATGTTAATTTTTGAAGAAATTCAGATAAACACTTCAGACAGCGTTTATCAAAAACCTCCCCCTTACCTCCCCCCTTAAGAACGTGCATTGTTTTGGATGATTTGCAAGGAAATAAGAAGACTGAGAGAAGCAATGATACTTTAATAACGAGAAAAGGCAAGATGCTGATTGCCTGCTGCCTAATCTGGAGTTAAACCGTTGGGGGTTAATATTAAAATATTATAACTGCATGTCATAAGAACTCCATGCGCTTGCATTGCTTTCGAGGCGAACTGGATCTGGTTTCGGAGCGAACATGAAGGCCGAAGAAGACGCCAGTGAGCGGACGCGAAATTCGATAGTAACGAGATCTGGAGGAGCTATTGAATTAAAACCGCATAAACCCATTGTGGTTCGAAAGCAAACCAGAACAATAAGCTTCAATCGAGTGAACCATCTATTTCTCCTCAGCTCTCTCAGTTTCTTTTTTTTTCTTAGACACCTGCGGGCACAAAATGGATAGCGCTCGAGACGCAAGCTTTTAATTCTCATTACTGTGGTAAAATTTTTTTACTAGCTTAATTTCAGATTAACGCAATTTTTATTTCATTTTCCCACCGGTATCTCAACAGTTTCTTTAAAAGTCAATGCCTTTACTGTATCAACTCAACAGTTGCGGCTTGGTGTAAATAGCTTTCAACCCACTATTCCACATTCTTTATGTGGCTTATCCATTATCAACTCCTTTACATTACATATTGGGCTTATTATATATAACGTTATCTACATTAACCAAATCTCATTCACGTTAAACGCAAAGCAAATCTCTACCCTCTACCCTCAAGGCAACCAAGACCACAGTTGAGGATCGAGAATGAAAAGTTACAAGATCGGGTAACACTACTTGAAGTTAACGAAGTCGATGCACGTTCGGCAAGTGTACGGAATTGCGCGTTCGAAAGAGTATTAGTCATGGAAATAAAGGTTCCTAAAGCACTCTATACATAACAAAGCATAAAATAATTGATAACGGCGACGGAAGGTTAACAAGAGCGTAAAAACATTCATGTAAATACATAGTGTTAAAAAGAAGATACACCATTAAACAAGTCGGTATAAATTTGGTTTACAACATCATGGTGACAGCTAGAGGCCCTTTTTAGATTTACAGGAGGTCGGTTTTGCGCGAAGCTCGCAAAGACATTTAAGTGTTCACTATAGCGCGTGTTCGAAGTAATCAGTAGTAAGTTTATAGTGAAGATTAACGCAAGCCGAAGTAGTCAACGATAGTGATCGAAAGTTACCGAAAGTACCCCGAAGGATTGCGAGGGTGCTCATTAACATTATAGTGTTCACAGGTTGGCGATAGCGCGCGTTCCAAGTAATAATATCAGTCTCTATGAAGACTGACGCAAGCCGAAGTAGTCAATGATAGTGGTGGAAAGTTACCGAAAGTACCCCGAAGGATTGCGAGGGTGCTCATTAACATTATAGTGTTCACAAGTTGGCGATAGCGCGCGTTCCAAGTAATAATATAAGTCTCTATGAAGACTGACGCAAGCCGAAGTAGTCAATGATAGTGGTGGAAAGTTACCGAAAGTACCCCGAAGGATTGCGAGGGTGCTCATTAACATTATAGTGTTCACAAGTTGGCGATAGCGCGCGTTCCAAGTAATAATATAAGTCTCTATGAAGACTGACGCAAGCCGAAGTAGTCAATGATAGTGGTGGAAAGTTACCGAAAGTACCCCGAAGGATTGCGAGGGTGCTCATTAACATTATAGTGTTCACAAGTTGGCGATAGCGCGCGTTCCAAGTAATAATATAAGTCTCTATGAAGACTGACGCAAGCCGAAGTAGTCAATGATAGTGGTGGAAAGTTACCGAAAGTACCCCGAAGGATTGCGAGGGTGCTCATTAACATTATAGTGTTCACAAGTTGGCGATAGCGCGCGTTCCAAGTAATAATATAAGTCTCTATGAAGATTGACGGAAGCCAAAGTAGACAATGATAGTAGTCGAAAGTTACCGAAAGTACCTCGAAGGATTGCGAGGGTGCTCATTAACATTATAGTGTTCACAAGTTGGCGATAGTGCGCGTTCCAAGTAATGGTATGAGTCTCTATGAAGATTGACGCAAGCCGAGGTAGACAATGGTAGTAGTCGAAAGTTACCGAAAGTACCCCGAAGGATTGCGAGGGTGCTCATTAACATTACAATGTTCACAAGTTTGCGATAGCGCGCGTTCCAAGTAATGGTAAGTGTCTTTGAAGATTGACGCAAGCCGAAGTAGTCAATGATAGTGGTGGAAAGTTACCGAAAGTACCCCCGAAGGATTGCGAGGGTGCCCATTAACATTATAGTGTTCACAAGTTGGCGATAGCGCGCGTTCCAAGTAATGGTATAAGTCTCTATGAAGATTGACGCAAGTCGAAGTAGTCAATGATAGTGGTCGAAAGTTACCGAAAGTACCCCGAAGGATTGCGAGGGCGTTCATTAACAAGTTGGCGATAGCGCGCGTTCCAAGTAATGGTTAAAGTTCCTATAAAGATTGACGCAATTCGAAGTAGTCAATGATAGTGGTCGAAAGTTGCCCAAAGTATCCCCGAAGGATGGAGACATTGTTCATTTCACCGACCGCAATTTCGTAAAGGCATTTAAGCGTTTACCATAGCGCGTGTTTGAAGTTATGGTAGGTTTAGTATATGAAGATTAACGCAAGCCGAAGTAGTCAGCGATAATGGTCGAAACTTACCGAAAGTACCCCCCCCCCCCACCCCCATAAAAAAAAAAAAATGGCGAGAGTGTTCATTACAGTCATTTAAGCGTTTAGGAACCCGAAGATTAACGAAAGACGAAGAAGCCGACAATAGTACTCGCAAGTTACCAATTCTGCCCCAAAGGTTGGCGAGGGCCCATCATATTTCTCGATCAACATTAAAGATATTTTGAATAGACCTATCCTTAATAATTTCAGAACAAAAGAAAAGCACCTTGTTGCCCAGTAGTAGTCGTTTCCGTAAGAAGAAAAGTCCTTCTTCGAAAATGTTGACTGCTACTGTAGCAGAATTCTACAAAGTTTTATTTAGCTTTTATATTACTGGAAAAAATTATTAGATCAAGTTTCTAAAGTATTTCATCTTGATCGCTACATTTTCACTTTAGCTGTATTGTAAGACGCAGGCACTTCTTCTGATGTCCAACTTGAGAAACACGTCCTAGAACAGAAGAAAGTGCAATGTTTATCAGTAGACTGTAGAAATGGAGAAATTTGCGTCCTGGTCATTTTGTGCTCTTGTTTTTCGCGTTGGTTAGTTATTAAAGTGATTTACAGTCTAACAGCCCGCTATTTTATGGACCGCCCCTGCTCTAACCCAGTTGTAAAAACTGGGGCTATCCAATTCTTCTCAAGAGATAACGTACCTTTCAATGTTGGTGGTGTTTCATCAGGTAGTACAGGTTCCACCAGATGAAGATTTTCCGATCTTGGTACACTGTAAAAGTGTAATTTGAAAAAGAACCTGAACTCAGTAAATATAACGACCAAAGTAAATGTCTGTTAGCAAAATATAAATAAAGCATCTCAATGATAAAAAAATTCAGGTACTTCTGCCACACCCAAAACTATTTTCGGGTTTAACCGTACTGTTTGCAATAAGCACATATAAGAAACTTATATTACTGATTCCCGTTTGCAATAGGGATAAATGAGTTCATTTCAGTCGTTCACTTCTTTGTTCTCTATTCTCTCACAAGCAAACGACGCCGGGTACTACTCTTACGATGTTGTGCTCTTATTCTAGAGTATATCAATCCGAACTCCTCGAGCTCCTCGTGGTGCTCGATATGTAGGCCTAACGAAAAAACCGGGGATTAATGCAAAGAAACATATCCATTATACCTGAAACGCAGAAAACGCCTCCCCACGTGATGAACAAAAATAACCGGCTAGATTCAATCTAGAAAATAAAAAAGCTAAAGAAAAAGAAACAAGCGCTTAGAGGATGTTACCAACAGACTTAAATTGACCTAATACAACCTATTTTGATTTGCACCGATAATGGATATAGATAAGAAATGAAGTTTAACGCCCCCTAAAAATATCTGACCATCAGCAGATATTCTTAGTGGGCCGAGACATAAAAAATCATATCAATAAAGACAAGTCGACTCTCACTGAACCCTCGAACAGCATTTTCCCTGTAACAACAACTGCGCAAAATCGTAAAGCTACACTATAAATACAATAAATTCATTTCCGACGTCTCCACTTAGATATATATAAAGCGTCCAGCAAAAGCCTTGTTATAACCTGCAAAGATATAACAGTAAAGAATCAAGCACTTAAATAATTTCAAGCTTCAAATCTATGTTTACTAAGTGAAATATACAATTTGAATCATTATAGTTATTATCTTTTTATGGTATCTAATCATCTAATGGTATATCAGTAATAATAATAATAATAACAATAACAATTATAATAATAGTAATAATTCTATTAAAAGTTTATTTAACAGATCCATGAAGCGTCTCTTCCATGTTAAATGAAATTATACGCAATTAAAAATAAATTAAATTAAAGTGAAAAAAGTTCTCTCCTCAAATGAAATGATAGTGACTGCCAATCCCATTGGCCCTAGTTAAGAGCAGATATCAGGCAAAGACATTACGGAGTTCTCATATCTTCTCAAGTGAAAACTTTCTAAGGGTATATCTCATTGGTCCTAGTTAACAGCAGATTTCGGGCAAATGAAATTGGGTGTTCTTCTTCTCAGTCCAGGGAGCTCCTCTCTCCCTTGCTTGCTGGGTTGGAATCCCAGTTTATCTAGTTTTAATAGTAAGTTTTATCTATTATTGACTGAAGTATCAGTCCGGGAGCTCCTGTCTCCCTTGCTTGCTGGGCTGGAATCCCAGTTGCCCTAAGTGCATATTACTTTGAAAATCAGTGATAATCTTCTTAGAGCAACAACTCTTTCCAAGAAAATTTGAAATTATACCTAAAATAACTGAGATTTTTTTTATTTAAACAACAACAAAAAAATTAAAGGCTTGAAAAAACCTGTTTCGTTTTAGAAGCTGAGATATGGCATGACCTAAAGAAAAGGGTGTATGGCCTGTGCAGTATCCGAGACGCACGTGAGTGCAACGGCCATATAAATTGGGGGACCTCCGCTTGCGTCCAGACCGGGACACCTGGGCATGAGCGCTTACAACAGACTTGTTTCGTGACAGAAGCTGAGATATGGCATGACCCGATGAGCGGTACACCGCTACGGCCTGTGCAGTATCACTCGTAAAGCTCTGCCCCACTGCAGAATGAGTCGATAAGCACTTGAGTGCAACGGCCGTTTTCTTATCAGGCGCCCAATACATCACCTGTCGGTCAGAGGCGACCACCCAGGCCTCGGTGTAACTGATGGCTCAGTACCACTCTCACCGCATAAGTAGACAAGCACCCTGTGGAACGCACGAAACCCTCCACCTGGCTTGAGGCCACTGTATTGGCAACAATAGGCCAACTTTGTTTTTGGAATCCCCTTTTTCTACTTACGGCTGGTATTAAATTTATTGAAAGAATTGCTGCTGCTCGAATAGTATAATACTATAAATAATAATTAAAGCTAAGATGTGATGCACTTCTTTAAGCTCTAGAATTAGGGTATTAAAGGTTCAACTACATGCATAATAGACTCTAGTATCACTCCAGGTATTACTTATCTAGCTTGCTGCATTGGAATCCAAGTAAATGCTTTCTTTTAACAGTATGTTTCATCTCTCATTGACTGAAGTATCAGTCCAGAAAGCCCCTGTCTCCCTTGCTTGCAGGGTTGAAATCCCAATTTATCTAGTTTTAATAGTAAGTTTCATCTACCATACACTGAAGTATAAGTCCAGATAACTATGATAGACTGAAGTATCAGTCCAGGGAACTCCTCTCTCCCTTGCTTGCTGGGTTGGAATCCCAGTTTATCTAATTTGAACAGTAAGTAACAACCATTAAAGACTCTTGCTCTTGCTTGCTGGGTTGGAATCCCAGTTTACTATCTAGTTTTAATGGTACGCTTTAACTAAGTTATAGACTGAAGTATCAGTCCAGGGAGCTGCTGAGTCCCTTGCTTGCTGGGTTTGAATCCCAGTTCATTATCTAGTTTTAATGGTACATTTTAACTATTAAAGACTGTTCAAGTATCAGTCCAGGGAGCTGCTGAGTCCCTTGCTTGCTGGGTTGGAATCCCAGTTTACTATCTAGTTTTAATGGTACATTTTAACTATTATAGACTGAATTATCAGTACAGGGGAGTGCATGTCTCCCTTGCTTGCTGGGTTTGAATCCCAGTTTCTTATCTAGTTTTAATGGTACATTTTAACTATTAAAGACTGAAGTATCAGTCCAGGGAGCTGCCGAGTCCCTTGCTTGCTGGGTTTGAATCCCAGTTTATTATCTAGTTTTAATGGTACATTTTAACTATTAAAGACTGAAATATCAGTCCAGGGAGCTGCCGAGTCCCTTTGTTTGCTGGGTTGGAATACCAGATAACTATCTAGTTTTAATGGTACATTTTAACTATTAAAGACTGTTCAAGTATCAGTCCAGGGAGCTGCTGAGTCCCTTGCTTGCTGGGTTGGAATCCCAGTTTACTATCTAGTTTTAATGGTACATTTTAACTATTATCTAGACTGAAGTATCAGTCCAGGGAGCTCATGTCTCCCTTACTTGCTGGGTTGGAGTCCCAGTTTGCTATCTAGTTTTAATGGTACGCTTTAACTATTATAGACTGAAGTATCAGTCCAGAGAGCTGCCGAGTCCCTTGCTTGCTGGGTTTGAATCCCAGTTTCTTATCTAGTTTTAATGGTACATTTTAACTATTAAAGACTGAAGTATCAGTCCAGGGAGCTGCCGAGTCCCTTGCTTGCTGGGTTGGAATCCCAGTTTAGTATCTACTTTTAATGGTACATTTTAATTATTATAGACTGAATTATCAGTCCAGGGAGCTAATGTCTCCCTTGCTTGCTGGGTTGGAATCCCAGTTCACTATCTACTTTTAATGGTACATTTTAACCTGAATTATCAGTCCAGGGAGCTTATGTCTTCCTTGCTTGCTGGGTTGGAATCCCAGTTTACTATCTAGTTTTAATGGTACATTTTAAGTATCATAGACTGAAGTATCAGTCCAGGAAGCTCATGTCTCCCTTGCTTGCTGGGTTGGAATCCCAGTTTACTATCTAGTTTGAACGGTACATCTTAACTATTGAAGACTGAAGTATCAGTCCAGGGAGCTCCTGTCTCCCTTGCTTGCGGGGTTGGAATGCCAGTTTACTATCTAGTTTTAACGGTACATTTTAACTATTATAGACCGAAGTATCAGTCCAGGGAGCTCCTGTTTCCCTTGCTTGCTGGGTTGGAATCCCAGTTTATCTAATTTTAATAGTAAGTAATAACACTATTAAAGACAGAAGTATCAGTCCAGAGAGCTCCTGTCTCCCTTGCTTGATGGGTTGGAATCCCAGTTTATCTAATTTTAGTAGTAAGTAATAACTATTAAAGACTGAAGTATCAGTCCAGGGATCTCCTATCTCCCTTCCTTGCTGGGTTGGAATCCCAGTTTATCTAATTTTAATAGCAAGTATTAAATAACACTATCAAAGACTGAAGTATCAGTCCACGGAGCTCCTTTCTCCCTTGTTTGCTAGGTTGGAATCTCAGTTTATCTAATTTTAATAGTAAGTAATAACACTATCAAAGACTGAAGTATTAGTCCAGGGAGTTCCTTTCTCCCTTGCTTGCTGGGTTGGAATCTCAGTTTATCTAATTTTAATAGTAAGTAATAACACTATTAAAGACTGAAGTAACAGTCCAGGGAGCTCCTTTCTCCCTTGCTTGTTGGGTTGGAATCCCAGTTTATCTAATTTTAATAGTAAGTAATAACACTATTAAAGGCTGAAGTAATCAGTCCACAGAGCTCCTGTCTCCCTTGCTTGCTGGGTTGGAATCCCAGTTTATCTAATTTTAATAGTAAGTAATAACTATTAAAGACTGAAGTTTCAGTCCAGGGAGCTCCTGTCTCCCTTGCTTGCTGGGTTGGAATCCCAGTTTATCTAATTTTAATAGTAAGTAATAACTATTAAAGACTGAAGTTTCAGTCCAGGGAGCTCCTGTCTCCCTTGCTTGCTGGGTTGGAATCCCAGGTTATCTACACAGTTTTAATAGTAAGTTGTAACTATCATAGACTGACGTTTCAGTCCAGGGAGCTCCTGTTACCCTTGCTTGCTGGGTTGGAAATGCCAGGTTATCTAGAGTGTTTTTAAAATTTGTAAGTTAAAAATAGTAAGTGCCATCTATCATAGACTAAGGTATCAGTCTAGGGAGGAGCATTACTTTTTGTGCATTTTTAGAGTGTTATCTGGCATAAAACCTTTATGCAAAACTACTGCCAATGGGGAGAGGTTATTAACTTTATATAATATTATGTATTGTGTCATAGTTTAGGGAGCACCTGTCTCCCATTTTCGCTGGGTTGGAATCCGAGTTGACCTTAATGTAAATTGCTTTTTATAAATATCAGAATTTTTATGTATTCTAATACTTCAAGGAAGATCCTTAGGAGCCATAATTTATTAAGTCACTAAATAAAGATCGGGATTGGGGTTGTTACAAGCTCCAAGCTCTTACCATTTTGAAAATATCCTGGTTTAATTGGGTCAGTGCTGATGACTGTACTTCAGTTAGATTGTTATTAGATTGTTACCTACATGAGTGAAGAAGACAAAAAAAATTGGTAAAAGCATAACAAAATGATGAAGTCAGATATGATTTGTTGAAATACTCTTTATCTGGCAGTCACAATTTTATTGTGATAGGTTTTTGAAATCAGTGATTACCTATCACAAGTTAGGTTCCCTAGCCTTAGCTAGTACATAATATCCCTAACCATGATTGCAAATATTTGTCTAATTTAAAGCAAGGAAAATTACTGGCACAATTAAGATCTTTCAAATCATTTTGTTTTGGGAACCCACACGTTTTAAACAACTTTAATATACCTGCACTTCTCTTAGATTGAGTTATCTAAAAAGAGTAATCAAAACTTATGTGCAGAGCAAAACAAAGTACCCAATAAAAAAGGAAGCTAACTCTCTCTCTTGGCAATTCACGCATAGCCTTAGTATTTAAACCGTGGCTGCTTATTTGTGTTATTTACTACCCAAAAGTGACTGAAATCCCAGGGATGTGCCCCCAGTTCTCCAAGTCCTGACCGTTTTTAGATCAAAAAGGTGCAAAAACCATACCCTTTGGGGTGGCCATACCTAGTTGGCTTATATAAGGGGGATTACTCCCCAGGAGAAAATCCATGTATCTTAAAAATTCTGTCCATGGGCCTGGGTGTCTTTAAATGCTTCATTTGGTCGAGGCACTTTGTGAAGGAAAGAATTGGTTTGAAGGGTTAATATTTAACCAAAACAGTTCAAAGGCAAGTAAATAAAAATTTGTACGACTCTTGTCAGTAAGCGAAAAAGGGAATAATTTTAATTCTAATTTTAGTAAGTGGATGCAGTCTAAGAAGACAGCTTGTCACAATATTATTATTACTTTCTATTCTCTAACACCCATGTCCCATTTTAGTCGGTTTGCTCATTAGGATAATACTCGTAAAACTAATAAAGTTTGTATTCAATTGTTCAGAAAGCTGCTGCCTCCCAATTCTTTGCTGAGTATGAATAACAGTTGAGATGGTGTATATTTCCTTATATAATCAGACTTTGCATGTTATAGTTCAGGGAGAATGTGTATCCCATTTCCTTGCAAGATTCGAATCCCAGTTGACCCCTAAGTATTTATTATTGTTTAATCGATGTTTTTATGTAAAGGTTAGAATATATCATAGGGCATCAAACATAATGACCTTGCATCCTAATTGTTGCTCTCACAGGTTTAAAACTGGAGTATTCCTTTGCATGTTTGAGAGGGGTAGCACTACGTATCATGCCATTTATCATGCAGTTTTAATTTTACAGGGTTGTTTGTTTTGACCATGAATTCTGGTATCTTCTACACTGGATTGCTATCTAGACTGCTTAATGTATATAAATAGAATAAAATTATTTTAATATTGTCTTTACCTTTCTTGTTTCTTGTTGGTCAAATCTTTTAAATTGTGCCTCTGATCTCTTGGCATATCTCTAGGTGATAAAGAAATGAACTTAATTAACTTACAGTCTCATACTTTCTGGAAAATAAAACTGAAGCCCTTGTAATTTCGAAAAGCCTCAAGTTCCCCTAGGATGACCGAACAGATACAAATTTTATAGCCCCGCTTAGAATGCACGTCTAGAGATTTAAAAGTACTGTAGTCTTAACAACGTTATCATTAAGTGCCGGCAGCCAGCTAAAAACTGGCTACTTCGAGTTTTGAGCCGCCTACTTTGGGAACTACAGGAAGGTGCGAAAGATAGAGCCTGAAACCACCGCCTACTTTTACATCCTAGCCATCTACTCGATAAGGAGAATTCTTTCATAATTTCAACGCAATTAGGGGTGGGTGCCGGTGCAGGTCGTTGGGTGCCCCCTGTAAATATGTATACCTTTTTGTCTGTCCTGACCTTCTAATTCTATTGACTTCTCTGGTATTTTGGTTTTTATATTGCAGATTCCTTTCTTGAAATTTTTGTAGGTACTATTGAGCTTAAATTAGGTTTGCACTGCTACACTGATGACTGACTCTGTGAGCGATGGAAGATCCAAACTCACACCTCCACGCCGCCATATTGGCCGGGACACCCGTAGACCCTGGGACGAGGATTCCTTCGTGGTTTATACCACAGGCTACCCACACAATCTGCTTGTTGGTAAATGAGTTTACTGACTTCGAATTCATCTTTACTGTAGCAATATATCGCCAACTATGTATATAGATTAATGTTAAATAAACAGCGTACTACCTTACCTAATGTATATTTTTGTCTTTTTGCCTTCAAAAAGGTATTTTCAGCGATTTTGACTGATTTTGAGTTCGCTTGGATGACTGCGTAAAAAGTAAAGAATAAAGGAGTTACCAAATGAGCCATTTTGCAAAGTTTGTAGTCTGAACTTTTGAGTAGTCAGTTCACAAAGCCACTAACAAAAGATCGGGATCGGAGTTGTTACAAATACTTACCGTTTTAAAAATCGTCCGATTTAGTTGGGTCCGCACTTAAGAATTAATGACTTTACTTCTGTTAGATTGTTCGCCTACATGAGTGAACAAGACAAAAACAATAGTTAAAGCATAACAAAGAACTCTTTAAGAAGAAGAAGTTGGATACGATTTGTTTGAAATACTCTTTATTTGGCAGTCAAAATTTTATCGTAACAGGTTTTTGAAATCAGTGATTACATAATTCCTAACCCTTTATTGATTATCCTAACTCATGATCACAGCGAGGAAATTTGTTTTTGTCTCATGTGTTGGCCCTAGAATGTAAACCTTGGCCGTTTTTTACATTATTTACTACTTGAAGAAAATTTCTTGGGGGGGGGGGGGGGGTGCTCCTGGGATTTCTTGGTGGGGGTTCGAGCCGCCCTGTTCTTTAACTCCTTGCCTTATTTCAGACCAAAAAAATGACATTTTCCACGCCTTTTTTTAGTCCTGGCCTCTGGGCAGAAATTATGTCAAAGAATAAGCAAATATTTCTTATTCTTTCTTATTCATTAATTTGGAATTGAAACGACAAATACGTTCTTTTACAGCGTTTTTTCCCTCGAAAACCATACCCAATTCCAAACCAAAATGAGCAAAGTGTATACCTGTTTTTAGACCGAAAAAGCGCAAAAACCATATCCTTAGCGGTGGCACATACCTATATGGCTTACAGTGTATTTAAGGGAATCTTGATTCCCCGGGAGAGAACCCAAGTATCTTAAAAATTCTGTCCGCGGGCCTGAGTGCCCTCTAAATACTTCATTTGCCCGAGACATGCACTTTGAATTGGAAAGAATTGATTTGAACGGATGATACTAAACCAAACAGTACAAAAGGTAACTACAAATTTGGACGACTCTCCAACGAGAACGAAATGATTTTCCTTTTAGCAAATGGTTGCAGACTAAGAAGAGACCTTGTCACAATATAATTTCTGCTCTTTATTCTCTAACACCCATGTCCCATTTCGCTATTATGAGTTTAACTTTCAAAAAAACATTGAAGTAAATATATAGACAATAACAACTTTATATAAAGCAGTCTATTTGCTCATAGGGATAATGCCAGTAAAACTAATTAGTATATGCCAAATGTAAAATCGCTCAGGAGCAAATATTGTCCGGAGAAAATCAATCATACGTCAACTCGTTACCAGGTCTAACATAACTAAGTTATAGTGACCTCAGGTATCCTACAAAAAAACTGACAAGTTTTCTTTCACAGAAAACCATTTTTTTTTCTCTGTCAGTTTACGATTGTCATGGTTAAGGTGACTTTTTACTTGGACAGTTACCTCTACAAATCTCTTGCCGATTTTCTACCATAAGCTGATAACTCTCTTCGTTACGTTCCTCATCAGTCAACCATGCACTGAATGTTACTTCTCAAAACTGAGGGAAAAGAAAAAGGAAAAACACTCTGAAAGGTTTCAGTTGAGAAAGAAGTTCACAGTCTAAATAGTGCGTTCACTTGGCAGCTCTTTGACAATTAGTTCAGACAAGAGAAAGGCAAGAGATATAGCAATAACTGTAGCACTTACACTTTCAAATCAGTTCCATATTGATTCGCGATCGCGAGTTGAATGTCTTCACTGTGTTGTTGATACAGTTCTAATGTTATACCATGCACCTTGCAATAGAGCGAACAGTTTCAGCAGCAGTAACTTTCATCAGGTATCGCTAAACACAAGCGATCCATGATCGTTCAGCAGAGACTAGCTCGAAACTACGATGCCGTTAGGAAATTTCAAAAATCATTTTGGGGTTATTTGCGCATGGGTGAATATAGATGACTCATTATTCTATTTTGGTTCTCGTAAAAAAATGATGAGAATTTAATGTATTGAAAACACCTGTGAAGTATAATGATTTACATATTTGTTCCTTTTTTTTTGCGTAACGGATTGCGATCAGAACTACATGCAAATGAAAAACCTTAAGAAACTTCCCGAGTATTGGCCATTTCAAATCATTCAAAATTTTCGTAATAGTTCCAGCAGTTGTGCTATATTCATTTTTTAAAAAACGTGCCGATCGTCTCTGCGCACTCTCAATGTCCTTTATCTGTTTTTGAATGTGCGGGTCCCATGCGCAACATCCGCGTATTCAAGTCGTGGTCTAACTAAAGTAAGATAGGCTTGCTCTTTTACGTTTTCTGGACACTTACTTAAGTTTCTTCTTATAACGCCAAGGGATCTGTTGCCCTTTGGCCATAATCCTAGCAATTTAGATCACTGAATAGCTCAACTCCACGGAATTTGTGGTGATCAACAGCTTCCTAGGGTTCTCCGTGGATGGTGCATTGCACAGTATTGACCATTTTTTTTGGAACAACGATTGTTGATTGATGATGTCTAAAAAGCAGCGACCATTTTGAGGGATGCGCGTCAACCGGTAGTGGACTTTTTGCACTCTTGAGCGATGATTTTAAACAAATTTTTGGGCAAATCGTTTCTATAAGGGAAAAGACTCTTAGCAATACAAATTTGGAAGCTACAAGGCATATTAAAAGAGAGTAAGTTCACTTCTGGTTGACGTGCGTCGCTCAAAAACGTCGTTGCTCAGAAGACCTGGATGTCCTGGTGCTTGGCAACCTGCTATTCTTCCAGTATCCTGACACACAAGGCCATTTCCGAGTACCCCCCCCCCCCCCACCCTCCGACCTCTGTATCAAAACGAATTTAAGTGCTCAGCCTTTGGTATGAAAATCATTTTTCATTCTCATGGAAATAAAATTCATTTTCAGAAGAAAGGTTGTGCACTTGGCCTCGTTTTGAAAGTAAGGGTTTTTGGAACTCGGAACTGGCCTATGTAATTCCCTTTTTTTGCAATGTGCATCACCTACTACGCGTAGCACTGCCATGTGAAAGGTGGCGGTAATTTTCACTGTTTGCCTAATTAAAGAAAGGTACGAAAGGCTCCTTTTGTTGTCCAAGTGAGTTCATAGCGATTGTGATAACTCTTTCTGACTAAAAAGGTGTTGGTGTTGAAGCTCGCCCCCTTCCTTTGCACAAAATGATCATTTCACGCCAAAATTGTCCCTTTGTTGTCTTTTTGTAATGAAACCAAAATGGTTACCGTGACCCCACTTTTTTGTTGTTGTTTTTTACTTGTTATGGCTACACAAGAAAATGGATAGCCCTACTAACCCTCATCTGGGGCTAGCCCCAATAATACCCTGGGAACAGAGGTTTCTCTCTCGCATGGCTCAGTATCGTTTACAAGGTTCGTTTACGTGGCTTGCATTGTCTGTCGCTTAGTTGCTTTGTTGCGGCAGACATGCCACGCGAACAACTTCGTAAACGCTAAAAGCCATGCAAGGCAGAAACCTCTGCTCACAGGGTACCCTCTGATGAAGGCTAGTCTTGTCTAACTAACTGTCTAAATATTGGGCAAATAGATTAGCCATCCATAGCTGTTCGATCAGCCTTGCCCTAAATTTACAGTATTATTCTACATTGCTGATCCTGACACCAAGATCCTGCTGTCTCTCGCTGCAGTTTGCCAAGGTGGTCTTTACAATAATTGTTCGCAACATTCGATGTTCGTGGTTCTATCGACAGCCACCTGTTCCAGACACTACATTGTGACTGAAAACTATACCCTCTTAGGTGACACATAGCCGTCAGAGCCAAAACAAAAAAGGAAGTCAACGGTCGTCCTCCCTCAAAAAAAGGCATCATGTCATGCTTGCGGGGAGGGGGGGTGGGGGGCATCCTAAGGAATTTTTGGTGGGGTACGTTGTGCCGCCCAGTTCTCCAAATTCGGACCCTATTTCAGACCAAAAATGTCATTAGTTTCCACACCCGTTTCCAGACCTGGCCTCTAAAATTGATACCAGCTTTCAGACCTGGCCCCTAAGAAATAATGTCATTGTTGAGCCTCTAAGAAATTGTGTCATTACTGTTTACGGCTTATAAAACATCCTTAAAAGAACATTTCACTTAGCTTCTTTGACGGGGTAGATATGATAACAGTTAACAACGTGTGAATTCAATGCTGGTGGACAATTGAAAGGAATCTTTTACTATAATATATAGATTTAGCCAGGGCTAAAAGCGAAGCTCTTGTTAATAAAACTTGTAAACAAAAAAAATTAAATCGTCTAATGCTAAACGGGGAGGCCAATGGAAATGGCATCAATAGATCTAATTAGCAAAAAAACAAATTGCACGTGCAGCACACTTTTTTTTCTAATTAGCAAAACAACAAAATTTGCACGTGCAGCACGCTTTTCGTCCTTCCTTGCCGTTGTTTTGCACAACTACAACGCTGTTTTGTAGGACTAAACGTCAAACTTCCTAGTTGCACATTATTTTTATGGAGGAATTCTTACCCAATTGTCTCCTGTGTTGATGTTTGCTTTTATTTTTCACTGCCGCTCAGTTTCACCTTGCTGGCCACTAGCATTTCTCATTGTCTCACAGCCGCTTTGAATTTTCATGTTTTTCTTCCTACAAAATTCTTCTCTTTTGTTCTCAGAAACTAGCTCTAGCTCAGTTTCTCTGTTATCCACGTGAGTGTAAACATCAA
>OZ037992.1:29308667-29321167 GCA_964035705.1 Porites rus
ATAATAAAAAGAGGAATGACGGTGCAGGCATATATAAAAAAACGCATATTATATCAAAGAAATAATCGGAGTGTATTGACCTTTAGATGCAAAATTAGTGCGCTCTACACCTAGGCTATTTTTACATATTGAATGTAAGAATAAACATACGTGTAAATTAAACTAGTGCTCATGGTTGTACTTGTGTACACTTGGCGACAATCAAGTTCGGCAGCAACACTTCGCGGCAATTTGCATATATGTTCTTCTTGTTTTTTTTTGTTTTTTATTGTAATGCAAGAGAAAGCAAAATACGATATACTTTCTCTAAACGTAAGGGGAATAAGAGATCAAGCCAAACGGAGGAGCATTTTTCTATATCTCAAAGATCATAACTCAAAAATTTATTTCTTGCAAGAAACTTACTCTCAACCAGAAGATGAAATTATTTGGAAAAACGAATGGGGAGGTGAAATATTTTTCTCTCACGGATCCAGGCATAGTAAAGGTGTTTGCATTCTTTTACACCCTACGGTACAAAATAAGATCGATTACTCATTCAGTGACAAGGCTGGAAGAATCGTGCTAATTACTTGTGTTCTGAATTCTCTAAAATTATCACTGGTGAATATTTATGCCCCGAATAGCCAAAGTGAACAATTAGATTTCTTACAAAACTTAAACAATTGCCTTATCGACAAGTCAGAAATTTCCACGCTTATTGTAGGAGGCGACTGGAATTGCACACTATCAAAGATAGATAAAATTGGTGGCACAATTTGGAAACCAACAAATTATCGAAACCTGATTTTGACAACTATGGACGCTTTCGATCTCGTAGATATTCAAAGATTACGTCACCCGAGGCTACGTAAATACTCTTATGAATCAAAAGTGTTAAAACTGAAATCCAGAATAGACTTTTTCCTAGTTGCCAAAAATCTGACACAACATGTGAAGAAAAGCAAAATTTATCCTTCTATAGCACCGGATCACCGAGCAATTTACATTTCTTTGTCTTGGACAACTGAAAAGTCTAGAGGACCCGGACTTTGGAAATTCAACAACGCGTTACTGAAAGATGAACATTATGTGTCCAAAATCCGTGAAACGTACTCCCGCACACGCGCTTTTTACTCCAATTTGGCAGACGCACGCCTTCTTTGGGAAATGTTAAAAATGGAAACCAGAGCGGCAACCATTGCTTATAGTAAAAAGAAAGCTAAAGCGACCACTAATAGAGAATTGGAAATTAGGAGACAGCTCGAAATTCTGGACCGCAATATTTGCGACAACTTTAACTCTCCCAATATCGCGCACATCCTAAATGAATATGAAGATCTCAAAATGGAACTCCAATCTATTTACGAGGAGAAAGGGAGGGCAGCTATTTTTAGATCGAAATGTCGCTGGGTCGAAAAGGGCGAACGTCCAACAAAGTACTTTTTCAATCTGGAGAAAAGAAACTACAACAGGAAAACCATCACTGAACTCAGATATTAGAAGCTATCGAAAACTATTATAGCGAATTGTACGCATCAGCAAATAATTCACAGGAAAATAATGTTGATGAATTCACCGAACATTTAAAAATTCCAAAACTATCAGATGCAGACAGAGATAGAATAGAAGGTCCATTATCTTATGAAGAATGCAAAAAAGCTTTAGACACTTTTCAAAACAACAAAGCTCCAGGAGAAGATGGTTTCACGGTTGAATTTTATATGTTTTTTTTCGATCTGCTAGGACACGATCTTGTTGCTAGTTTCAATGCGGCCTATGATGCAAATGAACTCACCATTTCACAACGAAGAGGCGTTATTACTTTAATTCCCAAAGAAGATGGCTCGCTACTAGAACTTTCAAACTGGAGACCGGTAACACTGCTAAATGTTGATTGCAAGATAGCAACTAAGGCAATAGCAAGGAGAATAGAACCATTATTACCAAATCTAGTGCACACTGATCAAACCGGTTTTATCAAAGGAAGATATATCGGGGAAAATATTAGGCTAATAATCGACATAATGGAACATACGAAGTCAGAAAGCATACCTGGCATTCTAGTATCTCTAGATTTTCGGAAAGCTTTTGATTCTCTAGAATGGTCGTTCATGATGAAAGCACTGGATATATTCAATTTCGGAACAAGTATAAAAAGATGGATCAGTACATTCTATACAAAAATTGAGAGCGCGGCGATAAACAATGGTTTCATGACCAACTGGTTTAGACCGTCAAGAGGAGTGCGACAGGGGTGTCCCCTTTCTCCGTACTTATTTGTGCTTTCCACTGAGATATTATCCAGCAAAATCAGACAAGAACCAAGTATAACAGGAATCAAAATATTCGGGCACGAAATCAAATTGAGCCAATTCGCAGACGACACAAACCTTTTCTGTGCAGATTTGATCTCCGTTGGAAATGCTTTGAAAACGGTGGGAGATTTTGGGAGGCTAGCGGGTCTCAAGTTAAACATAAAGAAATCGAAAGCAATTTGGTTGGGAAAATGAGAAAAAAACAAAAGTTATCCTTTACAACTAAAATGGTTACATAGTCCGGTTCGCCTCTTAGGAATTCATGTCTCTTATGATGAGAAGGGTAACAATGAATTGAACTTTAATCTGAAAATACGAAAACTTCGAACAAAGCTGGATATGTGGAGATCTAGAGACCTCACACTATTTGGGAAGGTACTGATAATTAAGTCCCTAGGATTGTCACAATTAATTTATTCAGCTTCAATTCTTAATGTTCCTGAAGATATCGCAAGCACAGTGAAAACAAAGCTTTTTAGTTTCTTATGGAAAAACAAAAGGGATAAAATCAAACGAACTGGGCTCTATCAGGATCTGGGAAGAGGCGGAATACATATGGTAGACATCGACATAATGTTTAAAGCTCTAAAACTAGCCTGGATTCCAAGATTACTGACTTCAGGGAACCAGAATTGGAAAACAGTTCCTGATTATTACCTAAGAAAATTTGGAGGTTTGAACTTTTTACTGAGATGTAACTACGATGCGAAATACATAAAATCTGTTCCATTGTTTTACCGAAATATTCTAGTCAACTTCAGTGAATTAAAAACTCTGTACAGCTTTGATCAAGCACAAAATATAATTCTATTCAACAACAAAGAAATACTTGTTGACAGTAAAACCTTTTTTATCAGGGAATGGTTTAAAAAAGGTATCCTGTCAATACAAGATCTCTTACACAATACCGGTCAACCAATGACCTACCAGGAATTTACGAATAAGTATTCCTGTAAAACTAACTTCCTTCAATACTATCAAGTTATTAGCGCTATCCCAAAGCACCTATTAGCCAAAGCAAAATCAACGAAGCCAATTAATAAAGAGTTATATTCTGATAATAATCTTAGTCTACAATTAAATGAATCGATAACTCTATATCTGAACAAAATCAAGACTAGCGACTTCTATACGTTATTATGCACAAAAATCCACACAACAGGTCATTCTGGGCCACAGAGATGGAGCAAAGATCTTTCCTTGGATGAAGATAAATGGGAAAAAATATTCACCTCCCTAAAAACCGTCTGTAGAGAGACCAAATTAAAGGAATTTCAATATAAATTAATCCACCGAATTGTAGTCACCAAAAAGGAACTTTACCGCTATGGAATCAAGGAAGATGATGAATGTATATATTGTGGTGAAAAAGACTCTATTAATCATACTTTTAGAGATTGTCATTTCGTCAAGATTTTCATTCAACGGGTTATCAACTGGTTCAATATAGAAAACAAGATCAATTTCAACCCATCTAGCGAAGAAAGACTGTTCGGCATCCTCTCGGACTTACATGAAAAGGTACTAGTAAGGAAATTCAATTATACCATGTTGTTTATGAGATACTACATCTACGCCAACAAACTACACAACAAACCAATTCTCCTCCAAGACTTCGTTGGTAAAATGATAATTAAATACAGAATTGAAAAGCTATAAAATAGACATGAAAAATAACTCCTCTGACCTACTAACTATTTTTTTTGTGTGTGTGTTTATGTGGGTGTGTGTGTGCGTGTGATGTACTAGAATTGTAAGTAGTGTAACCATTGTAATTATTAGTAGTACGAGCATCGTATGGATGGTATTGTCAGTATAGCCAATATTGTAAATAGTGCAAGTATAGTGAATATTGCTAGTAGTATTTAGTTTCAGTAGTGTTTAGTACTGTAAACATTTAATATATGTCTGTAAGGCAAAAAACAAATAAAAAAAAAAAAAAAAAAAAAATATATATATATATATATTTCAGCCGACGAAGGAATGGGTAAATAAAGTAAACTTGTCGAGTTTTGAACTCGAAAAAAAAAAAAAAAAAAAAAAAAAAAAAAAAAATTAGGGTCTATAAGTGATTACATTATCTTATAAGATGCTTTGTAAACAAGGAAAGAAAGTTGTCTTTTCAGAGACCGGACGCCGAATTTTACTTTTTTAATAGGCGGCTTTAATGTGTCTTTTATAAAAGAAAATTAGTTGTTCCTTCCGTTTTATAGATGTTTTTAGTTAGTTAACTAAGACAAGGAATAAAAACAAAATTCCAAGCGTTCTTTAAGTTATCTATTGCGAGATGGCAAAACGTATGTATACTTACTGTAATGAATAAATATTTAAGCAAGTATTATTAGTTACCTGAACATTCGACATGCCTTTCAGAAATGGCTATAGAATAACCGGAAAACTGATTCGGAAATGATCATGTCGAAAGAACCCTGGTTATTATTCAGTATATCTCTGCACACAGCAAGGTACGCATCCGTTAATGAGTGCTTGATTTAACTTTTCTTTGAAAGTAAATAATTTACTCCCCGACTAGGTGTGCAAATATCTACTGACCTATTTTCAAATAATCATGTCAAAGTTAGAACTAAGTTTATCAAACATTTATTGTCAGTAGGCAATGATCCTGAACAAGTGCACTCTAAAAACGAATAATCATATGGGAGCGGATGTTATTTTGAAGACAGGATGACGAACACTGTGGCCGAGTGGGCAACTAAAAGTACTTACAGGCAAGACCGCGAATCGGTCGTCCTCCTTTCCTCACAGCCAAGCGCGGCAGGTGAAAACTGTAAATTGTAGTGAAAACTGGAGGAGATGTTGGGACAGAACTGGAAAGGAAAAGGGACCGTCGAGAGGAAAAAAATACCATGTTGAAGAAGGCAATGAACTGTTGACAAATAATAAAAAGAGGAATGACGGTGCAGGCATATATAAAAAAACGCATATTATATCAAAGAAATAATCGGAGTGTATTGACCTTTAGATGCAAAATTAGTGCGCTCTACACCTAGGCTATTTTTACATATTGAATGTAAGAATAAACATGCGTGTAAATTAAACTAGTGCTCATGGTTGTACTTGTGTACACTTGGCGACAATCAAGTTCGGCAGCAACACTTCCCGGCGACAGATCACTCCGAATGTACAAGTCAGACGACTGCTGGTTGCAGCAACACGTTGCGGCAACACGTCGCAGGGACAGATCGCTCCTAGTGTACTGGTCAGGCGACTAGTTGCAGCAACAGGTTGCGGCACACAACAAGCCGCAGCGACATTCGTGTGTACTGGAGAATTTTTGTGAAAATCTTTATCTCTGCAACAGAATTTTGTCGCCGCAGCTAATCGCACATTTGTTTTTTTGTCGCACGCCGCGACATGTTGGTGCAACTTGTTACCTTAACCGATTACAGGTAAACGACTCCTGTTTTGTGGCTTCCTGATTTGAATGGTTTACAAGGCTTTTAGCTACTTGTCCAATTCGCTACGAGCCTAAAAGAACGAGAAATATATTAAAAATTTTTTTTTTAGAGCTGTCAAGGGAATACTTTAAAGTGGTTTACATGAAGTAATATGCAGCGAATTTGTTGCGAACGAGGTCGACGTCACGAATTCGACACAAGTAGCGAAACCGGTTGCTACCTTTCATCAGATGATAAAAAGCAAACGCAAGAGTAAGACAAATCGGAAATCAATAAAAAAAGGTAGTAGTCTTCTATTTCCATTACTCCAGCTGACATTCACAAAGCGTAATCAGCAACGGATGGTTTTTAAAATTTCTTCACCTGTGACTTATCAAATAAGTGAATAGCAAAAAGGATTGCACTTTTTTATGAGGACATGAGGAATTCATATTGAAAATTCCTCTTTGCCAAATGGGGACTGAAACTAGCCCTGTAATTGGTTTCAACTGTCTACTTTCTGTGGGCCAAATTTAGTGGCGATCGAAAGTAACGCATTTTTTTTTACAAACTCAATCATAGGGCCACATGGCCCTATTTTCACAAGGGCTGATAGAAATGAGTTTGAACGAATTCAAGTACAAGTTGGGTTAAGTTTATTGGGGTCTATAAGTGTTACATTATCATGTAAGATATTTTGTAAACAAGGAAAGAAAGCTGTCTTTTCAGAATATTGTTTGGAAGTTTTAGCGGCCAAGTGTCTGAACCATTGCGCATTCATGCAATTCTATTTCTGCTCCATTACATTTGCCCAATTGTTTTATTCGACAATCTAACTTATCAATAAACAAACTATGTTTAGTTAAAATGGCTTAGTCTAAATCGATGTGGCATGGGTGATATTGACCTTCCAATTTCTACCACATTTGTGTACCTTTTAAGTACCGAAAAAGTGCTGTGAGAAGTTATAGCCGTTCATAGCTCGAGCTTAACCATTTTCAGATATGGGTAGGTAAATGAAAGGAGGAAGGAAAGTTCTTTGCAACTCTATGAGTCACGACTAGGTCATTTTAATGATAAGGCTAGAATTAATTATTGTAAACCTCCTTCAGTTCACCAACATGGCGGCTACTCGACGCCTCGTCAAAACTGTCATTCCTGTATCTTTGAAACGAAAGAGAATTCGAACCTTAGAATATGCATTCAATGTTTAGGACACCATTCTAAGACTACATGCCAAAAATCAGCTAAGTCGATGACGTACCGTGTCAGGTGGAAGTTCGAATTTTACAGAAATAACTCTTAACGTGTCTTTTACAAAAGAAAATTAGTTGTTCCTTCCGTTTTATAGATGTTTTTAGTTAGTCAACCAAGACAAGGAATAAAAACAAAATTCCAAGCATTCTTTGAGTTATCTATTACGAGAGGGCAAAACGAATGTATACTTACAGTAATGAATTAATATATAAGTGTCTTTTAGTTACCTGAACATTCAACATGCCTTTCAGAAACTACTATCGAATAAACAGAAAACTGATCCGGAAATGATCATGAACACGTACACTCTGAAAGCGAATATTGCAGGAGCGGATGTTATTTTTCACGCCTGGATGATGAAAAACTGTGGTCGAGGTAGACAATTAGAAGTAACTTTTACTATATAAATATCGAAAGAACCCCGGTTATTATTCAGTGTATCTCTGCACACAGCAAGGTAAGCATCAGTTAATGAGTGGTTAATTTAATTTTCTTTAAAAGTAAATAACTTACTCCCAGACTAGGTGTTCAGATATCTACTGAACTATTTTCAAATTATCATGTCAAAGGCAGAACTAAGTTTATCTAACATAAGCTGTAAATTTTATTAGAATACCATGAAAAGTTCTTGGAAAATTATAGCGGAGCTCCTCGCGCGCGCGAAGCGCGCGCGGAGCGGAGCACCATGGGTAAGAAAATTTGGTAAACTATCCTCCCCAGAAAATTTGGTTATGACGTAGCGTACGCCCGTCCGTACACACATTTCATGTAAGCCGATGTGAAATGTCACAATAGATCTTGCACAACTTGACTAGCCTTTCAGTTATTTAAGCCATCCGTATGAGTACGATTAGATTGACAGCTGTCAAAATCAGACATCCGCTGACAATTATCACATGACCATGTCGCGGGCTCAGATGAAAGACCAGTCGTTTTGCCCCTACATATAAGCTGTTATAATATGTCACACTTGCCAATTCAGCATAAAAACGAAACTACGCCGGGCAAGGCTGTCAGTTAGCTGACAGTCGTTTAAAGTTATATTGGCAAGCCAAATTAAGGTCAATTGACAGCTGTCAAAACAGGACATGTGCAGACCAGTATCAGAAAACTAATAACGTGGGCTCAGGTTCGCTGAGGTACACGACCTGGCATTTTCTACTACAAGCCGGACGGATATGCCTTACTCACACTCGTAGTCTGTTAATTCGAATATTCGCCAATCTAATTAAGGGTAATTGACAGCTGTCAAACTAGAGTATACGCTGACCATCATCACCTGAGTGTATCGCGGGCTCATTTTTCTATCCATTGAGTTCACGTAGTGTTTAAAGTTTTGCGCTGATATTTTATTTGATCACGTGCTCAACTCGAAGCCCCAGAGGTTAGAAAATCTATCCATCCTACAAAATTCGGCAATCACGTGTGACCTTACACCGACCATCCGACCTTCCGTCCGTCCGCGCCACAGTCATACCAATGTTTAACCTCACACTTTCTAGCTAATTTGGGAGCCTGCAACCTGATATTGTACATCCATGTTTTGATTTATTGACAGCTGTCAAAATAGCGTTTCTGCTCACCAGTATCGCCTGACCGTATCGCGGGCTCAGGTATCGACCCACTGAGTTCGAGTGTTTTTTTGAAGGTATCCGCTGACAAGTTGCTACTTTTCACATGATCGCAGGTTCTAGTTCAATTTTTTTAAAATGCATATGAAATAAGTCGTGTTTATGAGTCCATTTTAAAATTTTGATTTCGAACTGACTTCGGACGCGAAAATTCAACCCGCTTTTACATGCAGGTTAGGCAATCGCTCTTGACTTTTCTCACTGTCACGCGTTGATCACGCTCTACGTCCAACTTTTATGTTCTGATTGGTCAAAATTTGACAGGTGAGTTCATGCGGAAAATTTATGCAGCGTCTGGAAACTTGCTTACTGATAGCTGGAGCTGACAGAGTTTTGTGTCATCTTGTGATGTTTTAAACTGTCGTTTTCTACTTGGTGTACAAAATGAAATACAGCTGCTAGCAAGATTGTTCTGTAATTCATGGCTGGTTTGTTTATTGCGCTTTATGTTGACAAATGCACCGGTTGTGAAAGTCATTGGAAATCCGATTTCGGATGGCATCGTTTTCAAGAATGAGCTTCCTCACTTGCCCTTGCTTGAGGCGTAAGAGGGTTGAAAAGTCTCCAGCGATTCTGGAACACTTGATGACCTTCAGAAGCAGCATCTCGACTGGTAAGCCGGAGCAATTATTGTCTTTGATGTGTTTTTTTTTTCGGTTTCCTGAAGTCGAGCGTATGGTTTATGCGGCTTAAGTTTATACACGAGCGATGATCTAACCAACAATAGTATCAGGTTTAAAAAGCCTTTAGACATTTTTTGATCGCAAATTCAAAGAAAAGGTTCCGAAGATTATTTAGTTATGATTTTGGCTATAAACAGAAAGCTCTGAGCGATTTTCTTGCCTCGAGTTCATCTTGAAAAACAGCAAACACCGGGAAGCCGGCGTAAAACATAAACAAGTTTATGCTTGTTACGCCGCAAAATGTAACAATTGACGCAAAATGTAACATTAACGCGAAATCACAGGTAACCCAGGCTCTGTGATAGTACCACAGTACGGTTCCAGTAAAATTACAGTGTTTGTATGGGGTAAAAATACCATCCTAAAATTTCGAGGAAATACTAAATAAAGATCAATGAAACTTACTCTGCAGTTAATTGTTGTTGTCCTTATTGCTCCAACGAAGTTTCGTGATAATTTGCAGTAATTTGTTCAAATTCACTCTATATACAATAATAATATACAAGGTAGGAAACACGAGGTGCCATTTTCGCCGACATGCTCTCATTCAACACAACTTTTTCCACGAAATTCGAACTCCAACGGAAAATAAACATGCCAGGATCGTAGAAATAGGATAGCAGCAGATATAGAAACCAATGACGCTTTCCCAGATAGAGAAACGAATCCCACAGACTTTGACAAACTCGAAGAATATAATCCAAACACACCGAGAATACGCTCGCCGAAGCAGCCGGGCCAGATCAACGCGCGGCCAAGAAAATGAAGCCTGGGCACTGTACAAAAAAATTCCATCCCGGGAGTCCTGGGGTGACCTTTCTAGGGACCGAGACATCATTTGCTCAAGGCCACCCTCCCCTGCTGGAAAAATACTTGATAGAAGGCAATTGTTCTTCCTAGCCAATCACCATTTGCCAGAGCAAACCCCGCACACGCGCCTGAATTTAAATGGCCAAAAAAAAGCAATATAATCAGGAGAATCTGCGGAGTTACAAGGCGTCCCATTTCTTTTACTAAGGAATGCAAATAACAGTAATGACACTAATGAAATAACAACGCGAAATGCTTACAAGGCGGGCTAAAAACAAGGTTGAACAAAAGGTAGATGATGACTGAGATACTATTGCTGTGAACTCTCGAGCGAAACTATCGTAAATAAACGGTGAAGCATACAGACTAATGTCAAAAATTATACAGAAAATTGCGACAGAATATGAATTGCGATAACTGAGACGAATGTGAAAGGCACGTGCACTAGTAAACAAAGAACTAGGGCGATTAACATATTTAGCGATTAATGCGGCAGTAACACGCCGACTTCTTGTCAATACAAGTGAACGCTCTATCGGTTAAATATGTGAATCATCGTGATACACCTCTCTTTGAATTTGGTCCTGTTGTACAAATGCCTCGGTAAGAGCCAAAATTCACTTATATCTTTCGCTTGTTTTAAGTTTTGTAAATCGTCCTTCGTTGTTCTTTTCTTTGCCCTTATAACCTTGCCCTATTGATGTTTGATAAACTTTCTGAGGACCAGCGCCAGGAGCTGAATATAGTTCGAGAGGAAAATAATCTCTTTATAACAGGCCATAGTGATTGGCTAGGAAGAACAATTGCCTTCTATCAAGTATTTTTCCAGCAGGGGTGGGTGGCCTTGGGCAAATGATGTATCGGTCCCTAGAAAGGTCACCCCAGGACCCCCGGGATGGAATTTTTTTGTACAGTGCCCAGGTTTCATTTTCTTGGCCGCGCGTTGATCTGGCCCGGCTGCTTCGGCGAGCGTATTCTCGGTGTGTTTGGATTATATTCTTCGAGTTTGTCAAAGTCTGTGGGATTCGTTTCTCTATCTGGGAAAGCGTCATTGGTTTCTATATCTGCTGCTATCCTATTTCTACGATCCTGGCATGTTTATTTTCCGTTGGAGTTCGAATTTCGTGGAAAAAGTTGTGTTGAATGAGAGCATGTCGGCGAAAATGGCACCTCGTGTTTCCTACCTTGTATATTATTATTGTGGATAGAGTGAATTTGAACAAATTACTGCAAATTATCACGAAACTTCGTTGGAGCAATAAGGACAACAACAATTAACTGCAGAGTAAGTTTCATTGATCTTTATTTAGTATTTCCTCGAAATTTTAGGATGGTATTTTTACCCCATACAAACACTGTAATTTTACTGGAACCGTACTGTGGTACTATCACAGAGCCTGGGTTACCTGTGGCGAAATGTAACAACTTTTGACGCGAAATGTAACATTAACCCGAAATGTAACAGCTTTTGACGCAAAATGTAACAACTTTTTAACGCGAAATGTAACAACTTTTTGACGCAAAATGTAACAATATTTTAACGCGAAATGTAACTAGCAAAATGTTACAGATTTGAAATAACTGAGAGACTTGGACATGAGCCTTGTAGATAAAGTGTAAATTGTCTGGAAGTTACGAAAACAGTTTATTTATAAAGTTTTCTTATAATATCAAATAGACTCACAAAGGTCGTAAAACAGGTTACAAAAAAGTTACAAGTCATGTATAACCTTGGAAAAGCCGTATGGACAATAACAACAACGCTAACTTATTAAACATAACGTATGGAATATATCCCAAGCTATGCGAAAAGAATATGACTAGAAATGTGAACAATAACACCGTAGGAAACACGCATCAATCAGCAGCTGAAAAAGTTAAAAGTAAAAGTTAAGAAAGGTAATCTTTCAAAAGAAAATTTTGAACGTAGTCAATAAGACAGATATGAAATTTCTCATTTCTTACCTGACTTCCAGTAAATGTGAGAAATTTCATACCAACCCAGTCCTGCTGCCTTAAAACGAAGTACAAAACAATATTTGCCCAAGGGAAAATTAAATGAAAAAAAATTCATGCACGCCAATTAACCCTAAAAAATATTCATGCTATGGCCTAAAATTTTCATACAAGGAATTTGATAACGAAAAAAAATTCACGCGGCTCGAAAGTTCCCCACCCCCAAACCAATGGTCCGTTCCTAAGTTAACCTGAAGTAAAAAAGAATCGGTTGTGTATGAAGCTTTATTTTACTTGAAGTAATTAAAATTTACTTGCCTTGAAATATTTCTTAGCTTGTTTAGGCTCTAGTGTAAAGACTACCATGGAGTAAAATGGCTAAGGGCAAAAAACATACCTCAAATATTAGCCCAGTAAAGGTGAGGGCACAAAAAAACGTTTTGTAAGTCTATTTGACATTATAAGAAA
>OZ037992.1:29326167-29508667 GCA_964035705.1 Porites rus
TACAGCCATTTCCCTCCGCGTCTTATCTTAATATATCTTTCTGCTAATATGTTTTGTTTCTCCTAGTCCCAGTTTCCTTGTGGTTAGCACACGTTTCAATCACACTTTCCGGAAAAAAGGTTAATACCACTATTGATTTCGCTTGAACCAACTTTTTCCTGCCATTTTCTGTTCTTTTCCTTGCTGGAAGCTATCGCCGTTTCTCAATTTTCAACCCCTTCCGGCTACTAACTGTTTTCAACAGTTGGATACCCTTGCATTGTTTTATTGTCACACTCCTCTACGAATATGCATATGAGGCTTCTCTTTCTCAAGGCCGTACGTCTTTGGCACTTAAGTCAAGCTCCACAATTTTCTGGATGAAGGCCAACATTCATGGTTAGCAGCTGTCTTGTTCTGACTTCTAAATCTCTGTCGAATATTTAGCAATTGATACTGCCCAGATGTCTATGGCTTGTGTCAAATTTCCACCGATCGATTTCGAGAGAGCAACTTCTCTAACGTGTTGTATTTTCTTTCCGATTTATTCTTCATTTAGTCATACAACATGCCTTCAGCCTCAAGCACTCCTAAATACTTGCATCCTTCACTTTCTTCCATTGATTTCTCTTATTGTAGTATTAGCAAGCAGTGTAATATTTTTCTGACTCTGCCTGCTAACCACGTTTCAAGACCTGAAGACAGCATTCTTTATGGCAAATTTGATACCAGTGTCTAGGCTGAATATTCTAACTGACGATTGTATCAGTGAGTCCAGCTGACTCTCAATTCTACCGCTAAGCCTTAGATCATGCCATAAATCTTTTTAGTAAAAACTGAATCATTGGATAATGCAATTCTAGCATTTTGATTGGATTAGCCGTTATGGTATATGAGCTATTGCACCATGCTCTCCATATATGGTCGGTGTACGCGTCAGTTTAAAATTGGAAGCTAGCTGAGATTTTTTTCGCGAAGGATAGAACGGCGCCCGAAGCAAATTGTTTTAACTCATTTCTTAGAATACTAGAAATGCAATTTCATCGAAAGAAAAAGACAAAAACAAACAAAAAAGCCACAAGAGCTTGTTTGAAAGTTTGTCGAAAAACACTTGAAACACATGGAACTAAAGTACCTTGACCAGCTACGAAAGAAGACAAGTGTTGTTTCTATATGATCGGGAAGCCATTCGCCGATCGAGTCACTCGCCGATTGATAACTGCGGCTTGTTTATCCGACATCAAGAATATAAATCTCAAGTAACCAGCTACAAATACAGGCTATGCAGCCATTAACTAGAGCAATCGAGGCGGCAGTGTAGCTTCTTTTCTCGTTCAGCAAAACCAGCTTGTTGCTTCAAACAACTTCATAACAAGCGACCGAGGTAATAGTTTTTCTCCGTTGTTCTTACTTTTATAACTGCACAGAAAATCCAAATTCACAGTAATTTCGACGGCTGTCACTTAAATATTCTTTTCCTTCACATTATCTGCCAGGTTTTTTTAGCTGTTCTGCTGTTCTGCTGTTCTGCTGGTAACAGGGTAACTCTTGAAATATGACTTAATCACAAGGTTGCTGTAATCCTTGGACAGGAGCCGTAATCGACTTTTGCCTTGGACCTTTTTTCACTCATGGCTGTGGTGAATATAGCAACCTGAAGCTGGCTACTGTCTCCACGCCACCCTACCGGAAATGACACCCTCAGCCCGGTACTTCGGATTCCATTAACGCGCCCGTTCTTTATCGTTCGTCCCCAATTAAACTTTGAAGATCAGCTACTTGACCGACAAGTTCGTCCTTCAGAGTTCATTTCTCCTAGGTCGGATGTCGGCCAAGACTAAGGAGTCTCTCGAATAGCCTTGTTGTAAACCTAACTTGGGGTGGTTTAGTGGTTTCTCAAACTTTTGAAAGGTGATTAACCCAGACTCTGTTGACCGAGGACATTTCCTGCCATCTTTTCTGTCCTTAATATATTTAAGTGTCCAGCACTTTTCACAGAATTCTTCCTAACACCAGCAAGTTTATTCACCGCAAACGCTTTTTATGCAGTCTCCGTTTTAAAATTGTGCTCTAAATGCGTAACATTTAACAACCTGGCATTTGCGGGGTCTTCAATGCAACGTGTCCTCCTTGTGCCAGTGTTACTAAAACACAATGGGAAATAAAATGTTACACCACCATTTGAATGGATTTCTGAAACAAAGAAAGAAATAGAGTTACTATTAAAGTGACCAAGTTAATAAAATATTTCATTTTCCCACTTTCGGTGTGGAAATTCCGGGACATCAAAGTTGTTCCCCAATTCTTAGCCTGTGTCGGAGCCTCTCTGCACCAACTCTATTGATCAATAGTTTCGAGGGTGGGTGCGCTAGAGGCAACGCAGGTTGCTAATTCTCTTTTTTATCGTTCTTTAGCACACCCCTGCTGGAGAGCACGAGTGTGCCATCACTTTTCAAAATCCTTTTGTCCTGTTACTGGGTTTTCTATGGGTCAATAAACAGGTACGCCTGGGATCAGGCCTATGGTTAGAGGAATAGTTAGGTTAAAAAGGTACGATTCAAAGCTTAAACGTTCAATTTCATCTTTTTTTATTCAAGATAGCGAGACAAAGACCGATGAACTGAAGAAGGAAATCGCTGACATTCCACAAAATACACCCAACGAATCTGAAGGATTGATTCGAAAGTTGTATGGTGAGATATCGAATTTGCAAGATGCAGGCGTCAAAGAAAACCTCCTGAATAAGCTGAAAGCTGTCGCCTGTCGAGGGCTGCAAGAAGAGCTCAAAAAGATGATAGAACGTAAAGGTTTACAGCTCGAAGCAATTCATCTTGTGGTGAATTACCTTACCAATATTCCAGAACTTGCAAAATACCTAGATGAAAACTCCAGTCAACCAGAAGTGGTACGTGAAGCTGGGTTAGAGATGATAAATAAAAGACTCGGTCCAGATCTTGAAGTAGTTGGCGGACTCAAAGGTAAAGGCATTGATGTTTCGAAAGATTGGGTGGAAAACCTTCGCAAAAGAGCCCCTTCCTTCCAAGCACTTACAAGGCTGAGATTGCAAGAGCTGGAAAAATGTTGCAAAGGAGCAGATGAAGGAGAAATGGATGAGGTTTACCGACTGGTAGAAAAGGCCGAATCACAGAAAAACCAACTCGCTGCTGTCCCACAAGACGAGAAACTCATTCAGGAAAACAAAAATACAAAAGCTGTGGACGAAGAGAAGCTGAAGAAAGCTAAAGAATTGATGAATAACGCCAAAGCTATGGCTAACGATCGCTCAGAGTCATCAAAACAAGCCGTTAATGAAAAACTAAGAGAGATCATGAACACACTTGAGCTTCCGGCCGATTGGTTTAAGCAAGATGAAGTACAACCAGAACAGTTATTCCAGCAACTGGATCAAATTATTGGGCAGTGCAGCAATGTTGTGGAGTCCCCAGACTCGTACAAAAGTGAGGTAGAAATCGTCATCAGAGCCAGCGCTGGGAAAGCCCTTTGTGGGATTTATCATTCCGAGTACAAACCACCAAAACCGGCGGGAAGACCACTACTATTAATACCAACAACTGTCTCCTTAACCAATCCTAACAGTGCCCAAGAGATAAACTACATGAAATTCTCTGCGAAGGGGGTAGCCGCTGAATACGTGCGAACAGTAGAGTCATCTAGCACTAACGTTGGCATTGGCGTGGCTGGTTTCTACGGCTTGTTCGTCGGGGAGGTGCAAGGTGGGTATGGCCATGTGAGCAGCAGCCAAGAACATCGTTCGGTAAAATCATCAACCACCAATGCATCCGTCCTACAGTACATTCGCACCGCCAAGAAGACATTCCAACTGGAGCGAGATCAACTAAATATTTCCCTGACAGCCAGGAAAATGGCCAGGGCGATAACCCAGGATGCAAAAGCCAATGCAGCAAAGCGTGAGAAATCAGCTCGCATCTTCATGGAACGATACGGAAGCCATTTTCCTGCAGGTGTCCAGACTCTTGGGGGTGTGTTTTTTAGCATTGCTGATGCCGAAAGTAAAAGCACCACAGATACATTCAAGCTGACTGAGTCTGCCGTAGATCACCTTGATGCACAAATTGCTGTTGGCTTTCTTGGAGGTGCGTTCGGGATTGGAGCAGGCGTCGCTGGTGAGCACACCACTGGTTCAGGTAAAACTCACAAGAAACACAAGACCAGCGACAGCGAGAGATTCACCTATTCTGTGAAGTCCATGGGCCCACCAGCAACGAATCCGTCTACGTTTCACAAGTTACTTTCATACAACTCCACCTGGGCGTTAATTGATCGTGGCAGCTTCGAAGGCTATATACCAGTCTGGGAGTTAGTCAGAGATCTTGGGAAAGAGTTTGAGGGGGCGGCTTCTGTCCTAGAGGAAACGTGGTGCAAAGACGAAAAGGACAGGAAGGAAAAGTGGGAGGCGCAACAAGAAAAACAGAGAAAGCTCAGACAACAAGAAGAGGAACGAGAGGCGAAGGAAAAGCTGATGAAAGAAGCAAGAGCCGATTTGTTAAAAACCAAGAAGGAGCATCTTAATAGAGTAAGATAAAAATCACTTTTTATGAAATGCAATTTTCACCTAAGGATTACTCAGATAATGAATAAGACAGCTATCACTATCCTTGATTCAGGCGCATTCCCGTTCAGTTTGGCCTTAACCATCCGTGTGAAGTGATTTTTAAAATGTGAAGGGGAGTCGAATATTTATTGATCATCAATGGAGATTAATTTTTAAAAATTTAAGCAGACAAAATTTATTTTTTTCAATATCTACCTGCAAACTAAATCCCACGTTATTTAGGGGACACTTCCTTAAAGAGGCTAATGGAGATGTGCCGCCTAATGAGGTAGCATTTTCACAACTGGATTGACTATAACGGGGTCGCATTTTCAATAGAGTTACTGGAATGGGATCGCACATCTTAGGATTTTGGGGGTGAAAAAGTTCTTCATAATTAGGTAAAAAAATGGGTCAATTCATTTTAGGATGACCTATTTAAAGGATTGATAGGGTAGATACTTAAATAGAAAGTGGCTAATTGGGATCGCGAAAATTACATATTTGCCCAAAAGTGACTAAGATGGGGTCTATAATTGGCCACAGAAAAGACAATAATGGGGTAGGGGCTCTGAGAAGACAGGGGCACATACCCAGCAAGACTAACCAAAGTCACCCCCCCCCCCCTCCCCCTTTGTGGAAGCGTTCAGAGGTAATAAAAAACGGTTTTTTTTTTGCTATTTACAGGACGCTGGCATAGATGTTGGTTACTGGCCAACTAATGGTAAGCTATTCTTCAACCAAGATTGGATGAAACATGCAGATGCCTATGACAAGGGAATTGAGCTGATCATGAAAGATCCATATCATAATATCTGTGAAATCACTTGGTGGTGGCATATTGGAGGGTCTGGATATACCTTGAAGTGCTGAACCGCATCGGATGACACGCCTACTACTTTTGGCAAAGGAGGAGGAGAACATGTATTGTTCTTCAGTGAGTTGCTCTTCAAATGGAAGGACCATGTTCCCAGACGTGGATAAGAACAAATATCACTCTTGGACATGAGAAAACTTACAGAGGCAAATCAAAAATGAAATTAGCCGTAACAGTTTAACTTTCACGCAGTTCTAGCGTCCATGATCGATACTTGCAATCGCTTCAAAAATGTTTGAATTTCTATTATTAATGTTATTTGACAGTTAATTGCGTTTGTTTTCGTTATATTTTATTCATATTAATCATGCACTTCTAGGATCAAGTGTTCCAGTGTGAAATGTATTAGTATGAATATTGATATGACCCACATCTTAAAACTTCAGGTGTGAGGCATCGAGTGTACTATTGACTCGCTACATTTGTTTAGAGTAGTGTAGAATCTGCTCGTAAGGTCTCTCCTAATTGGTCGCAGGAAACAACAACATATCATTCTTCCAGTTGTTTTAGCATTTTTGGGGGTCAAGGTTAGGCACCATTGGTGACTTCTCTTCCGAGCAGCCGCTAAATGACCATTTGTTTAGGAAGAGCGCTCAACATTTTTTAACCTCGCGTGGACTTATGCCTAGTTGCTTGGAGTTTTCACAAAGTTCAAGTATGCATTCAAAATGAATTGTCAGTAAATTCGATCGTTATTGCTTGACATCTTAAGTGTTTGGTTATATTAGTCTAATCAAGAAAGTCAAGGCTAAGTTTGCACTAGGAGGGTTTTTCGGATTCGTTTTCAAAGAGAATAGGTGTTGTCACTGCGAAACAGTGTTAGCATACAATTTTGTACTTTTACAGTTTTATTCGCTTTCCTACTGACTTTAACGTTTCTATGGTATGTTTTGACTATTTATTGGACGTTGATTTTATATCATTTGAGTGTTTTCGAATAAGGAGTGTTTTCAGATACTTATCGAATCATTGATCTTACATAATTTTTTTTTTCATCTTTTGCGTATTTTGAGTGTTATAATAAGGTGCCAGGTTTATTGGAGCTAGACTACCGAGAAAACGAGGTTTACATTAAAGGCCTGTTATAGAAAGTGATGACCGGATTGCAGATAGCTAACGCACAACGGTTCCACGTGTATGTGCCACATCAAAAAGTTTCCCCGAGAAAGTTCATACAAGTCAATAACGGCCCTTTGTCGGTACTACACTGGTCTCATGGACCCGAACTACTTTAATAACTACTTTACTCCGAAGGTTGTAAACAACCTTTGTTCCAGTTAATCCAGCTAAACTAATTGTTTTAGCTGAACAGTTGTACGTTGTATTATGCAACAGTCCGATCATATATTTAAACGCGAATGACACGGTACTATGAAAAACTTATTTGTAAACAAGTTATTAGAATTGAAACTTATCCTGGCAGCATTGCCAGTAAGAACTGTGGAACCGTAATTCCGTTTATGGCAAGAACAGTGGTCACTTTTATTAATTAATAACCTTTTATGTAGTTTCGCTAATCTCGGTCGGCGCACTTTAAAAAAAAAATTTGTCATTAAGATTATGTAATCAGAGTAAACAGATCACGTTCCGAAAAGTACTGCGCACTTATTTCAGCAACCACTTGGTGATTGGTATCAATATGTTCAACTGAAGTTAACTGTCATCACTGACAGCGTTACAACATTTAATTTACAGTCCCTTTAAGTATTCGATAACGCAACCCAAATAACGGTTGTAATCCCTCAAAGGATGCCGTTGTTTCTATGTTCAAAATAACTTCTGAGTAGTCGCTAGGTTTCGACCAATCACAGCAGGTTGTTGGGTATTCGAGTGTGCTCTACTTTGGCGTAGTTCTAGCTAGGAAAAGTAGAGTTAGGCCGAAGACGCCGACCAGCTAAGAGCTAATAAACCTTGGAACTGAAATGCAGGAGTCTTAGCGCCCTCTTCCAGTTACCAGAGCAGTTCCCCAACAACAGGGTCGAGCCACCTTAAAGTTTATCGCCATAACTCCAAATGGATCAACTTGATTCATGTTGTCGAATTTTCCAGAAATTGAATTATTATGAACGTATCTAAGTTCAAAAACTGGAAAAGAAAATTGGACTTATTGTGTTTACGTCCTCCATAAAACGTTGTATCAGGAAATGTTACGTTGTACTCGTGCATTGACAGCAGAAAAATGAGCCAGAGTGTCAGGGACGTTTTATGATGCTTATAAAAACCTTTGTTATGTGAGAGTCACGATGCTGTTTCCTTTGTACATCGTTAACTCACTACTGAAGAAGGTCATATCCTTTTTAAAGGTTACACGGGGACGCCGACTTTAGTTTTGCTTAACGCAGCGTTGCTTTTGAAAGAGGCGTCTCAAGTTGATGAAACCTTTAAAAAAAACTTGCGGCGCCAAAATAGCCCTGATAACCGGTTTTCTGAACAGACATTGCGTTGCAAGTGTTGGAACCAGCCGCTGCAGTGCCAGTCTGCAAGGTTGTGCTGCGTAGCTGAAAATAGTTGTGAAACGTCCAGTGTAACACGTACGACAAATTCCCATTTTCTCGCAACAAGAACGGACCAAGAAACGGTCAAATGCTACGAAAAACCCTGAATTCAGCTCCTTGGCACTCTATCGATACTAGGTATTACCTAGTTACTTATGAAGACTCCAACTCGCCTTCGCCTTTGGGCGAAATCCTTGCGGAGGCAGTAATGGCTTCCCAGCAAAACGCCGCTCTTATATAACATTGCAAAACAAGTATCCTTCGAAAATACTTTTAATTATTAAAATCCTACAAAAAGCTGCGCTCTAAACTACGGTAAAATATTCATAAAGAGGAAACGTCAATATAACTACAAAATTCCGGCAAAACTCCTTTGCAATTCAAAATTCCAAGAAATCACAAAGAGTTATATAAAAAAATCAAGTCAAATATTCTCTGCGTTAATTCAAGTAAATACAGTTGATTTACAGATGGAAATATTCTGGAATTATAGCATTAAATTTAAGGTGGTGTAAGCACTCACAGTTGTATAAACCTTCGTATTTGCCCGGGGGGGGGGGGGGTGTACTTTGGGAATTTCTTGGTGGGGATGTGCCGCTGGGACCCTGGAACCCTTAACCTATACCTTACCCTATACTAGAGTAAACTCCCCAAATCCCCCCTATCCTAGAGTAGCTGTTTCCCTAGTCTAGATAAAATCTTAGGCAACTGATCAGTTTCCTGAAAAATGATACCCTATTCTAGACCCAAACGCTCTGATTTATATACCCTATCCCAGAGTAAACTGCTTGAAAACCGTACCCTCCACAGCGACACATACCTATATAGCCCATATATGGCAGTACCCCCCGGGCGTATTTGGCACCAAAAACGTTGTTTTCGATCTAGACCGGGCGAAAACGTCTTGCCATTTCACTTCTTTATCCCCTACTTGTTTTTCTCCAACCTTAATAAATGCGGAGATAAGTATATAGAGAAACTTGAACGTGATGATCATAAGCATTAATCTTTTAAACTGCTTTGCTTAAAAATCATAAAATTTAATCAATTTTTCTCGTAATTGCAGTTTAATCGACATCTACTTGGATTTTGATTAGATAGTGCAGTTTGCATGGCAACCTCTCACGCCTGAAAAAGTAACCATAATATTTCCGCTAGTTAATAAATAGCTGTTTTTTGACTTGTATAGCAGCAACTGACAAGGGCAAAGCTCAGTGGTATTAGCAGATCGGTAAAGCAAGGCACCAACTGCGTGAGGCATGAACGCGTGACGAACCGCTAATAACCTCCGCGTGGGAGGCTACAAGTCACGGTGCCTGGTAACAAGGTTTCCGGGTTTCGAAAATTTGCAAAAATAAAGGTGTTTAGCTTTTGTAACACCTCATAAACGTGAACACACCAAGAATCGATGACTTCTTTGTTTCAGTTTTGGTAACGTCATGTAAAAATAGAAATGGACTTATTGGTGTAGGATACAGGATTGATGATGAGAAATTAAGATCTCGGTTACTACCTGCTTCTTTTAAATATTATTTCCTGACCCACATTATCAGCCTATGTGCAACGGAATCCCTTTATATTAGAAAGCAATCTTGTTTTATAAGAGCCTTAGGAATCTATGCTCAGTACATAGCAAGGCGCCGCTTTATAAACGTGGGTTTGATAGTGCGGCCATTAACGTTATTCTTAAAGGTTCACATTACCAAGTGCAGGCGACTGCAGTACGTACATAATAACTTGTGTACCAGCACCTGCACTAGCACCTATCGCGTAGTCGTGTAGTCTGCTACCCAGCTGTTTGTTATTGTCGTCACACAACGCGTGACGACACTAAAAACGGCTGGGTAGCAGACTAGTAGTCATGCTGACCTTTGAGGGGCCACGGACCTAGACGCCCTATCACTCCGGCCCTTTCCACTAAAAGATAAAGTAAAACGGCAAGCCTTGCGGATGTTTATACATGCCCAAACCAGCTTACTTGCGTTTCTTTACCGTGGTTATGATGTCATCAAAGGGCCCAATGAATTGCCTGATTCTATCTTTGACTGGATCGTTAGTGATGTGGTCTCGTATGAGATGCCAAGCAGTTTCCTAAAGCATCGTATCTCTCAATGGCCAGCAATTTAGTTAGGATGTCCCCTGTCAACGTTCAGGTTTCGCAAGCGTATAGTAATACTGAGATAACCAGGGAGTACATTATTCTGATCTTTGAGCTTCGAGAGATATGCTTATCGTTCCAGATGGTCTTCAGTCTTGCTAGTGCTGCTGTTGTCTGTACAATTCTGGACAGCTTCTGGACGTTACTTCAGGCTTGAAACCTTGATCAGTGACGACTGCGCCCAGATACTTGATACTGTCGACCTCGTCAAATTTTTCACCGTTGATCCTGATGTCAATGTCGTTGCCATTTTGGTTGTTCTTTATGAGTTTTGTCTTCTCTGCAGTAATTTCCATGCAAAAGGCTGCGGAGATCTTATCCAGGCGATCCACCTGAGAGGCTAGTTCCTCCTCTTTTCCTGCCAAACCATCAATGTCCTCAGCAAAAGTTACGTTGGCAATTTACAAACAATCTACTAAGGTAAATAAAACACTCCTAAGCGAGCTTCCATATTTCAATTACAGCGATCTAATTTCCGCACATGGCCAATTTAATAATTCTCTTAGTTCCTCTCTTCCTACCAAAAAATATCTTGATCGTCTCCCAAGTTATTACGACCTTGATTTATTTACTCTGAATACATTTTAGATAGAAGCTCCGACTGCAACACTTATTACTCTAATAAAAGATGCAAATACTTCTCTCCACATAGTTTTTGTGATCAAAAAAGTAAGTTTGCTACTAATCCCTATCCAGATTCTGATATTTCGTTTATGCACACAAATATCCGCAGCCTAAAACGTAATTTAGAAAATTGTCAAACTCATTTATTAGATGAACTAGATTTTCATTTTAATATCATAGGCGTAACAGAAACAAGAATAAACAGCTCGACTGAGAACTTAGATTTTAATCCTTCGATTTTGCATTATAATTTTGAATACCTGCCAACGCCTCTTTCAGCTGGAGGTGTAGGCATGTATATTGATCAGCGATTTCAATATCAAACAATAGAGAGGTGTTCTAATGAAGCCTTCCAGGCACTTTTTATCGAATTACATCTTCCCAAAAGTGCAAACATAATATGTGGAGTATTGTATAGGCAGCATAATTCCCCTGAGCGTTTTCAGGAATATTTTGACTCGACAATGGAAAAGCCTAGCACCACTGGAAAACAGATTATTCTTATGGGTGACTTTAATATAAATCTTCTCCATGTTCATACTAGTACTCACGCCCAAAATTTTATGCTATCTTTGCAAAGCCTGAACCTGACTCCGACAATCGACAAACCAACAAGAGTTCACAACAACTCTTACTCATTAATTGATAACATCTTTATTAACAGTCTAGAATATAGTATCTGTAGTGGAAAGATAGTCTCGGATCTAACAGACCACTTTTCTCAATTTTGTATACTAAACTTTTCTACTAATCGAGATCTCTGTGATCAATCGAAATCTAAGCGTACCCTTCTTCATTTCATCCAGTCTACTACCTCTAGATCTTCTTTACTTCAAGTCAGTTGCCGTCTTAATGTATGACGTCTCAAATAACACATCGCCACCTCAAATAAGTAATTTATTTAATTACCAACATAATATTCATTCACATAACACAAGATCATCAACAAGAGGCAACTTCTTTCTCGAATACTCTAGATTAGACAAGCTAAACATGTCCTTTTCAAGAAACGGTGTTAGAGTCTGGAATAACCTATCTAATGAAATTCGTCAAATGCCTAAAGTGAAATTCACTTGGTTCCAAAGCGATTACCAACTATATAACATGTATACCTCTACGTACTTCTCTAATTTCCTTCAGTTTGTGACGGCACCAAAAAAGTTGATTTCCCTCGATTGAAAAGACTCAGTGAATTAAAGTTACAGGGTTATAATTTTGCGAACCTACGACTAAAGAATTTGACTTCCTAATGGGAATAACTGAAGAATTGTTCATTTATCTTTGCCTGAATGCAGCGAAGCGTAATGAAACAAAAGATAAATGGTTTCTTGAATTCCCAAGCACAGGTGCATTTGTCGGCAGTGTGTTTTAAGTGCCGGCATGAGATTATGAGAAGAAAGTGTGATATGCAAAGTAGCAAGTATATATTCGCTGAACAGTAAACAAGTTTCATTGTGGATTTTTACAAGCGGACAGTTAAATTTTTGTTCTTTTTTATATTTTGATTGAAATCTTGTAATCCATTTCCTTGTAACGATTTTAGTTGTGTTTTCCTGATGATTGACAGTTATTGTAAGTGGTTTTGTTTACTCAATTTACTTTGGCCGCATCAAACGTATAGTTTGTTTGATTTTGTAATTAGTTGGTTAGTTCAATAAATGGGCTAAGAATTGTCTGCTTATCCCGCACCGCATTCCTGGTTGTCAGTTTTTTGGGTGCGGGGAATTCAAGAATCCCTTTTTATTACGGGAAGTGGCAGACAGTTTCCGTAATAGAAAAAGTGCTTTCTGTTTTACTAGCTGTTCAAAATTTGTATAAATATAAAAGATAGTGAAATGTGTCCACAGGGACCTAAAGAGGTGTCTCTAAGAATGATTATAAACTATGACTTCGAGTTTTTCAAGTCGTAGCTGACTGCTCGCATATCCTGGATTTGTGTGACCTTTAACAGGTTTTTTTGAGAAGTAAGAACCGTGTTTCCGTTTGTGAACTAATAACAAAATAATAAGAATCAGCACCAGCAGGAAAACAGACGATGAGAGGAAGATCAACACTATGTGCCAAGTTTCCAGTTTGGTCCCGTTTTCCAAGGAGTTTTCTGTTGCGGATGGGCCTCTGCCCCCTACGGCCACTGTCAAAGAGAAAACTTGCAGCTCTTTTTGGTCAGCATTAGGTGACGCGGGCGCGGTCGTGACGTTTACAAGCGCGATGGTGTTTTTAGCGGCGTCTAATCGTGCCGCGAGGACAAGGATGCAGGAAGAGGATTGCATTGTACCGAGAGAGACTGGCGATGGCTGGATGCTTCCATCAATTGAAGATTGATTACTGTGTACCTTTTGAAAAGAAAACAAACAAGGTAAGTCATTGAGGGAGGTTAAGTCACATGAGAAAATTAAGAAGGCTATCCAAAATGTAATATCTGTGTTACAGCGGTTACCACTAACTCGCGCTCTCGAGGGTTTTTTTTCTCTCTGTTTAAACCTGAGGTTTCGTGGACGTTAATCAATTTTTTCCATGGTTTTCCACGCGCTCTGACAGAGATGGTTCCCTCATCGCTGAATGAAGGGCGAAGACTTAAAGAATAATTTCCAATGACGACGGCGTTTTTCAGGAATTGTTTCATTAAGATAATACCCCACGAGCATAGGCTACATTTTCGCGGTATGAGCTGGCGTGCGAAAAGTAGCTACTCTTTCGCACGCCAGCTCATACCGCGAAAATGTAGCCTCTGCTCTCAGGGTATTAAGATGAAGGATTAGTATAGGTAATAGCATGGTTTGTAGTGACATTTGGCATAAATACCACCAGTGATATTTCGAAATGTTATATGTAATTTCACGAGCCGTTAGGGGAGTAAAATTTGAGACAATTTTGAAATATCACAAGTGGTATTTATGCCAAATATCACGTAAGAATCATGCTATTATTTGTTTATACTACTAACCGCAAAACGTTGGAAATTTTCACATGCAAATTAAGCTGAAATACCACTGCTCTAAGTCAATTAAATTGCAGAAATTTCTCATGTAGTAGTGTAACATTGTAAAAACGAGGTCTCTGCGAGCATCCTCTATAGTTTACGTAAAGGTTTTCAGGCTGTTTATTTATTTGATTGTATGAAAACACGGGAGCCGTGGACGAATTGCCAAGACGTATGCATTCCAAAAAAAACGAAAGATATTATGCATCAGTCAATTCCATCTGCGCCCAGCCCCCCCCGGGCAACTGCGGGGCATTTGCCCGCCTTGTCAGTCCCGGGGGTGGGGCATTTGCAAATGTTGCACTGCCCGGGGGCCGGGCATTTGCCAACCCCCGGGCCAATCCCGAGCTTTTGACACGCACGCGGTTTCCTATCAGAATATAAGGTTTTACTGGAAGAAAAGCAGATTGGCTCATTTGTCAAGGACAGAAATAAATTGTAGAGGGTTGTAAAGGCATGTTCTCGATTTTAAATGTATGTATGCATTTCTTCATTGCTTATCAAGCCAGAATTACGTAGCGAAATTGGAGCTATCGATGAGAATCAACGTTTTTTGGTTATTGAATCAAATTTCTGTTGATATTATTTGAAGAACATCCTTTCATATTTATAAAATTATTCATAACATATAACTTTAAAGCGCTCTATTAATTTTAATGTCAATAATTTTATACCAATACTAAAACCATATTAAAACTGGTGCATGTCGTCGCGGCGTGAAGTCTTAATTGGAATCCTCGCGCTATTACAAAGGAAGACGTTAATTAAACCAAAAAAATCGCACATTAAAATGCTTAAAACGGCACTATTTGACTGTGCGATCAATGAAAAATGTTGCAGTGTTGACGGAGGACGGGGCATTTGCCCTCTTTTTTCGTCCCCACCCCGGGGAATTTGACAGCTCAAGAGTCCCCACCCCCGGGAATTTGCCATCCAAGGCAAAAAAAAATGCTAATGCCCGGGGGTCAGCCCGGGTGGGGGGCCTGGGCGCAGGTGGAATTGACTGATGCACTACACCGACAAGGAAAAACGTTTCCTCTATATGGAGGCTGTTTTCGGAAATGAATTTTGTAGCCTGCAGATCCAGCTATCGTTCGTCATGTTATCGAATAGAATCCAGAACTCATAGCAAGAACTCAGGCGAGTTGCCAGCGTCTAGTAAGAAAGCTTATGTGGTTGTAACTTACAATGTGTAAATATGTTGATAATTTGAGTTTCTTCCGACAAACAATCAACAAATTCGTACTCCACGTACTCTTGACATGAAGCGGTGTCAGATCCTGTAGCAAAATATTGCAAAAACGGCTTAAACGCCGACATATTCTTCCGGTGCTTGAGAAACGGGGAAAGAATCTACTCTACGCCAACGCATGAAAAACCATGGTAACGGTTGATTGACCTCAACCAAAACGCAGGTTTGAACCGAAGAAAAACCCATTTGAGGGCTCGTGTTAGTGGTAACCGCTGTAATGTTTAGGTTACTATATTTATCCATTTAAATTTTAGATCTTGATTTTTAACTGCCTGTCTCGCGCATTTGAACATTTTTATGGAAAATTGCGCACTATAAACGTAATTAATTATTATTTAGTGATTTTATACAGTGCAAGTTAGTTGTTTGTAACCTTGGAGGAGAAATTTCACTTGTAACTAAAGTAATTGGTTTTAACAAAAAGCACAAGCTGTTGCTGTTGTTATTTCTCGTTGGACTTCCTTCTTTGTTACAAAATGAAAATATTTGTGACGAGTTCTCGAAAAAAAGTAAAAACATGAAGCATCGTTACACGTATGCGTAAGCTAAACCTAAAAAAGAAAACAGAAATTTTGCTTTTTACCACTCTTTTCGTAAAAACTAACCGTTTGACGTAATGCAAATCTGCAAGAAATCCAGGCGGGATTAAAATTAGCCTCCCAGTGACGTTCTTACGGGTTCGTCACGTGTTCATGCCTGCCTGCCCACGAGGCAAGTTTAAAATGGTTAACCGTGTTAATCCTGACAAGCGCCTCGTTAATTCGTCGTCATGGCCTTAGTAGTCGTTTAGCTCTTACAAATCTACCCATGGTACACTGTTTGCCTCCTAACTTTGCATAAGCACCGTTTTTCTTTTCTCTTGGGACGATTATAATGAATCTCCTAAGAAAAGTGGGAACAATAATTTGACGGTAGGGATGGGAAATCACAGTGCATCCTGGGAAGATGAGGAGGTCGAGAATGCTAGTAATCAGAGAGTTTAAGCAACAATGACGGCGACGGCTAGGAAAACGTCACTTGAAAAGTAAATTCGGGCTGCCTCAAAGTTTAACGCGCTTATTCCATCTCGTTTAATTCGTCAAATGCTGGCAAATGTTTTTGAAGTTGAGTTCTAGATGACTGTATGGAAGTTCAGGAAAAAAAAAAAAAAACGAAAGTTGTTGTCTTGTGTTCCCGTCCTCGACAAAACGTGAAATTAGGCACTTCCACGTTGTAGTCGTTCAGTGACGGCTAAGAAATGTACAGAAAATCGTGATGCGCGTGCAAAGTTGTTGTTTTGGTAATATAAACCTTTTGCTTTTTCAGTTGCCCTTCCCGTTGCCGTCGCCGTCGTCGTCGCTTAAGCTCCCTAATTATAACTCACCAGAAATGTGAAGGTTTCAGATGATGCCAAGTTCTTTATAGTGAAGTTAACCTCCAGCTTCTGCCCAGGCGACAGGGAGAAGAAATCGTTAGGTGCCACAACCTCTAACCGCACGTGTTTCAGTACCAATACCTTGATTTGAACTAATGAAACCTCCTTTACGCTGGCACTGTTTGACTGTGAAATTGCCTTTACAGTCAGATTCTGCATCTCATTAGCCTCACTAAGTGACTTGATCATCACGTAACCAGCTGCACTGACATTTGATTCCAGTGCAAGGCTGAAAGGAATGACGTAACTGATGATATTGGGTGCTTTAGTCACTTCAAAAGAGAACGATCCCGCGGAGCCGAGATTGAGTAGTGTAAAAGGGACCTTGGTGGTGTTCCCAGGATAAAGGGACACAGCTGTGTTGCTTGGATTGGCTCTGAGGGACACAATATCTGGAACAAGGCTGATAGAACAAGTGCCCATGTTACCTACGAGGTCTAGACCCACAAAAAGCACTCTGGGATGACAACAGATTGATGTGAAAGAAGCGGTGATAGATGTGTTTACTGCACCCTGATTGAAAGCATCGACTGAAAACAATAATGGATACACACGAAAATAAGTGTCGCATTCACTGTTGTATGCTAAAGGTTGGTTTTCCACAAGCGACGGAGTTGGAGTCCGAGTCCTAAGCAGAATCGTAAGAGCGTTTATAATATAACTCAGTGAAAATCAAAAATCGGAGTCGTAAGCAGAGACATAAGTGCGACTGGAATCGGAATCAGAACGTTACTTTCCATTTTCTTCCGAATGCGCTTATGACTCCGTCGCTGCGATCTAGTGAAGCCCAGATTGTCGGAGTCGGAAGTAGAAGCGAAAGGCTAAACCCATCACAATGCACGTTCCCACGCTTTGTTATTGGTTTAGTTCTTCCGCTTTTTCTTGCGACTCCGACAAGCTAGTTTTCACTTGATCGCAAACGACAGAGTGACGTGGTACGCGGAATCAGAACGCTGTTTTCACTAGATCGTAAAGTTCTACGCTTCTGATTACGACTCTGACTCAGACTCCGTCGCTAGTGAAAACCAGCCCTAAACATTAGAAATTTTACACCTTCTTATCTCATAGTCTGTGAGACAATTGTTCAGCTACGTGAATAGCTCTGATAGCAATAGTCTCTATAAAATATATTCAGTGTAGTGTGGCTAGGGTATATTTCGTTTACTTGCAGAGTACTCAGTATTAAAGACTGATTGAGTGTAAAGAATGAAGTCATTAATCTTCAAAACAGAAAGTGTAGTAATTCTAAGGCTACATAAACGTCTCCTACCTCGAAGAGTTCCGTTGTCATTGCCTTGTGTTATTATCGACGCCAGGCCTTCTCCGGTATCTGTGAAAATGACATGTACATGCCACGTGCTGAAAATGCACTTTGATCTGTCATGTGCATTGTTGCAATTTCTAGTTTGGTTAATTATGGTACATGATGGAGGAAGAAGATCTGGGTCCTGCAAAGTTTAAATGGATGTTTTCAGAAGAGAGGTTGATAGTGGGCCGGTGAGTTGATAAAACAACCTGGCCACCTTAGAAAGATTAAGCTTGTTAGTAACTATGGCAGCGGACCGTTACCTACATCTGTCACTGAAGTATGTTTGACGAACCAATGAATACCAAAAGAGCAATAATTCGATTGAACGAAGTTCAAGTGTGTTGATTTATATCAGTCAAATCGGACAAATTTTGTATCAAATGGTTAAACAACTTACTCCACAAAGGTAGCCTCCGAAAACAACCGTTTCTCCTCGCCCGTCGCTGCTAGGGACGTTTCGTGAGGAGGAACGTCTGCGACTCAGCGACAGAAATTACATACTGATGACGTAAAATCTGTCCGGAATCCGGTCATAAGCGCTGATTGGACGACGGACTAGTTACATTGTTTTAGCTATTGTTTACGAATGACAAACAAAAGGCTACAAAGGTCAAATGTAAACACGATGAAACAGTTAATATTTGTGGAACATATTCCTCTTTAGAAGAAGCATTTGAGTTTTGCTGGAGCTCCTTCCCAGAGGAACACAACACTTTACCAAAATCGACCAGCAGAACGTAAAATTGAACAAATTTGCATTTGGAACCCCATGACTACCGAATTTATCATGTAAACATTGATTTACGTCAACTGTATGGAATTTCTGCCGCTGAGTCGCAGACGTTCCTTCTCGCGAAACGTCTACAAGCGGCGAGGAGCAAAAAGAAACGGCTGTTTTAGCAGGCTACCAGAAAGGCGGCAAATTATTCTTTTGTCGTCTTTAGTTTATGATAATTGTCCCTCAATACATCGTTGCCAGGTGAAAGTTGTTTTGAATTCTTCACATTCAGTTCTGTTTTAATTTCCTTTATTTATTTGTCACACAATAGTATAAATTACAAATAATATAAAACAAGTATATATAAAAAAGAAGTGGCGAGGAGACCTAACAGAAACGTAACTATAGGAGCTTATGAGAAGCTAGGGCTCGAATAAAGTAGGTGTATCACAAAAAAACTTTACCTTGTATCTAGACAAAGCCACTTGAAAAGAAAATAATGTCACCTTCCTCTCGTGTATAGTTCCGGGTTGTATAACAGCTTTGACCGTCAAATTCTGCGGCTTTCTGACCCCACCAAGAGACTTTATAACAACTTGTCCAGCTGCACTGGCATTGGCTTTTAAAACGAGGCTAAAAGGCATTACGTAACTAATAAGCGTGGGCGCTTTAGTCACTTCAAATGAGAATGAACCTTTAGAGCCGAGGTTAAGTAGTGTAAAAGGGACCTTGGTGGTGTTCCCAGGATAAAGGGACACAGCTGTCTTGTTCGGTTCGGCTCTGAGGGACACAATATCAGGTACAAGGCTGATGGAACAAGTGCCCATATTTCCTACGAGGTCAAGACCAACGAACAGAACTCTGGGATTGCAGCAGTCAGAGGTAAAGGAAGCTGAGATGGATTTGTTGACAGAACCCTGGTTAAAGGCATCGACTGAAAAGAATATCACAAAATAAGTTGTTATTGTGAAATGGGTAGCTAACTTTATACAGCCTTTACACATGACGTCACTTCCGCCACGTTGGTGGCCTGAGAACGCAGACGTATTTCCGATCGTCGCTTCTCTCCACCCGAAAAGTAGACCGAAAATACGTCTGCGTTAGCAAGGCTACTATGCTGGTGCCCCCTCAGCACCCCCCTTCCCCCCCCCCCCAAAAAAAAAAATAAATAAATAAAGTAAAGATTTAAAAGAGCGGCCAAGTTGTAAACAATTCCTGTTGGAGTTGAACTCTTTTTTTTAGGTAGACGCCTTCTTTTGCGGCAACAAATTTCCATATCTCTGCTGGCCATGTGACTTAAAACGCCCTATGTATTTAATTTAGGAAAAAAAATAATTTCCGTCATGCTCTGACACTTTGTCGTTAACAGAGAGACCCAATAAGATGGAGAGGGCATTGTATTAGATCAGGGAGTATCTAAGTATTTGTATCATTTTTAAATAAGCTGATGACGCAACACCCCTTTAGATACGCAAACATCACAGATATAAAGATCTAAATACATTATTTATTGCACTTTTTTTATTTTCTATTGTAGAATACATTCAACAACCTTTACAGTAGCCTGCCAGATGCTGGCAGGGGTGGTGGTGGGTTTTTTTTTTAAATTTTTTTCCGGAAACATTTTTCTTTTTTTATCAGCATTTTAGGTCATTTATTGCCAAAAAATAATAAAAATCCTGATACTGTGGGTTGTTAGGGGTTTAGAAGGGCTTCTTGGATCATTTTTATGTAACTCCTACACCCTACCCCCCCAAAAATTTTTTTTACTTTGAGTAGACGTTGAAAAAAAAAATCTAAAAAATTGAATATTTGCTTCTTTTCAGGGAAATTTGGCTTGCAGTTGGCCTGGAAATAAAGCAACAGATTCATTTTTAACATATCCTGCAAGGACACTTTATTTTGGACTAAATGGCGTCCATCTTGAATTTTTTTGCTTAAATTATGCAAATTTTTTCACTTTTGAATTTTTTTTTGAAAACTGTATTGAATGTATGGAGAATAATTACTGTTTTTTTTATAGAGCTAATTTATCCCTCTTTCAAATGGGATATAGCTTAAAACACTGCTGTAAATACCTGCAGAGATATTAATACAAATATGAAAATCGTCAATTTTGGCCTGATTTGTAAGGGAAGACAATGATTGCGTTGGAGTATTTTGAGACGGGGTCAGCTGTTAAAGACTGCTATACATTTTGAAGGTAGAGCCAACAGAGTAGTCTCTTGCAAACAGTTTTTGTAAGAGTGCAAACGATGGTTGTAACTCTTCCAAGGAAAAAATTAAATGACTCTTGAAACCAGAATCAATACAAATCAAACCTAAAGGCGGTTAAAACGTTAAGCGTATGATCAAGAGCCTTAATCCCATTATGGCTCTTGGTATGATGCATCATTTACTTAAAGACTAACAAGTCGCAAGTCCTACCGTTTAAAGTTCCATTCCCATTGTCTCGAGTCGTTATTGAGAACATTCCTTCTCCGGCATCAATGAACATGACATGTGCGTACCACGTGCTTGATACGCACTCTGGTCTCCCGTAAACACTTGCACATGTCCCTGTTTGGTTTGTTACAGAACATGAGGGAAGAGAGACGTCTGGGTACTGCAAATGCAAAACTCCAATGTATAGTTCCAAGAAATGTTATTCCAGAACTCCACGGAGGGCACTTCTGTTTTAGACCCCCGACTCCCCCTGGAATTTCTATTCGACCACAAAACACCGATTAACGGTAAAATAACTGATAGCTTGCTCAACAGAAAAGCTGTTAGTTCTTAATAACTCACCAATCTTACTCGGAGCCCCCTGATAAAAAGACCTCGACCCCCCCCCCCTCTCCTCGGAAATTGCCTCCTTTTGTACCGCCCACCCCTTTCCCTCTGAATTTCCCTAGGCCTAGGTTTCTGGATCTACACAATACAATAAATGACTTTTAGCTTACGGCTTTTGCTTTTGTTTTTTCAGTTGCACGCGAGTTCCACGATTTCGCTTAAAGATCAAAGAACGCATTTCTAGAATGATTTCCACATTTAGTTTATTGCTTGTGTGACCTCAAATAATTGGTTTCTCCAGGTTTGCGGTAGTTTGTTCAAGTGCAAGGCATTAGACCTGTCCGGAAAAACTTTGACGTATAGTATGGTATTGGAATAAGTGATCTATATAATGGAGTTTTCCACGAGTCAGAACTGGTCGGCCAGACCATGGCCGGACCTGTCATTTTGACAATGAAATAGGCTTTTTCCAAGAGTTTTTTCTGAAAAACCATCGCCTTCGGAAGACATACTTTTTAGAATTTGACTGATCTGGCTGGTTAGTTTTGATTAAAAGCAATATTTTTATTACGACTGGAATAGTCTGGCGGTTAGTTATGACAAATAAATGGAAAGCACCCTAAGAAAACATGCAATTATTAACGGGTTCCCATTCCTCTCCTTATCTTGGCCCTCATGGGATCAATTTCTGACTTGCCATATTTCACTCACCTTGGATGCTACAGTAACAAAGAAAACCATGAAATTAACAACCTGGGTGAAGTCAGAATTCTGTGACGCAAATACCGTGACAGTGCTTGTAACGCCATATGTTGCGTTACTAGGGGTAAGGAGGGTAACTCGAAGAACCAACGTGTCATTCTTTCCCAAGGTGCCTCGCGAAGGACTAATGCTTGCGAAATACCGCAAGTCATCAGATGCCTTGAAATATAACTCTTGCGTGTCCCCGGAGTTTTGAACATCGATATCCACCTCCAAAGTCTCACCAGGGAAAATAGAGTTTGAACCGTTTATATTGTCAACGTTTTGAGACAGTTTAATGTCACCAAGAGTAAATAAAGTTGGCTTTACACGCTGAAAGCGGGTCCTAGTCTTGTCTATTCCTGTCACCTTGAGTCTAAATGTCTCTGCAGAAGGAACAAAGGTAACGAAATAGAAGTTCTTGTAGTAGCCTTGCCCTTGTGTGATGTTGAATGTCTCAAGGTCTGTTCCGTTTAAATCCACGAGCGTTAAAGTGCTGACTCTGTCTATTTCCTTACGTCCAACAAAATCTAATGTGAGCCACAGGGTTTGGCCTGAAAGAAAAGGAGTACCGGAATAAAGTGACATAATGTAAAGCAACCTATCCTTAATAAACTTGTAGACTGCCGGATAGAAAATTCTTTTTGCGGGTCGATTTCTTTGAGTTTTCAAAGAAAAGGTGTCAACATGGCACAAGGTCGATAGCTATATATAAAGCACTTGTCAGTGCTAATTCATGAGTGATGACGCTGGAACAAAGAATGACCAATAGAATTACATTATATCTCGACGATTCTTTAGACATGTCCGGCTGTACTAACTTTCGAATACACACAAGAGAAATCGTGGAAGGGCAAGAGTCGGACGTTACACCCCGGTGGTAAGCTTTCTTAAACTTGTGTGCAGATCGGTCTCTTATTTCCTTTGCATCCAAGGAAATAGGAGACGAATGCACCAAGTATTGCTGATAATCAAATGACACACAAGAAAGAACTCTCGTTGCGTCAAATTCCTGCTTATACGGAAAAATTTCAGAAATATGCCAGGGAGAATAGCCACTATAGGAGTTAACTGATACATTTAAACTTAAAACAAAGAAGAAGCTAAGCTAAACTTGATACATGCCCTTGTTCCTATGGGCACACCCCTGTGGTAAGTAGACAGAGAGCTTACTAAAGCACCGATGTCATCGAGAGCATCTAACAAGAAAAAGGTTTGTAAGCAAAATTTGATTGCTTTACCTCTTAACGGATTTCCCACAACACGCCTTGTAATTCCTCGTTCCAGGTCTTCGACGTCTAAAAGCTGATAAGTGAAATCCAAAGGACTAAAGCCGGTTACTTGCAGAGTATAGGGACCAACACAGGAGACCGTCATGTTCAGTAAACCGCTAACCAGGCTACTAACTTCTAATACAAGAAGTCTACTTGAGGAGGTTACAATTTTTTCTTGCAAAGTCGCGTTTGCTGTAAAAAATTCAGTATGAAATTACTTCTTTTTTACAACTAATTTTAGATTGCTATGTCAAGCGCAGCTTTTGTCCAATCCCTGTTAGGCTTGTTGTTCTTTTTTTTCCGCCTTCTTTACATGAAACGATAGCATTCTTCATTTATGATTTGTCTGTTTTGGTCCATTTACTTACAGATTTTCCTTTACTTGCACAGGTCGTTTCTAATACCTGTTATTTTTCAGCGGACCAACATCCTCATGCAGAAAAGGGCAATAGTATTATCTTCTCTTTCTTCATGACAATAGTTGCTATGAAAGGATTTAAGACTAGATTTACCATGTAAATCGTTAACGTTAAGTTTTGATACTCTTTCATGACGCGATTTACAGTTGTTGAAGTTTGTAGTTTTGCAGAAATAGCTTTCTGAATTGGTATACAGTAGTTAGGCCCCACGTGGTGGGGGAGTACTCAGCAAATGTTTGTACGGAGAGGCTCTGCCCCGAGGTTCAAACTCTTACCCTTTAACATATACCATTTTTCTCGAAAAAGGCAGCCACCGCTTTCGTATACTTTCTATTGACAAATAGAACCCTTCACATACTTTGTTTAAGACTTTGCATCTCTCTTAACTGCTGTAAATGCACTTTCTTTTAAACTGGAATCAATCACTAAATTAGAATGTTTTCTTCTCTTTAAAAAGCCATAAGTTCATGTCTTAGCTCTTTTGGGTCCTTTCACAGACCCAAAAAACAGATTTCCCTACTCTTTTATATACTTCAACAATTGAAATTCATACCCTTTCATATACCTGAAGCCTTGAAAAGGTACCCCTTTCGGGCGGAGCCTCCCCGTATAGACCATCATAGGGAGTACCCCCCCCCCCCGCTTCCCAGAAGCTAGCCTGCGTCGCAGACAGTCTAAATTTCAAGTTCTCTATTTATAGTTCTAGAGTGCTGGATAAAGGCGATGCTACACGAGACGATTCGCAACAACGATTTTTAGCAAAACACAGCGTTGCAACATTGTTTCGAATACATTTAGTTACAACATTGTCCCAACGTTACAACGATGTTTCACGCTAAAAATCAACGTTGTGAATCGTCCCGCGTAAAATCACCTGAAGTCCAGCTGCAACGCAGGTTAATAATAGCCAGTGTTTTATTACCTTCCACAATTTGGATGTCTAAACTGGGAGACCCAGCTGCTGTGAGTACCAGAACCAAGCTTTGTAGCGAACTATCGATATCCACGAAATAAGACTGACCACTAAAGTACTGAGCTCGAGATTCCTCTATGTTCAGCAGCTCAACTTCTTGCAGGTCAACAGAGGAGTTAACAGGGCTTCCGGGATCGATTATTTCCACAAGATCAGCCACCTCAGATTTGGTAGCTTGAAAAACCTGTCCACCAGTTTGGCTAGCGATTGACTGGTACAGAGCTTGACCTTGGGCGCTTCTCCTTATACGGAGAAACTCTTTGAAGCTATCGGATTGCTGGACGTTTCGTCTTTTGCGACGACTACATTGACCGGACAAAATCAAGTTAATCTTCACCTTCTTTTTCTTGGCCAGAGACAAGACTTCATTTTCTCTATTCTCATCTTTCACATCAGCATCCGAGAAGTAGTAGATGTTAGTCTCGGGAAGACAGTGGAGCAGGGCCTGGTAAAGGCCCGTCATGCCTAGCTCAGGGCAGTCCCCGCCTCCAGAAGCCCTCAGATTGTTAACAGCTTCAATGACTGTTTTTGCATCACTTGTTACCGTAACAGGACCCACCTCTAATAATGAAAAAAAAAAAAGTAATTGCAATGGTAAGCTAGCCTGCACCACAAACGAGACTAAACTCTGTTAACTTCGTCAGCGAAACAGCGCCGAAATCCTTGCTCTGGGCCTCCTACTGTGTACCAGGATTTAAGAGCCCGTCATGATTGGTCAGTTTAAAATACCATTGTCAATTTGCCAATCAGGCTGAAAGGAAACTCGAAACGCATTTCCTGCAATTCGTGGAGTCCGTTGGGGGACCTTACGAAACTACCACGGCGACGGCAACGGCAAACGTCAAAAAGCAGTGGGTTTAGTAAGCAAAACAACAGCTCTGCACGTGTATCACGCTTTTTTGTACATTTCTTTGACCAAATTTTAAGTTTTTCTTGAGGACAGAACGGCAAGGCGTTAAATTCGACCATTTCTGTTTGAACTCAGGAGAGGCCCCCTCTCTTCAGCTCCAACATAAATTCCGATCTTTTAAGTAACTGGGCGACTTGGGATAATCGCGAAATGGGTTGAAATAATGCGGAGTCTATTTTTCAGCAAGGTTTTCATGGACGTCGCCGTTGTCGGATCGTAAGGTCCCTATTATTGCTGCTTCGCGGACGTTACTAACCGAGGTTTGATTACGTCTGCAGGCCTGGTCTGTTTTGATGATCATTCTTCACTCTCATCTACAACCGCAGTTCAAAAATGAATTATTTCATATACTTCACATCCTTTGATAAGCAAGTAAAGTATCTACTGCACTGTGTGAATTTGCTAGCTTGTAGTGTAATTAGTGCAATAAGTTCGAAAAGAGTGGGCATAGAATGAAGCACATGTAGTTTAACGGCGAACTGAAAGTCACATGTCTGCCTACACACCCGCTCTGAACGACGGGTCACATGCTTGACTCGTGACGGGTAACCCAGTAGCAAATACTACGTATGCTTGAATTCTATCCCATTATGGACCAGAGACACTAGACGTACATGTATATACTTACTGCCTTTGTCTCACTTCAAATAAACAACAAATGGAAGCGTACAAACTAAAAAAAGAGTACTAGAGTACTGTACCGTTATATGATCCGAAAAAGGGTATATTACAACCTTACAATATACGTGTTGCACACAAACCGATAACCACTTTACAGCGACTGCTTACTAATGTCAAGGACAAAGACAAACCGGGGGACAGACAGGGAGCAGTATACAAGATCAAATGCTGCGACTGCCAGGCTTCTTACATTGGTGAAACCGGCAGAAACCTAAGCACGCGACTGACCGAACACAAACGAGCTACGAAGAATGGTGACGTCAACAATCACATTGCTGAGCACCATTTAAAGACAAAACATCAAATTGACTGAGGCTCTGCGACATGTATAACGTATTCTATAGACTACTATCAACGTCTTACTTTAGAAAGCTGGTTTACTAACTTAGAACAAACGCCACTGAATCGTAGCCAACAGTTACCAGCGCCGTACAAACGACTTACTGACGAGATCAAGCAAAACTAACCACGATAGAACGACTGGAGAACTGACAATTTGACTAACAATAGACGACTGTTTAACTGTGACAATAGACGGATCGAAACGCACCAACTACTGGTTACGAGTCTTCATAGGCAATAACATCACGGCTTAACTGACAGACGACCAAAAACATCACGACGTAATTGACCAATCAGATCAATAACCAGAGCATAATACCATCAACTGACGTGATACAACTCACTTTGACTCTGAAGATGACTACCGCACAGGTTGTCGAAACGTCAGTCACTGTCAACAACGACAGTCCTATTCAGGACTACGTCCACCCGGACAATCAAACTCAACCTACTTTTGTACTTAACTTTGTTTGATACGTCGTTAAACTCTTATTAATTAACAATTATAATGAATGAGGCTGAGTATATCTTTTGAAGAATTATGGAGATCTCTCTAATTCTTCATATGATACGAAAGCCTAATTCAATAATTGTTTTATTATTCATTCAAAAAATTCCTAGTTTAAAACATAGCTAAAACATGCTTACCTCCATTGATGGTATGTTCATCTTCGATAGTGCACGTTTAGGGTTGTTCAGCTCCGCAAATATTCCCCAAATAGCAGATGTCGCCCTTCGAGTTGTCTTCTTGCTGTTCTTACCATGTTTTTAGCTATTATTTCGCCTAGTTCTTACTCTTGAAACGAGTAGATTGTCCGCCATTTTTGTTTTCACAACCAAAACAACTAAACCTCGTTCCCAGGTCTCCTAGGTTAACGGTGTATTAAAGTGCAAGGAAGCTGCACTTTTGACGTCATCGGTTTATTAATCACAAAATTCTTCCAAATTTGGTCATCAGCAGCTGGTTATGGTGAATTATGCGTGTGCTTTTTGCCAATCAGAATCGGGGAAATATTTTGAATGAATAATAATGTATGTTATGTCACTCGACAGTGAAAGCATTTAAAATATCTGAAAGATATCATTAAGTAAATTGAACTCCTACCTGGATCACTGAAAGGTACAAGAATGTAAGTAAAGGAAGATCCTTTCTTTTCCAGCGTTTTCTGAACAAAATTAATGGATAAACTCTTTACCTCGCTGATTTCATCTGTGGAATAATAATAATCAATGATAATGATAATAATGATGATGACTGTCCTACGGGATGGATGAAAGTGAGCTGGATTCATTGGCATTCATTGAAAAACAGAATGTCTCTCCACTCTGCAAAATGTGCGGAGAAAAAGAAGAGACAGATGCAGTAAGATGAATTACCGTCATAGGCACGAAGTTGCACGAATTCACTGGTACATCTCAAGAAAACATATATTGGAAACGAAGGGCAAGTGCTATGACCACAAACTGGGAAAAAAAGTGATTTAGAGTAATGATGTCAAGCTGCTTTGGGATTGCAGTACACAAACTGATAGAGAGATGGAAGCCCGAAGACCAGACATAGTACTTACTGACAAGTAGAGATGTATGATTATGACATAGCTGTAACTGAAGATGCCAGAGTTGCTGAGAAGGAAAAGGAGAAGATTGAGACATATCAGGACCTGAGCTAAAGGAGAGAAATAGAGCGACTATGGAATGTTAAGACGATGTGGTCCCCGTGGTGATTTGAAGGCTTGGAATGGTATAAGGAAATTTGCCCAGTAATCTGGAGAAGATTAGAATAACTACAAAAAGATATAACTGCCACAGAAGGCAGCTCTTCTTGGAACTGCAAGATTGCTTCGAAGAATACTGGAGGCCTAAGGCTGCTAGTCGTAGCTTGCCCTCTGAATATCTATCCAGCATGAAGATTAAGCTGAGTAACATGAACAACAACAACAACAACAACAACAATAATAATAATAATAATAAGTTATAGGGTGCAGTGATACACGTGAAGAGGGACAAGTCGAGAAAGGTAGTGGAGATATGAAGATAGCTGATCTTAAACCTATCAAGAGCCTGGAACAAAATAACACCTATAAGTTCCTATAGGCGTCTTTGAAAACACCAAGCAAGAGGATAAGCAAGTAATGGAAGCCGCAGCAAAGACATACTTGCAGAGGCTATCAATCATCTGGTCCAGCCCATTGTTAGATCATGCAAAGGTAGTGGCGTCCAATCAATACGCTTTACCAGTACTTACATACTTGATGTGGACACAAACTTGGCCGATAGCAAACATCCAACAGCTTGACCAAGAGGGAAGAAACATCATCGCGGAGAATGGAGGAAATCACCTCAAGGGATCGACAGCGATAATCTACATGTCTAGGAAGCTCGGTGGAAGAGGTCTCAAGTCCGTGGAGAATGAATACAAGAACACTAAGATGAAAGCAGCAGTAAAGCTTTATTGCAACGCTGACCCTACGATGGCAGCAGTAAGATCGTTTGAAGAGCTAGCCGTAAAGAATGGACGCCACTCCATCATTAAACATGCTAAGAAGTAGTAGAGGAGCTGGATCTACAGTTGTGGTTAAACTTCCCTAACCCAACTGCTGCCGCCGATGGTAAAGACGTCCAAGCTAAGAAGGTAAAGCAGGCAATCTACAAAGCCCGCCAGCACGAGATACAATCAACGGTATCTGAGGAGAGATGGCAAGGAAAGCTTATCAAGAACAGATGGGACGACGATAAAGTTAAACTGGAGGAGTGCTTTGCGTGGCTTTTTATCTGGCTGTAGTGCACTGGCACAGACTAAGTACCTACAGAGGCATAACAATGCTTTCAAGGTCTTATTCTTTGAAGTCGTTAGATCTTTAGATCTCATTACTAAAGTTGAACCGTGGTTCTCACAAGTCATACCCAAGCCGCTGTATGAGAATGAGCATGCGACCGCCTTCTGGGACGTCCCATTATTCGCTGACATAACTCAAGTAAAAGCTAATATAGAATCTACGCCACTGTCACTGAAAAGACCAGCAAGCAAGTCAGAGTGATTGAAATGAGCTGTCCATGACTAGAGCTGACGAACCGATATCCTGAGTACAAGGTCAATCAGTATAACATCATCATGGATGTCCTTGGAGGCTGTTCGAAAGAGGTTGAGCAAAATATAAAATAGCTCTTAGGAGACAAGTGTTAATCAATTATTCGCCAAATGCAAAAGGCAATCCCCTCTTGTTCATTACACATTGCAAGAATGTTCAAGCTGAGCTGTTAGATATCTATAGGAATTTTGGACACCAATTTTAACAGATACTTATCTTGTACATCATCGAAATTTTATTGACATACCTTAGACGTTCTCATTATTTAATGGACAGCTACATGAACGATGATTTTTAACTTATGAACATTTTTATTTTATCATTAAGTCGTCCATAAAGCTTGTAGGATCAAATCATATTTACCCGTTTTTTTTTTTGTTTTTTTTTTTGCGCAAATTATTGTGTAATTGTTACTACAAATTTTAGTAGATACTGCGGCTGGTTATGGTTTGCCTCCCAGCCAAAGCTTTTATTTTTTACTCTGGGCATCCAGACGTTTGTACTGCCATTATAATGTAACAAAATCAAAGTAATCGTAGTAATGAAAATAATCCAAATTGGATTCTTTAGTAAACAAAAGCGATTCGCACTACCAATTGTCGGTAAATTAATTTAAGTGACCTGTTCTTGCATACTTAGAAAAAAAATGCTTGTCTTACCACTCATGCTCCCTGATACATCTATCACTAACGCCATGGAATTCTCCGACTTCAGATTCAGAAATTTAGCAAAGATGTCATCGCCAACAGTTGAGCGTATGTCACTAAGGAATATGCTGGTGGCTTCAGCAGCAAGGTCAGCGGCAACATTATGAAGGCTGCAAGGAGATGATTGTTCAATAGGCCATTTGCACGATGGCGTCCAATTCTACTATTACGACCACAACGCTTTTAGTTTTTCCTTTCATGTCTTTTGGAAATCCCGGCGAGGGATTTCCCGGCAAAAGTTCTCATTTGCACAAGAAAGCAAAACCCTGGAGGACTCTGGTCGTAGTAGTAAAATGGCATCATCTTGCAAATGACCTATTAACAGGTCATTTTCACGATAAAAAGATTGAGTTAACAAAAATTACAAGGGAGAATGCATGGGAGGAAAAGGCATTTGAAACCGCCTAACTTAGCTCAAAGTTTGATACAGCCTGCGTAGCAGGCGCTAGGAAATAAATGGGCTAGCGCCTGCTACGCAGGCTAAGTTTGATAAAAAATAAAACACAAACAGCGGGTGATAAACATTGTTAGCTTCCGCATTTTATAAACTTGACGTTTAGGGTGCTATTCAACATACATTAAATTTTTGAAAAGTGATCTAAAGTGGCCGTTGCTTAGATCACTGACTTTTGAAAATGTATCGAATAGCATACAAACTTGCGTCAAGTTTATAAAAATGTGAAAGCTCACAACGTTAATCACCACTGTTTGTGTTTTTGATCAAACTACGATAGTCCAAGAACAAATGTCTAGCTCAAAGTGTCATAGCATTCCAACGTTAGTCTATGTGCGGCCGGCCGAGGGGTAATGACCCAGATAACAATAAGTTAAAGAGTGTCAAACGATGAACCTGGTGCGGGAAACTTCCGCGATGTTAGGTTCGTCGTGAGTGGCTTCCCATGCACCCAACCTAAATAGAATATAACGTGAGCAAGGAGAGACAAGGCTGCATTCGAAGGCTATTGGTTTTAAGGAAATTGTATCATATCATTACCAAGGTGCGGATCTAGCATCGATATATAAATACCAGGGGCAGATCCAGGATTTTTCTTAGAAGGTGGTGCACTACTAAGGAATGACGTAACTGACTGGTGGCGTAAACAAATTGTAAAAGCGAATACGAGGAAGGCTTTTGACAAGGCAATCACATAATGTGAACTGAACCTCTAAGAATACATATCACCAATGCAATCATATCAACCTCCTCTCAAGCTTTACTTTAATTCCAATAAACCACAAAGGTCTTACTACGTTTTGCAGAATACCAGTTGTATTTGAAAGCCGCAGGTAATCTCAGCCAGGGGGAATCCGCCCCTGAATACTGACCTGTTTTTTAGACGAGGGCGCAAGGGAAGATGTTCATACTAAATTAGTTCCCATGAAGCGCCACACTGATAAACATCAGAAAAGACAGTCCACTAAAGTACATAGTACGGACATGAAGCAGACTTTCGCGCGATTATTATCTAGGTAAAATTCCGAAAATAGATACCCCCTATGTATAAGTCCCATCAAATATTAGCACCTCAAACTCGTAACGCAAAAAACCCACCCTTAAATCACCCCTCCAAATATAAGCCCCCCCACCCCCCAACCCCCGGGGGCTTGTACTTGGAAATTGCCCTCAAATACAAAGAAAAACAAAGCAAAAACGGTAAACTTCCTTGCAACAATAAGGCTAGCCCAATCGATTTTAAAACGCAAATTTCCCTCCGTAGATAAGCCCCTTTAAAACTATGCCACTCAAAAATCACTTTTGAAAAATATAAGCCCCGGGGCTTATTTTCTGAACTTTGCGGTATCTAAGTGGAAAAATAAGAATGCTTATGCAAATTAAATTTTCTGCATCTCCAGATATGTAGCTTTTTATTATATAGACACGAGTGTTTTACTGGAAAATATATACCACTCGTAAAATTCATAAAAACTACATCCGGGACCCGAGTGGTTTATTTTCCATAATCTCACACGTGAGTTTATCGATGACGCAATCTCGGTAATTTCCCTCTATTATTTTCTCAATGTCTTTTTGTCTATATAATGAAAAGAACATTACACTGCGGCTTGAAGATATGATTTTTATTTTCTCGTGGCAGAAACAATATTTTACTCACTCGCTACGCTCGTTCGTAAAATATTGTTTTGCCACTCGAAAATTAAATTCATATCTTCGCGCCACCGTGTAATATCCTCTAGCTATATAATGCTCTGCGTGAAAAATAGCTAGTCAAAATAGTCAAGTATCCTAAAGGCGCCTCAACACATGACCGTGGAATGCGTTTTTTACAAACCTCATTCCACCACTCTCCAAGAATTTTCGTTAAGGGTATAATTACTCCATTGGCGCTGAAAGGGAACCTTTCAATTGCGATAATAAACTAGAAGCGATATACAGTTGAGTCTTAAAATAACTGACCTCTATTGTTAAATCACTGCTTCTCATTATCTTAAAGTCTCTTACTACAAAACACTGAACAATAGAATAAAAAGACCTCGACCCCGATTCAGCGCTTGCCCAATCGCCTTGAAATAATTGCATGACCTCTATTATGAAGTCATTTCCTTGTGCGTCATCGTTACAGCGCTGGCATTTTTTTTTAAACAAACACACAAACAAAAAACAACCTCGAGTCAGCGTTTTTAACTCACACCAGGAAGATAATTACTTCACAAGTGAACGAGGGAGCAAATTTATTCCAAAATTGTGTACCATGGCTCACGACTCTGAATAAATAATTATAGTTTATTTTCCTTTGCCTTCCACCAATTCAGGAAATTCTGAATAGCTAAACTGAGAAACCACCACTGAATTTGGTTATTAGCCCAAATCATGTAAAACGGCAAATTGTCAGAAACTTCTCAAAGCTCTTACCTTGCGTGGGGTGACTCAACAGTAGTAGCAGTATTTTTGTTTATTCCGCCTCTTGCTGGCTTCAGACGGCTCTCATCTAATGTCCCACCATGGCTACATTTTCCCATATTCTCTGGCTTCTTGACGTCTTGTCCTGACCGATATCCGCTCGTGAGCTTCAATGTGATCAAATTCGATTCACAAGTTCCTGGTTCGCAGTTCTCGCATGTTGCTTCTGTCGGGCCTGCAATATACTCTTGTGGGATTTCACTTCCGGGTTGGCCTAATACATCGTAGGGTCCTGTGTTGCCGAGTTCTATCCAATTAGAATGACTGTAAAAATCTTGCAGAGTGTGCAAGGCAGTGCCGGCCAGATTTCTTGCGTGTTGTAGTTTGTCTCCTTGTAGAAGCGATGTTATAAGTTCTTGACGCAACTGGATAAGCCGCGCATTTCCTTGCGTAAACTGCTCACCGTCAAAATGTGCTGAAGCCGAGCGGCTTAGAGGAAATGAATCAACTTCAGCGTTGGCGCTCAGAATGGTGCTCAACGCATTCAGGAACTTGATCTGTGGAGTTATGTTATCAACGGTTTTTTCCAAGGCATCTGGTGAATCAGACGATAGAATATCCAGCAGAAAGCTTGTCAGGTGCTGGTCCTTCAAATACTGAGGATTATCACGAAAAAAGTAAATGAGCGGCTTCAAAAAGCCGCGCTTCGTTATCAAAGCATGATCAAATGATGTCGATTTCCCTCCCCCTACGTTTATTCGAGGTGTAAAAGCTTTCACCAAAACAAAGGGAAAAGCCAGTAAAATCAAAGACGAGAAAAGAAAAAGCGTTTTCATGCTTGTCTCTAGGGGCGCATTTGCCTGCACTTGGATATAAGGAAGTTGTAAAAATACTGTAAACGGATCACCGAGCAATAATGCAAGCTCAGCTTTTTGTCTCGAAAGTGAAAGAGAGACTCAGAACAATAGACATCATTATCCTATTTTTGGTTGATCGAAATGCCCGAATCTCTTGGCCATGATTAAGAGCACACAGGAAGCTGTAGAGACTACACACACACAAAAAACACTGATAAAGAAAAAGATCTGTTAAAAGATCTGTTTCAGCCCTAAAAAGCCAATTAGTCAGCGCATTACTTTTCAGGCTAAAGTCTCATTCAGCTACTCCTGCTATTTGAGCACAATTTAAGCCCAAAATTAACAGCCCCATTAAAAGGCCTTATTCCAGCCCACCCTAATAATTAAGGGAGCCAAGTGAGACTCAAAAACATGACTGTATTTTACTCACCGAAACGGCCCGATTTTAAGGGCTGAAACAGATCTTTCTAATTTACAGTATAGGGTGTGCTCATTTGGTTTTCATCGGAACGTCTGAAATAGTTGGTGTTTTATAGACCATGAAATACACTATTTCCGGTGTATGGGTACGGGCATAGAACTCTTACCCTTTAGAAACGGTTACACCAGAGGCAAGGGCGATAACGCCCCTCCTCATTTGTGAATACAGTCCCTAATAAGAAAAGCACATGGCAAACGTGTTCCTTTCACCCATACCCGAGGGAAAAAGCGGTATATCTTATGGTCCCTAAACTTTCCCGGTCCGTGTCAGTACCGTATATCATCGAGGAGACCGCTTCTTAGCCCTGCGAAACGTGAGCTAGGCTACCAGGTAGAACGATGATGTTCTTACCAAATTTAAGAAGTCATAGTCCTCATTAGTATAAATTCATAAACATGTTCGCCCACCCGTCTCAATTATAACATAGCATACGTCTCTACCATATTTTCTTTACTAGTTGTTTTCGTAAATGCAGACTGAAATATTTTAATTTTCTTAATTTATAACTCACATCTATAACATCCACATCTAACAACATCTACTGATTGGACAATTTGAAAGTTGACGATATTCGTTCTCTTCAATCTCCATAGTGTACACCTATTTCAATAAAGGTTGATTTGGGATTTGGTCATTGAAAGGCAGAATACAATGCAATGCTTTGCTCGAGTGACCATCAAACAATGGCTTTCAAAGACCAAAGCACGATTCCCAAAACAGCCTTTATTGAAATAGGTGTATAATGTGTTATTTACTTGCTTATTTTGTTTTGTTGTGTTTTTTGCTACTATTTTATCTATCACCACTGTATAAAAAGTATCATCTTATAGCGCTAGCACCAAAAAAAAAACGTCTATGTTCATTTCGCTCCTAGACATCTTTGTTCTCATAATGCATAATTTTAAATAACAATTTCTTCTTTTCTTTTCACTAGCCATCAAAACATGTAAAATTCTGGGCGGGCGAGGGGCGGGAAAATTTTCTATTGGATGTAGCAATAAAGGTTGTTGTTGTATAAGCCTCATGCATGCAGGACCAATCTTGGTACAAACTATATCTTTAATGGCAGCTGAGCACTGGCACCAGTTGCCATCTTTAGTCATCCAACGGCTTCATTAAAGAACTAAATAAGATTTTCTTTCCTCGGAAACTAAAACAATATCTTCAGTTACAACAATTTCTTGTACTCTTTACACATAAATTAGGGTCGCCTTACCGGCCTTATATCTTCCTTTGTTTTTTTTTCTTCTTTTTTAAATGTATTTTGCTTTTTTCATAATCTTGTTTGTATACCGTTGTTTACACTTAGCAGGTAATTTTAGCTAACTAATAGCTCGCTCGAAAACTATAAATACTGTCAGTTATTTTCGACACTTGGCATTTCGCAATCCTTATTAATTACCTTTTTTTGTTTCCAAAGGTACTTAACTTATTTAACAATCTTACAACAAAATATATTTTAATTAAGTAATACTTGCTCTGTACGTTAAAGAGGTAAATAAACTGATGTATTGTATTGTAATGTAAATGTTCGTTCTTTCATAGCGTTCAGAAGTATAGATCCTAGGTGATTTACTGCAACCAGAATCCAAAGAACTTGGATATTTAAAAACTTTATCAACTCACCCTGGCTTCTAGTGAGATACCTACCGTTCTCTTGGGGTAGGTGTTAGAGAGCTTTAGCATCGACGACCGCAGCGAAAACGTCACTTTTAAAATGAATTCGCCTTTGTTCAAACTTTGTCGCGTTTATTCCAATTCACTGAAAATGTGAAATAAGGCGAATTTCCCTGGAGTTGATTTCTTGGGGACTGGACTCAAGTTAAGAAATAGAAAGAAAAATTCGTCGTCGCTTGTTGACATTCTCCATAACGAGACGATTCGCAACGACGATTTTTAGCGTCACACAGCGTTGCAACATTGTTTCGAATAGTTACAACATTGTTCCAACATTGCAATGCTGTGTTGCATTTTCACGTCGCGGTCGTGCAGTGACGACAAAGAAATGTACAAAAAAGTGTGATGCGAGTGCAAAGTTGTTGTTTTGCTAATCAGACCTATTGCTTTTTTGCCGTTCTCGTTGCCGTCGCCGTTGTGAAAGCTCTTGAACTCTGACTTTCCTTATTGATTATTCTGAACACTTATTTGAATAAGAGAGAGGGTTTGAAACCAGAGGTGAGAATGCACCGATCCTCATTGGACGTGCGTCTCGGGGGGCGGTTACATGAGTTCTATGTTCAAACGCGGTGCCAGAGCATTCGTGACAAGATACTGCCACAGAATGGTTTTATGTTAACACCTAAGGTAGCTTACACGTCACTACGGACATATTTACCCATTTCTCCGTATCAGGCGCCATTTTAAAACGGTGAGCTTAGTTGAGAGTTTTGGGTAGCAAAACAACTATTGCCTGGGAAGCACCCGGTGTCCACTTAAGTTTTCGAATACAAAAAGGTAATACTGGCGTGGGTACCTATAAAAAGGGAGTGTTCACATTACTGTCCCCGAGCATCGTGCGCAGGCACCAGGTGTGAACACAGTCACGTTTTGTTTGGCTTCACTCTTGGTGCTCAGGCGCGGCACCCGAGAACGGTACTTATCCATAACATTCGGCTACGTCCACGGTTGGAAATCAGTATGATCAGGACACCATTTCAGTAATTCAGACCACAAATGTTGTCCGTCACACATTATGTTGAAGTTCACTTCATTGAGTACTCACTTGTACGGCTTCTGCTTGAAGGTAATATAATTTTGAATTTGATCTTTCTGGTTATCATGTCTCGCCGCAGGCAGGATATTTCGTCAAAAAAGGCAAATTTAAGTCTAGACATTGAATGGTGACCGACTGTTAATGCCGCTATAGTAGTAGGTATCAGACACTACTTTCTATCCCTTTTTTCTGATCTTTTCTGTTCGTGGCAGGTTCTGTAGCGTCCGTGAGCGGATTCATATCAACTTCTTCAGGATGGCTACGATGAAGCATTCTGGGACCTGCTACGACGATTCCTATAGCTCCAATGGGTGAAGTGATGAGTATCGAAAGGACGGCGATAGTCAAGATCTATCATAAAACAAGGACATTACCTTTATCAGAGAATTATAAACATGTCAAAAATGACAATAAAGATTCCCCTGTAGGGAAGTGGTACTCGCCGAGAAAGGGAAACTGGAGTGATTTAACTTTCGCAAAGACTATTGGGATGGTTACTAGGGAAAGGGGGCAATAACGAGTTTAAGCAAAACCGTTTTTGCGCGACGCACGTTAACCGGAAGTGAGTCCTTTTCCCCGCGTATAAGCCCTTATTCTTCCGAATTTGTATTGCTAATAAAGTGTCTTTACTCTTATAAAGACGACTTGCCCGAAAACTTGGGACAACTACCGGCCAAGAATGAAAAAAAAGTCCACTTCCGGTTGACGTGCGTCGCTCAAAAAATGTCTTTGCTTAAGCTCCGCACCGGTGCGTCCCCAGAAACGATCCCAGACTCTTTGCGAAATTAAACTCGGCCCAGTCTTCCTCTCGTTTTTTAAGTGGCGAATTCTCTTCTTTCTACCCATAAAGGTTAGAGGATTTGCTCTAATAAAATGCCAGCGAAGAACGTTAATATATAGATTTAGCCAGGGCTAAAAGCGAAGCTCCAATTAATAAATTTATAATTTAAATCAAACAATAAACTTTTAATCCACAAATCAGTTAACTTAAGGGCACATTCATGTGACTTTTGAGGGAAAGGCTAAGTTATTTTAGAGCAAAACATCTTACATCGAATTGATAACCTTATATGTACACCCAAAAAATAGCAAACATCTTCGATCACATTCAAGATCACAGTAGATTAGGCCTCGAAAACAAATTCTTGGAAAACAAATCACGCCAATTTTTTTTACGTTTGACAGGTTTACTTTGCAAATTCTTGCCAACAAATCTGGGGGTGATGTGAAGTATTCATCACTCTTCATCATTATTCACTCTCAAATCTGGGGGTGTTTAAACCAACCTTTTATAATTTTTATACATCACATTTGAGGTGAAACAGTACTATTTATCATACAGACCTCGGACAGAATGCCACTATCAGTGTGAGAGTAAACATTGGTTGTCCTGTGGTGCGGACGGACGGTCGGCGGTCGGTGTACGGCCACGTGATTACCAAATTTTCTGGGATGGGTAGATTTACTTAGCTATGGGGCTCCGCCCACGCGTGCGCTTCGCGCGCGCGTGGAGCTCCGCTACAATTAAATACCAAAAGAAAAGATTTCAACTGAAAACTGCGTGTACCTATAAGGTGTGTTAAACTGCAAACTTAGTTACTAAATAGTGCTGCTGTAAAGTTCACCTGTATTCCAAAGTCTTCTTCTATTTGCCCCGTAAAACCCTTTTGACGTGCAAGGTCCAGTGATACAGAGCCAATGGCGGCCTGTAATGTGACAAAATAAAACAACAATGGGTTACTAAGAGTACATTATCTCGTCCTGGTAGTAGCCCTTGTCCTCCTACCTAAAGGTCTCTAATTTCTATCAAAATTTCAACAAATGTTGGACGACTTTGGTTGTGTGAATGATCGCACATGATCAAGGGAATATTGGGCAAATGTTGGGCAAAAACTGAATTAATACTGCCAGTTTGCGCATGGGTTTCTTTCAACCAACGTGAAATAAATCGCTTACAACGGCTTAAAATCTCGCGGCAAAATAAACAATAAAGAGGAAGATCGCGTAAAAGTAATTAGCGACGTATATATTCTTGCCTAAAAAGCTGCTTTAACTAGAAATTGCAACCACAAGTAGTTAGCGTTTTTCTTCTACAATGAGAGATTATTGAAGAACCTCGTTTTGATAGCGAGTCTTGAGGATCACCGAGAAAACCATAGGGTGCCAGCCTGGTTACTCAGACCATGGAACCTTGGTGTAGGGATATATCAACGACGGACAAAAATTGCCTTCCTTATCTTTCGCAGCAGCCCATTGCTCACGGGATCGTTGACTTCCAAGAGATAACACCCTCTAAAGACATTTTCAGCGATAAAATTGTGGGAAACTAAAATTTAAATTAGTTGTTAATGCAATTGCCTTGAAATTATTTTCCAGTGTAATAATCATCATCATTTTTCAGATTTTGAAATTTTTGCATTGCTGGAAAAAATGGCACGCAAATTTTGCACTAAATTTTAATTTGATTGCAAAAAGAACCATTGTGCACCCCGCTATGTTGTTACAATAAATAACTTAAGGGGACTCACTCTCTTACCTTTCATCCTCTCTTGGTGCGTACAAATACAAGATTTACATGCAGCCTCGTTATGGAAACGAGGTTGCTCAATAATCTCTCACAAAACAAGCAAAGAAAAACAACAACAACAAAAAGCATAGCAAAAAAACAAAACCGTTTTGCTACTAACTAAAATATTTGATACATTGTGGTTGTCGAAGAATTAAGTCGCAATATGACGCATTTCCCGAGCAAGAACACGTTACTAACTTTATTATTCGTAATATAATACCTGCACAGTAGCTTTTGGTAGCCACGCTATGGCAATAAAGAGTCTCTCTTTCAAGTTGAGGTCATTTCCGAGTAAACCAAGATAGGTGGCGATGAGTCGAATGGTCAAACTAATGACTAAACTTGCAATGCCCATACCTTAAGGAAAAAGAAAACAAAATTATCAAGAGTGAGTAGACAACGGAAGTTGAGTTTCGAGCGCCTGTCTCCTTGGAGACTCCGTAGAATTGATGTCGGCCCGGAAGCAACAATTTTTAAGCACGTGATTGAATCGTTTCGTGGCGCAAAGTGCTCCGGCTCGACAGTTCACATATAATTCTAAAATCTCTTTCAACGCGCAACGAAAGCGCCTGGAAATGCGACTGATATTTCAACTTGGCACCAGTCAGCCGCGCGGTTTAAACTCCGACTTCCGTTTCCTCTAGGCCGCGCGCAGAGCCGCGCGTGCACTACAAAGCCTTTAATTTTTATCTCTAATTTATGACGTACATAAACCTTGCAACGGATTCAACGAACTGGTAATTCCACTGATGAAGGTCCAGGCCCGAAACGTTTGGAAAGGATAACTTCAACCTAAACACGGCACTTTTTGTTCATGATTTATTTATTCTTTTTAATGAACATTTTTGTTACTACTATTTTTTCAAAGTGCTACGCAGCTTAACGGAAATTCTTTCGTCATTTGTTGAATCTCTTTCTATACCTTAATCCGTCCCCCCTCCCCCCCCTCCCCCCCAAAAAAACAACAACTACAACTAAAAAAGAAAAGAAAAAACAAAAAATAGAGGAAAACGCAACACACCCACAACTTTTGAGTTCATGTACTCGACACTGACTTCAGCACCAACAAGACCGAACAAGAGCGGCTCAAATACCTGCCATACAAGGGACATCACCGTGGCAACAGGAGCCTAAGGCAGAAATAAAAAAAAAGAATAAAAAGTAGTTGTTATTTTCGCGGTGACTTTATTCCAGTATACACGTAACTACCAGAATACCTCAGGATTTTGTTCTCCGCCCAAATTAGCTGTAGCTGTACAGAACATGTAGCTGTATTCTCTGGAATTTCTTGCCTTTAGAAATTAAAAAAGGGTACAAACTTTGTTCCCTTTTAAAAGAAAGCTACAAACTGTTACATCGATTCAACTGTAATAAAAGTAATGCGACCGAGGAAGTCCTCATATCTTGCATATATTTTTTAATTTTATGGATCGAGTCAGCATAGCGGTGGCACTATGTAGAACCCGACTCTGACTGCCAGTGTGGAGCCATGAAAATACAATATTCTAATGACAGAGTCTTCAGGAAGGAAAGTGTCTCAGTGTTTATGACCCGTTCTCTTATTCTTTTTTAACTGTAATGTTATCATTGAGTGTTAACAAACTTAAAAGCCTATGGTCAAGTAACAAAGCTTAGAAAGCAACTTAACCTGGAGGGCTTCAAGGTAAACCGGACCAGGGGGGTCACTGGTGGGGTAGGTTGAGCATGTTGTTGACCACATTAGGCGAGACATTAGGCCCAGGAAAAATATGAACGTGTAAAACTTAATAAAGCAATATTATTATACTGTATTTCCTCAAATAATGGTCGCCCCTTGATTAATCACCCCCCCCCCCCCTCTTGAAAGAAATATTTAAAATAATCGCCTCCCTCGAACAACCGCCCCCCTAACTCTTTTTGCCATCTTCTCTTTCTTTTATTCCCTCCCTGTCAAGTTGAAGTGGAGTCTGATACTGCAAAACTCATCTGTGACGATTCAATCTCTGACGCTGAGGATATTGACATTGAAAATTAATCAAGGAACCAAATTTGGAGCACTAAAGAAGTCCATGTTCAGTTCATTTGATGTGATCATATTTTGATTCAATGGCAAAAAAAAGAAAACATTAAGGGCACGACCTCTAGTGAGTAATGTTAAAATAATCGCCTCCTCAAATAAACGCCCATGGCTTTTATTTGATGAAATACGGTATTTACACTTCCACTTCCACTTACATGAACACCGAAACCCACCTTGACTAGGAGGTTGAAAGAAATTAATAAGAAAAACAAGACAATTACAGTGTGTACCTTCCCACTTGGTAACCAGCCATATGCTGCTACAGTTGACATGGTAAGCACTCCTAAAGCCCCAGCACCAGAAAACTTGGCCACATTGCTACCAAATACTGAGAGTAATGAAAACGAGAGTAGAATCACAAATCTGTTGTGTGATACATTAGCCTAAGGACAAAGTGAAAAAAACATACAGTCGTAAAAATCAGATAATCCATTAGAATAATGCAGAAGACAAAGTGCTTCATAATAATTGGCTGATGAAGAAGGCTTTCAGTCTTAAAAAGCAGAGCACTTTTGGTGATCAAAAGGGCAGGATTTTTGATGATGAATAGTCGAGTATACTGATTTACTGATTCTCATGATTCTTCTGGTTCTTGTGGGTTTTGTAATTCTTTTTATTCCTGTTGTTAAGTTCTCGTGGTTCCCATGGTTCTTCTGGTTCTTGCGCTTCCCATGGTTAGTTTTCATGTTTGTTATGTCTCTTCTGGTGTCCGTGGTTCATCTTGTTTTTGTGGCTCTTGTGGGTCAGAGTGCACAATGGAACATGTGCACTCACACCATTGAATTTAAAGAGCTGACTATTCTGGTTACATGTATGTTATAAAAATAGTATCATAAAGAAAGTCTTTAGAAATTTCTTTTCTTGACATCAGCTATGGCTGTTTACACCCTAAATGACATAAATTGCAAAAATCGCCCAAACGTGCGGGTGCTTGAAATGTGAAATTTCAACTGGGTTTACATGAAGGGGTGGACATACGATTTTATCAGAAACAAAATTCCTTGGATGCATAGATAAAAAAAATTTCTTACCCACGTTGCTCCACTAAAAATGACTTCTATAAAATTCGTATATCCCAGACAACACCCTAAGATTCCCTCCTGTCTTTTTATTCTCCTCTTGAATGGGTATAGAGACTAAAATTAATTACCTGGTTTTTATTGGGGAAAAACCAACACATCACACTAGCGATAGACCCAACAGTGATACCAAGTGCCAGCTCAATTGGTCCTCGAAATATGCTGAATATCAAGTTACCTAAAATGAGACACAACTTTAAAACCCTCAGAACTGCATTATTTGTTCAAGAAATAGACTCTATTTTGTTAAGTGTCCGTTCAGTTAATTTTTTTTTATTATATCAATGTTATTTTCCTAGCACATGACCTAGACTCAAGTAAAAAACATTCAATGCAGAGATGCTAACTTCTGGAGATAAAAAATCTTGAGACTCTGACTCTCGATCTTTTGCATTTACCCCTCACAAATATTAATAGCAAAACCCCCCACTCTCCCCCTTTCCCTCAATATATACACAAATAGACCTAATCCAAAACATTGGTGTGCCTTAAATCTTTGTCAGTGATGAAATACATGCCTTAAAACCAAACACTAAATAAAAAAATCAAATTTTGGACAACATGGGCTTATTTCCAAATTATTAAACCAGAAAAAAGTTCAAATTTAAGTCGACCTAATCTGGGAGATCTGGTGACCCGTTTGAGACAACCAAAGATTGGTGCCATATAAATGGGAGACTACTGCATAATCTGGATGGGTTAAGCAAGCATGAACTCTTTACTGTACTCCAACTTTGTTTTACCTGAATCAAATGCTATTCCCAGGCACACTCCAAAGGCACTAATACAAAGAACATTATCAAATGAAGCAGCTGCCATAACAAGTGTCGGTATTCCCTTTTTGACTCCATAATGTTGCCCTTGAAGGTCCAGCAAACAAGGTATTACAACAGCAAGGGAAACAGCAGCTTGGACAAATCTAAACCATTATATATAATCAAATATTTTTTAAAATTAATAGTAATGTTATTTAACATAAATAAATTTTCCTCTAAATGCTGATCTTTCACTTCTGGCAGTTCCCTGTGGACAATGATCCTTTCTTACATGAATTTAGTTATGTACAAAAATTTCAAATGACAATAATGAGGCCACCATCATTCTGGGGGTGAAAAAAAAAATCCAGACTGACTGAGTAGGAGTTCATCCCTTTTAAGACCAATAATAGAATAACTTTTGCTTTCAAAGATTGGATGCAATTCCTGTTTTTCAAGGAATCTATTCTGTATAAAATCAAGCCATCAAGGTAGTGTGTCAATCTTTCTGCTGGTAACATTATTCATACTCATATTAAGCAATTGGAAATCTGGATTGAATGATCATTACATAAATAACAGAATTTAAGGTTTCCAGTGCTAACTTCATTGATAATTTAAAATGACTTTTAAAGCATGATCTGTTATTTTGAAATTTAAGGGCCTATAAGGGGCGTGATATGTGAGCCCCGTAGAGGGTATGACTATCATTGAACTTTGGTTTTTAAGGCTTACGTCAGCATTGAAGTTCACAAGTGCCAAACCCAACGCTAAAGCAAAAATCTATTGTTCTAACTCATAAGCATACTGTGTAAGGTTCGGCAGATGTGAACTTTGGTGTTAGACAAAAAAGAAAGCGTGGAGGGAGGAGGTGGGAATAATCATGTGGTATAATTAATTATACATATTTTCCTAATCACACATGCAAATTAAAAATGTTGCTGCAAACTAAAACTTTTACCTGCAAATTAAAAATGTTGCTGTAAATTAAAAATAGGACATGCAAACTAAAAATTGTACATGCAAACTAAAAATAAAAATATTTTTAGTTTGCATGTACAATTTTTAATTTGCATGTACTATTTTTAGTTTGCAGCAACATTTTTAATTTGCATGTGTGACCCTTCTGGGCGACCATACCTAGGAGTGATCAGCATAATTATTACTATTTTTCTTTTCATGTGAGCACTTTATTAAGCATAAAGGTTACAAGATAAAGGAAAATAAAAATTGAGATTGTTGAACAAATGTATGGTAAACAGTTTTGAGTATATTCGTGGTGATTTACGGTTTTTACTAAGGTTAACTGATGGTAACTAGGTGGCAACTTACCCAAGCTGAAATGCCCAAAGCCACTTCATCTCTAATAGTAGGTGCACAAGAATTGCTGCAATAACTGCTTCTAAAACACAAGGAAGGAATGCTAATCGAATAAGAGTAAACTTCAGTTTTCTCAATGCTGATGTGTTTAATCCAAGTCCCGAGCGAATAAGAATGACAACCAAGGCCATGCTTCGCAAGGTTGAAGACCAGCGTTTGTCAATGTGACGGGCTAAGTCGATTCCACGAACATTTCGTAGTACGAATCCAGCTACAAGCATGCCCAACAGAGGGGGTAGGTGCAGATACGGAATTCTACCCACTAGAAAACCCAAAAGACTTGCAGAAACGATTACAATGAATATACCGAATATGTTTCCTCCTGGTAAAGCATCTTGGCCAATAACAGACCAGAGAACAGCCCAGATCAAGATAACAACAAGTCCGCGTGTTGCAACCTGACCGAAAAATCCACTTGGAGGAACAATTCCGGCGTCACGTAATCGCTTTTTTAAGCCTGACTCTTTCAAAGTCTCTTCATTTTTAGATTCAGGAGTTGTCTGATCATCACACACGGATTTTTCCATGACTAATTTGCGTAAAAAATGTCTTATGAACAACTATTAAAAACCCAGCTGTATGAGATGGCGGTGATTCCAAATGTTTGTTTTGTGTCAGGCGTCACAAGATCGAAGGTTGAAAGGAGCACGGGCTCAATTCTCAAAACGAGGCCACTTCCGATGTCCGTCCTATATATTTCGCGGTGAGAGCAGAATTGGCAGAATTGTGAACTGACGTGCGAAAAGGAGCTACTTTTCGCACGCCAGCTCACACCGTGAAAATGTAGCCTCTGCTCGCAGGGTAGACTTTACTACAATTAGATATTTTTCACCAGTTGTTTGACTATCTGAAAAACTTTAAACATCCACTTTCTGAAAAACTTCACACAACCAAAATATGACATTTTTATTACTCTTAAAAAAATCCGTGTGCACGAGAAAAAAAAAAAATATATATATATAAATAAATTATGCAAACTGGTCACCATTGTAATTTTCCTTTTTTTTATATTCAAAATTATACACCTTCAGCCGCATTTGCAAATGTATCGCTTGTTAGGTGTCCGTTTTTGCTCCTTTTTAAGTGTCAAAATTTTGTTATTTATTTTGTCTTCTTTGCTAACTTCAGAATCGCCGTTACTTCTAAGTCCATCCAGGTATTCTACAAATACGTCTTTTGCTACTTTCCTAAACAGTAAGTCCACGTTAAATCCTGATAAAGCGCTCGTCTCAACGTACGGGATTTGAAAGAGATCAGCCACTGTGTTGGCGCATTCATAGGATATCTAAAACAAAAACCAGTGCAAAAGAGAATTATTTTGTTGTTTGAGTTGGAGTAAAAATATAAACGAACAAGCAGGTAGTAGGGTTTGAAAAATTTCTTCCTTCTCTAGATCTACTGGGGTGCTAAGAATCAGATTTAGTTAAAGATTTAAAAAAGGAGATCGAACTGGAAAAGGAGTCAAGGAAACCTGACAGATGTATTAGGATTGCAGCAGTCTGTGCAGAGCAGTTTGAGTGGCGCGGTCTCTCAGAGGGGGGAAGGGGGAGGAGGGGGGGGGGGAGGGGGGCAGTCTGGAAAGGGGCAGCCTAGCGCTGAGGCCTTCAAAACCTCAAACACTGACCCTGTACCCTCTTTAGAAGAAAAAGCAAGAAAAAAAGCAAGAGACCATTTTAATCACGGCTTATTAATTTGATTTGCATACTGAATGATGATATGATAGAACTAGACTCCTGAACTGGATTAAAAAAAAAAAAATGTCAGCCCAACACAAGTAGAGTTTACACCCCCATTGTTAGCTCACTATTCAAGGCTTCCATATGTGGGCTAGATATATTGGTATGTGTCACCTTATTAAGGGTCTCCATCGTTAAATAGTATAGGGTATCATTTTTGCCTTAGCTTGTTGTCGCTGCGCTCCCGATGTGATCTTTAGATTCTATCAGCTATAATTCAAGTGCGCCGCTACACGAGAAACAAATCATCTGCTAAGACTGGAGAACATTTTACCTTAGAGTATTAGGACAGTGAATTAAAGAAGTTTTAAGTGTTTCCATTAAATCATTAATTTGTTTTCCATTGAATTGGGTCTCATTTCATAGTTTTCGGACTTAAAAAGGGTATCAGTTTTCGTTCGTCTCATCTTTAAACAGAGTCAAGGATGAAGACCATGGATGACACACCTGCTGAAACTTTTGAGAGTACTCCCCGGCCTCTCCTAGCCGGTTCGCTCACCTGTCTTCTACTGGTTTCATCCACTTTGTTTCCCACAAGAACAATCAAAGGTTTTTTCATTCGCCAATACCTTTCTCTTTGAGCTAATTCAATCCAGTCTGGTACATTGTCTAGACTCGAACAATTCGTCACGTCGAAACAAACCAAGATTACGTGACAGTCACGGAGGTACGAAGGAATAAGGCAGCGAAAACGTTCTTGACCCGCTGTATCCCATATTTGAAGGCGAACGCCGATTCCATCTGAAATTTAGCAGAAAAAAAAGGAGAGGGGAATTTGGTGCCGGATCCAGACCTTGAGATTAGGGGGGAAGGATGGGAATCCGGTCATCCAGACTTTGAGAACGGGGGGGAGCCCGATCTCCAAAATTTTTTTTTCGGCCCTTCGGGCCTCAGTTTGGTCTAAAATAAGGGGGGGGGGGGGGGGGCTCCCCTGGATCCGCCAGGGGAATTAGCAATGCTGTATTGCCGTTAAATTTCTGTCTGTTTAGTCAAATCAAGATCATGCTGGCTGTGATTTGGAATCTTATCTCAGTTTAGATAATCGCGCCATTTCCTTTTTCATCTTATCCTCATGTCCTCTCCAAATGAAACTATTGTAATCAAGACAATAAGCCTCTGATAATCCTTCTACATGGACTGCTGAAGGATCGATCAGGGACTGGGGAGCGTATTTTCAAATGGGGAACTTGAAAATGAGCTCTGGAGGCTCCAGTTTGTAGCGGGGGGTCTGGGGGCAACCTCTCTTAAACATTTTAAAGTCTAGAGGCTCGGAATTGGTATTTCCAGCCTTGTATATATCCCGCCCGTAGTAAACTGGCCTGCGTTTTTATAAAAGCTGTTCGTGTGTGAGTACGATCTGAGAACACCAAATACAACACACGCATGCCCTGAACGATTCTCTCGTGCCAGTCTCCAGCACACAGTACGGGTAATCCAACTTCATCGGTGGTACTAAAATAAACCGGACCTTTTTCCTTTTCTTTTCTTCTTCTTTACTCTTCATACGTACCTTATACTAAAACAACAAAAAATTCCTTTAGAAAAGTAAGGGGGCAAGGGGGGGGGGGGGGGGGGGGATTTTAGTTCCCCCAGCTCCGCCGCGGGGTGAATGTAACCAAGAATTAAAATTATAACAGTAAACTGATCCTTACGGCAGGAAGAGTGATGGGAATATATAGAATTAAAAGAACAAAAAAAAAATAAAGAGGTGAATTATTTTTGCTAACCAAGAAGCTTAACACTATTCAGACCGGGCATTTTTCGCTTCCTGAGACCAGGAGGACTTCGGAGGCCCCATCTCTCTATAACTTCAAAACCACTCATGATACGGAGACCAAATTAAACAGTGCAAGAACACTCTTGCAGCGGCGTTAAGTATCGCTTTCTTGGAGATTAGATCGAGAAATATGAGGAGGCAATTAATTCTACACGAAACAGGATTTACTCGCTAAAAGTTTTTCACTTCTTTCTTTATCGAAGGTCGAGTATTCTTCAGGGGTATTTACTTTTTATTTGTTTCTGAATTCGAATTGATTAAGTACGCGTGTTAGTTACGACCGGAAATACACACGTCTGCGGTAGTACACAAAATTTCAACGGCTTCGATTTCAGAGAAATTACCTCTGTCATTGCCAGAGATCAAAAAAGTGATTTACATGGCACGTCATTTCAACCATCGCCGAAAATAAACCGCATGCTATATGCTCATCTTAAGATCCATTTGCATACGATGAAAGTTTACAACACCAGACCATCGCAGTTTTGCTAATTAAAATCCTTCTTTCTTTTTCAACCACTGTAGTGTTCACTTGTTCAAAGTAATCAACGCATTCAAGCAATAGAATTCAAAAAAAAAAAACCAGGTCTGAAAATGGTTAGTTGGAGGCTGGGTATCAAGAAACTAGATTTCACTTCGAAGGAATAATTTCCATCTCAGGGCAAACGTAAAATCCGAGACACCCAAAGCATCAAAAGAGATGATGTTCTATTGATACACATTGCTAGAGAAGTGTAATCCGTGAATCCCATCCTCCATGCTTCATGGCCGGGAGAGATCCGACGTACGCACAGGAAGAAGAGGAGAAGAAAAAAATGTGTGTGGCTGACTTTAATTTGCCCAGATAGGTGAGTGGGTGAGAGAATGTGAAGTTAACCGTACAGTGGCATTCATAGCCTGCGTAGCATGGCATTTTGGTTGGGCGCGCTAAATAATAAAGGTGGGCGAGGGAAGAGAAATCGCGAGGAGATTAGGGCGGGAGCAACTTCTATTTTTTTGCAGCTTCGCTGCTAGTTCGCGCGCGCTTTTGCGGCTTCGCCGCTTAGTCGTGCTCCCGACAACACCGCCATGCTACGCAGGCTATAGCTTTCAGTAACCTAAGAGAAGTCTCTAGTTACCGCACGTGGTCTCTCGATCAGCAGAAGGCTCTAATCTTTTACTTTCTCTCTCCTGCTTTGCTACTGGTGTTTCTTTTTAACAGAATTAAACAAACCTGCCTTCTCTTTGGCTCCAGTCCTGCTTAAAAAACCAGGCCCTTGGCGAAGAAATATCATTCATAGAGGTATCTAAGGGCGCTTTCCATTTGTCAGAACTGACCGGCCAAACCATTGCCAACGCAATGAGAATTTCCATTTTAATCAAATCTCTCCAGCCAGATCAGTCAAATCTTAAGTAGTATGCACCAAGGAAATGGTTGTTCAGCAAAACCTCTTGGAAAAAGCGTATTTCATTATAAAACCGACTGGTCGGACGCCGTCATCTGATCTCATAAAGCCTAATGGGAACGGTTAGCTCTTAGAAGTGTATCTTACTTTTTCATATCTCCGTCAAATTTGACTCATTCTCGACTTATTGACCCTTCTTGAAATAACCCAGTACATGCGAAAAATTGTCTAAGTCAAGTACAACTGCTTTTCAGACGATAAAGATTCAAAACCTTTATTGAAATGCTTTGATCTCTTACGAATTATTAGCACGTGGTCAAAAATATAATTTGCATGTCTGACTAATACCTATTCTTCGTTTTATTATATTATATTATTTTTTTTAAAAAAGTATTTTTCGTGTTTGCCATAAATTTTTGGACTAAGCGACACCCCCGGAAACAATACTTAATGAAGAATGCTTAGTGTATGAAAGCCGCAAATGACCGCCTCTCGAAAGTAGTGGTCCTGACGCTGAAATTCACGTCCCTTGTTATATTCATTTTAATTGGTTATTGATTAGTTTGTCAGAAGACTAACTGAGGGTAAACCTTTCACGTTTATGAGAACTAAAACAGCATTTGGACTTTAGTGGTGTATTTTGAATGTTACTATACGGCCGGGAAACATGATCGATTTTCTATGATTTATTTTCATTCACACACAACACTGCTGCTCAATACTTTATCTTCACAGTTTGCAGACTTGCCAACAAGTCGCTTTTTTGAGCGACAGAGCCGCGAGAAAGAGCGCGGAGTAGACGAAAGTTCCGTTAAATGGTGAACCAATCAAAACAGAGTTTAAAAAGTCTACGTAGGTTGTGGCATGTACGTTTGTGCCGGTCGGGGGGTCGTTAGGTTTGTGGTAATGTATAATTTTATGTTAGCATGTTCCTGCAATCATATATAACAAATATATCATAACAAATTTAAACAGACTCTTAAATCAGCTAAACCCTGACATTATCAGCTTTTTCCCTTTATATGTTTAATCTAAACGGAATTGTAGCGAAATATAAGCTTATAGTCACCACTTACGACACTTACGTAGGTAGAGAGTCTTGGTGAAGAAGTCTATGCCGATCGTTGGCGCATATTTCTCCTCAAATCCACTGTAAGCGAATTTCCATACTAAGGCAGATTTTCCTACCCCTTGGTCACCCAAAACCACGACTTTAAATTTGTTTACATTTTCAGTTTGATAAACTGAGTCTAAACTTCCCCTTGATTGCATTTCTCAGTTTAAAATGTCGTTGGAATTGAATATTTTGTACGAATGACGTCACAATAGGCGCGAAAAATTTCTGCGTGCATTTCAACGCGCGCGAGCTTTTGGTAGTCATGGCTACGGTCAAAAGCTATAAAAATCAGTTTCATTTGTAAACTTAACTCCCCCGGACACGGTTCATAACGAAATTTTCAAAATAAAGAAAAGTCAATTTTTCTTATCTAATTTTCATATTTCATTTTGTGTTATCTTCTTTTTTTGTTAGCGTCATAAATTTCTATTGGAGAAGTAAGGAGGTTGTTAATTCTTTGAAAGTCTAGGGTAGTAAACACGTGCACACAGCTATGAAATTTAGCTGCAAGTTCAAGAAACGGTTGAGCATGAGAGGACTGATAGTACATTCTTGGTTTGCAACCACGTGACAAGACGGCCATGTTGGGGGTCAAAGCAATATAATTTTTCTCGAAGATTTTACATGAAAATAGAGTTGAGTTCCGGCCTGCGTGGCAGGCGTTTGAAGGGGAAGGGGAAGGGGAAGGGAGTTTTAGGCGCGAGAGAAACCCAAGGCCGGGCTGGCTATTTTGTTCCCAGAGGAGAACTTGACGTTACGTCACGTGCAAACGAGTAAAACGCGCGCAAAGAACTGTGGTTAAAGGTCAGCTTGGTGAGGTTTCATTTTCACAAAGGCATCGGTCACTAAAGTTTCCCTTTTTTCCGACCAAACATGACACATCTCCCCCTTTTAGCGTCTTTTATATTGGCGGCCTGCTTTCCTGTTACCACCGTAGCCTTCCTGCCTCGAGTTCTCTTAGGAAACGAAAAGTCGACAACACGTGATCATGCAATGATAACAAAGGAAGGATTTCTAAAACCGCTTCTCTATTTTTTTGTTGAGAACCCGCAGTATTTAAAAAACGATTCACTAACAGACGTTTTGGATCATCTTCTATCGATTGATGTTCAAGAAGCTATACAAGTTACTATTGATAACATATCGCCGCAGATCAAGTTTCTCAATGCTTTAAACGAAATTCAGAGCGCCAACGCTGAAATTGATTCTTTCCCTTTTAGTACCTCGGCTTCTGCTCACTTCGATGGCGAGCAGTTTGAGCAAGGAGCTACGCGGCTCGTGCAGCTACGTCAAGAGCTTGTCACGATGCTTCTTCAAGGAGATAAACTACAACATGCAAGAAATTTGGCCGGTGAAGCTTTGCACACGCTGCAGGATTTTTACAGTCATTCCAACTGGATAGAACTCGGCAATCCAGTACCGTATGACATTTTAGGCCGACCCGGAAGCGACATCCCGCAAGAGTATATTGCAAGCCCCAACGAAGCAACATGCGAGGACTGCAAACCAGGGGAATGTGAAAATAACTTGATCACAATGAAGCTTACTAGTGGATATAGGTCAGATCAAGACATCAAGAAGCCTGAAAATATGGGAAAATGTAGCCATGGTGGGACAATGGATGAGAGCCGTCTGAAGCCTGCTACCGGCGGGATTAACAAAGATTCGACTTCTACACTTGATTCTCCTCACGCGAGGTAAGATTTTGGGTTTATGAGATGCTTTCCTTGACGCAGGGCCGTGAAGATATTTTTTAGGCTTGGTTGACTTCAGTTGACTGTCCAAATTGTAAAACTTCATACAAAAACAAAACAAAAATAGCTACACTTGTGAATTATTATAAATACACAGCGTTGAATTCAGCCCTGTTATAAGGAAATCATAATAAATAATATAAATAGATAGATAAGTAAATAGATAAATTACCCACTTCAGTAAAAGAGGTTTATAGTCTAGCGATCGTAGTGGGGGAATCAGTCTTGAAACCTTAATTAACTCAGACTTGTGCAGCAAAGAGAGGAACCTTAGACTGTCGCTTACTGATTTGCACAGTTTGTGTTTAGCACCCAAGAGCAATGTTAGTTAGGTTACGTTTACGTAATAATTTGCTTACAACCTTCAAAAAACAGCCACATTACGTTGCAAAAGGGCGAAAATTTTTAAAGAGTGCAAGTGAAAGTATTTTATATCACGGCATGCAGGGACTTGAACTTCCGAAACAAATCAGTCTGAGACCATTTTTTAGTCGCTGCATTTTTGACAGGTGAATTAAATAGGTGTCATTCTCCTTTTAAAAAAGATTTAAGCCGATTAACGATTGATCACGGTTTCGATTCATCAAGCTTTAAGCAACGATCACAACAAACCCACAAGACATGAGTTTTTTTTCAAATAATCAGCGTTATGACTTAAGGCTATAGCATGTAGAAGAGAGTCTCTAATTCGAGCATACCAAACCATCGTACGTACACACATGTAAAAACATGCAAACGCATTACTTGAATGCAAAGACGCGCGTGACACTAAACTTTTACGCAATACTCGAAACTTTGCTTTGAGTGATCGCATTCCTGAGTGTTCCATCATAGAAATGACGTCAAAATAATCCGTGAAACTTCCGTTTTTGACGTCCTTTCTTTGATCAATCTACCAAATAAATATTGTTTGTTCATGTTATCAAAGAAAATAATGCACTCTCGAGATCTATGAAAACTGCTAGCAAGCCCCAAGCGAGTATATTTAACGTTTTTTGTAGATCTCAAAAGAGCATGCTAGAAAACATAGAACATGTGAAAGATGAGATAATCAGCATGTGACAAGCGTGGGGATCTCATGATCAAGCGGTCGCTTTATCCAGTGACCAATGAAGAGTAGACAAGTGCAGAATTGGCTGAGTGATTTGGAAGCTGATTGGCTGATTGATTTGGTTAATTGCCTGGAACGCGTCATAGGCCGAGACAGTATACATGGACTTCCTGTGCTTACATCTGAAATCAGAAGCTTAGGCAAAGTGCATCCTTTTTGTATGGCCTGGAATCGCCTGGTGTAAGCGTAGCAAGGAGGTGGGGAGGGGGGGGGGGGGGGGGGGCAAGAGTGGAGATTGGGTGATGGGAAGAAGGGGAAGAATACGAAACAGCTGTTCTTAGAGACGGATAACCCCTTCATCTCCAACATCTTCTTATCATTCGAAAGCTCAATCCAACGATCGCTAGATATTGAGACAAAGTCGTTCCCAGGGTTCTCTATTACTAATCCCTACGAAACGAGAGAACGAGAGAGGGAAGAGAAGGAGAAAATCCTGGGAACGAGGTTTAATATAAGAGCATTCTACCCACAGCTAATTAAATGTGTTACCTCTCTTCTTCTTTCTCCTGTTTTTTTTTTTTTTTTAGCTTGCATAAAATTGCCGCTGACCTTGCTATTGAAGCCACCAGCATATTCCTGAGTGACATTCGCTCTACTGTTGGTGATGATATCTTCGCAAAATTTCTGAACCTGAAGTCGGAGAATTCCATGGCGTTAGTGATAGATGTATCTGGGAGCATGAGCGGTGAGTTAAAAATAACGATTCCTTTTTTATGCCAAAAAGTATAAAGCTTAAATAAAACTCCCCTGTGGCTATCATTTTTGGTTGGATATTTTGGGTGGACCAGTAGGCCTGGGCCTCGATTGTAAAACAGTATGGCTTTTTGGACTTACGATGACTCCAGTCATACGACAGAAATGTGCCAAAGCCAGTGGCGGATCCAGGGGGGGGAGGGGGGGGGACCGGCCCCTTAATTTTAGACCAAACGAAGGCCCGAAGGGCCAAAAAAAAATTTGGGGAGACCGCCCCCCAGGCTACATTTTTAGTCAGGCTGGAAGCGTTTACAACGAATAGAAGCGAAATTTGGAGGACAAAAAAAATTACAATCCCACAGTAAGTAGTTTGTAGTTTCGTGGGTGGCTCGCTCGTTACAACATACAACATACAACACAGTACACAATTTTACTATTTAGGGTCTTGAGACTTGCGGAATAATGTGGTTATAACTCGCTTTCTGTTTTGTTTGCACCAGATGAAATCAGCGAGGTGAAAAGAGTATCTATCGATTTTGTTCAGCGAACTTTACAAAAGAAAGGAGCATCTTTCACGTACATTCTTGTGCCTTTCAGCGATCCAGGTAGGTCATCTGACTTATCAACATTTACTGCTCATCATCCAACAAGGCGAAGATAAGAAGAACAAAAAACATGTGGACCTTACACTAGCTTTTCCTTATTACACTTGTGACGCACGCTTTTTCATCGTACTCCCCTGCTGATTAGAAAATCGAGACTTTTCCCTTTGGTCCGTGATTTAAAACAAGGGAAGCTTGTCCAATAATAACCATGCTCATTGCTGATTGCCTCAGAAAATCATCAGAAGCTCAACAAGACACTGTTCATTACCCACCCCCTATCAAAACGCGACACGTGTTAATTATTTTTGGGAGCAAATTTGGGTGTAAACACCCAGAGCTAAGATATAGACTCACTAGAATGGTAGCAGTAAAATAATGATTAGCTTTATAAAACTGCCGTTTATCTAGTCCATTGTTATTTACAACGGTACTCTGTCCCTTTATAGAGGTGGGTCCTGTTACAGTAACAAGTGATGCAAACACAGTGATCGACGCAGTTAACAACCTAACCGCTTCTGGAGGCGGGGACTGCCCTGAACTAGGCATGACGGGTGTTTACCAGGCCCTTCTCCACTGTCCTCCGGAGACCATAATTTATTACTTCTCAGACGCAGATGTGAAAGATGGGCATAGAGAAAGGGAAATCATGTCCCTGGCTAAGGAGAAAAAAGTCAAGATTAACTTGATTTTATCCGGTGAATGCGGTCGGCGAAAAAAGCGAGATGCCCAGCAGTCGGATCAATTGTTGAACTTTAGAGAGTCTCGCCGTCACCGTACAAGGAGAAATGCTCAAAGTCAAGCCCTGTACCAGGCCATCGCTGCCCAAACAGGTGGACAAGTCCTTGAAACTAGCAAGGCCGGAGTAGCTCAGGTTGTTGAAGTTATTGATAGTGGAGGTTCATCTAACTCATCGGTTGCCCTCAGAAAAGTGGAGTTGTTGAATATGAAGGAAACTCGAACTCAGTCCTTCAGTGGTCAAGTTCACTTCGTCGATGTCGACAGCACGTTAGAACGCTTGGTTTTTATATTAACGGCAGCGAATTCGCCGAGCTTAGATGTCAAAACTAAGGAAGGTATGTAAAGTAATTAAGCCCCCATGAATAATTATGGTAATAAAAAATATATGTATTTAAACAGCAACTTTACAAAAGTCTTCTACAGATAACCTGCCTAAAGCTAAAAAAGTTGGTAAAAAAATGTAAATTGTAATTTCATTACCCACGAAGCACTTAGCAGTTCTTATAAATTATCAACTCGTTTAAACGTGTCCGTGCGTTTTAGATCGAATTGAAATTTGGAAGTGTTGGTTTTTAAGGAGAGGGGTAAACCGGAGTACCCGGAGAAAAACTTCTGGGAGCAATGAAGAGAACCAACAACAAGCTCAACTCACATAACTATGGTGTCGAAACGGCGATTTGAACCCGAGCCACACTGGTGGGAAGCGAGAGTTCTCAACACTGCGCCACCCTTGCTTCCCAAAATTATCACGAAAATACCAAAACAATCGACTAAAAATCAAAAGACGACTGTATACCAAATATAGACGGAGTCACTAAAGTAACTATTACTTTGGATCGGGATATCTACTTCCTTCATACACTCATTTTTTTCCTTGAAGAGTTGTTTCAGTAAATTTTGCCTAGATGATTGGCAGTGGTTTTAAAGAAATAAATGCAGGAGGTAAAGAAAGGAGGGTAACCGGCCCTTTTTACCCTCTTCCTATTTGTAATTGCTTAGTAACTGCCCAGGAGACTGCAAGCTGAGTGTTGTTCCTAGCCAGGCGCATTTCATGCGTTTTTATTTTCAAACCTTCAATTTTGCCCTGATATTTTTTCACAGGAAATTCATTGCTACTCAAAACTGTAACCCAGTCAAATAAGCTTCTTATTACAGAAGCTAGTAACTTGATTAGCGGGACCCTAAAGCTTGCAGTTTCCTGCGTTGGACCATACACACTCCAAGTTACCGGCTCCAGTCCTCTTGACTTCAGTTACCAACTGTTAGACGTAGAAGACCTGGATCGAGGAACTACAAGGCGTGTCGTAGGAAATCCTTTGAGAGGTAAGGAAACATGCAAGTAGGCCGTACGTATGGAAAGTAAGTAAAAAAAGCCCCCTTTTCTTTAGACTTTTTTTTGCTTAAACAATTTTATTGCGAGCTCTATTTAGCCTACACGGTGGGTTGTCTATTCATAAACGTTAAACAACTCAATGAACAGCCAACAAATTTTCTGACTCTCCCCCAAAATTAAAAATTTATCTGAAAACAATTTTGTGTCAACGTTTTCCTTGGCATGGTGCGTTTTCACAGAAATTACTTTAAATTTTCATTTTTCAATCCAGCATTATAAATGCACCTTCATTAACTAGTTTTAAGTCCTATCTACATGTATTAGATCATTTGTGTCAATTTTAATAAATCAGGTGTAATTCGTGAGTGACAAGTATGCAATTTAATTAGGTTAGTTTTGGGCCGTATTTAAATTTTACTTCTAAATTTTTAGCGTCAGTTTTAGTTTGCAATTTAATTAAGTTAGTTTTGGGCCGAATTTAAGTTTTACTTCTTAATTTTTAGTATGTTTAATATTGGAGAATAATTATTCTTTGTATGGGAATTTATTTTCCCCCAATTATTTTCCAGTCATGCACTTTTTGTATTGTCTGTAATTTATTTACTTGTATTAGCATGACAAACTTATACTAAACTTAAACTTAAAAGCTGTTTGTTTTTAATCTGCATCGATATATTTTTTGTGTGTGAATAATATGCTAATTACAATTTAACATTATACTAAGTACAATTATTGCTAATGACTATGTTTATAGATATCAGCGCTATATATTAATTTCATAAATAAGTTAATAAAATATATTTTGCTGATTTCATTTTTAACTCAGTGCGTACGCTAAAAATCAAGATAGATGTCTCAAAATTCAAAATGGCGGATTTGACGTGACGTCACAATCCCTATGACTCAAACTCCTTACAGTCATTCAAAAAAGTAACTTTGTGAATATTTTTTATTTTTTTACTTTTTTTCCATCCCGGCACTCCACAACATATATTTGTGTTCAACTGAAACAGTAAAACCTTTCATTTGATGAAGCTTAAGAGGTACCATGATTGATTCCTAGAGGACTATTTGATCAATGGGTTTTGTTAACAGCTGTTTTAAAAAAAGGAAATTGGATTTTAGAAGCAAAGAAAAATATATCAAAAGTAGTTAAAAATAAAAATTCATAAGTGAGTCGTCATCACTGCCATACGAGAAACTTACGAAGTTAACTCCCAGGCTATTTTACGACAAAAATATGGACCAAAACAACAACAAAATGCAAGTTATGTTAGCAATCTATGGAACACAGTACGATTTTCCGTTCTTTCATTTCTTTTAAATAAACGTTTGCCTTTTCATAATTTTCAGTTTTCACAGCTATGTTCATGAATACGTGATTAAATTTTTATGAAGTTTCCGCGACGCCTGGCAGACGTATAAGGCAAGTTGATTATACTACGTTTCAGCCAATAACCCTCCTTTTTGACGTCTAAAATCTCATTTACAGGGCAAATATTGTTACTTACGGTGGATTTCATTGGTAAGGAAATAGAGAAAGCAAGCAATTTAACACTTGTGGGCGTGAACGGAACCGACCTCCAAACATTTAACATGACACAAGGATCTTACAAGAACTCCTATTTCGTTACCTTTGTTCCATCTCCAGAGAAATTCAGGCTCAAGTTGACAGGCAGAGACAAGACTGGTGCTCGCTTTCAACGTGTAAAGCCAACTCTGTTTACTCTTGGTGACGTTAAATTGTCCCAGAATGTGGACGGTAGAAACAGCTCAAACACGATTATTCCCGGGAAAACTTTAGAGGTAGAAATTAACGTTAAAAACTCCGGGGACACGCAAACCTTGTATTTCACTGCATCGGACGACCTGGAGTATTACAAGAGCATAAATCCCTCAAAAGGCACCTTGGGAATGAATGACACGTTGGTTCTTCGACTTTCCCTGCTTGCCCCAAGTAACGCAAAATATGGCGTGACAAGCACTGTCACGGTATTTGCGTCACAGAATTCTGACTTCACCCAGGTTGTTAATTTCATGGTTTTGTTTGTTACTGTGGCATCCAAGGTAAGAATTTATAGAAAGAAAAGCGAACACAGTACTTTAATTAATGCAGTGCCAAGGTACCGGCACAAAATGGTGTTCATACCTTGTGTACCCTCCAGAGTACGTATTCACTCCATTTTGCGTTAGCTGACGCAGTTTTTGAAACGTAGTGTTAGCAGGGAGTTTTGGGTATGGAAAGCAATGAACAGCTTCGGAACTAACAGAAAACTTGAGAAAACAGGGAGCCGCTGCCTACGCTAGTGCCTGAGTACAAGGCCCGACACCGCGTTAAAACAACTGGCGGGGGTATACTTGAAAAAAGGGTGTCTTCACATTAGTGCCAAACGATATGCCGTACTCGGGCAGTCCCCGGAAACCAACCAATTGTAAACAGGCTACTTACTCTCAGTCGCTATATATGCGTTATCGACCAACCGTGAGGTCAAGATGGCTGGACAGGACATTATTCTCAATTACCAGCCGCTGATCGGGTAATGAGCCCGCGCTTCTCCCCCGAACAGGCTTCTCAGGGAGTGTCTCGAGCCTTGGCCAAGTTCTTTTTTTGCGTTCTTTTTTAACTTCGTCTCGGGAAATAAAAACGCAAAATAATAATAATAATAATAATAATAATAATAATAATAATAATAATAATAACAATAATGATGATAATAATAATAATAATAATAATAATAATAATAATAATAATAATAATAAAATAAAATAAAAAACGAGGCCAATATTTGGCCAACTTGACTGAACAAGCTTGGTAAATAAATGATTCATTATATCGCTAAACTGGAGAACTTTTGCTTGCGGGACCATCGCGGGAAATCCCGAGCGGGTAAGATGGCCCCATCAGAATGCATGATTATTCGCTTCATCTTGCCCGCTTGCGAATTCAGCCATGTAAAAAGAAACTGTTTGTTTATCGATGACTAAAACATAGCCAATCCTACAGAGAATTATTCTTTACTCTTGAACACCGTAGGGAGATTATTTTCTCTCTCTAAGATGGTCGATTTGCTTTGACAACTCAGTTGTTAACACCACATTTTCCTGTTGTTCCACCACACAGTTTCTTCAGAAACCAACCCCTTTTAAATTTCTAAACACATTTGCTCCTATCCATTGTTGGAGAAAACGCGTTTTCAGTCGTTCAGTCATTGCTATTAATACGTATTTTCTCGTTGACTTTAATAAGATAGCCTTTGTTTTTTAATTACATCACGTCTTTCAATTTATAGAACCCTGACCTTGACCCTCCCTCATGTACAGTGGTAAACAAGACCGGGACATGTGCAAAGGTATACGGCAGACCGGACTGCATCTTAAACGCGTGGAAAGCGCAAGTCATGTTCATTGATGCTGGAGAAGGACTGTCATCGATAACAACACGAGGCAATAAAAACGGGACCCTTGAAGGTAAGTGCAACACATAGAGTGAAATGAACATGAAGTCGATGCACAGCTTTATGTTGAAAATTTGCATTTGTATCATGTTCGCAAACGAAAAAGTGGGGTTTCGTTTAAAGGCGATGTAACTGGAAATTTATACTTGAAACAAAAAACATAAGTGGTTTAACCTTTACTTTAGTTTATGCAACTTTCCAGGAAAAATAGGTTTTTCTAGTTACGACTACTCACGTAGTATGGGTCAATTTTTTGCGCGAACTTAAATGGACCAATAGAAGACATTTGTCCTTCACGAAGACCAATTATAGAAAACTTCTCGGAGATTTCCTTATCTCTGCTGAAGCCAAAACAAACAAAAAACAAAATCGTAAACAAACAAACAAAAGAATATTTCTCGAATGGAGTATAGCGGATCGATGTTTCACTATTGACCAGTTCGGTTTCAAATTCAATTTTCACCGAAGAAGCTGCTTTTGCGTAGATGTAACCTCATCTACAAAGCGATATTTTTGTGTAATACCCCCCTTGAAATTATATAACACTTCAACACTTCATGCAAAGTTTCGAGTCTTAATGAAAATATTTGTTTTTATTTTTTTAGTTGGCAGGTTCAATCAGGGTGTAGTAAACAAATCGATCGTTGCAACATACACATCTAACTGTTGTCATCCTGGAGTGCTTTTCGTCGGGCTTGACCTTGTAGGAAATATGGGCACATGTTCCATCAGCCTTGTACCTGATATAGTGTCCATGCGAGCCAAACCAAGCACCACAACACTGTCCCTCTCTCCTGGAAACACCACCAAGGTCCCTTTTAAACTCGTCAACCTGGGCTCTAAAGGTTCATTCTCATTTGAAGTGACTAAAACACCCGCACTTATTAGTTACGTAATGCCTTTTAGCCTCGTTCTGAAAGCGAATGCCAGTGCCGCTGGACAAGTGGTTATAAAGTCACGTGGTGAGGTCAGAAAGCCTCAAAATTTGACGGTCAAAGCTGTTATACAATCAGGCACTGTACATGAAAGAAAGATTGCGTTATTTTCTATTCAAGTGGCTTTATCTAGAAACAAGGTAAACTTTTTGTGATACACCAATTTTATTCAAAAATGGCGGCAATATTGCTTTTATTATTTTTCGTTTATATGTTTTCTCTTAGCGCTCTTTGCCTCAATTAAATGTGTACAATTCAAATTAGCTTTACCTTACAACGATGTACTAAGGGCCAATTATTATAAAGACAAAAGAATAACTACATTTGCCGCCTTTCTGGAGTAAGCTGTGTAACCTTTTGATCTAAAATTTCTTCGATTTGGCTGCAATTTGTATAGGTAATAGCATGATTTGTAGTGATATTTGACATAAATACCACGAGTGATATTTCAACATTGTTATACGTAATTTCACAAGCCGTTGGGCGAGTGAAATTTGAGACAATTTTGAAATATAACAAGTGGAACTTATGCCAAATATCACGTACAAATCATGCTATTATTTGTTTATACTACTACCCGCAAAAGGTTTGTAATTTCCACATGTAGGTATTTCAAATTAAGCTGAAATACCACAGCTCTAAGCCAATCAAATTGGAGAAATTTCTCATGTAGTAGTATATAAAACAGTCATATACTATCAACTAACTTGAACTTTGTTCAATTGATTTGTTGCTTTTTTGGTGTTCATTAGTTCGTCAAACATATTTCTTTAGGGACTTTAAGATCCAAGGAAGTGATGGCAGCAAAAGCATTGTTTGAAAAGTGAATTTGCGTTCTTTTAGCCTTTCTCGCGATTATTCCTACCCATGCACTTACTTTAATGTAGGCGACCCCTCCTGGAGCTGAATTCCTAGGGACAATATCCAAGTTCAGAAAGAGAAATAAAATTTCGTCGTCGATTGCTTACGTCCTCTATAAAACGTGTAATTAGGCAATGTCACGTCGTCGACCTGCACGAATGGCAAACTAAAAAATTGTGATGCCTGGAGTGCAAAGTTATTGTTTGCCTACCAAACCTATTGTTTTTTTGATGTTCTCGTTGCCACCGCGTTGTCAGATCTTAAAGTCCCCATTGCCAAACGAACGTAATGGTCCATTGCCAGTGGTTACTAGTGAGCTTAATCTTTCTATGGTGGCCAGTTTGTTTTATCAACTCTTTAATTTTAAAACTATCTTCTGAAAACATTCAATTTAATTAAACCTTGCAGAACCCAGATCTTTCTCCTCCATCATGTACGGTAATTAACCAAACTAGATCTTGCAACAATATACATGACAGATCAAAGTGCATGTTGAGCGCGTGGCATGCACGTGTCGTTTTCATCGATACCGGAGAAGGTCTGGCGTCGATAGCAACACAAGGCAACGACAACGGAACTCTGCGAGGTAGGTGACGTTTATACACCCTTAGCACACTCTGTGCCTTTGACGATTAATTACGTCATTATTTACGCTCAATTAGTGTGTTTAATAGTGCTTTTCAGTAGTTGAATGATTGTCTCACAGACTCTGAGATAAGAAGGTGTAAAATTTCTTATGCTTAGAGGACGAATGCGACACTTATTTTCTTGTGTATTTATTATTGTTTTAGTCGATGCTTTTAATCTGGGTGCAGTAAACACATCCATCACAGCTTCTTTCACATCTAACTGTTGTCATCCCAGAGTGCTTTTCGTCGGTCATGACCTCGTTGGTAACATGGGCACTTGCTCTATCAGCCTTGTTCCTGATATTGTGTCCCTCAGCGCCAAACCAAGCAACACAGCTGTGTCCCTTTATCCTGGGAACACCACCAAGGTCCCTTTTACACTACTCAACCTCGGCTCTAGTGGTTCCTTCTTATTTGAAGTGACAAAAACGCCTGCACTCATCAGTTACGTTATGCCTTTGAGCCTCATTCTGCCAACGAATGCCAGTGCTGTGTGTCACGTGGTCATCAAGCCACGTGGTGAAGTCAAAGAGGTGCTAAACTTGACGGTCAACGCTGTCTCACAATTAAGCAATGTAAATCTCAGAAGGGTAGCATTATTTTCTATCCAAGTGTCTGTGGTGCCAGCCTTTCCTCATTTGCCTTTAGAAGCTGCTGTAACCAAAGATCGTTTCTCTCTGACGGATGGGGGAAGACTAGAGGTCAATTTCACGGTACAGAATTTAGCGTTGGACGACACCTTCACATTTCACGTAAGCAATTTTTGCTCCGTACAAAATTAACCGACTCTGAAATAATACGAGAGAGAGAAAGAGGCGGACATCGAGCCTACCCTGCCATAGGTAAAGAATTAGTAACTCTGTTGCACTAATTTCTGGTTTTCTCTGATGACGCAATCAAAAATAATTGAAGAAAAAGAAAAAGCAAACCAAAAAAAAAACTTCAATCAAAGGGAAATAGAAGGATGTGAATATGCAAAGATCCTCGCCAAGATTCGGTAGTCATTACAATTTTTCGTATTCAAGATATTCGGTGAAATGATTTGCCTAAATTTATAGAGCTTTGTACGAAAACGCCATGTGCTCATTCGGATGGACACCAACATGGCGGCCGGAAACCAACAGAAGTATCTTTCACTGAGTTTTGCTACTCAGAAAAGCGTGAATTCAGTCCCTCGAGGAACTCGTAACCATTAAAGTAATACTTTCTCTAAAACAATAACTGTTCCCATAGCAAAATGTCTAAAAACAATTATTAGTCGCTTTTTTTAACCCACATGACATCTCTATGTCCACCATGCAAATGTCACGTCACGCCTTACGCTTTCTTTCTTTATTGTTTTTCTTTGGTCTACAGGTGCTCACGAATCAATCTTCGTTGAATGGAAATGTTGAGCCATCTCACGTTTTTCTCAGGAAAATGCAGTCCACTTCTTGCCTGTTGATCCTGACGTCTCAATCTGATGCCGCTACAAAAGCCGTCACGCAAGTAAACGTGACGGCCACACCAGCATCACGCAGCACCGGCGTAAAACAGTTTCAAGTCTTCTCTATCATTGTAAAAGTAGATGGCAGTCCTCAGACAGAAACGGAGGATTTGGATAGTGGGAAAAGACGCCTTAAAACTTTGTACGTTGTCTTAATAGCCATTGCAGTTTTCATTTTGTTGATAACTCTTATTTCAGCCGTCGTTTATCGTCAAAAAAGGGGTTCACTGAGACCAAAATCACGCGCTCAAGTCGGCACATTTTGGGAATCGTCCAGCAGTCAATTGCAGCTCCATAGTAAATCAGAAGAAGTTACTGTTGAAGATCTGGAAGACCTCAGTTAGCGACGACTCTAAGTTCTGGTGCGAAGCATTCAAAGTCTCGACAAAGGGCGAAACAGCTCTCCATGGCTTCTATTGTCCGGGTGATATATTATAGTTGTGCGCATGCGTACGGTACAAGCCGTACCACGCAGTTGGTAGTGTGTGCTTCGGTGCTGAATTCTTTTTGTCGATGAAGTTCTATATTAATATTCCTTTATCTCAAGTTGTACTTATTTAAACACTGTTAGAGATATCCAAAACCACTTATATGGCTGAAATGGCTGTGCGCATCCGTAAGGTACTGGCCATACCGCGAAGCTTGATACATGTAGTGTGTGTGCTTCTTTGCTGTTTTTGTTTAATTCAGAAATTTTCAGACTCGTAGTTTTGTCAATCACATTATATCAGTCACTTTTTTTATTATCATTATTGATGCTAGTGTCGATAGCAATGATAATGAAAGGGAAAGATAGTTTCCTAACAAACGATCCCTGAGTCGAGGTTAGCATTCAGCCATCTAGACGAACTTACATTCAGTACGTGACACTACTTTAGAAAGCCAACAAGTGTACTTTATTCCACTTGGTTTACTCACTCAATTTTAGGACTGCGTTACGCGTACGTTTGATGTAAATAGTGCCTTCATTACGGTTCAAGTATATATAATTTTATTTGCAAAAGAGCCAATAATGATATATTATACCAGGGCCGTAGCCAGTATGAGGCGAACCGAGGCACTCGCCTCGGTAAAATTTTACCAAATACTGTCGATTTTTATTTTTTTTATCAGACTGATAATATTAGAAGATTTCATACGGCTGATTTCGTACAACGGACCGTGTGTTCGCCTCGGTTGTAGTTTCTTCCTGGCTACGGCCCTGTATACCCTGGCTTATTCCTTTCACTCATGTTTAGACTACTCACGGAGGGAGGGGAGTAACCACGGGGGAAGTGTGTGGGGGAGGTTACTCCCTCTAAGGTATATAGGTATTTGGGCATGGTATTTGCGTTGTTTCGGTCTGAGAACGGGTATTGACTTCGTCTTTTTTCATGTCTGGAATAGGATATAGTTTTCGAGGGAACTACGGGAGTTTATGAACGTATTGGTAATTTCAATCCCAAATGAATGAGAAAGAAAGAGTACGAGAAAGATGATTTTGATTTTTTAGGAGTAATATGCGTAGCTCAATTGGCGTAATATGCGAATTCGAAATAGATTTTTTTTTCAGTATTCTTCCTGTCAAGTAATGATAACATAATTTCTACGAGTATGAATTTTAGAGGCCATGTTTAAAAACGGGTCTGGAAAATGGCTTTTTTACGTCAGGATTTAGAGAACCGAGTGGTATACCCTTAGTGGGGCACGAATTCGTAGGAATAACTTCCCCATCCCGTCTGTGAGTCAAACTAAGTGATAATGAGACGAAGATATTTCGTGTATCATATTATCTGTAGTATTGTATTTAATGGGGCAATGATGCAATGGTTATTCTCTTCAAGGGTATCTCATTTTTTTATTGTTTTGATAATTACAAGTTAGCATACGAAAGTGCTTGAAACATCTTGCTCTCTTGTCAAAAGCGAATAAAAAGTGTAACATTCGTACACATAGGTTGTACTTAAATGTCTTTAATAAATATGTACTTTATTTTTGGTAAGAATTGTAATATATAAAATGATTTGATTTACACCCTCCTACAAATTTCGTGAGCTTGAATTTTCCTTTTCTGTGTTAATTTTTGATTATTTTGTCTACAGTTGTAGCCAGTATATTCCCTCAAATTAATCAATCTTTAATACAGCCCAAAGTAAAAGAAGCTTAGCATGTCGTACACTTTGAAGTACTGGCTAATTGAGATGAAAAATACCTTCGGGGGACTCGTGAAAACGCGGAAACTATGGGAGAGTGGTTGGGCAATTGGAGAAAGAAAAAAAGCAAAGAACCTCGGGGAAATCCAGATGGAAAAACCATTGTGAATATATGTAAAAAAAGAAAAAAAGAAAACAAATAAACAAAAAACGAGAAAAAACTGGGACAAAAGTAAAGCGGGAAGACTGGAAACCAGATCTGGGAAGGATCTGTGTCCGCAGTTCTAAAATCCAGAGGAAATTTGCAATTTCAATTACCTCTTCATTTAATCTACAATGTAAATGTACACTACCTGTAATCTGTCGCCACGTTTCTTTCCTTCGCCGGTACAATTTTATAGCGTTTAAAAAGCAGTCGGTTAAGTACTAACCATGCAAAAATAATCAAGAAACTAACAAGGATGTCAGGTATGATCACAAGGTCACGAGCCGCAGAGGCATCGAAGAGACATGAGATTCTCAGTTATGATCAAGAAGAAGATGTTGTTCAGTTGACGACGAAAAAAGCTACGATCAACGGTCCCGACAAAGCCAAGATGATGGAGGAAAGTAAAGTCAAAAATGAGGCAAAACCAAATATGAGAAAAGATAGTGGAAGTATAGCTCTTCTTTTATTTCTTTACGTTTTACAAGGCATTCCTTTGGGACTTGCCGGCGCTATGCCTATGTTGCTACAAACAAGGAAGATTGAATACAAGGACCAAGCTAAGTTTAGTCTGGTGTTTTGGCCTTTTAGTATGAAGCTCTTGTGGGCTCCTATCGTAGACACAGCTTATTTGTCGAGATTTGGACGAAGGAAGACCTGGCTCGTGCCAGTACAGTACGTGATTGGAATCTTTATGCTCATTCTTTCCAAGGTGAGAGTATTAAAATCGCCTCTCTTTGGGGGGTTTACATTGGTGACGGGGTTGGTGGTAAGGGTATTTTTTTTTATGTACGCATTATATTTTGTACATAGCTCAGCAGTTGCTGTTGAACGAGGAGTATTAAAAGTCGACTACAATGTGCATGACTGCCTGATCCAATGCTATTCAATTGAACAAGAACTTTACATTGTGCTCATTACCATTAGCTTTGGCATGTGGGAAGTTCAATGTCTAGTTCACTCTTAAACTTGCCTTTGTGTGGTCCTTTACATGTATGTTAATCAAATTAATTGGAATTTTTGGTAAATGCCTACTATTTCTTACTTCAACAAACCCACTATATTCCTAAATACATTGCTTTGTGGTAACTGTGAAATCTAATATTTTTTTAATTGGTATTCTTAACAATGATAATATGCTAGGCACCCTCAAATAGTAGAGGATATCACAAGAATGCCTTTCTTAGTTTGACTATACCAGCATCAATACAGAGCTGCAAATACTATACATGTAGCAGTTGAACATCAGACAATGTCTGTCGTCTGACAATGTCCTTCCACATGTGATTGATCCAATTTTCCCCAGCATAAATTAGCACATGTAGTACTAAGTCTAAAGGCTACATGTTTCTGTAATTAAAAATTCATGTTTTTACTAAACAGTAATATACTTATTTAAATGTCAACATGATACATGTGCGGAAACTTTTGTCCAGGTGAAATGCTGACATATAGTAGCTAGATATAATGTTTTCTTTTAGAAAGAAAAATTACTTACAGACCAGCAATCAATGCACAAGAACAGAAAGTTAACTATAAAGTCAGTTCTAGTTACTGTTATTTCTTTCTTTATGCACTTTAATAGAGTTCATTTGTGTCAGGCACCTTTAACCCAGAGTGAGCAACCCATGGACCGGTTTATTTTATTCTTATCATTGAAATGGAAGCTCTGCTCTGTCTATGAGGGCATACGAAGTATTATATGGAAATGGAAATCTAAACATCATTAATAGGTCAAAAATACGGTTTTCAGGTCTAAAGGTTTGCTGACTGGTTTGTAGGACTTACTATAATTTAATTTTTTTTTTCACCAAAATACAGTGTAATTGTTCTAAACACAAACTGGTCAGTGAAAACATTGCACTGACACAAGTATAATCTATTAAAGTTGCTCACTCCTGATAAGGGGTTCTCTTTGTGTTGCTACCTTTTTTGTTAACTGTTTTTGCTATTATTTTTTAAATAGCATCCTTTTTGACTAGGTTGCTCCCTTCAAAATTAATAAGCTTTCCTTAATTGAATATAATTTTCATAAGTTCTCAGGTGCTTTTTTTAAATGAAATACAGCAGTTTTTACACTCTTTTTGCTCTTTCAGCACATTGAAGAACTGATGGGAGAAAACACAGACACAGCTCCAAGCATCACACTTTTAACTGCTATCTTCTTCTGTCTCAACTTCCTTGCTGCAACACAAGACATTGCTGTTGATGGCTGGGCACTCACAATGCTGTCTAGAGAAAATGTTGGTTATGCATCAACATGCAACACTGTAGGCCAGACAGCAGGATTTTTCATGGGAAATGTTGTGTTTCTGGCACTTAGTTCCGCTGATTTCAGTAACAAATATCTAAGAACTGAGGCCCATTCTACAGGTATTGTCACCTACTCAGGATTTTTCTATTTTTGGGGAATTGTTTTTCTTGTTACCACAACATTAGTTGGATTTTTTAAACGTGAAAAGTCTGAACAAGAACTTCATGGTGAGGAATCGGTGGAAGGGATTGTTGATGGCTACAAAACTTTGGTCAAAATCTTGCGGTGCCCAAGTATTTTGAAGTTCATGGTCATACTTCTTACTTTCAAGGTACAGTAGTTAGTTAATTATATAGACATTAAAAGTTTTTATGAGTATAGTAGAAAATGAATTGATTTCTATAGAAAGGGCAATTCTGCATAAGATGCATGCATGGCCAGTTTGCCATAAAAAAATACTTCTAAGATGCTTGAATGTACGGTAAGAAAAGAAGATCAGGGCTTGAAAAAGTCCCGTTTGGTTGTCCTGCGGAACAATTAGATTTTCTTGCTGGACGAGAAACCTTGGAAGGTCACTTACATTGTAGTCCAATGACCAATGGTCAAGGCAAGTCATATCGTTGTAACTGAATGCTTGGTTTTTGTAGCTGACGGTTTTGTTTCAAACCTAAGCCAGACCACCAACCAAAAAACTGTTCAGATCATGCTGCCTGTGGTCATCTGTCTCTCTTTTGGGCAGCGATACTAACCATGGCTGATTGGACATGGTTTATTTCACATGTCTACAGGAGTAATTTCTCGTGCTAATTCTGTTGATTTTTATTCTGGAAAATGACATTTAAACACCATCTGAAGAAACCACAACATGTTTTATTAAGGGCAGAGGATATACACATATACAGTCATGAATCATGAACCTAGGAAAATTACCAAGACATTAACACTTTGTGCCCATAAACTGTTTGGCATATCCTCACAGTGTTAGTATTCAACATTCTTTTATCTTTTCTACCTAGATTGGTTTTGCTGCCGCTGACTCAGTAACTGGATTAAAGCTGATTGAAGCAGGAGTTCCTAAAGAGAATCTTGCTCTACTTGCCATCCCCATGGTTCCAATCCAGATTTTGTTACCAGTCTATATAAGCAGATATACTGCAGGTGGGCATTTTTTGCATTTATGAATAAATATTACATGACTCAGGGAAACATTGCAATGCATGTGTTTTGCAACTGTAGAGGTACAGTGAAGGATTTATGTTAAAATCCTTATACAAGAGGCCTTCTGATAGAATGCGATAAAAAAAAAAAATCAGAAATACATTTAGTGTGGCATTTTCTGGGCAGATTGTGCAATAAAAAAACGGTCTTTTTGTGCAATAACTTAATTTGCAGTTTGGGCAATTTTTTTGGGTTGCTTTAACCTTGTTTTACCAGGGTTTAAAGGAGAAAAATGTCTAATAATTATGTTGTTTAACATACAGTTTTTAGAGTAAAAATTAAAATCTAATTGTCATCTTTTTGAGAACAAAAATAAATTTATGTACTTTATCTTTGTAATAAACCATAACATACATTGTCTCTGCCATTATTTACTAAAAGGCGAACAAAAAGTGTCAATGTTTTTCCAGATAGGATAATACCATCACCCTTTGTCAGGGCTGTCATTAAGATCCAGAGGCCAGGGACCAGGGGTTTTTTGAGCATGACCACCAGCTACTTTTGTAGGAGAGGAAAGGAAAATAGAACCCAAAAAACAGGATCAATTAGGGTTTCTGGGAAACTGCCCACCTACCCCTCCCCTAAGCCATCATTTTGCCTTAAGTGAGAAGTAAGTGTTAATGTTAGCTTAGGGGATGGGTAGGAGGGCAGTTTCCCAGAAACTTAAATTGATCCAAATAACGCCCCCCCCCCCCCCCTGCCTCCAACTTTTAAAATCCCAACCTACTATATGCCCAGCTGTAAGTGAAGCTACAGAGCAACATGAAATTTTATTGTCAGTGGTGCTCTCTAGCTGATTTTCCAGCCATTTTTCTCTGTATGGTTTAATTCAAATGGAACCAGTCCTATGTAAGGTGAAATTCAAATGTCTGCAGCGAAGGGCAAAATTTGTGGTCAAATTTCCCAAAGAGGGGACAAGGAAAGTGTTCAAATACCTGCACCTATTCCCATAAAATTATCCCACCTCTCCATCTAAAAATTGATACAACATTGTAGCTGCATAAAAGCAAGGTGGTCTACCAGTATAAACAGTCACATATATGATGTATCTTAAGGTCTCTGTGTTTTAAAAACCTCTAAAAATAATTTTTGTATAGCAGATAGTGGGCACCCCTCTTTAATGTTCATTTGTAAGAGCTACAGCATGAAAACTGTCATGCAAAAGTTCCATCCTCTTAGCATTTGAAATCATTTACAAAAATGTTGTCTATGCCTATTATAGGTCCACGGCCCTTAGATGTGTTCCTCAAGGCCATGCCCTACAGATTGTTCATGGGTGTTATCTTCATGGTGTGTGTTTGGTGGGCCAGCATTGTCCGTGGTCCCAGCCAGCAATTCTTCCCTGTTTATTTTTATGTCACAATATTATTGGTTTATGCAGTTCATCAGGTAAAAATAATAATGATAAACGTCTTGCTATATGAGTTTAAGTTCGGTACTGTAAGTCACAGACCAAGTTTCTCCTGTTAGATTTATTGCCTGAGTGCAAAGAACACAGGCCAAATATCTGGAAGCAAAAGTGGTTCAGTAACTACATGTATACATTGTAGGTTTATCCAGAAGCTCTAACAACCGGCAAAAATCACCGTCTAGTTGACATAAAGGTGCAGGCTACTCACAGAAAAGTTTTCAAGTGAAACAATCAATCCATCATATTTCATCTTATTTTTGGTTCCTAGCACTTTTGTGTCATTCTTGCAGCTAAATTTCTTTCCCTGATCACTCAAGATGCACTGAAATGCACTTTTCAGGAACCGTTAAATGAAAAATTCCAAATGGACTCCTGCAATAAAGGGTGGGTACCCCCTTCCCATACCTAAACTGTACCCCTGCACACAGTTCTGTCCATTGGAAGATGCGCCTTTCAATCTGATTAGTTGCCTCCCTCTTTGTTTAATTCAAATTTTCTGATAAACACGGCTTGGAATTAAAGTTCTCCGCAAAAGAACACAAGCAGTCCAGAATAGAGTACACTACCCACTTATTGGCCAATCCTAGAGTGCATACTGAGGGATACTGTATAAGAACTCATTGATTGAACTCCTTTAATGCATTTAAAATAGTTATTATGAGTAGACTGATAGAGCTGTATTAAATCTTGAACATATATTGCTACTCAGAGTTTCATGCCTCTTGCAAAGCAGCCTGATGATTGCTTTGCAAGAGGCATGAAACTCTGAGTAGCCATAAATGTTCAAAATGTAATCTAGTTGCACCAGTCTACTTGTATTCTGCCCTAGTTAGACGACTTCTTCTGGACGCCTCCTTTAGTTAGTTAATTATTTTTCGTGTTTTTAGCTTTTTGTGTTTAATATTATTACTGTAACGTTGACTCTGAAAAGCCATATGTGGGGACGAACCAATAAAATATGTATGTATGTAAGTAGGAAGTCTGTGTTTCGATTTTTCCGTAGTAGAGTGCTCGATACGTTAAATTAGAGCGTGATATAAATATTGGAAGTAGGAAAAAAACTACACTTTCATCCCGACAAGCCTGTTTCGTGATCTCTCACTCTTGAGAGATCACGATACAGGCTTGTCGGGATGAAAGTGTAGTTTTTTTCCTACTTCCAATATTTATATGTATGTAAGTATGTATTTTGAAAAAACAAATAAAGAGACAGTGGATGGTGATTGTTTAATTACGGTGTAACGTTTTTTTTTTTTTTTTTCATTTTTCAAAACCGTCTTAAAGGTGATTAGTACATGTGTTTCAGTTTGGTGCATGTACTGCTTTGAGCTTCAGAGATGGACAGAGAATGCTGTATGCAACATTTTGCTTCCGATTAAGCACTTCTATTGTACGAAATATTTGCATTACGTATTAACTTCCCTGCACTGCAAATATGCCTTATTTTTATTTCCTTTTCTCTTTGCCGTCAACAGGTTACATTGTACTGTATGTTCGTGGCCATCATGGCGTTTCACGCTCGTATCAGTGACCCGCGGGTTGGCGGGACGTACTTGACCCTTTTGAACACATTAACAAATCTGGGTGGTAATTGGTGTCAGACGCTTGCTCTGTGGCTTGTGGATGGACTCACCTGGTCAAGCTGTGTTGGTGCATCTATACCAGGGCTACATTGTAGCGGAAAAATACACGCCAAGGTGACTAACTAATTTCTTTTTTTACAGTGTCGAATCATTTCTTAGCGAGACAAAGCACGGTATCACGAGATCTGGACAAAACCAATGACGCAATTTGCATTAATGGAAACGTTACTAAAACTCCCCCTTTTTTGTTAAGAGGTATTTGATACATGTAAGTACATGTAGAATGAATCTTTAAAAAAATAGTTACTGTTGAATTTTCTATTAACAGAGACGCAAAATAGTTTAAAACAACGACAACAACAACAAGAATTAATAGGACTGCGTCTTGAAAAAGTTAGGCTCACTTAGCAGACTTTCATCTTCTATTGAGCACTGTGTGTCTGACAAATACTTTCTAAAAACAGTCTTTTTTTGCATTTTTTCTTCTTATTTTTATGAAAACTCTTCTCTTGGTACTTGTTCATAATTTCAGCAAACGTATGACAAGATTGCCAAGGATAATGCTTCTTTCGGTGAAACGGTAACTCGCTAATGTCGCGACAGATCTCCCTTTACGGATACTTCAGTTGTAGGTGCCTGCTTCTTTCCCTCTTACTCTAAGGAGAAAAGAGAAAAACAAGCAGACAAACAAACAAAAGAGCAAACAACGAACAAACCAAGAAAATCATAAATGGAAATGGCTAATGGAAGAGGAAGTGACGAAGACTGAATTCTCATGTTCTAAATTTACTTTTCAGGACTGTACGAATGCTGGTGGTGTGTGCCAAATATTTGTCGATGGCTACTATGTCGAGTCCATCGTCTGTGTGGTGCTTGGTGTTTTGTGGCTTCGATGGAAAGGAAAACAAACAAGAGCTTTACAAGACTTACCAGAATCAGTTTGGAGATACCAGTAATATTTATGAACAATATATATAGATATGAAGTGAACAGTGTTACATGTATTAATCCATTTGTTACCAAAACCGAAGAATTTCCAACATGTATCTCGCGAAATTAAGTGAAATTATAAATTATTACGGAAAAATGCGAGCAGTACACCTCGCAACATACTGAACGAAGTTAGTAGTTGTGTCTCAAGTGCAAACTCCTTGAAACATATATCTTTGATTCATTAAACAACGTAATTAAGCGGGTTTTTCACTTCACTTATCTAGGTATAGTTTTTGATGACCGCCTTAGCTGGAACGAGCAAATAAAGTACCTAATTTCGAAGGCGGGAAAACGCGTAGGAATGCTCGGCAGGCTTCGCAGAAGCTAGAGAGAGTGCAAATGTAGTGTACTGTAGTCTAATTAGGCCAATTTTAGAATACTGTGTAAGTGTGTGGTGCTGTTGCGGAGAAGGTCGTAAACAAGACCTTGAAGCCCTCCAAAACCGGGCTGCTAGGATAGTGGCTTGTACTGTGCGCAGCAAGCAGGCATTGGACGTTCTGAAATGGCCCACCTTGGAGGACCGCCGACGTCAATCTGTTTTTAAACTCGTTAAGAAATGCCTGCAAGGTCAATGTCCCCAGTATTTTAAACATTATTTTAAACGTAATAATACAATCCATGCGCGCGCTACTAGACAAAGCAACCTCTTACATCCGCCTGCTGTGAGAACTGAAACTGCAAAAAGATCCTTCTATTATTATGGTTGCACTCTTTTTAACGAATTATCTTAATGATATTTCGCGTTTTACATCTTTTAATCTTTTAATTGAAAATAGTTTTCTATTTATATTATTACCTGTATTAGTGTAATGTTTATATGTTTAGTGTGTTTTTGTGCGTTGTTGCTCAGGGCTCCCATTGATAACAGACAGCTTTTTGCGTCTGAAGGGGCTACCCTGAGCGGTATAAATTAATAAAGGTTCTTCTTCTCTTCATTGTTATTAAGGTAAGAAAGTAATATCTGGTGGAATATACACTCTGGATACAGAGATACTCCGTGGTTGTTGAATCTCGGTCTAAGCTCTTCCACAATGCATAAAAGTCGAAACAGGGAACACTAAAGCTTGATAAAGACGATCCACATGTCAGTAAGGACAGTGGGATAGTATAAGTTTCTTAGAAACTGTCACCTGTCCCTCCCCTAGTCCCCCCCCCCCCCCCCTGCCAACGACTTGCTCTAAGTGAGAAGTTAGTATTAACGTTGGATTCGTGGGAGGGAGGGAGGGAGGGAGGGAGTGGTCCGTATTTCCTGATCCAGGACACTCTTGACACCTTGTAAGCTTCAAGGGAATTACATTATTCAGTTATTGCTGAATGAGTGTCACAAAAAGATGCCTTTTATTTTCTCAAACTTGAAAGGAACTATTTTATTTATTATCTTGTTATATTGAATTGCAAGCCTGATATCATCATCTGATTGCTATATTCTCAGATCACGTGTTGCCATACTCACGTAACGAACTCACACGTGGCCGTGCCCTTCAGTTTCAATAATTATTTGCCCAATTCGCACCCCGCTCTAAAAAAAAATTCCCCTAAAATTGATACCCCGTTCTAGAAAGGGGCCAATTTTTTATACTCCGTTCTAGGGTGCAAAGAGTACAACAGTTTGTTTGTTAACGCAATGAACCGTATTTTCAAAAGCAATCTGTCCTTGAATAATTTCAAATGGCTGCTTACAAAACTGGAGCTTCCGTGCGTTCGAAATATTATACCCCTTTCTAAAACGCCTCTGAAATGGATACCTCGTTCTAAATCAGGAGCTTCAAAATCACGACCCCGTTGGGCGGCACATACCCGTATAGGTAATGTATGGGAGTACCCCCCCCCCCCCCCCCGCCCCGAGGTTGTCTCTCTTACACTGTAATTTGTTTTGTTTTGTTTTGTTTTATATCACCTGTGGGTCTGGCAAGTTAATTGGCAAAGTTGAGGCTAATTTATTTTACTGTTGTTTTCTTCTGTTATCAGTAAAACGCTGACGATAATCGAATTTTGATAAATCATAAACAATTTTAATGTCACGTTATCTCCCTTATCATTAATATATTGTTAAAATAATTGACACCAATGTTGAGCTAAAAGCCCTCGTTTTGCGAATCTTTCCTTGGAACATCACGGAACGATTTCGCAACGGCAATTTCCGTTAAACATCAATACGCGCTATGCAACTTCCAGCAAAAAAGGCAATGTTATAAATCAAAGCCATAAGAGAACGTCAATAATCAATAGGATAAACGCACAAAAATGGAGGTGATGTTATGATTACTCACGACAAAAGAACAACAACGAGAACAAAAGGGCAGAAGGTAAAGCTTTTGATTAATTTTTATTTTAAGGTTGAAGGTCGAGGACTCAGGAAATAAGAAATTCTGTACACAGCACATCCCTTTTCGTGGTTCTTAATTCTAATTTCAAAGCTTTTCTTTAGCGTGTTTACGTATTTCACCTCTCTTCTCATGGTAGATACCTATCAGAAACATTTTCTTTGCTAATCTTTTATTCCTGGAATGTTGAAAAAAAAAAAAGTAAAAGAAAAAACAGCTACATCATCAAACACACAAATAAGCTTTTATGCACATTAAAATGATTACACTCCACTCAGGAGCCCGTAAGTTTGTTTGTTTGTTTTTTTAAAGCCTTTTGTTAATTCCATAACGATTTGAGGGTTGTCCAATACAGTCAACTAGACTCTGAGGAAGGAATTAAAGATTTTGAGGGTTCAGTAACATTTTAACTTTCCTAAAGTGTGATAGCCCTCTTCCTGCCCACCTGCTACGTCTCCAAACCTTAACTGGGAGACAGGGAGAAAATTTTTGTCGGTAAGCAGTCCGCTGTCATCACGCCATACGTCATCGTTTAAGTTGCAGTTACAGTTTATGTTAGGTTGATCACAGCTTCCCAGAATGGCACAGCCACACTTTCGATGTTTATCAGAACCGCCCCAGTAATCCATCCGTATTCCCTGTCGAGAAACCCACCACGCTCTTCCTCTGAACAACAAGATAGACTTTCGACAGTCGTATCTTATAAACTGTTCGCAATGTGAGGACAGGTTAGCTAACGCTGCTAGCTGAGTGGGGTTGGCACCTTTATAATGAACGTCACGTGAATAGCATCCGGGAGGATCGCATCCAGTCACGTGCGTCGTATTCTCAGTATCGTGACTTATAACTGTAACTCCAACGCCTCCTTTTTCAACCATGTTACAGTACACTTCAAATGGAGCCTCGCCTCCATCCCCATCAGGATCGATGAAGAACCATCCACTAATGTACGATTTAACGTCGTGGCATGTTCTAGGTTGCTCCACTTGGAGCGTATTCATCATCGGTTCAGTGGTTGCAAATATTGTCGACGAGGGCTGATTTCCTTGTGTGGTAGATACTGTTTTGGTTGTTCGTAGTATCTGGCTGGTCGGTATTTCTTGGCTGGTTTGCGGTGATCGTGTTGTCAGTTGTATTAATCGTGCGTGTTCAGTACTTGGATGTTTGATGGTATGTGTCACTTGGATGGAGGTTTGAGGTTTGGTAGACACTGTTCGTAGTATTTGGCTGGTCGGTATTTCTTGGCTGGTTTGCGGTGATCGTGTTGTCAGTTGTATTAATCGTGCGTGTTCAGTACTTGGATGTTTGATGGTATGTGTCACTTGGATGGAGGTTTGAGGTTTGGTAGACACTGTTCGTAGTATTTGGCTGGTCGGTATTTCTTGGCTGGTTTGCGGTGATCGTGTTGTCAGTTGTATTAATCGTGCGTGTTCAGTACTTGGATGTTTGATGGTATGTGTCACTTGGATGGAGGTTAGAGGTTTGGTAGATACTGTTTTGGTTGTTCGTAGTATTTGGCTGGTCGGTATTTCTTGGCTGGTTTGCGGTGATCGTGTTGTCAGTTGTATTAATCGTGCGTGTTCAGTACTTGGATGTTTGATGGTATGTGTCACTTGGATGGAGGTTTGAGGTTTGGTAGACACTGTTTTGGTTGTTCGTAGTATCTGGCTGGTCAGTATTTCTTGGCTGGTTTGTGGTGATCGTGTTGTCAGTTGTATTAATTGTGCGTGTTCAGTACTTGGATGTTTGATGGTATGTGTCACTTGGATGGCGGTTTGGGGTTCTTTACTTGTCTGAATCCCTTGAGTAACTTGTTGCCCTTCGGTAGTCTGTGTTATTTGTAGCCCTTTGGCATGGGTGATAAATGATGCTTTATTCATAGCAGAAACTTTAGTAGGAAAAAGAAATATAAGTTTAAAGAAACAAGACTACAAACAAAACGTCTGAGATAACGCTCGACACTCAAAAAGAGAAGAGACATCGTGACCTAAGAAGGTTGAAATAAAACTCTTCTCAATCTAGTTCCTAAGAATTTCTGAAGAACGGTGGTCCAGAATCTTCATAGAGGAACACTCAAAAAGGATTAGAAGAAGAAGAAGACGAAGAAGAAGAAGAAGAAGAAGAAGAAGAAGAAGAAGAAGAAGAAGAAGAAATTCTTACGTAGAAGCCCACCCATCTCAGTTATCCTCCGATTTATCCCTTTAATTGTTTTCATTTATACAAAGTATTGAAATTAAAAAATGTATATTGATTAGTACCTGATGAGTTCTCCTTGTTTTCAATGCATCTGTACCCTTTACTGGAGAATCCGTTTTGACATGTTGAATTTGGTGGGCATGGATTATTCACACAAGCGTTCTAAAGAAAGAGAAGTCTAATTTTGGCTGTAGAAAATCACTAATGAGATTGAAGGAAACTCTAGCTGCGATTAATTCGGCTTGATCATCCGTTAGGATCTTTTTAGTCCTGCTTTTGACCGCCGTTTTACTCCCCCTCGCCGACGATTGACACTGCCAAAACCTTATATTAATTTGAGGCGTGCCACGAAGTGATGACTCAGTAGGCCATTTCCAAGTTTTTAAAGGCCGATGCATGCGAGGGATTTTGCTCCGGAGCATGCCCCAGGGGCACGATCCGGGAGCAAATTAAGCTCCTCCGTGTGTATCAACGATTTCATGGGTATACTTCATCCTCGAGAGCAGAATTTCCACCCCGCAAAATGCTCCACGATATTAAACAGGTTAAATATTTGGGAGAAAGCTCCCGGGGCAAATTGAGCGAACTTGAAACGCTTCCTCGTGTGTACTGACACGTGCAAAATGAGCCTGGTGCATGGTCCGGGAGCAAAACCCCTCGTGTGTATCGGCCTTAAAACTATCACTTTCGAAATGAGGTTAAGTGCAAAATCCTTCTTGTGAAACTGAGTTGTATTTGCATGAGAATATAAAAATATCATCAGTCATATTTATGATTTCGCACTTAGACTGGCTTGGAGCAACTCGGAATTGGCCTATTTCCTTCCCATAAAAAAGACCTTGGAAAAGTTAGAGCAGTCTTGAAATTTACTCTGAAGTCATTATACATTCGCCACTCCCAAAACAAAGGAAAATAAATTTAACCCCCGATAAAATTGAATTACAGCAAACAGGCGCACCGATACGAAAGTCGCATGTAGTTAAGGCGCTCTTAATTTCACGAAGAAAGATTATTTCTTCTCTTCAACTAAACTGTAACCCAGAGCGGTTCTTGTATAATTAAAGGTGGCCTTTATAAACTAACCTCAATTGGTTGATAGATACTCCCATGACGACGTGTTAGTGATCCTGGATGAAGTTCATGGTCAGAATTGCTTAACTCGCAAGTCATTGTTCCATTCACTTGGGAAGATACGACATTGAACGATATACAGTTACTTTCCATGTAACACTTTGCATCACAATTGCGCCCCCCCTGCACTTGAATGATTCTAAACACATGATTCTGTAGGTGATATCCTTTCATGGCTGACTTGAATCGCAGTGTACGGCAGTTATCTGAGAAAGAAAACGACCAACGCAAAATAAACCCCGGGGCTTATATTTTTCAAAGGCCCTTTTTTAAGGGGCTTATTTTTGGAGGGGCTTATAATGGAGGGGCTTATCTTCGGAATTTTGCGGTAGCTTGGGTTGGGCCCTCACTTTTTATAATTATTGTGGTGATACGCTAACGAATTTCCCAAGGGAAAAAAAAAAATGGAGGATTGACATAAATCGCAGGTACGTTTAGCTCCGTTATACTCACAGGTGCCCTAAACTATGACAAACTTTTTTGGTTTCAATGCCATAACTACGAAGCTTCGGGAAGAACTACAGCTAGCATTTGGCAATAACATGAAATAATCAGATAGTCCGAGATTACAAACGCTTAAATATTGAAGTCGATATCTTTTAATTTTTTTTTGTCTAAGTATTGATGAGTTGAGTCGTCATTATCCCTGAACTTATTTCATGCGAGATGGTTTTATTAAAAGGCTAAAAATGGTGAAAAGTGTTTCACGATTTCTCTCTACAAGGAAGTTTACCATGAAATCGAAGTTTTTCCACTCTTTGAGCAATTCATTAGCGATTCATATCGAGTTACCGCAAAAAAAAAGTGATTCAAGCGTAACGCAGAACCGGCCAATCCCAAACTATTTTCCCGAAGGAAACGGTCTAGTGTAAACGTCTCTGTTGGTTATATTATGTATTTTTTGCAACTAGACGTTTCAATCTCCGAGTTCTTCGGTTTTTGCTCTCAAAAAAGCAACAAGTTTCGATTCTCAGTTTAGTTCTATCTGGAACGCACAGCCATTCCTAAACGAGTTCTATAAATAGAGCTCCAACGTTGTTCTTGGATTGAAGAAATAAACAGATAAAAAATTATAAGACAGGAATTAAAATTTTAGATTACATATTGTAGGCGAAGTACTTATCACTCAAGTTCTGTTATTATCCTTCACTTGCAATTACGGTGTGCTTGTTCATTGTTACAACAACAAGGAATTCGAATAAAGTAGATTTGATGTTTTCTTTTTCAGTAGTCTTGACTTTAAGTCAGACCGTGGAATGACTTCGAACTAAGAAGCCTCCAGGAAAAATTAAAGGCCATTACAGTTTGCAGAATCGACTCCACTTTAATCTCTGTTGTAACAGTTTGCAAGGTGTCGACCATGCTGAAAGCGAGAGCTTCTTTTATTAGAACCTTAACATTAATCGTTGTACCGGAATAAATTTGTAATTTCCGAATACAATACGTTATAAGTTAAAATCAAGGTGCATTACATACCAGCTTGCGCGAAAGTCCGGAGGTACGACATGCAGAATACTTGCAGAAATAGAGGGAAATCCATGTCTTCGCATTTCAAGTACCCCTTTCTGGACAATAACAAGAAAGTCGGTGACATAAGACTTACCTATCAACATGCACTTTTTATTATACGTGTATATGAAGCTATTGTCGTAGTTCGAGTCTTATCAATAGTAGGATAATTTAGATTTTCTTCATTCTCATTGAGTGCTTTGACCAGCTGTCATTAGCAATCAATACAAGAGAGGGAAATTACTAACGCTTAATTGATTAATATTTCAAAAGACAATTTTATTTCAGAAGCTGCCTTATCGTGGGATATTAACGCTTCATGAAATGAACGCGATTTTGAAATTTCGCATTAATTCAAGTGGAGTTTTTTTTTGTCGGTTATCGTTAATTCCCGCTCCATTGATTAAGTGAAGAATTTTAAAAACTGCTTAACTGTTTATGTTTACCCTCTGTTCGCTTTAATATTCTTTATTTGAAAGATTTTTTTGCTAAAATGCACGTTAATTTAAGTCGTGTTAATTTCAAGTACCGTAATTAACAAACAGGTCAGTTTTTGGCCGTACTGCGAAGCGCGCAAAATTCCTGCAAAATGAGTTTAATAGCGATATTGCACGTTTTGCTACCCTTCATGGTAGTCATTCGTGGGTGGTGAAACGAGTAGCATCGCTATTCAAATCTTTTTGCAGCAATGTTGCAAAACAGGTTGCAAGTTTTTTATGGCCCGTTTTGCCGTAACTTTAGGTAGTCCGCCTTTCCTCGGATATTCCAATAAAAGCTTTTAAACTATATTCTCTAAATCCAAAATATCGTCCCGGATCCAGTAAGCTCTTCAGTTGCAAGACGGCAACGAAAAAGCACCATACTTGATTTAGAACTTATGTCAATCCTGTCGTTATTGTTAACAAAGTTAACCTAAGGTTAAGGCTACATATTAAAGTGTATATTGAAGACACTTCATTATATGCAAATTTGTACAGGTTGTGTTCCGTTAAAAAAAAAAAAACCTTCTGATGATGCAAACACTCAAAGGAAAAAGACAATTCATTGATTAATTAAAGTTATTAACTACCCAAATCAAATTTTTCTCACTAAGCCAAATACCAGACGGCTATAACTTACTTAAGATCCAAACCAGGTTCAGTAACAATACCAAAGGCGGGGATCCAAAGACATACAAATTCGCAAGACTCCTTTAATGATCTGTTATTTTCACTTACTTACTTACTTACTTACTTACTTACTTACTTACTTACTTACTTACTTACTTACTTATACTTACTTACTTTTCTTACTTTTTTTATTAGAAAAACCACTTGACAGCATTTTATAGTATTATAAATCCATTGTATTTATTTTTAGAAGATGGGTAAATGAAGGTTATTATTGTTATTATCAACATCGCTTTATTGGTAGCTTAAAATGCGGATCAATACGGTTTCCTGCAAGTACAAATGTTGGACAATCAAAGAAAGATAAATTTTTCAGAATAAAAGATTTTTATGATGGTTTTTCAAGAAGGCATTCAAAATTATTGCTTTATAAATTGTAGATTTATTCAAAACCTTAGTGGACCTACACTAAAACTACACTAAAAATGACGGGTATTTATGAATAAATGCAAAATGGGTATTACATCTGTGCAAGAGAGGGGAAAAAATCAATAACAGCTGAACTCTACGCGCGCGCGAAGCGAGCCGAGCAGAGCCCCTTAGCTAAGAAAATTCGGTTATCTATCCATCCAAGAAATTTCAGTAGTCAAGTGACCGTCCGTCCGTCCGTCGGACCATCCTTCCGCGCTGCTCCGCGCCTCTAAGAGAGCTCATAGACATTACCGTCTTGAAATTTACTGAGCTGTAACTGATTGCTTGGTGATCCAGCCCTGATGTAATCCTTAGTGAACGATTTTGGCCTCCACGAACCATATTTTCTCCTAAACACCAACAAAGCAAAAACAACGAGCACCAACAAGAAAACTGAGACCGCTATCAAAACACCGTGCCAGACTTTAAGTTGCCTATTGTTCTTGACTGGGATTAAATTTTCCTTTCTATGGAGATATCTGCGATCTATAGATATAATCAGAGAGAAAACTTGCAGATGTTTTACGTCGGTGTTGCGTGATGCGAGTGCAGCCGTGACATTTACTTGCGTGACGCTGCTTACAATGGCATCTGATTGACACGTCAGGATCAGAAGGCAAGAAGTGGGTTGCATTGTTTTCAGAAAAACTGGAGACGGTTGGACACTTCCATTTAATGAAGACTGATTGCTGAGTACCTGATGACAAATAAGAGAGTAGAAACATTAGAGAGTTTTAGATTTGAGGACAAGGTCGACTACGAGCACGAGATTTAACTTAAGCTTTTCGCGTTTTCTCGAAAAGTATTCAACCCGGAAAGCTTAATTGCGCACGGTTATTTTTTATTGGAGGTTTAGCCCTTTCCCGGTCGCAAAGTGACTGAACTTCTCAAATTTGATAACTTTTTCCCGCTACTATGACATTCTCGCTAAAACTCGTAGTACAATGGCGACGGCCTTCACGTTCTCCCGCTAAAATGACGGTAATTGGCTCACGCAAGAGCACTACTCAGTACTGAGAAAATATAGTACTCGTAGCCGTTCTCGTCTCAGAATCTAAAGCTCTCTATTAAAGCAAAGGGAACAACGATTATGCACTAGCAGTGGAAAGCCCGCAGCCCCATACCAGGGGAAGCGCGCATCATCCGACCAGCCTTGCCTTCTAAATAAAGCAAATTCCCCGCTACTGGAACAATTTCGCACGTCAAAGCGTCACTTTTGTTCCCCGCCCGCGGAGGAAAAGTCACAAACGTACAATGTTGACCAAAATTAATACATTAATTTTCAAAAACTGTTGCCTCGAACTGAATTTCTGCAAGTAGTGAAATCAACAAGAGAATGCTATCCATTTCTCACACAGGCAAAAGTGAAGTTTGGAAGGAGAATCTTTATACCAGAACGGCTCAGAAAAAATTCGAGCTCTCGACCCTCCGACGTCTAGTTCGGACGCTCTAACCACTGAGTCGTTAGTGGAAGTTCTATGGCGAGAAGGGTCGAAATTCAATTATGACTACACCAGGGTTGAATAATAATCTACCTTGAGTTACAAAATTGGCACTCCAAACTTTTTAACCTGTCCAAGCGATTATAGTAACGTAAATGAGCCTTCCGCTGATACGCTCATCCAAAACAATATCCTACATATTTCCCTCCAGAACCAAGGTTATGTGCTTCATTTCCCGTACCATACCTATTCAAGATGGCGCCGTCAAAGGCGAACCCCCCTCTAAGCTCCTCTAATGGTTCCCGGTCGATAATACTTGCGCCTAATATTGTCGAAAATCCCACATACCATGGCAGAAGTGACAGTCTAAAACCACTGCAATCTCCCGCTATTGCCCCTCATTACCCGGGTATGGGGGTGTGGGGCTTTCCACTGACTAGTAGATTATGCCAGTTGTACTTATGGCCCCCAGTAGGGGGAAGGGGGGCAATTAGAAAGTTTATGAAATCATCTTTTACAAATCATTAAATTTATAATAACGGTTGACACTGGTTTAAATTAAAGTCATCTTATTTGGAAAAATTGTCTGGCTATCTACTTACCAGTATGAGTCACCCCATAAAAATTGTCTATAAAACATACAGCCCATTAAATATATAATTTCAACGCTGGAGACACGTCATTATTGGCTTTAATATCATTTTGTGAGTTTTTGTAATTGTAGACCAGTAAATCAACACACGTTTAACCCTCGAACATACGAGGATGGCCTTAGGTGGACGCAACCGATTTTTTCGACGCGATTTTAAGCCATGCAGACAATTTGCTCTTCTGTAGGTGCTCATTTATCATTCCCAGACACATATTGGCCAATATTAGTAACCGTCTGTTCACATGGTCTGGAGATATAACGTTATAAGTAAGATAGGTCAGGTGAGTTCTAGCAAAAAAAAACAAAAACAAAACAAAAACAAAACAACAACAATAACAACAAAAAAATCCGTATGCGAATCAACGCGTTTCTTTGTTTGCAAAAGAAACAAAATTCAAATAAACACATGCAGCAGCAGCAACACAAAAACAAAAACATATTACAGTAACAAAGGAAATAACAATGGCATATTTTTGAATTCAGAGCCTGATATGCATGGAAAAATGTGAATTTTGGTAAGGCTGTATTTTTCAGTAAAATCCATGATGGCGGCTATTTAAATAATATCACAAGCCCTCTACAGCGCCATATCACGTGTCATTTGCATCATCTAAACGCTTAACCCAAAGGGAATTGCACCAACAACCGCCATCGGTGCCTTGAATTTTCTTTATTTCCGATGGTTAGGTTTTTTTCTATTTTCAATATATTCTTAGTTATTATTATCTAGATCTATTATTATTAAAAACTGAATCATTGGTTGGTACAATTCTAGAGCTATGATTGGCTTAGCCATCATGGTATATGAGCCATTATACAATGCTCTCCAAATATGGTAACTGTACGCGTCTGCTCAAAATTAAAAACAAATAAAGTCGGGAAGAATTCTCGATATTTTTTGGGCGTTGTTAATAAACCAATTATTCCACTCGCGCTTGTTGGATATGAGATGATTATAGCTAACTTGGCGCTACGCGCCTCGTTGGCCATAATCCATCTCATATCCAACGCGCACTCGTGGAATAATTATTAATTGTCTATCTCTGCAGATATCTCAGGTAATTTTTTGTTTTTGTTTTGTTTTTTTTTTGTATGTTAATGTACCCTAATGAAGTTGAAACAAAGGAAAAATAAAAATTTCCTAAGATAAAAAAAAAAAAAAAAATTAACTACAAAATATATATATCTATAATTTCGTTTAGTTTCGCGGAGGGCCTTAAATCCACTTTCATTTCTAACACAAGGAAGGAGCAGAAGAAAAACAAACTTACGTGGAATGTGAAGGTGTTATCCAACATCAAATTCCTTATCGTGAAGTTAACATCCAGACTTTTTCCAGGTGCCAGAGAGAAGCGATCATCAGGAATAACGGCTTCTAAACGCAAATGGTTGAAAATTTCCGTCTTCGGTTGCGCCTTGCTCACAGACACTTGGATAGAAAATACAGGTATCTTTCTCACGCTCACTTTACTTGAATGCAAAACAACCTCGACTGTCAAATTGTACACCCTCTCGCTTGCATCACGTGAGTTTATAGCCAATTCACCTGTTGCCGTGGCATTTGTTTGCAGAACGAGGCTAGATGGCATAACGTAACAGATGAGTGCGGAAGCATTAGTCACTTCAAATGAGAAGGAACCGTTAGAGCCGAGGTTGATGAACTTAAAAGGGACTTTGGTAGAATCCCCGGAATGAAGGGAGACGGCTGTGATGCTCGGATTGGCCTTGAGGGACACGGTATCGGCTGGAGTTGCTGGTTCGCTCTCCGATAATACAGACACATGGATAGAAAATAAAGCCACTTTTTTAACATTCACCTCGTCTGACTGCGAGACAGCCATAACCGTCAAATTCTGCACTTCAATGTTCTCACTGCGTGAATTTATAACCAGGTGACCAAAAGTAGTAGCATTTGTTTGCAGAGCAAGGGTAAAAGGCGTAACGTAACTGATGAGGGCAGGCGCATTAGTCACTTCAAAGGCGAAAGAACCTTTAGAGCCAAGGTTGGTAAGTGTAAAAAGGACCCTTGTAGTGTTTCCTGGATAGAGGGACACAGCTGTGGTGTTTGGTTTGGCTCTGAGGGACACAATATCAGGAACAAGGCTGACAAAGCAAGTGCCTGTGTTTCCTACGAGGTCAAGACCCACAAAGAGAACTTTAGGATGGCAACAGTTTGACGTGAAGGATGCTGAGATCGCTTTGTTGACTGCACCCTGGTTGAACGCCCCAACTGAAAAGAAAGATACAGTTATATACGCTGTTCCTCGATTTTGCCATATTATTTCCGTTTGTTACGAGATAATAATCGTAGGATAATTTTCATTGATATGCTGCACCTCTATGGCACACGCGGGGAATACTAAGATATGGGCGAAAATAATTTCCGCGTATGCGAAGAAGTGCAGCATAACCGGGTTTTCGTCGCTGAGGGGAGGAGGGGGGGCAAAAAACGCAAGTATATATGCCCTCTCGGGGCATGAACACATAGAAAAGCGATCTGATAAGTGATCCTGATGTTGGCAAAACATTTAAATACCACGCTCAATACCCAGGGGTGATGCAAGGGTCCCAGGAGGGAAAACGTGTTAATTTATGGGGCCCGCGTGCCCATTTCGGAGCAAACATATCAATGAAAATAATTTCATTATTATTATTATTATTAAATTGCGCAAGCCAGAATTTAAGTAGTAACTTTTAATCAGTTTGAATTATTTTTAGATAGTTTTATTTTTTTATTAACTTTTTGATGCTTTTTATAATTGTTATTAGTAGTTTTTAGATAGTCATTTTACTTTATTAAAAAAATTAAAAAAAAAATATTATTATTATTATTATTATTATTATTATTATTATCATCATCATCATCATTAGTGAAGGATCCAAAGCGCGTGGATAATAAGACTATCGCAATGGCAGTCTGGGCTCCTTTAATACAGCTGTGGATTAATTAGTATTTTCAGCTCACTTATTCAACTTATAAACCTACCCTGAAGGTCTCCATTAATATTATCTCTTGTGGTTATCGATGACAGTCCTTGGCCAGCATCAGTAAATGATACACGCGCCTGCCACCTGCTCAGCTTGCACTTCGGTGAGCCGTATACTCCGGTGCATGTCCCAGTTTTTTTCACTACTGTGCATGACGGAGGAGAGAGATCGGGATCCTGAAAGGTTAGTTAGTACGTTGCAACAATCAGCGAGCAAGGAAAGGAATGAACCAGCCCAAAATAATAATGATAATGACAATGACAAAGACAATGACAATGATGACGAAAATGATATATAATATCAATAATAATAAAACCATTGAAAAATATATTTAATAATAAGCTTAGTACGTCTGTTCCTAGACCACTTTGTAATGTAAGAATTTGATATTAGAAGTTACTTTTGATGCGAGAGACAGTAGAAGCCGTGCAAATAATCTACAATCAGGGATAAAAGTAGTTGACACACTTGTCTAAAAAGGGTGCTTTTATCAACAATTTCATTCATTTATTATTTCATTCTGTTTTACGCCGTAAATCCCCCCACCCAAGGGGCCATTTTAAAGAAGTGTCTCAACACTTTTGTCCCTCATCATTGCATCAGCTCGCTCTTCTGTACGATGGGCAACAGCGTAATCATACAAAGGTGTCCGCGTAAAACAAAGGGGAACACGGGCTTAGCGAAGCTTTCTAATGCGGGAGTTTTTTCTCACGGAGCTGCCAACAAATACTGCAATTTTCAACGATGGTTAAAACTGAAACATGAATCTTTTGTGACGACCGGTTTTAGGCGGCATTGCTCTCAGAATCGGTGAAAAATTGTGTGGATTTCAGTCTACATTGGATGATATTTTTGCGTTGTTATGGTTACTTCTAACTATATCTTGTAAGTAGCTCAAGAAACGTTCGTCCTTGTGCCTAACTGGCATTGAAAACGCCCCAAGCTGGTTTCGGTTGTGTTACATCTGGCTGCAACGACTAGGATATGTCCTATATTTTTACTTACCTTGGATGCGACGGTAACAAAGAAAACCATGAAATTAACAACCTGGGTAAAGTCAGAAGTCTGTGATGCAAATACCGTGACGGTGCTTGTCACGCCATATTTGGCACTGCTGGGGGCGGCAAGAGTAAGTCGAAGAACCTGCGTGTCATTCCTTCCCAAGCTAGCTTGCGAGGGATTTATTCGACTATAGAAATTCAGATCATCTGATGCAGTGAAGTACAGGGTTTGCCTGTCCCCAGAATTTTTTACGTTTATTTCTAGCTCTAAAGATTTTCCTGCAAAAATGGTGTTTGGACTGTTTTTGTTATTGACTTTCTGAGAGAGTTTCACGTCACCAAGACTATATAAAGTTGGTTTTATACGCTGAAAGCTAGCTCCATTCTTGTCTATTCCTGTCACCTTCAGTCTGAAGTTCTCCACAGATGGAACAAAGGTAACAAAAAAAGTGTCCTTGTAGAAGCCTTGCCCTTGTGTGATGTTGAATGTCTCAAGGTCTGCTCCGTTTGCATCCACAAGTGTTAAATTGCTCGGTTTTTGAATTTGTTGCCCAACGAAGTCCATTGTGAGTAGCAGCAGTTGTCCTGCAGGAAAAAAAAAAAAAAAAGAAACATAAATCGACATTGTATAGACCGTTCACAGTCTCTTTTTTTCCCGTAACATCGTCGAGGTCGAGGGCTTTGCGGTTCGGGCTTCCATCTTGGATGAGTGTCAAATCAACTCAAGGGGCGGGGGAAGGTTTAGGAGGAGGTAAGAAAAAAAATTTTTCTCGTCTCCCTCTCCCCAACACTATAAACCCTGACGCCCGCCCCCTCGGTACAAGATGGCCGGGCCCGTACCGGTGAGTGCTCGATCCTTACTATCTTACAAAAATAAGGGGGGGACTGTGAACAGTTAGCCCACGTAGCAAGCGTTTCCGTTTGGTTTCGGAGCAAAGAATTGAAAGACCGAGCAACGGGATTTTCGGTTTTGGCCGCGCGAGAAATGAAACGAGAGCCGCTGTTTTACATGCGCCATTTTTCGCGCGGTCTTTGACTCTCGTCCCTCGTTCTTTGCTAAACTGCACGGATACGCAAACTACACAGGCTAGTAAACAGTCTAATTACTGTATATCTGTTATTTCTAGACGTTAATTCCCCTAACTTATTATCCGTCATAAAATTGTAATTGCGCTAACTGAGTTCGTAACTGATAAGGCATGCCAGGTGGCAGGATGGCGTCTGTAGGCGGGCTAGCCGAACATCTTCACGCAATGTCCACGCTAAAATCCAGATATAAGATTTGAATTCTGTACATTCTTATCTTGTTATTTACAATACCAACTAGAAGAGACAGACGCTGCAGCAACCGGTGCAGCTTAAAACATCGTTGCCTATTCCAGAGAGTCGAAATACAAGAAACCAAATATAAACGCGCTAATAAGCTGTCCAAACAAAGGGTGAGTTTTCCCCAGGATCTATTCTGAGGTTCATTCACCAGCCACAACACCGGAAACTATTTGCGTCATGGTATTAACATTACAACCAATCAGAGGCTATCCCAACATTCAGAGGAAACGGGAACACGATTATCGTCGACGATTCACAGACGTCTCCTTTCCCGATTTTTCCCTAGCTTTTTTTGGCTAGTAATGTATCTGATCTCGGTTAAGAACGGGGCGAAACCATTATTTCTTTTGACAGGCGGGGGGAGGGGGGTTGAAAAGTTCTCACATGCAAAAATTCTTTTCATGTGCGGCTGCAAACAATTTTTTTGTGTGTCTCCGTCTTCCTGCAAACATTTTTTTACTTGCGTACAATTTATTTCAGTATCTACAGCCTCTGCAAACAATTTATTAAAAATTTTTCCAAACCCTCCCCCCCCCCGTCAAAAAATAATGGTCGATCCCCTTAGAAATGCTGTGTGATTTTAGTGGCCGTATCATGAGAGGGTTTACAAAAGCGTGCTTCGAGCCCAATTACAAAAGGTCCGCCCACCCACCTTCCCTAAAAAGCAAAAGTAATCAAAGAGTTGGGCAGGCGGCACACTATATATTGCTTTTATTGCCTTACCTCTTAAAGGATTTCCTACAACACGCCTTGTTGTCCCTCGCTCCAGGTCTTCTACGTCCAACAATTGGTAGGTGAAGTCCAGAGGACTTGAACCGCTAACTTGCAGAGTGTATGGTCCATCGCAGGAAACTGTTATCTTTAGTAAGCCAATGAATAAATTGGTAACTTCCATTATAAGAAGCTTACTCGAAGATGTCAATACATTTCTTTGCAGTGACGAGATTCCTGAAAAAGATCAGAACAAAAAAAGACGTTACATCAAAACAACAAAAGTCGCATCTTGTTAGGTGGTGCAGATCGAGTGTTAATTGACAACTGACCTCATTGTAAAGTGCTATCTGTTGGGCGTGTTTTTTACTCGCTTTTGGCTTTACGCCGCATCTACAAGAAAACGTTGCTTGACTAAAACTTCAAACTGGGTTTCAATGTCTTTTTCGAGGTGCGTAATTAAGGAAGACTTGTATTAATAAACCCCACTACTTTGGTCTTTAAAGAACTTAGCTTTAACTGAGATGTATCTGAATATATCTGTAGAATCAGCCAGGTGGTGGTGAGCGATAGTTGAATTCATTTTGCAAATTCTAATTCTTATTTTAAATAATGTTGTCCTTGTGTTACAGTCTGGTGCATTCATTTAACGAGGAAGGTGAATTTTACCTTATACGAAAAACTCCCTAACTTTGCCTAAGATATGCATTTAAATAGCAAAAGAAAAAAAAAAACTTTGTCCTGCAACTGAAACGTTTCTGTTGAAGGGTTTCGTAGCTGTAAACTCTTTTAACACAGTTATTGCCTAATTACCTTCCACAGGTTTAACGTCTAAACTAGGAGAGCCAGCTGCCGTTAGTGTAAGAACCAAACTTTCTAGCGTGCTGTCGATATGTACGTAAAAAGAATGACCACTGAAATATTGAGCTCGAGATTCTCTTATATCTAATAGCTCCACTTTCCGAAGAGAAACACTTGATTTATCAGAGACTCCGCCATCAATGACTTTAACCGCATCAGCTATTCCGGCCTTGCTAGTTTCAAGGACTTGTCCACCAGTCTGGGCAGCGATGGCCTCGTACAATGTTTGACCCTGACCACTTCTCTTAGAACGATTAAGCCGTCTGAAAATAAATGATTGTTCAATGTGGCGTTTTTTGCGCCTTTTGCATTTGCCAGTTAAAACAAAAGTGACCTTAACTTTTTTCTTTAAAGCTAGGGACATAACTTCTTTTCTTCGATGCTCGTCTTTTGCGTCAGCGTCCGTGAAAAAATAGATGGTTGACTCGGGAAGAGAGTGAAGTAGGGCCTGGTACAGTCCCGTCATTGCTAGCTCAGGGCAGTCTCCTCCTCCAGTAGCTTTCAATTTATTGACTGCATCAACCACAGTTTTTGCATCATTTGTTACTGTAACAGGACCCACATCTGTGTGGAACAAGGACAATTACCGGTCAGTACATATAAAACGCGGACTGCCTATATGAAACGGACTAGAATTAATGGACTCGTATAAAAGACGGACTCAGTATAAACGCGGACGATGGTCCATGTTTTTAAGAGAACAATACTATAAAGGAAGGTAAAAACAAGAACTCTCTTAGTCGCTTTGAGTCTCGCTCACTTGGAACCCCTGGGGCTTGGAAATACGTTTTGTTGTCAAAGGCGGTGGTGCTGTTACGTTATGCTACTTTTTCGTTTTGAATGTAAAACGAGTGTTATAATGTCATAATGTAAATACACAAAACGTAAAAATTGCAAGGAGAGACAGGTTGCACATTCGGCTTAGTTTCACATCGGTGTGAAACCTTTGAAAACCTTTTAGATATTGATACATCCTCGGAGACCCAGGGGCAGATAGTGGAGGCGAGAGAAAGTCTAAACGGGTGTGAAAATATGGCACGAAGAAAAGTAAAGAACGGCGAGAAGAGCCCCTGGGGACAATGTCTTACCAGACCAGTTCCAAAAGGTCGCCGCCGTTCTGGCTTCTGATTGGTGCCAGAAAAACACAAGTTTTCTGGCACCAATCATAAGCCAGAACGGCGGCGACCATTTGGAACTGATCAGGTAAGACATTGTCTCCAGAGGCTCTTCTCGCCGTTCTTTACTTTTCTTCCTTCCATACATATTTTTCCGCCCGTTTAGACTTTCCCTCGTCCCCACTATCTACCCCTGGGTCTCCGAGGATGATATTGATATTGCTCCAGTGAGGAGAACTGTTTCAGAGAATATACACTCAAAACATTGAACGATGATTTTTATCAGTACAAATATATGTATAGAATCTATGTAGCGGACAAGGATACGGCCCGGTACAGTTTTTGTTCAATTCAGGAAAATTGTGTAAGTTTAGCAGAACCTTTTCCATAGCTGCTTAGTATCTGCTTTTGATATCTCCGTACAGTTGATGTTTACGCGATCTCAGAGTACAATTTTTAGAGCTGTACACAGCATGCATTTTATCACATTACCACTGGGATAAAGCGTTTCATTTTCCAGGGAAATTTCACTTTTTCGTCAAAACAATCACTGACTCAGTCAGACTCGGAGTAGTTTACTTAAATTTAGTGCTCAGTACAGCGAACGGGATTATACTCTTTGAAATTTATCCACAGTCTGCGGCCCACAATTACATCTCCACAATCCACGATTGATTTAAAATTTTATTTTATTTCAAGTTTTTTTTTAACCGATCCTGGATCCCTGCTCCACGATCCTCGATGCTAGTTTTCCAGTAAACCTCGAAGTTTTGCTCATTAAGGTTGTTCTTTTTTTCGACCACTGAACTAATCACTTGTTCTAAAGTAACCAACGCTTTCAAGTTATATAATTCATAGACCGACCTGTTCCGGAAAAGCTCGATATGGGATTTCTATTCTATGGACACGAAGTGCTACAAGTAGAGTGCGTGATAGTCAAGTACAAAGCTACCCGTATAAACACTTTCGTGACATATACGTAACGTCAAACGGGTAGTTGAAGTTGCTTTCATTAGTAGTCGATCGAAGGTTAAGTCATTGATATTAGAGTTTCGCTCTGCTAAAGCAAGCTCGACTAATATGATATGTAAACAGTTTGCGGACTAATGTAAAGCGGTATAGCTTCCCACACGAACATTTTGGCTCGCTAAGCAATCTCTTTTCCTCTCCGTTCGTGGAAAGGTAAAATTAAAGGTGACGAAGTTTTAAAAATGGAAGGGCATCCAGCTGCTCAAGGGCACTGACAATGAAACTCTTAATTTGATTAAAACTGATGATGATAATGATGATGATGATGATGATGATGATGATGAAGATGATGATAAATACGAGTGCGGAGAGAATTCAATTTACAGTTTTAAATCAATAAAATATGTGACTGTCAGAAGCACCAAATCGACAAATTAGGCTTTTTACCGACAGTACCTGTTTTTACTGTTAGCCGGCTCTTAAACGAGCATAAACGACCAATATATTAATGGAGGCGTAGGCAAATAAGGTCACGTGGCATGTTATAGCCAAAAAAATTCAAAAGCAAAAACGGGAACAGTTTGTGCTTACAGTCCTTTAAGTTTGTTCCAATTAGATTAGTCAAAATGGTGAAAAGAAACAAACTGCGCTTCGCCTTTGTTAAATCTCTCATTGGTTTTGAAAATATACGGCATTTTGTACTGGTGCCCAGTCCCCCAATGAAAATGATTTCTTTTCGCGGACTTTTATTCTAAATTATCTCAAGATATCCAAGCACAGAAATCGGATTAGTTTCAAAATCATAAACCTAAATGCAGCCACCAGACTATAATAAAAAGTGTTGCCTTTTAGCTGGGGAGATTTTTGAGCTAAAAATGTCAAAGATACCTTTGACAATATATAACATGATCCAACACAGCATTTAAGGTTTCACAACGCATTGCCCTTAACGATATCCCTTAGTTATTCATGCAGGGTTATATAAAATGGATCAATCCTTAGACCACCCCCACCCCACCCTTTACCTACTTTTATAAAATGGATTTGGGCCCATGCCTTAATTTACCTGAGTTAAACTTTCCTCTTTAGTGCGCATTTGAGGTGTAAGTTATGTTGAAATTTCAGTCGTTTTTACTCTTTTATCAAATCATAGACCTTAGACTTGCCACAACTCCATTTCAAGCCTTGAGGGTATACGAAGAACCTGTACGACAGGATCAGCAGAAGGGCATTCATGCAATGCTGCATTTACAACTTAAACCAGATGATCTGCTGTGATCTGCAGCTGTGGGTAATAATAGTCCCCATCTGTCTTAGATTGAGTAAATTTAAGGCTGAGATTTATCTTATTATCTTATGCAAATTAATATACTACTAGTGAGTATAAGACAACATGATTTACATATTAAAGGAAGCAGGAAAGACTGTATCAAAAAACACTCGAATTCACCCAACAGGTAGGGGGAAATGATTTTAATCTTGATCATTTTGACCAGGCGAGTCTTTTACTTTCAAAGAGCAAAGGATACCTTACTCTGTTGTATAATGAAATTGATTAAATAGTAACATACCTGGATCGCTAAAAGGCACAAGGATGTAAGTGAAGGATGTTCCTGTTGTTTTCAAGGAATCCTGAACGAATTTGGTGGACTTTTTTTTCAATTCTCTGATTTCATCTGGTGAAAAATTAATAATAATAATAATAATAATAATAATAATAATACAATGAAATAAAATAAAATAAAAGAAGTGAAGTAAGGACAAACGTTGGAAAAAATGAGTAAAATTTGAAAGTTGCATTAAAAAAAAAAAAGTTTTAATTGTTACTGTTGACGAAATCCACGCTTTTTAGTGACCAATTTAAAAAAAAAAAGGGTTGGCAGATGCTGAGTTCAATTTTCAACACTTTTCATGGTCTCAGAATTGCATATTTTGCATGTTTTTTGCTTCCTATATTCCTATAAGCATCCGTTTATACTCAGATCAAGCTTTCTATCAAAAATTCCTCGATTTATACGGGTTTTAAGTAAAATGGTGGATCCAAGTAAGCGGATAGTTCCAGCTCTTTTTTGTTTAGCAATAAATGACGTTATAATGACATCGGTGCTATTTTTAAAGGTTATTTATATGTTTGGGAACTTATTAAAATTTAAGTAATGTCATCGTTCAATGTGTACTTTGAGAGAAATTTCGATTCTGGCAATAAATTGAACAATATGACGTCATGTTACGTCATTGCATCAACCAAGTTATGCTCAGTAGTTAGAGATGATTACACTGCCCCGTGTAATTTTGGTGGCCGTAGCTCTGTAGCACGAGCAGTTTTATTTTAATGCTATAGAGGGGGGGAGGGGGGGGGCTCTGGACCCCCCTCCCCTAACCTGTCACAGGAAGCACAGGAGGCGAAAGAAAGCTTGGTCTGAATATCAAACGTCTGATAAGTCTGGCTCAAGCCATGGTTTATTAGTCATCCCATGTAAGACAGTCTAAGACAGTCTGGATTCCAGTTTTTGTCAGTAGAACTTGGATTCTGGATTCCATTCCTCAGTGGGATTCTCGATTCCAAAGCCCAGAATTCCGGATTCCACGAACAAAAATTTCATGAATTCCGGAAGCCAGGTTCCCTTACTAATGGGACGATGTTATGCTTACCACACTTTTGGACAGGTGAAAGGGTTCCATGAAAATCAGAGAGTAACAGAATTAACCTTAATTGGATGAGAGAATATCGAATATCTCACGTCTAATATCTAACGTCTAAATTTATAAAGTTAAATGAATCAAACTATTCTCTGAGGGACTCGGTAGACAAACTTGCTGTCTCCTTTCCAAGAACTAACGACATGGAAAATAGTTTTAGTTACAGCGGCGCAACCCTTTGGAAAAGCTTGCCCTGTAGCATTAGAGAGTCTGGTTCATTAAATTAATTTAAACGCCTTTTCTATCATATTTTTTAAACACGGCATTCACGGAAATCAGTTTTTTTAAGTGGTACATTGTTGTAAGTTAGTAAAACGTCAGGATTAGGAATTTTAGGTTTTAGGATGTTAGTCATTGTATTATAATTTATTGTACCTGATGATTTTTTTTTACCATATATAAATAACGATTAAAGAGAGATTAAAGAGGAAATAGGCTCACCGCTCATGCTCCCTGACACATCTATGACCAAAGCCAGACTCCTCTCCGACTTAAGGTTCAAAAATTTTGCAAAGATGTCGTCGCCAACCGTGGAGCGAATGTCATTCAGGAATTTGCTGGTGGCTTGAATAGCAAGGTCGGCGGCGATTTCATGGAGACTAAAATTACACAGAAAATTGTGAAAGTTCGACTTTTTTAAGAAGGTGAAGTAGTTGATCTGATAAAAAGCCATGCAATCTAGGTCTGAAATTGTATTAAATTTTTGTGTTTTTGTTTCTGATAACTACCGACATTAACTCGATATTTTTGGGTTCTGACTAACAGATAATTTTTTTCTCTCTCCCGACTTATTTTTGTTAACATCCTCAAGCTTTGCAAGCTGGCAATACGGTGACCTTAATAGTCTACGCAATAAAAAAGAACATTTTTAGACAAATCACGTCTCTTAAAGGCAGCGGCCCATTCATTGTTTGGCACTAAAGAAAGTAAGAAAACTGCTCGATAGTTCAAGACTTTGGTGAAGACATGATAGCCGATTTACTGACTAAGCGTTGACAAGAATACATAAAGGCAGTCGAAGGACTTCGTCTGTTGTTGTTTGTTTGCCTTTTTTTTTGAAGAATAACTCCAAGAAAAGCGTTCGTATCCTGAAACTGCCGGGGAAGTAGCAAGTTATTTGAAGATATCATACACAAAAGAAAATGATTGAATAGTTAAACAATAAACACTTAATGATTGGTCCCGAGGGAAGCACTGCTACCCTCCGATGTCATAGATTTTTCAATTTTGCACTCTCAGCGATTTTGGCGGGAAACAGTTTCATTGTTAGATGTCATGTGACCTCGAAGTAACCAATGAGAACGCGCGTTGTTGGGAGGAAACTTCCAGCTATATTGATATTGATTTATTATTTGCTCTTTCTTATTACCTAGCATGGGGCGAGTCAGCCGTAGAAGTCGAATCTTTGTTTATTCCGCCTGTTGCGGGCTTCAGACGGCTCTCGTCCATTCCCCCACCATGGCTGCATTTTCCCATTAACTCAGGCTTCTTGATGTCTTGCCCTGACCGGTATCCACTTGTGAGTTTCCTTGTTATTAAGTTATTTTCACAGGCTCCAGGTTTACAGCCCTTACAGGTTGCTTCCGTCGGGCCTGCAATAAACTCCCGTGGAATTTCTGCTCCTGGCTTAGCCAATACCCCATAAATTTGTCTTTTACCGAGTTCTATCCAGTTGGAATGGCTGTAAAAATCCTGCAGAGTGTGCAAGGCAGCACCAGCCAAATTTCTAGCATTTTTTAGTTTATCTCCTTGTAAAAGCGATGTGATAAGCTCTTGACGCAACTGAATGAGCCGCCTAGACCCTTGTTTAAACTGCTCGCCATCAAAATGTGCAGACGCTGAACTGCTTAAAGGTAAAGAGTCTACTTCAGCGTTGGCGCTTTGAATCTCGTTCAAAGCGTTGAGGAACTTAACCTGCGGCGATATATTATTAATTATTTCCTGTAAGGGATCTTCAGTGTATAAAAGATCTGTCAGGGAACCGTTCTTTAAAAACTGTGGGTTTTCATAAAAGAAGTATTCAAGGGGTTGTAGAAATCCTTTCTTTGTTATTAATGCATGATCAAGCGTTTTTGACATTCCTGTTCCCTCCTGTAAGTTAACGCGAGGTAGAAACGCTATAGATGTAACAGAGAGGTAGGCAACCAACAGCACACATGTTAAAAGACAGTGATGTTTCATGTTTCTTGTTTGTGACCAGTGATTCTCGTGAGTCCTGATCTAAAGTTGCACGTTATGGTCAAACGAAGACTGAAAACTGAGAAAAAATAAAATAATTTCATGACGATAATAATTAATAATGATAACAATAGTAGTAATAATAATAGTAATAATAATAATAATAGTAACAATAACGATAATAATCGTGATAATTAAAAAATAGAAATATGAAAATTAACATAGAACGTAATAAAAACAATCACGGCGGCGGAGGACGTCACAGAATAGGTGACGGCTATGTGAGGGTCAATTTTCAAGTTAGGGCAACAAAGCTTCCAAGTACGTAGACAACTGGTTGACCGTCAGTTAAACCTACAGTGAAACCTGTATTAAGCGGACACCCTCTATTACGCGGACGGTAGCCGAAGTACCCAAATTTATTTCCCGTATTTACTTCAAATGAAACCTTTATTTAGCGACACCTCTATTAAGCGGACGGGGACACCTAAAAGGTTCCTGAAATGGTCATTTCTATTGTTACCAACCTGTATTAAACAGACATTTGTAATTAAATTCCACCACCCAACATGCCAAACACCGGAAATGCGAAAAGTTGCTACCCACAAATTTTTCGATTTTTACATTAAAAAACATGACTTGACGAACCGCATTTAATGTTGAATATACGGTACAGTACAGGATTGTCTTTTATTTTGTTTTGTCTGTATAGACTGGCTTGTTTCACTGATCTGATTTTCTCCAAATTTGAGTTGCAATCTATGTTTATGGTACTATGATCAATTGGCCCACTGTAATAGTGGAGCACCGTGGGTAAAAAAATATGGTAATCTATGCTTCCAAGAAATTTTGGTTCTGAGAAAATCGTCCGTACGGAGTACGTCCTACGTGCGTCCACCACTTCATGTTAGCGGATGCAAATGGCACACTTTAATAATATCTGTGTAAAACTTGGTATTGGACATCCATGTTGTGATCAATTGACAGCTGTCGAAAAAGGGTATCTGCTGACCAGAGTCACATGACTGCATTGCAGGCTCAGGTATACAACTCATGAAAGTGATGTAATTTTTCAAAGTTATCCGCTGACCATTTGTTCGTTTGTAATTGATCGCGGGCGCAAGTCAATTTTTTTTAAAGGTAGAATTAAGTTTGCTCTCTATTTACGGCCAAAGTATAATTAACTGAGGAAGTTATTTCCTAAAGCATCCTTCGAGAGCTTCGCTTTTGGCCTTAGCTAAATCTATATATTAGAGAAATTAATGCAAACACATATCGTCATAGTCTCTTGGAGTATTCTAGACGTTTCCACTCAGTTCATCTGAATGGTGGCACCTCATATGACCAGTCTATCGAAACCTGTATTAGGCGGAATCCCTGTATTAAGCGGACACTACAGCATTACCCGAGGGTGTCCACGTAATACAGGTTTCACTGTATTAGTATCTCAGAACGTGTTTTTACTATATTTTGGTTTCGCATCCTAGGTTTGTCTTTTTGTTTGGTTCTGATAAGATCTGATCAGGACAGAAACCAATGTCAATTGAGGATCACAATGAACAAAGACCGTAGCGGGAAAAAGAACTCGGTTAAAGTGGGCAAATAACATGCAAAAAGGAAAGCAAGACAAAAGAAAGGGTCGCTTCAGAGAATCCAACCAGCCTTAACTTGAACGGTCATGGGATCAGCATGCAGTATTTAAAGCATATTATTATGAGGTAGTATTACACGTCTTATTTTGTTGTTGGTTAAGATGGTAACTTGACAAATTTAATTTCCTGTGATTATCTGATGGTCATTGGAGACCTTAAGATACGCCGTTTCCGTGTTCGGATACGGGGTAACTACCCGTACGCGTGACAGGTAGATGGCCTCTCACCCCGGAGAAACGGCTAGGCTTCCGGTAGAACGATGATGCCAATGTCACATCTGGGAAATGATGATCGTCTTACCCGTAGGCAGAAACGGTGTATCCTAAATTCCCTTATTATTTGCATGAAAAAACAGGATTATGCAAAGAGTGAAAGATTCGTGGGAGGTGGCGGATCGAACGGGCATTATATTAACAGCCAACTCCTGTGATGCTGATTGTATACTAGCTAAATTCCGAGTCATAATAAAACATGCAATAATATCTGTTAAGATCAATAATAAAAAAAAAATTATTACTAACTCCTAGAGTTTATAGAAAGTCTGAGACAAGAAGCCTAGCTATAAATAAGGGAAAAGTGTGAGGTACACAGAATGTCATAGTCACGAACAAGTGCAACGGTTGTATAGCCCGACGAATTTCTTTGCGAAATGTTTTTGTGAGCTTTTTTGACTTGACCGTGTACAAGATAGCATTTTATTTCATATTATGTTGAAGTAACTGACCCGCTAAAACGTTCCATTACAAATTTTCAGTCACACACACGTGTTACCTATAGAAAAACACAATAAGGGAAGATTAATTTACTTTCGCGATGAATGCCATATAGCTTTTTACAGTTTAATTACCCTGTGGTGGATACCAAGCAAAGGATAAAAGTAGTGTAAATGTGAAAAAAAAAAAAAAATAGAAGGCTTTTGGTAGGATTTCATACGTTATCACGGCACACGTCACGCGTTCTAAAATCAGACAACAGCACAACAGGAAGAGTGGCGGGTTGGAGGACGGGAAGTAAAGAAGGCCAGGAGTTTCGTTGGAACGTGTCTGCGGCCGTTCTCATACAAGTTGTAAGACTCGGGGTTTAAGATAGGCATAACTGGCTGAAATTACGGTTTTTATTCTTACGTCTCGGTCTGGTAACGGGCTTAATTGACACGGGAAGCTTAGCGAGCATTTTATTCGATAGATAAAGTACGTTAAAACTATCTATTATAAGAGTATAAAGTTAGTTTTCCAGGAGAAAATGACATCTTCCTCTCCTTATTACCACTCTCTTTAACTCTCTTTATTCCATGCTGATATATTGTCCGGTTGGTGCTTCGCAGTGCTGAACACAAATATGTCATGAGGAGGAGCCGAGCCTGGGAAATCGGCTGATGGCAACTGACTGTTTGTACACTTGCGTTACTGGCAATGCTGGAATGAAAGCTAAGAGCTATGCTCTTAAGAATATCGCTCCGGTGATTCCGAATGAAGAAAAGGCAGTGAAAAAGGCACTGACATACAACTTTTTAAGCTTTTTTTTTTTGCTTCGTCTGGCCCTTATAATAATTGAAGTCGAATTATCAGCACGATACATAAAAATTTATAGAGCCTAAAAAAACACAGCTACAGAACAACATATAAACTCACCTTTTTGTCAAGGTATTTCCAGCTTGTGAAGCAAATTCTCAGCTGTGAGAGGTTTTTACTGGTAAGTCCCAAAACATGGAATAAAACTAAGAGTAAAAATCAGGAACTATTTAAGGATGTTGAAAAACCAAAACGTGCTGCCATTTCATGTTCCACCTTCCCTATTCTCTGATGGGCAGCTAAAGGAAGTGAAATGGTCCAAATAATTAAAATTCACAACTTGATCACACAACAGGGTTATTGTTGTTGCATAGAGTACAACACTATATCCGTCAGCGAATCGTTCAGTTCTCCAGCAAAATTAAAAACAAAAAAAAATGGTTATGGCCGAATGTATATCACTGAATTCTCGCTACTTCCGACTTTTCGGCCGGTCCTTTCAGATGCCGGTCTCTTCTTAGCTGTTCGAAGTTTGAAGAAAAGTTGGTAATAGAGGAAAGCGTTTGACCGTCCTGATAACGTATGTAAAGGGGCTGGGCCTAGCCCTAGCCCTAGCCCTAGCCACAAGTTGTTCCAAAATTTCGAAAGTTGCTCGAATTTTACAGAAATTTGCTCAAAAGTTGCTCGTTAAGTAAAATCAAATGCCATTTTGGCGTTTTTTTAAGACAAACGCCGCTAGTGAAGTACAGTAATGCAACTTCTTTGCCCTGTGTGTAAACAAAACTGCTGCATGTGACGTTCAAAGGTACAACTGTTGAATGCCATTCGTTTTCCTGAAGACTGAAGAGTACTTAAGTGATTTTACTTTACACGTGACTTCCGTGAAAGAGAACTTTTAAAACCAAAAGGTTGTTGATGAAAGATGACTTAAATAGACTTACCTCAATTGGTTGATAGATACTCCCATGACGACGTTTTAGTGTTCCTGGATGACTTTCATGATCAGAATTGCTTAACTCGCACGTGATGATCAGTGTTCCATTCACAAGGAAAGAAACGGCATTGAACGATATACAGTTACTTTCCACGTAAAACTTTTCGTCACAAATGCGTTTCCCCTACTCTTGACTGGTTTTAAACACATGATTTTGTCGGTGATATCTTTTCATGACGGACTTGAATCGCAGTGTACGGCAGCTATCTTAGAGGCAAAACGACCAGTACGTTGGGAAAGTGGGTTATTGTTTGTTAAATGTAAGCTAAATGGATGTGTTTTAGTTAGAGTCTTCGTGAAAGCAAAGGCCATGGGTGTGGCAGTGTGGTGAAAGAACGTCTGTCAACTCGCCTGCAGTCAAAGGCAGTGGTATCCGGCGGGAGGCTACGCAACTGCTGGGGTCACACCGGTAATTTTACCCATGGGTTGGTGGTTGTCCCCCATGAGGAAGTAATATTTTGGGTGCTATTACACTAGACCTTTTCTCCAGAGCTCTCTCCTTGGAGAGATAGCTTGGGTTGGACACACTCTGGGGCTTGATCACATTCATATTGTGGTGACTCGATCGCTAATAGATTGCCCAATGGAAAGAACACCTCCGATCCACTTTTGCGATAAACGTCTTACAAACATGGGAAATTGAATTAAATCGTATAACTTTTTAAACCCTTTTACCTTATAGTTACTGTTGCAACTCACTATGACAAACTTTTTGAGTTGTGATTTGAAAAGAATTACTTAACAGTCAGCACTCGACAATAAGATGAAACAATCTGATAGTCTGAAGTAACAAACACGAAAATGTAGACGACGTATTCGTTTTTGTCTCAAAATTGAAGAGCTGGATCATTATTGCTGAACTTATTTGACCTAATGGTTTTATCAAAAGGCTAAAAATAGCCAAAAGTGTTTCACGATTTCTGTGTACAGAGAAATTTACCCCGAAATCGAAGTTTTTCTTTTCTTTAATTAAGCAAGTCATTAGCGGGTCACCCCATGAAAAGTGATCAGAACGCAGAAAGAGACCAACCCGAGCTATTTTTCTGAAGAAAACGGTCCAGTCTAAACTTCCCTATCCTAAAAAAATGGCTTTAGTTTGTTGACGGTTATGTTTTTTTCTAACTAGAGGTTTTTTTCTCCGAGTCATCAGGTTTTCTCTCCAAAAAGCTGCCATCTTTCTTAGTACAGTTCTGATCTGCAACTAGAAGCCACTTCTTAAACGAGTTGTATAAAAAAACATCTTCAGGTTTTTTTCTTGGATTTAGAGTGAGAAACATATAAAAAAATGATGATAATACTACTAATAGTTTTCACACATTATACGAAGATATGAATTACAAAGTATGGAGTTGAAATTTTCAATTATACATTTAGGCGATGTACGTTTTACTCATTTTCTATCCTTATCTTTTACTTGCAATTAATATGTTGGGCTCTTCATTGCTACAAAGCTTTACAAAGGAATAAAGTGGAATTAATGAAATGAAACTTTCAGGAAAAAGCGCCATTACAGTTTGCAGAATCAACTCCACTAAAATCTCTGTTATAAGAGATGGCAAAGTGTCGACCACGCTGGAAGCACTGAAAAGCTTTTGTTATTAGACCCTAAAATACGTTATTGATTGAAGCTAAGGTGGATAACATATCATTTTGAGCAGGAATGCGGAGATACAACAAGCAGAAGATTTGCAAAAATAGAAGCCAATCCATGTCTTCACCGGTTGCAATTCAAACAGTTACAATCACGAGTTCCACTGCAACAACCGACTGTTAAACGGACGTAATCGCTTCTGGGCAATATTTAAAAATCTGATGAACTGAAACTTGCTTAGAATTATGATAATGCACTTTTTTTATTATACAAGTGATATGAAGCCATTGTTTTTATTCTTTTAAATTTGCAAATAGTAGAATGGTCTTAAAGAAATAATTAAGCTTTTCTCCATTATATTCTGATTGAGTGGTTGGATCTTGAGATGACCACCTGCCACTATAGCCTGCCTCGATCAAAACAAGAGAAAAAATTACTTTTATATAATCGATTAAAATTTAAAAAAGAAAACTCTATTTCGGAAGCTTCTTTAAGAAAATTAACCCGTCATAAAATTTATGCCACTCAATTGGGCCAATCAGAAAAAGGAGGCGTATTTTTAAATAAATGGTAATAATAATAATAATAATAATAATAATAATAATATTAATAATAATAATAATAACTGTTTATTCACAAATCCAAATCGGAAAGTGAAAAGGAGATAAAAGAGGTTATCCCTTTCTAGTTTATCTCCTGATAATAAAATACATAAAGAAATAAATTATTTACAACTGTTTAAAATAGTAACTATATATATATATATATAAAACATCACACAGTAAAAGAACTTAGTGTTCACTAGGAAAAACTGTAAGATAACGTCTCAGTCTGTTCTTGAAAATATTCAAATTCTCCGCCTCAGCAACTTCCTTTGGAAGATTGTTCCACTTATCTATTATGTGTATAAAAAAATAATGTTTAAAACTATTTAAAGTTGCTGATGTAAGCTTAAGTTTAAAACGATGGTTGGCTCTTAAGGGCCGAAAATCATGTGCAAATGTGAAAAATGCCGAGGGATCAAGTCCATTAAGTCTATTTATTGTCTTATAACACTCGATAAGCGACGAAAATAATCTTCTTTGTTCAAGTGATGGCCATTTAAGGAGCTTTAGGCGTTCTTCGTAAGGCATGTCTTGACCAATATTTCCAAGGGCGCATTTAGATGCTCTACGTTGTACTTTCTCCAAGGTGTTTAAGTCTTTTTTAAGGTGCGGACACCAAACTGGAGAGCAGTACTCGAGTATCGGACGTACTAGACTCTTATAAAGTTTTGAAAACAACTGAGGATTTTTAGGACCCACCGTTCGCCTAATGAATCCAAGCACACTATTTGCCTTATTTGCGCATTTGTTAGTTTGCAATAAGTTGTTATGTACTCAAAAAATTCAAGGAAATCAACGCTTGTGTAATAACTGTGTTCGAAAATAAACGCTAGCCTGTTGAGATTAACGTGGATTGAAGCAAAGAATAGACTCCGCATGAAACAAAAGCGAAAGAGACCGGTTACGAGTTCAAAATGAAGAAAAACGCACACAACAAATGAATAATTGTCGGGACGACCAGAAAAAGTTTAAGCGTACATTTCGAAATTTTTAATTCTTAACAACCAGCTAGTGGTGATCGAATTTGGAAGACTTTTGCGATATCTTATAAATGAACTAAGATGATGGTACAGGCTATCGCCAAAAAGGGACGGTTTGTTTTGGTAGAGCTCACACGCTTTGCGAAGAAAAAATAGCCGAGTTTCCGCCTTAAAAATAGCAAAAACAGCAAATAGTACAACTAAACAAATGACAACAGAGTGGTTAGGGCGCTGTTCTTGTTTTTCGGAGGTGCCGAGTTTAAGCCCCTCCCTGGCCGCTAGCTGCATACTCGGTAGTCTCTGTAGTCCGGAGTTCAAATCCTCGGCCACCCATGTTAATAGCCTAACTGGCTTGCCTCCTACCAGTTAGGATTTTAAACCATGTTCTGTTTCATTTAACGTATTTGTTTCATTATCCCTGAAAAGCCCCACCAGGGGAGAGGATAATTAATTAATTATTATCATTATTAAATTATATTTTTAACAACGCCTATGATATGAAGGTAATCATTCTTAGACTAAAGTAATGGATCATTGATCCGAAATAACCGTCTCCCTATTTCCTGAATTTGCCGAATAACGAACCAAAGAACAGACAGAGACAATCACTTTTAAAAGAAGGACAAACTGTCATCAATGAAAAAGAAAATAGTTATTGTATTCGGCTTTCTTATGATGAGGTGATATTCCTTAACGAAAATGACAAAAAGCGTCGATCAAATGTTAAAACCAACAACAACAACAACAACAACAGACGTTTCGGGTGTATAACTCTTCCGCAGTGTACTTAGAATTGTTAATATATATGCCAAACATAAATACTTCATTAGTGTCAGAAGTTTCGTTTATCTGAAATGCTCAAGAATCTCTAATCTGACTTCTGTTAGTAAGTTTTGAGGGTCTCTGGGCATCCAACTAATTGGTTTAGCAGCCCTCAGTACATACATCTTTAAGATATAACTTTAGGGAAGGCTTCTTGAGTGGTCACTGGCGTTTGAGTAGTCACTGGCGTTTGGGTGGTCCCTGGCGTTTGAGTAGTCACTGGCGTTTGGGTGTTCAGTGGATCTTGTGTGGTCTGTGGTGTTTGAGTGATCGCTGGCGTTTGGGTGGTCATTGGATCTTGGGTGGTCCCTGGCGCTTGAGTGGTGACTGGCTTTTGGCTGTTCAGTGGCTCTTGGGTGCTCTGTGGTGGTTGAGTGGTCCCCGGCGTTTGTGTGGTTAGTGGGTCTTGGGTGTTCTGTGGTACTTGGGTGATGCCAAACGCTCGAGTGGTATGTGGCGGTTCAATGCTTCCAAGCACTTGAGTGGTCTCTGACGCTTTGGAGTTCTGCGAAGCTTGGAAAGTACACGGAAAACTGATCACATTTAAACAAGGAATTTAATAGCTGAAACTACTAGTATTTTTAAAATGTGAAATAATCTAACGTGAAAATTTGCTTGTGTGATGGCGGCTAATGGATCACTGACCTCGGCCAAATAACTTTTGGGAACATGACGTTTAGTGCCCTCCATCATCTTCACTGTCACGCGACCTTCAAAATTCAAACCAACCATCAAACAAACAATTTAAACGATACCTGTGCCTTTTTTAGAAACTACACTGTATACTGATGATATATATAAATGTCATATCTTATTATTCTTTTTTTAAATTTTTATTTCTTGATGGAATAATATTCTCCTTTCATATCTTTTCTATTTCTTAATTTCCCTTTTGCTCTCTTATATTGTAAATAACATGACCAAAATTTGGTCATGTGAAGTAATGTATATTTTATTTTACGGATACTGTAATTCTCCAACCAAGAAACTCTAGGGGGATTACCTGGATACATTTTAAGGCGCAGTGATATCTGGGTTAGCTTGGGCGAAAAACATTACTTATGATTCGTCGATGGGATTCAAGGCAACCATTAACTAATAATTAGCAACGCTTGTCCACTCAAAGAATCCCAATAATGGTTGAACCGAAAGCTTGTACCGGCCATTCCCTTATAGTTGCCGGAGTGGGGAATTGGCTTGCTTTAGTATGGTCACTGACTGCATGTCTAAACAAAGTATAATTGCGGGCGACAAGAGGAGCCTGTAATCCTAATCTCCGGGTTATTACTCATGCGTCACATGTATGTAGCCAGCATGCGAAATTTTTTGGGGGGAGCACTTCCTTGGGGAGCTTGGCCAATCTGCTTAGAATAGTAACCGAACCTTCCCATTTAGTTTCCAATCCTTCCTGAAGGGTCAATTGTATGCAATGTTCAGCTAGCCGCAGAGGTCGCCAAGGGATAAGTCCTGAGAATAATGATTAGGGTTAAGCACTGATCAATACTGATTAGGGTTAAGCACTGACTCGATAAACGATTAGCTTCTATTCGGGGTTAGGGTTGTTGCCATATATCTTCAAATCGAACCATCAATCGTCAGCAAATCCTCAGTGGTGTAATTGTATGGGAGATGGACTGCAGATTCTACGCTTCGGGTTCGAGTGCTACTCATGCTCACGCACTTCTATTTTTTTTCCTTAAAAATTGAAGATACTTAGACTCTGTACTTAGAAATTTCATGTAGGAAAAGGGAAATGTCTCAAAATGTCCTGTGAGAGGGAAATGTCAGGTTGGAGTATGGAGATGAATGCTCCTCAAGAAAGTGATCCCCCCAAAAAATTTGGCGGGCAGCATTGTTTGGACATCCACTAAGAATGAATAGAATCCACAGAACGCAATTTGATCGCGAGCGTCTCGACCACGAGTGTTTTGACTATCTGTCACGCGAAACTTACGCAAAGCACAGCGTTGGAACAACAGCGTTTTGACCTCCGATCGTTGTCGCCAGCACTCCCTAACCTTTGGTTACTAGTTTTATTTGAGGCGGGAAAGTACCTGTGGGAGTTGTCAGCGTGTGTTCCTTACATCGGTATCCCTTGTCAGTGTATCCGTTTTGACATGTTGAATGCGGCGGACACAAATTCCCTAAACAGGCGTTCTGAAGATATAATAACAGTATAAAAGAATATATTACATGTACATAGTCTGAGGTACTTCGAAAGAAAGCAGACTCAATAAAAAACGGTATTTTGAAAGCGGATCAAGCGGAGTCAGATAATTGTTATGCCTATTACCTCTTCTGAAATACCCTGAACGTCTTTTTTTTTTGCTAATGTACACTAAGTGGATTTAAAAATACTAGTCCTATTTAACACTAGTTTACCGGCTCACCTCGACGATCATGCTCCACCTACTTTTAAAATGACTTTTGAGTTCAAACCTTTTTACAGTACTTTACGTTTGTTTTTATATCTGTTTTAATTTATTTTTTATTTAAGTTCTTTTATGTTCTATTGGCTCACGTATGGAGTATCTGAAAATGTAATATCTGATGTTTCGTTGCCATTTCTTAAGAAATATATTTTATAACCACTTTAAGCCCATAATTTTTAATACGTAGAAAATATGCGCATGATGGATGCCCAATTTGTTGATATCTTAGTTAACGTGGCCGTAACTCCACCATCCATACCGGATTTTGGAGAGGAAGGGGACATAACGAATTTCTGTTACGTTAGGAAAAAAAGACAAGAGGCCCGCTGAGCGTTGAGTTTTCCTAGAAACAAGGCCGTGAAATATTAGGTTGACTTAACAGCTCAAACGAATACGCCTTCACCCTTTTTTATTTGGCGACATTTTTCTGTTTTTCCGGTCTGTCTTAGCTTTAAAGTTATGATGTTGAACTTTTCTGATAATGGACGGAAACCTGGATTCAATTTCGTTCTCCACAAACTGGCAACGAGTTTGCTACTTGCTACCAACGGGGCTTATCTTTCAACATAGTATACTACTCCAGAATTTGTGAAATTTTAACTAATGCATCTCGAGTTTGTCGTTTTCCGTAAAAGTGACTCTAAGTCTCTCGATTTTCTTGCATTTGTGGACGTAATTATTTTGTCAATACTAAATAGCTCTACTGTTCGTCACCGTAGCACGGCGTTTTGTGTTCACTGAACGTGATACCCTTTACCTTGATTGGTTGATAGACGGCTCCAAATTGGCGCCTCAGATCCTCTGGATGGGTTTCATGGTCAGAATTGCTCAATTCACAAGTTCTCGTTCCATCCGTAGGCGAGGTTAAAACGTTGAATGATATACAATCGCTTTCCAAGTAGCACTTTACATCGCAATCTGTTTCGTTTTGTACTTCAACGCTCTTGAAAATATGTCCTTGGAGATTATATCCCTTTATGGCAGACTTAAATTCCAATGTGCATGCAAAGGATGAAAGTTTGCTCCAAAGTCAACCGATAGTTTAATTGCTGATTAAAAATCAACAACAGCAACACAAAGCGATCCACCTTGCGCCAGAGGCTGGAATATGAAGGCCAAACTATTTTCCAAAACAAAGATGTCATTGCTCCCGAAAGTTTGAGGTTAAGTTTAAGTGGTCTCGACAGTGATGAGAAACAATCATGAAAAAGGGAATACAACGCATTTGTAATCAATATTTTATAACGATTCGCCTAATATTTAATTATTTATGAACGTTTTTAAACTTTCTCAACTGAATAAGGACAAACAGTCAGGAACAGGGAATCCTTTTTCATTAATGATTTCCCATATTTAATTTCTTCTTTGAAAATCCTTTTATTAACGGCAAGGCCAAGCAGTGGTCGTACCTGTTTTCACTTAAGCTTAGTAAAGAAAGCTGACTTAACTGATAGGCTCCTAACGCAAGAATTAATGTTTTAAATTAACAACATATCAAGGTTGACTAGCTAAAGACGCATGGGTCCTTTCTACTGTTTACACAAACAACGTACAAATTCAATTCTTGTCGGCACATGGAAGTTGGAAATTTCCGTTCATTTATAAGAACTTAAAGAATAAATCACATCAGGTCGCACACATTTCTTTGGAGATATGGGAGAGAAATTTAATATTGAGCAATGTAATAGTTCATTAATTATTGGGGATCTTTGTAAACTGTTCATAGCTAACCATAAACAATTTTTTTTGTTAAATTGTTATTTCTTAAAACTCATCTTGATTCCTTTTGTTTTGTACTAATGCAGTATAAAAACTTCATTAAAACTGTTGAATGAGGGAACGTGGGAGTGCTCGCTATTTTATCCAAAACAACAGCTGCCCTCAGCTTATACATTCCCACTGAAGTTTTCCATCACTTTTTTTCGAGGTTTCTTTGGGCCTTAACCACTTTCACTTTTTACGATGTTGTCCTAACGGAAAGGTTGGAATGTTTTAAGAACGTTTCAATGTTTTGTGGCATGAAAGTTAGACTGATATCACTTGATTTTATTTAGGATAAGGGTTGATTTCCACTATCGCGTGATTTTTCCGTGCGAACGCGCGTAAAATTTACGTGCGTACATGAAAATAGACCCAATGTATGAATAAAGGCCACGCGTCACGCAAAATTTCAGCGAGGTTCAAATTTTACTTTCATGTGTGACCTTCCATACATTGCCTCTGTTTTATTTACTCGGGAAAAGTTTACACGCGCACGCGCGTATGCCACTGTGGAAATCCACCTCAAGTCAGCCATTCTATGTAGATTTTTTATGATGATATCGCCTGTATATAACTAAAAGCTACCCTCCCTCTAGAAACGATATAGCGTTAATAAATCTCAGTGTATGAAACTACATTGCTGTTTATATTTTCTTTGAGAAAAATTCTCCTTGGAAACAGCTGTTCTACTCTGTTTGGGAATGCGTAATCAAGGGAGACTAAGATTAAGGTTCGGATAGACGTCGCTAAGAAGGATATCGAATATTCGACAGTAGTCGCGTCGACTGACTTCAGATGATGACATATATACATGTAACTGTAGCTGTGAAATAACATATTAACAAACAAACTTTGAAGAAAAAGAGGCCAATAAGAAGCCAAGCAGAATGGACCCATGTTCTTGAAGGGGCCTTGTGTAAGGAAAAATTCCAGCTTTTTTCTTCCGAGTTAAAAGGGGCTATTGAGCTTTTATTGCCATGAAGAACTGTTAAAATCAATAGTTCAGATAGACCCTGGATAGCAAAGAGGTTAAAGTCATCCATTAAAAAGCGGCAAGAGGCCTTTATTAAGCATGGCAAGGACTCTAGCACCTATAAGATGTGGAGGAATAATGTCCAGAAAGAAATTAAGTGTGCTAAGCGTCTTTACTATAGGAATAAAGTTGCTGATCTCGAGCTTGATCACTCGTCTAGTAAGAATTGGTGGAATCATATTAAACGCTTGACTGGAAAGGATATTAAGCAGGATTGGCAATATCAATTCTTGGATCGGAACTGCCCGGATTTGCTCTCCCTCTCAAATAAGGTAACCAATTTTTTTTATCAGGTTGACAGATTATTTTACACCTCTAGAGCCTCCAGTCTTGTCCCCTCAGGAAGTTCCCTCTGAATTCCTGGTATCTGAGAGGGAAGCTTTCCAGGCCCTCTCAGCTGTGAAGATCCGGCAAAGCTATTGGTCCTGATTGCATCCCAAACAGGGTACTGAAGGAGTTCGCTCAAGAACTAGCACCAGTTGTCAAGGATATTTACAACGCATCCCTGATCGAGGGTTATTTTCCTGATGCCTTGAAGGCCTCACTGCTGAACCCAATCCCTAAAATCTCACCTCCGCAGCAGATAGAGAGCGATTTGCGGCCCATAGCTCTGACATGCACTCTTGCTAAGGTGCTTGAGGGATTCACACGGGACCGCTTGATTACACAAGTGTCTCATCAGATCGACCCTCGTCAGTTTGCACGTGCAGGACATTCCACCACTGACGCGTTAGTCTATTTGCTGCGGGCTGTGTATGAGGCAGTGGATACAGGGAGCTGTGGTGCTAGGCTGTTTTTTGCTGACTACTCTAAAGGTTTTGACATGATTGACCACAGTGTGCTGATTGAAGAGCTAAGGAACAAGCACGTGCACCCTGTTCTAGTTAACTGGATAATTGCTTTTCTGTGTAACAGGACTCAGGCTGTGAGGATTGAGAACATTATATCTGAGTGGAAAACTCCCAAGGGCGGTATATCACAAGGCACCAAGTTAGGAGTAGTATAGGAAATGCTGCCATGCCACTCACCTCATTTTTTTTCTACCTCATCTCGCAAGGTCGCTCCCTTGTTCACTCATTTCGCAAAACTCATTCGCTTCGCTCACTTCGTTCAATTCGTTCGCTTCGCTCACTCATTTCACTCAGTTCACTCAACTCACTCGTATTGCTACATTCGTTCACAAGAATCGCTCCATTGCTCGAAGATGTAGAAAAAAAATGAAGTGAGTGACATGTCAGCATTTCCTATACTACACTATACTACACTTTACTATAAAAATAGATACTAATTTTAGAAGCAGAAAATATAAAATTGATTTAAAGAAATTAATATAATAAAATAGAAATGGGTTTTAAAACGAAAAGCAAAGAAACAAGTCAAACAAATATTTGTAATCCATTCAAAGTAGGAGGATTGATATTTGATAGTGAAGATGATTACCAATTATTCAAAGATATTGATAGAAATATTACACAAACAGTTAAATCAGTGAAAGATAATTTAATTGATTTAAAAGAATTTTTTAATAAAGTTAAAAAAATTAATGTAAAAGAAAGTTATTATGATGCAATTAAGGGAAGAAATGGATGGTTTGTTTAAAAATGCAACACAATTATTATGTTACGAAGGCACAAGATTTGATACTGATTACAAAGTTGGTTGTTGTTTTTTTGATAAGATTAATATCATAGAATACTGTGATAGTGATGATGATTTCTAAACTTATAACATTTTTGTTACAAGTTTTAAAAATGATTTACAAAAGTTTGAAGAAGAATTAATATAACCAACTAATAAAAATGGAACCAAGATCAAGAGAAACTACTCCTACAAAAGAGGATTTGGAATTTATAGTTGATGATGGTTATAGACATGATGAGGATCCAGATTATGTTCCAAACGAAAAATATATTGTTACAGGATCAGAGTTTAAGAGATTAACTAGAAATGCTAAAAAACTTGGTGCAGAAACACTTGATTATTCAACCCGAAAAAATAACAAATATATGGCTACACTTCCAGGTGGAAAGAAAGTTCACTTTGGGTCACCAAAATATCCAGACTACACTATTCACAAAGATAAAGAAAGAAGAGATAAATATCTTTCACGTGCTACAAAGATTAAAAACAAACAGGGAGAATTAACTTATACTAATCCTGAATCAAGTAACTATTGGAGTGTGCATCTTCTCTGGCCTAAAAAATAAAATTGAATTGTTATTTAAAGATTAAATAAATATTAATAAAATGCAACTGTCCAGCTACGAAAATATTACCCAAGAGAATATTATCTTTAATGAAGCCAAAGAGTACAAAGTCAAAGATAGCAAGATTAAATACAAACGTATTCCAATTGAAGTCAAATACCCAAATGGAAAGAAAGGACCACTTGTAGCTGAATCTCCAGTTCTTTTTTGTTTTGGTGTTAATGAAAAGAAAAATCAAGAAACAGGTAAGTTAGTTGGTTATAGTATTCCAGTATGTCTTTGGGCTAAAGATAGTGAACCAAATAATAAAGAAAAAGCATTTTTTGATGTTATTAATAATGTAACAACTCTATCTCAGCAACATTTAGAGAATGAATATGGAGCAGATCTAGCATCATCTCTATCTTCACCATTTTACTATAAACAAATAGAATACATAGATAAGAAAGGAAAAAAGAGAACAAAAGTTGATGAATCTTCAGCGCCAGTTCTTTATGCAAAACTTATTTACTCAGAAAAATCAAGGAAAATATTATCTTTGTTTAAGGGAAAAAGGGGGAGGGATTTAAATCCTTTTAAATATATTAATCAGTATTGCAATGTTAAATTAGCATTGATAATTGAGGGAATTTTTATAAGTAAGACTGTAACATCATTACAAATAAAAGTACACGAGTGCTATGTTAAACAATTAGAACCTAGAAAGAGTTTACTTACAATTGGTGAAATAAGTAGTGATAGTGATAGTGATAGTGATAGTAAAGGTGAAGAGATAACTGATCAAGTAGTTGAAGACTTACTTTCATCTGATAATGAGGAAAATAAGTAAATAACTATTTTTTTTCATACAAATTTTGTATTAAAAATCAACCAAATCCTTCAAACTCACCCATGAGTTAAATTTATCAGGATATCCACTCCATTTTACTAATGCCATTTTTTTCTTATTATCCCTCCTAATAATCTTTTCTATTCTAAATGTTTGTTGTTTTGCTTTCTGTAGTTCTTGATCGTAAAAAGAACCTTTAATCTCTTCTCCCATCAAATCAACAATGCTATATGTAATAGGTTTTGTTGGTAAAAGTTTATCAATTACAAATATTTCCTCTGTCCAGTTTGGTGTGTAACCTTTATCAAATACCTTTCTCTTATACTTAGAAATTCTAACACGATCACCAACCACAAATTTTGATTTACCAGGTTTTAAGTAAATCAAATCACCATACAAATTAGACCAAACTATTTTTTTATTTTTATTTTTACTTGCTTCAACAGGAGTCATTTTTATACTAGAATGTCTCGTATTATTGTAATCATTAACTAGTTTATCTAACTTATCCCAGTAAACAGTGTTGTTATTCACAGTAAACATTTTCCACATTCTGTTTTTCATTGTTTTATTCCATCTCTCAACAACACTAGATTTTTCTTCGTTTTCAGTGTGATACAACCTAATTCCCTCTCTTTTCAAAAAATCTTTGAAATGTTTACTTATAAACTCAGAACCTTTATCAGTCCATAACATTTGTGGTTTACGTTTACTTTTGAATATATCATCAAATGCTTTACTAACAGTTTCAGTTTTCTTATCTTTTAATCCCCTAATCCAACCATACTTGCTAAACACATCTATAACCATTAGAAGATATTTTATCCCTTTATTCCACTTACTAAACTTTTGCATTTCAACCAAATCAGCAGCCCAGATTTCATCAATCCCGTTTGAGATTACTGATCTCTTCTGAAAGTTTCGTGTGATTGGTTTGTGAAGTTCGTCGGCAAATTGTTGAGACCAATCACTACTCAACGCCGACTCGCGTTTAAACCAAGACCAAGTTTTTGTTTGGTATTTATTATTGTTCTAGCTAAAGTATGCCCCCATTGTCTTTCTTTCCAAGGAATAGCATCCAACGATTTTATCATCTTTCTATCAGCTTTATTTTTACACTTTCGGTCATCACCACAAACACTATAATCAACATCATGTTGCATGGCTACGGCATCAGTAGGTCCAGTTGGTTGATCGTAAATTTCTAATATTTCTCCGGTTTTCGGATCATATCTTACTTGATTTTCGAGATCATTATAGGGACCGGTATATTTATGTCCTCGCAAGGTCCATCCTCCTTTTGGTTTTGGTAATTTACCAATTTGTTTATGGATATCTACAGCACCACCTCTATAGTGATGGATGTTGTCTGTTATACCTTTTAGTCCTTGACTACCAAGTTTCATAAAAGCTGCTGGCCAACTTGCAGTTGGATTTACAAACATAGCTGCTCCTTCTGCTATTTTATCTGTTAATGTGGGTCTTCTTCTGGCTAGAGCACCACCAAATACAGTATCAAAGACGCCCGCCCCTTCAGACGGGCTGATTAGTTTTTTGACTTTCGTTTTCTCTTTTTTCCACTTCCAGTTTGAGAAGCTGATCCAGTTTTTACATATTTAACTTTTTTATTTCCACAAACTGCACATCTACAAAAGAATTGAGTTCTACCTCTTTTATCAGTTTGGTAACCACTTGGCTCTGTGCAAGGAGTTACTCTTTTATCTACAATACAATATGATTCTGTCATTTAATATAATGTTTAGATAAATATGTCTACTTAGATCTAATTTTTTGAGAAGTGAACTTCAAAATATATACAATAGCCTAAACATTAGTTTTGAACATTCTGATTTTTCTAGATTGGAAAATAACTCTAGATTTATAAAAGTATTTGAGTTGCTTATGGAAATAAGAGAAAAATCAAATACTTTAGCTAATATTGTAAAAGGAAATTATCTATTTATATAACAAATGGAAGCCAAGTTCTTTTCTGAGATAGAAAAAAAGATGGATGTTAAAACACTAAAAGATTTTGAGAAAGATGTACGAACACAAATAAATAATGAGTTTGAGACTCTTAGAAAGAAAAATGATGATCTTTCTAGAATACTAATGGCTGGTGAATGTGAGATGTGGAAAAAGATCAGAGATGAGGACTATTCTTGGTTGAAAATAAATAGTGATAAAAAGAAGAAACTTTTTAGACTTATTGATATTTATTCGAAATTCGATGATATAGTTGATAGTGTTAAAGATTTAAATAAAAAAGTTGAGAGTGTTAAGCAACTAAAGGATAGTGAATAAAAAAATAATATTTATTAAATATTATTTTTATCCTCCAAAATACTCTTGTATGAAATCACTGTTATCATCATCAAAATGTGGGTTATGTATTACATTTAGAATACTATTACCCCGCTGTCGCTCAAACAGATAGTATAAACACCAATAACCACAGAGAACAGTATTGCGATTTTGTATTTCATCTGTTGAGTAAACTATGCGTTTTCCAGAAGTATGAAAATACTTTAATGCTTCATTTGGCATTATTAGACCAAAAGGATCGAAGTACTCAACTACATTGTTTATATTTCTGTAACAAACCCAATGTGTTCCAGGACCTGTTATATCATCTAGATTGATTACTCCGCATTCTTTTCTAATCTTTTTTGGTAGTCCATCGCGACTAAATATTCCTCTAAAATGTTTAATACCAAGTCTTTTTATCCATTCCATGAGGTCAAAGTTGGATAGAGGTTTAATTACAAAATGGTTCCGAGAATTGGAATTGAGTTGAATGGACTGTTTTTTCCTAGAAGAAGACCCTTGCCCTTGAACTTTTTTTTTTTAACTCCCATTCCAATTGGGTTTTCCCATGTACCGATAAAGGGTGGTGGAAAGTGATAAGGATAACCTTCACCATGTGTGGGTGGAGGAGGTGGAACGTAAACATTTGATGTATTAGATGATCCACGTCTATCAACCTGAAGTCCCCCACCAAACATCTTAGATACTAAACTAATTGCCATTGGAATTCCAATAGATGCAAGAGTTCCAAGAAATCCTCCTTCTATCTGTTTACGAGTTGGTTTTATAACTAATCGCCCACCTGTTTGATAAGCTTTGTTAATTTGATTAATTTGTGATTTGGTAAATTCTCTTACAAGAGGTGGTAACATTGGGAAAAATTGTGGGGGTATTGTAATTCCTTTTCCAAATATTTTATTTAATCCAATTTCTCCAAGTGCAGTAGCAGCACCAGTTGCTAATGCAGGAACAACTTTTGAAACTCCTTTTATTGCGTAAGGTAGTACTTTTGCTCCAAGAGATGCGAGTGATGAAAATAAGTTTCCACCATGTTTTACAGAACGTCTAATCTGTGTTTTACTTATCTTTATATCTGATCCTGTACCATTTGCAATAGATTTTTTTATTTTAGAAATTTGTCTTTTTGTTAACATTAACTCATCAGAACCTCGCAGATGCGAGTGTTTTAACCGAAGAGTTAGTGGTGATTTATTTCTTATTGCAGAAGCCAGTTTTGACTTTTGCCCATCTGTAAGTTTTACTTTATATTCAATATAGGTAGTCATTTTTATTTTAATAATTATATTAATATTTTTGTGTTGGATTAAGTAACACACTTAATGTTGTAATAAATCCTTCAATAATTTCTTTTAATTGATTTCTACTTATTGAATATATCGACATTTTTCCACGATTTGCTGTTAAAAGAGAACTTATTATACTTGCCAAACCAAATGATGCTTCAGAGTCTAAATTTTTTATTTTATCTCTTAGATCTGTTGTTAAACTTATACCAAGTAATCTTTTTGTTTCGGGATAGTTTAAAATATTTTTTAGAATATTTTCACCATTAGTAGATGGTTTTGTATTTGTTTGAATAAGATCTTCATTTAAAACTTTATACTTTTTACCTTTTGGAAAAAGCTCTTCATCCATAAGTAGGTCTTTTGTTGTTGGTTTTGGGTTTGGGATAACAATATTTAAATCTATTAAATCTTTTACTTCTTCACTAAAGTCTATTAAATCTTCTTCTTCATCACCAAAGTCTATTAAATCTTTTTCTTCATCACCAAAGTCTATTAAATCTTTTTCTAAATTTTCTGTAAGATATAATAGTTCTTGTTTATTATAAGGTTTATCACTAATAGCTAATAGTTCTTGTTTATTTGATTTTTTATTATAAGGTTTATTTTTTCTAATATTTTTATAGTAGTAAATAAAAGAATTTATTTTTATTACTTCTTTGTAAGTTTTTACAAGCTGATTGTTGCTAAAATAAATAAAAATTTTTCCTTTACGTTTTTTCCTTCTATAATTATCTAGATCTTTTATTTGACTTTTTGTAAGATAAAATATAAATCTTTTTTGTTTATTGTATAAACTAAAAGTAGTAACTTTTTGTAAAAGAAATCCTTTTTTATTTTTAATTAGTTTTTCTTGACCAAATTTTTCTTCTACTTTAATATTTTTTTTAACACGATCCAAATATCTTTTTAATTCTTTTATTTCTAAATAAATTAATGTTGGATAGTAATTTCCTATTTTTTTCTTAATGTTTAATTTTTTAATAAAATCACTTATATCTTTTTTATTTTTATAACCAATAGTAATTGTTTTTTTAGATGGTTGTTTGTATAATTCTACTTCTTTACTTTGTTTTGATGTCCAATAATCAGCTTTGGGAGGAAAATAAATTCCTGGATTATCTTCCCATTCATTTTCTAATGCTTTGGTAATAAGATTATTTAGTATAATATTGTTATTAAGTGTTTGTCGGCAAACTTTTTTAAAGTGTAAACCAGAAAATTTAATAATATATTTTTTTTCATTCTTTATTGCATTTATATTTTCTTTTGCTTTTTCTTTTGTTAGATATATAAGAAAAGCAACTTTATTTTTATCATTTTTATATTTATAGTCAACTTTAATTTCGTAAGAACTATATATTTTTTCTTCTACACATCTTTTTTCGAAATCCCTTTTTTGTTTAATAGTAAGAAAAGTAATACTTGGTGTGTATATATCTATTTTATTTTTAAATAATTTTTTAAATACTTCTTCTTGAGATGGAGTTAATCTTTTAATACCTAGTAACTTTAGCATTATTTATATTTATTAATATATTAAGCTCTTAGCAATAGTTTTCCATCTTGTTGTGATATTTCTGCTACTCTTTCATGTAAGACTAATGCGTAAATATTATAATCAGCGTTTGGATTAGCTGTTAATTCGTAATGAAAAGCTAATTTTGTAACACCATCTTTGATATCCATTTTTTGTTTTGTTAGGTCAAAATAAACAAAAGGAAATAAAGTTTTGAAATTACTTATATTAAGTAATGTTCCTCCTTGATAATCATTATTTGCATAGACGTATGACATTACATTTCTAAAAACTCTTGACATATCTGTAGAAGGTTTAAAGTGAATAAATGGATATTCGTTTCCATTTGCAACTTCCAGGTGACAATCTCTTATATTAGCATTATTTGGTAGATTAAAAGTATCGTATAAAAATGGATTTGCTCCTTGTGCATCAATTCTTGCTGTATCAATTCCAAAAATAAATACATGGCGTGGTTTTGAAATAGCATTTGTAATTCTAAAATGTCCTGTTTGTTGCTGTGAATTATTTGATCTTTCAACTACTTCATTCAAATATGTCCATTTGTAAGGTTTAAGATAATTTTCCATATACAACTTTTGTCCTTCTGAATTAAACGTAAGTTTCGGAATAAAAAGTTGTAGTCTTGTTATAATAACTCTACAATCATCAGCATTTTGAAAAATTAAATTTGCATCTTTTTCAATTTCGATATTTAGCTCAATTTTTGTATTTGGAAGTAATTTGTCTTCCAATGCTTCAAAGAAAGAATATCTATTAAGAGGAATTTCACAGTTTACTTTGGCTGATACACCTAATAGTAATTTTCTTTTATGAAAACCTTTATTATAAGTTGCTTGAGCAGGTCTTTCCTCTGCAGCTGTTGATGTATCAAGAAAATAAAATTCGTTTGTAGCTACACTCTCAGCATATGAAGGATTATACTCAAGAAGATGTTTAATATTTACAACATGATTTGCGTAGTTACAACTATAAACCTCTATACCATTTGCTAGGATACTTAATTTTTCTATAAAGGAGTTACTACCATTTACAATTCCGTTATGGTCAGCAACTGCAATGTTTCCTCCATCTGCTAGCTTATTTACTTTAAAATCCATTGATAGTCTGGCGTTATACCAATCAAAAGGAGTAGTTTCTCCTGTATTATCAGCAACAAATCTAAGACCTGTTTTAGTTTGGTGAGCGTTATTTGCTGGGGCGGTATCTAAAGACTGTTCCAGGTCAAATACAACATCTTCATATCTATCTAAATATTTTGGATTTCTAAATGACTTCATTTTATTTTAATAATTATATAATTTTCTCTTACGTGTTGAACCTCCACTAAGAAGGTTATTCAATGTTTGATTTATCTCTTGTTGAGTCATTGTTTCAACATTTTTATTAAAAGTAACTTTTTTAGTGGGTTTTGCTTTTTCTTTTGATAACATTTGAACTATCTTATCACCAGCCTTTTTACCAACATGTTCACCGGTTTTTGTTGCAGCTGCTGTTACCGCTTTTTGAGCTCCTTTTTTAGCAGCTTTTTTCATTGTCTTTCCAAATATTTTTTTTACCAACCGATTTAAACACATCCATCATTCCTTCTCCATAAATATGTTGTCTTGTATATCTACCCAATTCAGGGTCAAGTCTCATTTTAAACTCTGATTGTCTCATCATTTTATTTTAATAGTTATATTACATCGAGTGAAGTATCAAAGTCATAAACCAATCAATACCATTAAAATTTACTGGTCTTCCAAGTGAGTCTGTCACATAGACTCTCATTTCATCAATGTAAAATGATGATAAAGGGCAATACAATGGTCTTTTAGGTTCAAACGTAAATGGAAAAGACCTTGTGAGATTGTCTGTTGGTATTACAGCAAGAGTATTTGTATTTATTCCATTTACAATGCTATCAGTTATTGCGCTTGTGTTAATATTCAACACATCTATTGAATTTGTTATATTTGGTAGTTTTGATCCATACTCTGTTTTTGTAATAAGTTTCTTTTCAAATCCAATTAGGTCTCCAAATTTTGTTCCTCTCAGATCAAGTTGATAATCACCTTCAAGTGATATGAGAACTCGATAGGTAGATAGTATAAAAGTTAGATTGATTGAATAAGTTTTCTTTCCACCCGAATCTGTTGAGTGATGAGACTTTTGAGACATATATTGATGAATGTAATCATTAATATCTGAGTAGGAATACATTCCATCTGTAAAAGTAATTGTTTGCCAAGTCCTTCCATCATGAGTGTATTTGATTTTATTGTTTCCATAATCACTTCTAATATTGTACCAAGAGTAAGTCATTGACAACCGATCAAGAGCAAGTTGGTGTTTTTTATCAGGGTCAAGTTTTAGAGATGGATTAAACTTAATAGTAAAATCACCAGGTCTGCTTGTTCCTCTTTTTTCCCTGTTTATAGAGGAAATGTGGATAGCTCGTTCTTCCATTTATTTAATAGATATATAACTTTTTAGTAGATCGTTAAGTTGTTTTTTTGAGATTACTTTCATTTGGTTGAGAAGATGTGCTACTTGAGAAAACTCAGGTATTACACCATTATTCCCAGCAAGAATTGAACCACCGAGTAATTCAAGTCTGTCTAGAAGTTGATGTGGGTTGTTAAAGTAAATCATTCCAGAGCCAGATTTTAAGAGTCAATGTCAGTAAGAAACGGAGATAATCCCAAAATCACGGACACAGCTCAAAATTCGTTTTCGCTGATACTTTTTACATTGATAGAGTATTGTATCGTAGTTAACAAAATAGGGTTAGTTTTGTCTAATTTTTGCGTTCATAACGGGAATTAAATAAAATCGGTTGGGTCCGTTTTGCACCAAAATGACCTCTTTGATGAACCGAAATTTTACTATATTCATGACTCTTTCAAGTTTGCGGGGTAAAGCCTATAAATGATTTCTTACTATAAATAAATAGCTTGTCCCTTGGTCAATAAAATATTGTCTATAATGACTGATAATTTATTTTGTATGACTCGTAGAGAGCTTTTCGTTGAAGGCACTTCGTTGCCTTTTCTGAATCGCTCTAAAGTGACATAAAAGACTTGCCTAAAAATCCGGTCGGTACGCCAAAATATATCCTCAGACTAAGCTTTCTCTACAGTTTAAGGATAGATGTTTTATGTTTCATTTTCATTTCTTTGGGATCTTTTTCAGTTTTTCGATACGACTGCCCCGAAGATTGCTAATTTGCAAGATTTTTCGATGACCGCCATATTGAAACTGCGAGAAAGTACCGTACAAAAATCGTATTACTTTTGGATTAATTGAGTCAAAATTATAAGTGCAAGTGAGATTTAGCTTGGTATATCACTAAGTCGCTGCCCTTACGTTATTTTTAAAGTTAACGGCAGTTTGGCAGTGGCTTATAGGATTGAGACTACATGCATGATATCGTGACATTGATTTCCTACACGTCACGCACCGACCTTTGACATCGTTTTTAGACTTCACATAACGTCGAATAACGTATGAGTGATTTCCGCTTTGAAATCCTCCGCTATATATTCCGTTTCCTTTAGAGGAAAGGACTTCACGAACTCTTTTTTTTTGGACCGCACGAAGCCATTATGCAAATACAGAACACCTGTGTAAATAGTACATCGCGACTTCGCGGTTGTCAACATGGCATTTAAACTGAAACAATAAAAAATCTATGGCTAAAGATCCCTTCAAAACTGAGAAAACTTTGATTTGGACTGGCGTAAAGTCCCTTAAAATGAAAATTGGGATTGAGACTGGCATAAACAAGATGCATCAAAATATATTTACGTTTGCAGCTCTTGATAATTGAATTACTTTGGCGTACTTACAACCAGTATTGTGTTATCATTGTTTCAGTCTACAAGTCTCTCTCCGAAAAACTAATTTTCACCGTAAATTTCTCAAGGAAGTAAAATAGCGCCGAGTTAATCGTTAAACGTAAACGTTGACTTACAATATTGAGCGATGGCGTGTACCTTCTCACTTTTGGTCGGTGGAGAATGCGGGGCTGATCCAAAGTCAAAGACTGCGTCGCGTAAAATCGTACCCTTGGTATCATGCTCAAAGAATATATCGAGCCACAAAAGACAGCTTCAATTCAGTGGCTGCGAAACGGAAATTGAGCTTATTCTAGCCCGCAGTGGTTGTTTCCAAACGCCAGAAAATATCCACGACATGACTATCTGTCCGCTGCGCCGCGTTAGTTTGGGTCTTGGGTGGCGAAGGTCTAAGCGGGTATGCAGTGTTCCAGGCAAACTCTCTGGACACAGTGAAGAATCCCAGAAAAATGCCGAGCGGGGTTGTAGCTTGGCTCAGTCGAAGTACATATTGGAAGCCACTGGTGAATTCATTCCAGTTGGTTCAGGTAAATATAATCCTTCTTCTTTTGTAATACTTGCGGGAGTAAAACATTTGTTTATAACGTATGACGTCATATAACACATCAAACATATCTCTGCCGTCGTTAAAATGGTGAGTCAGTTCAGTTAGCTAGGCTGGCCCGTTTTATTGGAATGGTTCGGCTAATACCTTGGTTCCCTTTAAAATTTCCGTTTTGTTAATATATGAAGCCGGACTGACCCACTTGCAGAAATCTCTCCTCAGGCAACCAGTATCTCGTCAGCCTGGTCTCTCATATAAACATAGCAAAAATTTTATAAGGACACAGGGTATAAGCCGAGCCAGCCGGATAAAGCAGGCAAGCTGGGCTAATCGGGCTGGCTCACTTCACATAAACAGGCCTTTAACCCTATGTTCACACTATGCAAGATATCTTTGTTCCGGCAAGAAAACCAAACCCGGGATAGGGCTTTTGTTCACACTCAAGAACTGTGATTTCGGCGCCGTTTCTGGAAAGGAGCCAAGCTGCGCCTTACCGATTTCGAAGGGTAGCCTCGCATATAGTCTACGTAGCTGGCGGTTTTTTGATGTGTGTTTTTTTTCTTCTTTTGTGGGTCGCAAAGTAAGAATTACAGCCGAGCGATACGCTGAACTAAGGTCGAAAAAGAAAACGATGAGAGAGGGGCGTGTGTAAAAATGATAAATGGCATAGCAAGAAATCAGAAATGCAAGTGCGGGTGAGAAAATATAAAAAGAGTGGGTTAACATTTTTGTAATTTTTTATATTTTTTAGCGATTTGTACTAAGTGTGGAAACAACCTGACGAAACAAGCACATACCCCTGAAAGCAGTCTGCCACAATCAGATTTTGACGAACTTACAGAGCATCTAGGTGAGCTTACTCTGGTAAGTATGACATTCTATGATTTACGTCTACAAACTACAAAGATCTTTCCTTGTAATATTAGAAACCGTACGCAGCTAGTTTGAATCCAATTTTGAGTACGCTCAAACTGTTTTATGTTTGTACTGACAACAACGAAACTGGAAGAAGAAGTATTTTGGGGTCTTACTTCAGACTTTTTAATTTTTTTTTTTTTTAATGTTGTGAAATTTTAGGCAGAAACTGCAGCAGCCCAAGTAATTCATGTTGATGAAAGAAGAGAGAGTATATTCGTCCCAGAATCGGATTTGGAAGGTTCTGATTTTGAGAACACACCGCATAGAAGCCAAGTAGACACGGCAATAGAGCCTTTAAAAAAGTTAAACGATTTTTTAGCCTCTCGTGATGTTAGCCCTGCTCGACATAAGTTGTCCGTTCCATTGGAAAGTGCTAACGAGCGCACAAAGAGAAGGTACAGCCGTAAAGCAAAACAAAGTGTTTAAGAGGTTCTTGAAGAAGTAATTGCTCCAGGACAAAGTGATAAATTATTGACCACATTAGGTGAAAGCTTACCATCTGAGAGAACACAAGCCGAAGAAGAAATTTTACAAGCCTTAGCAGAAAGCTATTTAAACGCAACTCACTGGAGCACGAGAAGACAAATTTTGTCCATCTTGGCAGATAAACTATCGCTTAAGGAACTGACGCATTACATTCCCGGGGTGACGCCTTACAGATTTAACATCGCGCGGCATCATAGACTGTTACATGGTAGAGGTGCGATCGTACCTACTGATATCACTAGGCGTATGAAGGTTGATTTCGCCAAAGTTGATCATTTTCTCGACTTTATTACAAGTTCTCATATTGTACAAGACATGCCATTTGGAGAAAAGATGCTGAAACTTTCAACAGGGGAGGTGATTAAAACACCTAATGTCGTATGGATGCTAATACCAGAACGGATAACACAACAGTATTTTCAGTTTTGTACCCATACCAATTTCACTCCGATGGGCAAGCGTACACAACTCCGAGTACTAGACGTTTGCTCTGCGTCAGTGCGCACCTCTCTGCAGGGCTTGGATAACTTCTCTGCACTAGGCAGTAAGGCAATAGAAGATCTTAGCGAGATAGTAGACAAGATAGCAGATCAAGCAAAGTCACAAGCCTGGGCCAAGGAAATGAAACAAACACTTCGGTCTGCCAAACAATATCTGCGGTCTGATTACAAGGTAAGGCTATCTTAATATTTGGTTATTCTTTTGGTAGATTGTTAACTTTGTACTTTGGCTGGATTGATGCTAAATTTAAGCGAATTGGTCATAAACATGAAAGTCAACTTTCTCTGGCTGCATTGTACTAACTAGTATTGAAGCTAAACCTCGAAACATTGATTAAGCGGAAGCTATCTTCAATTTGCGCCCTTTAAGCGGTTCGGACAAGCTTTAATAAGTTTCAAACTTCTTTTACTACTTTTAAAAGATTTTACCCTAAAGCAGCTGATATTAATAACGAAAAATCATAGTAAAAATTATGATGATAGTGATAACTATGATGATGACGACGATAATAATCTTTCACATTTTAGGTGCACGTTACAATGGAATCAGAAGTTGCCGATCACTGTTAAACGTTTTCCCTAAGTGATCCTAAAAAAAGTTGTTTTCAAGGAAAGTGTAACCATAACCACGATGAGGTCTGCTACGAATGCAATAAATTAACCGGGGTGCTGTCTACCATAAAAGAAGCGTGCGCAGAACTTCAGTCTGAAGAAGAAAGAGATGACAGTATCTGTTTAGTGGCTCAAGCTGGAAAGGACATTTTGGCATGGAAAGCTCACCAACTCCGAACAGTTAACCAGGATCAAGCAAAACATGACGTGTTAGATGTCATGTTTCAGAGTTCAGCATTATTAGTTATGGACTGGGCGATGAAATTCTTACCGCGAAAGTTTCGCTAATCACAGTGTGACTGGTTCGCCAAACGTGGTATTCCATGGCACATCACAGTGGCTTTTACAAGATCAGAAGCAAATGCCCCGCTTGAGAAGCTCACTTTTGTCCACCTGTTTCAGAGTTGCCCTCAGGATAGCGTTGCAGTAACCGCCATTTTACAAGATGTTATCGAGATGTTAAAGGAGCGTCGGCCACAACTGCAAAGTGTATTGCAAACAGGACAACGCAGGATGTTATCATTGTGGGTCAACAATTGTAGGAAGCAGTTTGAACAGTCTTTCTGATGTCAAGGCGGAGAGGTTCGACTTTTCAGATCCACAAGGGGGCAAGGGAGAAGCCGACCGCCAGGCCGCAACAATTAAAGGACATATCAATGTGTACTTAAACGAGGGGCACGATGTGAACAACGCTGCACAGATGAAAGAAGCCATTGAATCAAATGGCGGTATTCCTGGCGTTATTGTGAAGTATGTGAAGCCTCCCGAACTATCTGCTGGCAAAAACGTGATCAAATGGGACGGAATTAGTACGCTTAATAACTTCCAGTTTTGTCCAAATGGTATCACAACATGGAAGGCTTATAACATCGGGCCCGGAAAGCTGGTACCATGGAAGGACATTCAAACCGATGGTATCTTTCCTGCTACACTTGAAGTTTTGGAGCCTCCTGATACCCGCTCTCAGCAGTCAAGCTTTAGAAAACTCAATCCTAGAAAGGAAGTGCAGCAAAAATCTTTGTCCGAACAACGGCTGAGTAGTCCTGACCACCAAGAGACAGCAGGACAAGACATGGATGTAGAAAAAGAGAAAGAGGAAGTAAGCGGCCTTTTTACCTGCCCAGAAGATGGGTGTATTCAGACATTCCAGCGGTTCTCAAGTATGCGAGCACATTTAGACGAAGGAAAGCACAAGCGCGCGCCAGAAAAAGAAACACTGTTTGACAAAGCCAGAAAAGGATACGCTGCGAGAATAACTGGAGAGCAAACGAAAGTTCCAACTTTTGGTTTCTACGCGGCATCAAAAATCTCAGTTGATAAACTACACTCCACACTTGAGATGGGATGGGCTCTTAAACAACAAGGAGTAGAACCCAGTTTACAGAAGAACAAAGAAAGTTCCTCACAGAACAGTTTCTCATCGGGGAGGAGTGTGGTAAAAAGGCAGATCCACAACAGGTATCGCAAGAAATGCGAAGAGTGAGGGACGAAAAGGCTGCTCGTATTTTCAGTGGAAAGGATATTCTTTCGCCACAGCAGGTGGCAGGATTCTTCTCAAGACTGGCAGCAAGGATTCGAAAAACGTCAGCAACATCGAACGAAGAAAGTGGAAGTGAAGACGAAGAGCAGTGTGCAGTCGAGGCAGAGGCCTTACATTCGCACCTAAAGGAAGTTGTCAGCGAAGAAATTGCTTTACGTCACCCCATTGTCGCCCTTTCCCGTAACATTTGCAGTTTGGTTCATACAAAGAAATTATCTACCTTAACAGTTGCAGTGCTAAGGGACATTTGTGAAGATATTGGCTTAAATGTGGATGATATCACGGAGAAACGAAAAAAGCCACTTATAAGTCGTATTACGCAGATCGTTAAGGAGTGCTCTTGTGCTCGAGTGTAATCGACTAGAACAATCGAGCTAAGAAATTGTAAGCTTGTATCCTGTTATAACATCAACCTCGTTCCCAGGGTTCTCTCCTACCGGGTAGGAGAGAACCCTGGGAACGAGGTTGTTATAATACGTGATTATAACTTAAGTTTTCAGGGACCACGGGTCAGGCAAAATGCAATGCCCTAATGCATCAATTAATTCCAGCTGCACCTAGTCCCCCCCCCCCCCCTGCGGGCCACTGTGGGATATTTTCCCCCTTGTCGGTCCCGGGGGTAGGGCATTAGCAAATTTTGCCTTTCCCGGAGGTCGGGCATTGGCCAACCCCGAACCACCCCGGAGGTCAGCCCGCGGGGACTGTACGCAGCTGCAATTGATGCATAAGTTCACAGCTCAGATAAAGAGACTGTACTTTTAATGCCCACTCGTTTAACCGGAATTTCCTTGCTTCTGTACAATGAACAACAAGAACAAATACAAGATAACGCAAAGAATTGCGAACCAATTTTGTTTTTCAGCAGAGGCTTTGTACATATTAGCAGATTGCATGGTTTTTGACCAGCCAAAAAAACTGATAGCAGCTCTGGTGACGAAAAAGAAGTTAGCTACCCTAACTTTTTCTTTTAACGAAGGATTGATATGTGAAAATCAGTAGATTTTCAAAGGCATGCATTTTCTCCGTCATTTCTAAAAAAATGATGGTATTAGTTTCGGTTTGATATTTCTAGATATATGTGTGATTATAGTTAAAGTTGAGATCATTTAATTTACCCACATAAATTTAATTTAAAAATTGCAGCCTCTGATTTAGACCGTTTTAGTGAAGGATTCACTTTGTTAAGTCAGGAAAGTTTCTTAAAATGCCGAAAAGGAGTTTGAGGAGAATTTCATTTCCGGTTCATTTGTCACACATATTGCGTGACAAATGGAATATTGTTATACGAGATGCGGAATGGAGAGTTAAAAGTGCCCATGGAATGAGACTTATCAAAACTAAAATTGAAACGGATGAGTATTGAAAGCTCAAGCGAAGGGTACACAAGTGAGACTCAGTGAAGCGCGTCAAAGTCCAAACGTTGCCCGAGTCACAGCACGGAGTCACTTTTAGTCTTCGCAGACTACGATTGTAGACAGTAATCGCCGAAGTATGGTGCGTTTCTTGCTGCTTTTTCTTGACATTGGACTTGATTACAGGTAAGTTTGGTTGATCTTAAAGCTTATGGGAGATTCTTTAGTCAAAAGAAGTGAAAAAATATGTACCGTTCGATGCCGTAGCGGTGACTTCCGTTTCGCCTGTTTCGGTAATGTAAGACATTCCAAGATGGCGGAAGGCGGAATTGTGCTCACTTTAAGAAGTATTTGTCAAAAACGTACGAAAGATCCCAAAGATATAAGCTTGTAGATAGTTAAAACTATCCTTTTAAAGAATACCAAAAGGTTTTCTGGTGTGATTCGTTGCGTACCGCGGGCATTTCTGACATGTTGTTTTGACCAGCCATTGCACCAATTCGAGAAGGATGTTGGTGTGCTTCCTTTAAAAAATCATACATTTTTTGTGAGCAGCGTTAGCGAGCTGTTTTGGGAATCAGTGGACTGAAATAGCTTTAGATTAACTGGATATCCGTGAAGACACCTTAAAACAATCGACTAAATGACTCAATAACTTCGTGAAAGTTGTCAATTTTCAAGGTTATTACAACGAAAAATACCGTTTACAGTTAAAATCAAATTTCTTTGAAACGAAACAATATTTAGCCAAATAAACCTTGATTTCATATGTATAGTACCTGGGCCTACCAATGTACAAAGTATAGGCGAAATCAAATTTTGACCTCTGTCCGCCCGATCTTTGATCCTTACAGACATCAACTCTTAATTTATAATACTTAAGATTACTTAAATTTGTTGCATATATGCTTAATATGTTAAAATTTTTTATGTAATCTAATGTTTCTTCTCGCGGTTTTTTACTTTTTGGTTGAGCTAAAACATAACCGTTTGCATCTCGTACAAAATCTGCAGTATTTTTTATTCTTGCACTCAACTCTTCTAAGTCTTCGTTAACATTATCAATTACTTTAACAATGGTAGAAACATCTTCTTTAAAATACTCAGAAGGAAGTTTGTGATATTCGTTAGTTTTTAGTATCTCTTGTGAATCTTTACTATTTAAATATCTATCGAGGTCTTCAGCTTTAAATTTTGCTATTTTTGGTCCCTCATCTGATGTAGAGGGTAAAACTCCATCATCTTCTTTAGGCTCTTCAATTGCTTCAAAACCTGGTAATTGAGCCAAATCCCATTTTTTTACTTCATCAAGTTTATCAAATCCTTCAGTTATAGCAAGTCTGTTTTGATTAAGTCCTTGTGTAAGAGCAAGTTGATTAGCTTTGAGTTGAGCTATAGTTGCGTTTTGTTGCTCATCAATACTTTTTTTAATGCTATCTTGAGATTTAATAAGTGGTTTAAATGTTTCCTTAAATCCTTCCCGAGCATCTTGTTTTTGCCATTTTGTTATTTTTATTACATCTCTCACCTGTCGAGTCAAAGCATCAGCTTCAATTTTATTTCTTGCAAGTTTTTTGTATTCTTCAATATTCATTTATATATTCATTAGATAAATGGAAATACCAAACTATGATAGTGGTGACAACCCAGATAAAAAATATAAACAGTTATTTCCTTACATGCCCAAAGATACATTTCGGATGTTAATCTGTGGAAACAGTGGAAGTGGTAAGACTAATTTGTTGTACCATATGTTAATTAAGCCACTACTGTATTATGATGAAATTTATCTTTACGCGCGTAATTTAGAACAGGATAAGTATCAAAAGCTAATTCAAAAAATGAGGGAGTTGAGTCATAAATTGGGATATGAAATACTTCATGTAAGTAATGATGAAATAACTCCAGTGTCAGAAATGGATTATGAAGACAACCAAAAACTTGTGATATTCGATGATTATGTTTGTGATAAGAACCAGAGACAACTGATTGATTATTTTATTCAAGGACGACATAAGAATTGTTCGGTGGTGTACCTCAGTCAATCGTTTTACAAAACTCCAAAGGATATTCGGTTGAATTGTTCTCATTACTGTTTATACGAATTTCCATCATCACGGGAAGCCAACAGAATATCATCTGAGTTGGGAGTAAGTAAAGAAGATTACCACGCAGCAACTAAAAAACCGTATTCATTTCTATACGTTGATAAACCAAGAAAACGTATTGCAAAAAACTTTACTGGTAATCTAACCTAATAATAAAAAAATGGGAATATTTAATGAACAATCTCTTGATCATCCCTTTGCTAAGGGAATACAAGGAGCACCAGGAGTTGGATTTAATCTTACTTCAAGTGGGGATTATGATATGATAAATAAAAAACTAAGAAATGTAGGAGCACCTAGTGATAATACTGATGCTGCTACAAAAAAGTATGTTGATGATAATTCCAGTGGATCACCCTCAACATCACGACTAACAGTTGATTCAAACATTGATATGAAGGACCGCTTCCGAATTACAAATCTTATCACACCACTGGATTCTAAAGATCCAGCAACAAAATATTACGTAGACAACACATTTCTTGACAGAGATGGATCTTACCCAATGAAAGGAAATCTAAATATGGACAACAATCGAATATTTAATTTACCAGCTCCAAATGGTAGTAATCAACCAACACCATTAGCTTTCACAGATTTGAAGTATCTTCACGTTAATGGAACAAATAAAATGACTAATAATCTAAACATGGATAATAAGGGTATAATTTATTTGAAACCACCAACAAACCCCACAGACGGCGCAACCAAAAAGTATGTGGATGACTCAATACCTGATACTAGTTCTTTTATAAAAAAGGATGGAAGTGTACCAATGACAAGTAACCTAAATCTTGGAAACAAAAAAATAGTTGGTCTCGCAACTCCAACATCAAACACAGATGCTGCAACAAAGAAATATGTGGATGATAATTCTGGAAGTCCAGATTTAAGTGATTACTTGGAAAAAGATGGTACCGTCACTATGACTGGTAATCTTAATCTTGGTAATAATAAAATAGTTAACCTCAGTGGCCCCACCACAGATCAAGAAGCTGCTAATCGCGGATGGGTTCGTAAACAAATAGACCGCCTTGATCATCATTCTGGAGACGCCTCAAGTAGTGTATTTACCATAACAGATCCAGCTACGCCAACGACTTTGTATCTACAATATATCTCAGGTTCATCATTTGATGATTTTGTTTTTACAACATCAGCACCTGGTCAACCTCTGGTAGGGTGGACACCAACTGCTAACACATACATTAACAAAATAGAATTTCAATTTGGTTCGCGAAATATAAACTTTGACTTTTTGTGGTTTATACCCACAGATACCTCTCATTCCAATTCTAATTTTTGGGTAAGTGGAAATCGAACTGGCACTTGGTCATTAAATATACACAAGTCTTGGAATTATAATATGTCAGGAGTAAAACTAAGAACCCATAACAATTCCAATCACACAGCTATCACTTGTAGGCTATTCACTGATCTACCAAAAGCAATAACCAAACCACTTAAGAGAATAGAAATCAACACACCTAAAATTGTAATAAGTGGGGTTGTAAAAGCTGATGTCAACCTTGGTGGTAATAAAATAGAGAATCTGGGTCTACCAACCCAAGACAATGAAGCAGTAAACAAAGGTTATGTTGACAATCTAGTTCATCATACCGCAGTTCAACCAAGTCATTATAAAGATGAATTTAGTTACCTCATGTCAAGTGGGTCTCAATGGACTGATGAAATAGATAGTGGATTTAGTTTTTTTATAAGAAAAATAGGAGAGTTATATCCTTTTGAAGGTAATTTTCATGACTATAACAACAAAGTAATTTTCATGACTATAATAAAAAATTCTGAAGGTAAATATAAGTATAAGATGGGAATTAATTTTTTCAGACTAGATGCAAATACTGATTACACACTATGTTTGGAAATACTCAACACTGATTATAATCTTTGGAATAATACACAAATAAGTGTTGACAAAGGAACTTCAAAAGGATTATCAATTGGAAATGTAAGTGTAAAAAAACTATCCCATAAGTATAGTGATTCAACAGGGAAAACACAAACTATGTACTACCACAGAATAATAGTTAATTTCCGGAAGTTGTCATCTGGGAATAAGTTCTTTCTTCACATTTTGGTTGATATTCTTCAGGGTGGATATAACCTGGGTACGTATCCGAATCAGTTTTCAGGGGTTTATATGATTGCTTATGGTCTTAAGGGTACATTTAGCAATATCGACCCAGATAAAGTTTACGACTATCACACCGCATTTGATATCAAAGCAACAGAAGTAGTGTACAACGTTGATATTAATGCAAATCAAAAAGCAATTAAAAATATCAAACTTGACCGAAACAGTGATAATAGTGCTGCAACAGTTGCAATGGTAAAAGAATTAGCTCCTCACACTGTAAATAATTTGTACAGAAATTATTTTGAAGAAGTTTTTGATTTTACTGATGCAAATAATTACAGATTAAGTAGAGGAGTATCTGGTGTTGTTTTTAATTATTTGAAATCTATTACTGGTGATTCTACAAGAGATATTGGTATACCTAATAGAACCATAGATGATATAAGAAAAGAAGGTATAAATGTTAGTAATTATATTATTAGTTTTACTCCTCCTAGTGGTATTACAAAATATACTTTATGTATTGTTTTTTATTATTGGAAAAATAGAAAATTTGATATAAAAAAAAAAGATTCAAATAGTGGAGTTAGTTTATTAAATTTATACTATACTTATGTAGGTAACACAGTAAATTTAGTTGTTAATAAAATAAATAGAAATTTTACCATGCTAAGTAGTTTTAATGGACAAAGGATTGTTGTATGGCTGGCAGAAGATTTTAGCCAAAATATTACAAAAGCTAAAATAAGTAACTACAACTCAATATTAAGTTTACCAGTCGTTCGTTACGCCAACGAACAAGAGTTTGTGTTTACTACTCAAGATGGAGTGTTAAGTAAAATAATGTATTCTCCAAACTTTTACGACACTGACTCTGAGCAATATCATAAAGTAATGCTTCAAGAAAAGTTAAATGGAAGTTATGTAATGTAAATATAAATGAAAAGAAATAGTAGTAAAAAAAAGAGTATTTTTGAATTTAATCATATTGATAAATCTTTATCAGAAGAGCAAAGAGAAACTATAAAAGACCTTTATAAACATTACCATAAGAAACATTGGTGTTATAAAAAATCTTATAAAAGTTACAAATTTTTAGATAATATTTTTTCTATTTCTAGTTTATCTCTTATTGCTGTTGGCACTATCACAGGAGGGTTGACACTCAATCCTATTATTCTTGGAGTAATCAACGGTGCAGGAATAATTGTGGGTGGAATTACAAAAAAGAAGGATTTTAAAAAGAAGATAGAAACAACAAAACTGGCTTATACTACTTATGAGAAAGTATTAGTAGAACTACGATCAGCACTCAGAGGAGATGAGTGGAATAAACAAGAATTTATAGATCGTATTAAAATATTAGATGAAATGATAATTGATCAATGTCCATCAAGTGTTGATAACTTTGCGGAGAAGTATAAAAATAAATTCGAAAATATAGATTAAAATACTAAGTTAGTATTTTAATCATAAGTATCTAAAGGTATATTTGTTATTATCTTTCTTTGAAGTTGCTGATTTATAAGATTTTCTTTTACAACAAATATTTGAAATATAAGTAGAATTAATATCTAATTCTTTAGCAGCTTTTTTAATTGATATAAATCTTCTTTCTTTTCCATTTTCAATACAGGTAGAAATAATTGGTCTATTATTACTTTTTTCAGCATTTTGCTTATGAGTAAGTAATTGTAGATTTTTTAACCTATTATCAGTCTTAATCCCGTTTATATGATCAATCTCAAATCGACGTGGTATTGGCCCTCGAAAAACCTCATATACAAATCTATGTTGATAGTAATTTATTCTTTTTTCTAGTTTTTTATCGTAAATTGTAAAATTTAAATAACCACTAGATTTTCCCATTTTAATAATTCTTTTATTTTTTAAACTTAAGATATCTCCATTTTTTCTCGCAGCATAATTGCTAAAAACAGGATGTTTGTAGTATTTTACACCATCAATTATAACTCTTTGTTTTATTCTTTTATCTCCCAATTTATAATAACCATACTTACGAACTGATGGTAATACCTTAGTAAATACCCACTCACGAAAGAATTTTTCAGCAGGTAATCTAGAACTAAAAACAAGTTCGTAGAAACCTGGTTCATCTACAAAAACACAATATTTTCCCCTTGTGTCAATTTGTTGACCCGTCGTTTCAACGGGGGAACAAAAAAGAAAAGTTCTTTTATGATTTTCACTTACATGTTTTCGAATAGCTTGATTAGCATCATGGTATCCTAAAATAGTTGCTACTTGTTTTGCTTGAAACCAAACCCTTAATTTGTTATCGATATAAGAGTTAAATTTTATTCCAAGATTTCTGTTTATAAAAACTTTTTTCTAAAGTGTTTTCCATTTTATTTTATATTTTATTTCTTTAAGCCATAATTCAATTTTCTATTTAAATAAATCTAAATAAAATATAAATTTTCGATATTAATGTAAATATCGAAATTAAATGTTTTTCTCAATTCTGTGAATTACTTTGTAATGATTATTTAGTGTTGTTTTATTACAAAATGCTTTTGGACAATATTTACAAGGAATACGAACACCAGCCATATACTTATGTATATTTTTGCTGATCTTATCATAATCATTACTTAGAATAAATGCATAATCATTATTTCGATACTTTTCTTTCATCTTTATTTGAGATTCTGATACACAGTAATTGTTAGTTGGTGATTTGAATTCAATACAGAGACCTTTATATTCCCTGTGGTAATCTAGTATCATTAGATCTGGTTGACCTCGTTGATAACCTTTCTTATAGGAATCTAGTCTTTTTTCACCTGTATCTTGATTCTCTCCCAGACCGGCTACCAATAAAGAATCTGGGTAATATTTTCTAATTAGTTCAACAACTTTGTAGTGAAGGTCTGTCTCATTTTCTATCTTAAACATTTTATAAAATCCATATTTTCTTATTGACGGAAGAACTTGAGAGGTAATCCAATGTTTGAACTTCTTAGCTGTTTCTAATTTAGAGGATAACAAAAGGGAGTAGAAACCAGATTCATTGATATAAGTGCACATACTACCACTTGGAGCCACCGGACCCATTTTGGGTCCCCTGGAATAACTTTTAGCCACCGTACCCGTTTTGGGTACGCTGGAATAACTTTTAGCCACCGGACCCGTTTTGGGTCCCCTGGAATGGCGAGTAAATATCTGTTGTTTATCCTCACTTTCAACATGATTTAAAACAGCTTTTTTGGTATTACTATACCAAAGTATCTCAGCTACATCCTTTCCGCGAAACCAAACATTTTGCTGTTTATCAATATATGAAGTCAATTCGATTCCTAATTCTTTATTAGTAAACTTCTTCTCCAGCATGTTTGTCATTTATTAATTTATTTAAATCTTTAAACAAATAATTAATTTTTTTTACTCTAATTATAATATAAAAATGATTAGTAAAATAGTTGAATATGTAAATCTTTACTTTCCAACTTATAAAACTCCTCTTTACCCAGATAACTTCATTAAAGCTTGTCTAGTTTATCAGTTTCTCTACGCAAAGTATTTCTCACAAAAACTAGACATAGATCAAATTATTTACAGACTGACAGAAGCAAGACACTACCTAAATTCAGATTCAAATATCATTACCAATCATCTAGTATTCAGCCTAGCTTTTCGTGCTTTTTGGAAACACTATAGAATTGGAAGAGGATGTGTATATGTAATCAACTCACCTTTCAAAGAATGTGAAGTACTTGGTTATCTAACTGGAATAATTTACTGGATTTTTCATAAAGGAATAATATAAACTTTGATAGTGACTATAGTTATTTAAAAGATTAAATTTTATATTAAATTTTTAATATAAAATTATTTCTTAGGTAAACCTAACAATCTTCTTGCTTCTTCTCTTTTTAATTTCCAATACTCACTCTTTAATTCTTTCATATAATCTTCTTCAGATATTCCATCTGGTGGCCTATAGCTTTCAAAAAAATATTCAAATAAAAAACTTTCTCCTTCTTGAACTTGTAAAAACAATTCTTTTGCTTCAATTTTTGGTGTATCAACAACTCGATTACTCATTTATTATTTATTTATATTATTTAAATCTTTATAACTATCCCACCACTTTTCATAAATCTCTAAAGTTTGAGGACTAATCTTAAGTACAATAAGTTTATACTTTTCACACCCCATCTCCTCCAAAAGTTTTTTGGTTAAATAATTAATATTTATCATTCTCTTTCTGAAGTATTGATTGTTTAGTATTTCCATTATTTTGTTATCTATTTTTATTAGTTTATTGTAAAGTTCACATTTTTGTTCATCAGTTAGGTTTATTCTTTTAGAAATTTTATTAACCTTTTTCTCATAGTGATACTTTCTATGATAAATACTCTTTTTTCTATAATGCAACCTATCCAAATCTTTTACATCAAATAATCCTAATACATGACCGTTTGCTGTACCACATTCATCACAGATTTTGTAGCCAGAATAAATAGTAAAACATTTAGTATTTGAGCAATTTGAACATTGTGTTTTTTCACTAACTTGCTGAATAGGTTTTTTATAATTATGAAGTAAAGCTAAATATTTTGAATTTCTTCTTCTGTATAAGACATTTATTATTTATTCTTATTTATCTTAAAGCTTCAATTTTTTATCTAAAGGCCAAAGTATGAACATTATCTTTAAGGACCTTTCTTTTATCATCTTCATTACTTAACGCTACTTTATTTACTTCCTTTGAATATATATCATGTTTTTCACTTCTTATTATCTTCATAGATCTCATTTCTTTTTCACCTGAAAATAAACATTTAACATAGTCATCAAAATCTATTTTCTTTTTTACAATATTTTTCTTTATTCCTTTACACTTTCTTACTTCCCTTTCCTCTTCAATTCTAAAACTATAAAGTTTGGGACGCAATCCAACAAAATGTGTTATCTGTTTTCCTGCTACTTCATCTTTAAACATTCCAATAACTTTTTTATTAGCTCCTGTTAGTATTCCAGATTTATGATTTGAAGGATAATCTGAAGTGTCAAACTTGGTTAAAATATCAGGACTTATATCTTTATAAAAATCTTTTGTTTTAATTTGATACATCAATGAATCCGTATCTGTAAACAATAATTCTGCATTGTTTTCATATTTCTCTTTAATATAGTTATAATGAAAATTGAACATTAGTGTTTTTGATAAATCTAAAATTGCTTGACCAACATACACTGGTTTGTTAAAATAAACTTCTGTCTTTTTCATATGTACTGCTATAAGATTACGATCAAATATTGTCACTCTATCAAAGTTTGGACGACTTGATAGTTTTACAGCTTTTTTACGATTATCTATAAGATGTATATTTTGTCTTTTCCTTATATTTTCTATTGTTTTACCAAAAACTGAGTTGTTCATTAATTTAAAAAAGTCTTTCTCAAAATTGTTAGCTGCTGTCTTTCGAAGTTCTGTATTCTTTCGAATATAAGGTTCCATCCAAGAAGATTGGTAAAATGATATTCCTCTATGAACAGCAGTTATTCTCATACCCAACTCAAGACATTGTCTAAGAGTACGATAATGCACAACATAATTCTTTCGGGGTTTAAAATGACTAATTAACTTTTCAACACCATTAACAATCATCTTCTCAGGTGCAAGAGGATAGTCATTATGTGTTTCCCATAGCTTTTTAGGATATTCCAAATCAACTTCAAATATATATCCTTTTTTCCCCTTATTAAACATACTATGATTTGCTTTCTCTAGAATTTCCATTACCTTTTCTTCTGTTATATCTTTCATCCATTTAAATCCATGTGTTGGGAGTTGTTGAGACATTGCCCAACCATAAAGATTGTTTGCATCTAAATATTGAATAAATGTTGTCTCCTTTCCAGGATTATAATTTTTCATATATTTATTATTCGCTTCTGCATATCGCTTTGATATATGTGTTATACCACCACGAATACCTCGCTCAAACATCATTAACATATCATAATCATGAAGTAACTGTAATTTTTGACCTGTTTCTTTTAGACATGCATCCCAAGCTAGACCTGGGGATGTGTAATAATGTGCTGGATCTAATTTGTAATGATTGAGACAAGTTTTTCTAAAGTTTTCAAATACATCTGCTAGAAGTAATACATCAGATTTTAGGTAAAGATTGTGATAATCTCTTATCGTTTTACATTCAAATGTATTCCAGACTTTAATTGCATGTTGGTAATCTTCCTCACTAATATCTTCGTCATTAAGTTGGGAATAGAATTCCTCTTTGGGTGGTAATTGTGTTTCTGATAATTTATCAAGTGATGAAACATAATCATAAGGATAAACTCCCTTACGAGTTAGTAGATCTACATTTTTCTTGAATACATGATTTGTATTATGAAAATCTTCTTTTGATAAATTTGAAACAAGATTGGCAAGTGATGTTTGAAGAAACTTAAATGAATCTAAAAATCGTATTTCAAAATTTATTGGACACATTTTCCCAAGTTTTAAGCAATAATACTCACCAAAACTTTAATACTTTTTGAAAAAGAAATATATTTTTCCTCTGTAGATGGAATACAATTTAAATCTCCTTCTAATCTAGCAAGTTGTTTTATAAACAAATGTGCGTCATATCCTTGAAGATTGTGAAATATAACTGGTAATACTTTTGGTTTTTTACACATAAGATTACATTTGTTATGTGCTGCTCCGCGATACTGGCCTGTAAAATGACAATGATCTCTAACTTTATCTTTTTTTAATTCGCGACTACAAATGTGACAGTTAACTGCTTTCTCAAATGATTTTTGTTCTTCCTGAGTTAGTCTAAGAGGTTTTGGTCTTTGATAAAAATCGTTATAAATTCCTTTAGTTACTTCCGCAAGTTTTTCTACAAATACTTTTGCTACATCTTCATCTTCAGAGGTTTTTGTATAAATGATTGGTTTTATTTTTTTATCTACTATTCCTTTGACATAAAAACAAAATCCTGATGGTTCATGTTTTTGATAGTTGTAATTATAAGAGTCTTTTGGATTAGGACTGCAACTATTCATTGGTTTGGTAAAGCATTCAAAATCTGCATAAACTACAAAAGGAACAGGAAGTTTTTTGTGATAATTTTTAAAGTATAACATTGTGTTTGGTTCTGGCATTTTTACAATCGCTGTTGCATTGTTACTACCATATTTAATATGTTTATCTAATAATTCTTCCTTTGTAAAATGACTAAAACATCTCTTACAAATTTGGATTGGTTCATCTGTTCTTGTAGTAATTTGGCTACGTATAAGGCGAGAAAAGTTTTTAATTAGTGAATAATGAAATTTACCATCTTCTTCATACAAAAATAAATCAATAGTATTTTTACAACCTTTACTTACCTCTCTCAAAGGATAAATAGTCTTTTTATCATCTACAGAAAAAACGTTTATTCCTGGAAGATCTGGATTAAGTTTTTCAAATTTGGTAATGTCTTTTATTTTCATTGGAAAAGTAATTCCTTTAGTGTTAAGTGAAAATTCATACTTTTCTAAATCTTTCAAACGACAATCATTCTTTTCTCTTGGATGAAGATAACGAAGTACTGACCAAAGAAAACATTTTTCATCTTTATTTCGAATACTAACAATTGCTGTTTTTCTCATAATCCAATCTGGAAGAGGAATATAAGAAGAGCCTTTCATTGGATTAAATTCAGTGGTATGAATTTCAAGTTGAACAACTTCTTTAAAATACCACCCACTACCATTTGTTTGAAACGTATTTATATTTTCAATAATTTCTCTAATAAATTTACTAAGTAATTCTTTTACATCACTTGTTTTAAAATTAATATATGTATTAGAATGAAAATATGCTTTATCCTGAACTTTAAAACTTAATTTATAATCACCTTCCTTTTTTTCCATCATACAAACTAAAACAAACCTTACTTTAATATTTCGATGATTTCTAAAAAAATCTTTTAAAACATGTTTTTTATTTCTAAAGAACTGAAAAGGAGTAATACCAGATTCTCCCTTGATAATATATTTTTTAGCAAACTCATCTAAAGCTGATTTCTCTATTTCAATTCCTTGGTCATATTCATTTATAGCTCTCTCAAGAGCTTCTCGTAAATAAGAAGGAGTATCTTCAGGAATCATTTTATTTTTTATACATTCCTCAAAATAATCTTCAAATGTTTTTATCTTTTTGGAAGGGGCCGTCGAAACGACGGGGGGTTTCTTTTTTATAACTTTTCCTTGTTTAACTTTTTTTCTAAATTCTTTCAATTTTCTATATTTTTTAATTAATTTTCTCCTTTCTTCTAATTCCTTATAATCTTTCCTAAGTCCTTCTTTTTCTTGCGCTACTAATTGTTTTATTTTATCTAAAGACATATTCTGAAATTGTTTATCTAACTTATTTGCCATGGCTTCTTATAATAAGTTTATATTATTTCTTTAAATCAATTTTATATTTTCTGCTTCTAAAATTAGTATCTATTTTTATAGCAAAGTGTAGTATAGTGTAGTATAGCAAATGCTGACATGTCACTCACTTCATTTTTTTTCTACATCTTCGAGCAATGGAGCGATTCTTGTGAACGAATGTAGCAATACGAGTGAGTTGAGTGAACTGAGTGAAATGAGTGAGCGAAGCGAACGAATTGAACGAAGTGAGCGAAGCGAATGAGTTTTGCGAAATGAGTGAACAAGGGAGCGACCTTGCGAGATGAGGTAGAAAAAAAATGAGGTGAGTGGCATGGCAGCATTTCCTATACTACTGTTAGGAGTCATTTTGTTTACAATCATGACAAATAATTTATTGCCCTCATGGAACCTTAGAATAAAGTTTGTTGATGATACCACAGCCCTTGAAATAATCACTAGGAACAGTGCCAGTCTACTCAATTTTGTTACAAACCCTACTTAATGCAAGGAGATGCTAATTTATTTTATGAGTAATCATAATTTCATTGTGAATCCTATTGTAATTGGTAGTAACACAATTGAGAGTCATGACATATAAGTTACTAGGCGTTTATGTAAGTAATGACCTGAAATGGAACCATCATGTAGAAGTTATAGTGCAAAAGGGAAACAGGAGGCTTTATTCTTTAAGGGTCCTTAAGCAATGTGGTGCACTTCCAGCTTCACTGGCTAAGGTTTACACAACCATTGTTCGTCCTGTTCTAGAATATGCTGCCCTTGTCTGGCAAAATATACCAGATTTTCTATCTTATAAGATTGAGAGTATTCAGAAAAGGGCTATGCGCATCATTTTTCCTTTAATGAATTACAACGAGGCATTAAATGCCCTTAATTTAACAACTCTAAGTGACAGACGCGCCCATCTATGCCAGGTTTATATTGATAGACTCCAGGATGAGAATCACCCCTTGCATTTTACGCTCCCCAAACAGGAGGAGGTTGTGCATAATTATAATCTTAGATCTGGCATTAACCGCTCCACGCGTCCTACCTGTAGGACCAAGCGCACGCAAGAGGTTGTCACGCATAAGTATACCTAGTGGCTTGTACAATTATATTTTCTAGTATTTATTAGATTTAATGTAATATATTTTAGTATTATATTTTTTTTTAAATAGCTCTGTAATTCAGCCATTCTGTATATTGCTGCAATGAGTCTTAATAAACAGTCATTATTACTAATTATTATTAATGCCAAAGGACTTGGTAACAGTTATTTTCTACATCCTGCCGTTGGATATATTTTGCGATTTAAGACGGGTTTAAGGGAAAACACGCTTTTCTTTATTACCCGAGACCTCAAAATTCCCCTAGATAACAATGATAGTCGAAGCAAGGAGAGACAAAGCTCACTGTACCTTCCAATTGGTCCATTCTTTACGTGTTATTTATACCTCCCAACTAAAAAAATAAACATTTTTTTTTCTGGCCAAGACTGCGAAAAATATTTACTGGCGCGACCAACAAATACCCCAAATCTTGCCCACCAAAAACTTGGTGGGCACTAAGCCTCTATTATTATTAGATTATGTTTGTCCTATATCCTACAGTGAAACCCCTCTTTACGGACACCAGCTTAATGTGGACTCCCTGTTATTATGGGAAGTTTCCTTGGTCACTGGGGAAAACTCTTAATTTTTCTCTTTATTTAACCCACTTAATACAGACTGACCTGTTAAAGTGGATAATGGACGTTTTTTTCTTCCTCAATGAACGGATTCTCATATAAAGTCAACCTCGCTAACCCGCAATTTTTATAGTCCATTGTGTGCTGTAGTCAACATCTTTTTTTGTAGAGTAAAAAAATCTCTCACTTAATTGACGTCATGTCCATGTTCCCAGCATTATAGTTCACCAAAATGAATGAATTGTGCACAACAATAATAGACCATTTTGGCATCAATCGAGTTGGTAAATTTTACATAATTTTTGATAGATTTTCTCGAGACTTCTGTGTGTTTTCATGGATACAGTCTGCAGAATAAGAGCTTGGTGATGTTTAAAGATGTTAGGTGTGATGCTGTAGTATTTCGATAAAAAAGTGTATTTTTGACTTTTATAACAGGACCTGCTCGATATAGACACCTCCGTTATATAGACACTTCCTATGGCCCCTTTAGTGTCCATATCAATGGGGTTTGACTGTAATTATGAAATATGGAACAGTTTTGTACGATCGATCATTTGGTGTCCTGTTTAAAGTGTATTTTCAGCCATTCTTCACATTTTCCACCTTGCATGTCACAACCTAAGGCAAAGTAAAGTAACAAATAAATAATGAATTAAAAAATTATATGAGCAATCGAAAATACAGGCATTTTTTATGTACCTCAATCTGTGTACATTTATTTCATTGAAATGAAAGGGTTATCCAGGGATGACCAATGCTCTTATTATATTGTCAGCATTGACATTTTAATTCAGTAATCGAAAATTATATAAGTGGGAAACTGGTTTGCACTGTTGAATACTGTCTCATGACAGTGATTAATCAACCATCATCATTTCAGTCAAGATTTTTGTATTCAAAGCTATCGTATTGCCTCCTACAATGTGGGCTCGCTAGGAGCTATTCTTGTTGTTTTCACTTTTCTGAACTCGTGACAAGGCAGTCATTTAACTGCGCAACTGACTTTTGCATTTTTAAAACCACAGCACTATGTGAACTGCTTTGCACTACACCAAACAGACCACTATCAACAAGCAAATTTTATGTAGATTTCAAAAAAATTTTTTTCCAACGGTCCAAAAAATGACACTCACCTTCTTTTTTTCGATGTTTTGCTCCTTGTCGGGCATTTCTTTGAGCTGAAAAACTCTCGTGTTCGATCGTTTTACCTCCCAAGAACGCACAAACGTTCATCGGACGGCATTTTTTCTTCACACCCCTGATTTCTCATTGTCTAAAGTCACAGCTCTCAAAGTAGTATGGGGAAAGGACACTTCTAGGCGCAGCAAAGAGCCAGGAAGTGACCTTCCCTCGTGTTTCTCGGCGTGGGCGCCATTTTGCAAATGTGGGTGACGTCATCATATATCCAGATCTGGGTGTGGCCCGGACTATAAAAGACATTTATAAGAAATAAGATAACATCTATAGGTGGAGGGACCATAAAGGCAACGCTCGAATTATAATTATAGAGAAGAGGGCACTTACTTAAAAAAATATATCCTTAAAGTCTAAAATTCAAACGATACGTGTACTGTGACATAGGCCATTTTAAGACGAGTAGGTGGGATATGATATGATCGTACGGCTGTAGTAATATTAACAACAACAATTTAAAGAAAGAACAACAACAACAATTTTAAGACATTTTTGATACTAATTATCATCATCATCGTCATTATCAAAACAAGACAAAAAAACGTTTCAGGTGGAAGAGATGAGTGTAATGAAATTAGAAATTTTCCAGGTCTGTTCAATCCTGTGGCATCCACACGGAAAATAGATAGGGGTTGTTCTTTCCAAACTTACACAACATCGATATCGAAACCAGAAAGTGTATGTGGTGTGTTCATCTGCGCTTGGTCGATATGTAAATGCCTATGTTGAATATTAACATCTCTTCCTTGTCCTCACTGGCAACCCCTGCAGTCCGCTTCCCCCTCTCTTATGGCGTATTATGCTGCGAAATTAATTATTCTTACATATTCTAATTCTTCAAGGACTGGTGCCATTAAAATAAAACGCTAAAAAAGTGCCTATTCAGGTGACAGCTTTTCCTGTTCTTCTTCCGTTTTTAAGGGGCCTTTTGTACGATTTTACCTATTGCTAAATTAACTTAAATTAACTGCTGACATTATATGGGTTTCGAATAAATTAAGTCTCCTGTGTTGAAAAACACTATATTTTTTCAGATGATATATTTTAGTTTTTTTTTTATTAGCTGACATCATCTAGTTCCGGCTTTTTAAAAAACTCAAAAAGGTGTGAGATCACGGCATAATACTACAAGAGTGCATTGTATCGGGGTCTCGTTCCGAACATATTTAGCTATATTTGGTGGGAAGTGTGCCATTCATCATAAAAGGAGATTGATTAAGCATATAATTCAAGGAAAGCCCACGGGTAGGGTATATACACCTTTACACGAGTTGTTGACTTTCAAGAAACAGAACAAATATGTGTAGGTGTGCAAGATGATTGTTACAAAAGCAACGGTTGCCTAGACAACTGTAAAATATCCTACTAAGCACTTTCCAACTTTTTTTTTTGGTTTCGTGCTTATTTGTACACAATAAACTATTTATTTAACAATCACTGCTTTGTCTTTGATGTTGGTGCATAAACATAGTTCCATTAAGTTCTCCGTGTACTTTTATCTTTAAGCTAGAAATTGTGAGGATCTGAAGAGATGCGAAGTTTTGTCAGCATGCAGTGAGTAGGACGGGGCGCCAAACGATATTGCGATTATATATTAAAACACCTTAAGCTGTCTAAAATTATGCCGGAAAAATTATGACAGTCTCGTACCATATATAGAAAAGCTCTATCGGCGATAACAGCTGAGACATAATAAATACAGAAAAATAAATAAAATAAAATAAAAAAACTGCAAAACAGTAATGGATGCATCAGGTTCTTTACGCTTTTTTGATTTCGAAGTAACAACTGCCTTCCATTCCTTGGCCCTAAAGCATTTGCTGAAAGTCTAGACTAGGGCTTGGTGCTTAATTGACTCGAATGTAAAGATAAACACGTGTCAGCTTAAAAGGTCTCCATATTACTCTTCTGTACATCGACTGTAAAGCACATCCCAGTAGTAAATAATCGCATTTGGGCGAACAAAATGAGGAGACAACGGGGGACAACGGGGATAACGATGTCATCGTTATCACCAAGCGAGCGAATTTCCAAAACCTAACTAAATTTCCAAAACCTAACTAAATTTTCAAAACCTAACTAAATTTCCAAAGCTAACTAAATTTCCAAAACCTAACTAAATTTCCAAAGCTAACTAAATTTCCAAACCTAACTAATTTTCCGAACCTGACTAATGTTCTTAACCCTAGCCAAACGAATGTTGAGGGCTAAATCAGTCGAGTTTAATGTTGGGGGCTAAATCCGTCGAGTTTAATGTTGAGGGCTAAAATCTTACCCTAACTCTAAATTCTTACCCTAACTCTAAAATCTTACCCTAACTCAAAATAAAATAAAATACTAACCTTAAAGCAATTGTTTCACCAGGTCATGGTTGAGTGATTACGGGCAAGTTTGGGCAAGTCTGATGACGCGTTTCTATTTTAGATCATCCCATTGTCAGGGGGTATAAAAGGGGTAACAAGTAAGCTAAGTCATTTGATTACGATACGTTGTACTGATCACAGCTATCACCATGCCGATTACTTATCCACGACCGTGTCCAACCTGTAATAAGAAGTTCAAGAACCGATTTACCTTTTGTCGTCACAAGAAATATTGCGGGACCGATGTTAAAGTACCATGTCTACATTGTGATAAGATGTTTTCAAGAAAAAATAAAATGGTAGCTCATGTCAAAAAATTCCATTCGGAAGCAGCCAAGCGGAAGGCGGAAGAAAGTGCTGAACTAACAAGAATGGAGCTTTTACATGCAAACAAAGTACCACGATTGAGTGATGAGCAGCAGACAGGAGGTGCTGTGAGTACACGAGGTACCAAACGTGTAGCTGATGACAACAGTCCTGATGTGAAGGTTGCAAAGATGGATCCACAGAGCAGTGATGCCAAGGCTGATTATGAAAAGCCTTTGTTTCAAGCCAACATCGCAAAAATGGGAACACCTAAAAAATGGAAAAAAAGGTAAAGTAATAGACCAAAAATTTACCTTTACTTTGGATTACTTACGCCACCCAAAACCCGAGGAAGATTTGGGGGTAGAAGCCGTTCATGCATTGACGACAGGAATGGATAATTTAATGGATGACATGGACATTGATCCAAGTCAATACGAGCTTGCGCTTCAAATAGGAAGCAAGGAACATTTTAAAGAATCCAGCAATACAGGTGAAACATGGCATATTCCAGCAGATGATTACTTTAATCGACTTCAAATGACACAAGCCATGCTGGGACATATTGCGAATGTCTTGAATTCAGGGGAATTTATTTCGTCGGATAGAGGTTTTTCGGCGTCCATGACTCTAATACGCCGTGCTGTGAAAGGAGGTAAAAGATCTGGTTACAAACCGGGTGAACGGATTTGGCAAGAAGTGGTCAAAGAAATGCGTTGTGTGTATGAAGTAAAAACAATGATGACGAGTTATGTTGCGGCAGGGCCATCGTAGTGATGCGCGAGTATGCAAAACGTCAAGCGGGTGAGCCAAATTGTTACGAAAATGTACGCCAAAACAGAGGCAAGAATACCCAGCAATTAAAATTGGCCAGACAGCTATACAAAGAAGCAGGCGTGCCAGAGGGGCCATGCGGGTTCGAGGAAATTGAGAAATTTCAGAACCACTTGGGACCGAAAGGATTTCAGCTGATTGTCGTCGACCCTGTACGGGGTGGTGTCATATTTACTGGAGAGGTGTTCAAGACAGCCCCGAAGGTGATACAGATTGTGAAAACCTATTATGAGGATAAGTACGGAGAAACCAAAGCATATTACGATGGATTGTACAGTGTGGCACCTATCATGAACCGCAGTAAATTTTGTCGCTATTGTTGCAAAGGATATGATCACGAAGACGCAAAGCACCATAATTGTTTAAGGGCCAACTGCGCCAGTTGTATGCGTCGAAGAAATAAAAAATCGAAAGGGTGTCATGACTACACTGGCTGGAGTAAACCGACAATCTCGTGTAAAGTATGCAAGAGACAGTTCTATGGAGAAGATTGCTACAATGCACATTTGGTTCCAACGAAACAAGAAGAAACCAAAATGGAAGCAGATTTGATAGAACAAGTAGCGAGAGAAAACGATATTGTGATTCCACGTAAAGAAGTTATGAAAAGTGTGTGAGAGATGCATCGCAAATGTAACATTTGTATGGTAACTTACAAAGTGAAAGACGGAGTGTCACATAAATGTGGCCACGGTCAATGTACCAATTGCCTGAATTATGTGGATCTGTATAGCCACCAATGTTTCATCGTGAGTGACAAATACAGAGCAAATAAATGGAGAGACATTGAGTTTAAGAAAGAGCAACGTTGTCTCGAAGCCATCAAGCAAATGACTACTATAGACGGTAAAAAAATTCAGGAGGTAGCGACAAGACCTATTACCTTTAAAGACTTCGAAGAATACATGATGAAGAAACAACAACAACAAGACCAAGAACCGCAGGAACAAGTAGGACCCACTAGAGAAGAATCCATCGAGGCAGTGAAGAAAAAAATTACAAGACTTGGGGCTAGATGTGGAAGAAATAGCAGATGATAAATTAGAGACTTTCTACTTGGATCATTATGTGTTGACGGAAGGCAAGAAAGAAAAACACAAAAAGTTGGTGTTTGCAGACATTGAATGTTGTATTGATGACAACAGGAAATTTACTCCGAATCTGCTTCGAACGAGAAACCTCAGACGAAAAATACCACTTTTGGGGTAGAATGTGTATTCGTTTGTTTCTTGAACAACTGACAAAGTGGGTAAAAGAAGAAGAAAAAATGAAAGGACCCAATACAGCGGAACTACAGGTGTACTTTCATAACTTTAGAGGATTTGATGGGGTATTCATCATCAAGCAGTTGTATGACATGAATCTCAAGGTGTCTAAAGTGTTGATGACGGGACAAGAGATTTTGTACTTTGAATGTGGACATCTCAAATTCAAGGATTCCATGTCCTTTCTCAATATGCCCTTAGAGAATTTCCCCAAGACCTTTAGCTTGACAGAGTTGAAAAAGGGGTACTTTCCTCACAAGTTCAATAGAGAAGAGAACTTGAAGTACGAGGGCCCCACTCCTGACCTGAAGTATTATGAGACTGAGTGCATGAAAACCAAGAAAAAAGAAGCTGTAGAAAAATGGCATGGCGAGGAAGTTTTGAAAGGAGAGAGCTGGAAATTGAAAAAAGAACTGTTGGAGTACTGTCAGAGTGACGTAAAGTTGTTAAGAGAAGGCTGTCTAACATTTGCCAATGATTTTGAGAAGGAGTGTGGTTTTAATCCGTTGAAAGAAAATATTACGATAGCCAGTGCTTGCCATAACTTTTGGCGGAATAACCAAATGATTCCTTATTCCATTGCCATTGAACCACCCCATGGATGGAGTGGTGTGAAACCTGCTCACAGCAAGATTGGGTTTCAGTGGCTGCATGTCCAAGATCAGAAACTCGGTGGGAACAGAATCAAGCATGCCGGGAACGGTGGCGAACAAACCCTTATGATAGAATCGTGGGGAAAAGTACGTGTAGATGGCTACGATCCGATTAAGAAGTCAGTGTACGAATTCCATGGGTGTGAGTTCCATGGATGCAAAAGATGCAAACCAAACAACCGACATGTCAAAACTTGGCACCACCCTGACCGCACCGTGGATGGAATGTTTGAATTGACGAAAAAGAAGACAGACGTGTTACGGAAAGCAGGTTACACCGTGAAAGAAGAGTGGGAATGCAATTTTAAACGGAAGCTTGCAGTTGATCCAGAGTTACAAGACATGGTGAAAAATTTAACGTGGATGGCTCCATTAAACCCAAAAGAGGCATTGTTTGGTGGACGTACCGGATTAAGTTGTTGCTACATGAAAGCTGAAAACGGTGAAATCATCGACTATGTGGATTACACGTCCTTGTACCCCTGGGTCAACAAATATGGAACGTACCCACTAGGACACCCGCTCATCATGAAAAATCCAGTGGATCAAGACATTCAAAGTTACTTTGGTGTAGAAAAAGTGGATGTCTTGGCGCCAGAGAAACTGTTTCATCCGGTGTTACCCATGAAAATCGGTGAAAAGTGTATGTTTACTCTGTGTGCTACCTGTGCCCAAGAACAGCTAGAGCAGCCTTGGCATGAAAGAAACAATTTATGTCCACACCGTGATGAGGAAAGGAAAATGACGGGTACTTGGTGTACAGAAGAACTCAAAATGGCCGCACGTAAAGGTTACTCAATTTTAGGTATCCATGAAGTCTGCCACTGGCCCGAGAAACAAAGAAAGAAGGGGTTGTTTGCACCATACGTTAACAAGTTTCTCAAAGCCAAACAGGAAGCCAGCGGCTGGCCAAGTGATTGCGTGACCGACCAGCAAAAACCAGAGTATGTGAGAGAATATGAAAAACATGAGGGGATTTTACTGGATAAAGAGAAGATTGCCGTTAATCCTGGACGCAAGCAGGTGGCGAAAGTCATGTTGAACTCTTTTTGGGGAAAATTTGGAGAGGCCGACAATAAACCCACTACAAGTACTATTCAGAAAGTAGAAGACTGGGAAAAGTTAAACAATGACTCAATCATTGTCAAAAGTGTCAATGTGTACAGTGAAGACGTGATGGAAGTCACGACAGTGAAAAAAGAAGGAGCATGTGCGCCTAATGTGAAAGGCAATATCTTTATTGCTTTGTTCACGACAGCCATAGCACGCCTTAAATTGTATGAAGCTTTGGATGTATTGAAAGAAAGAGTCCTGTATTACGATACAGACTCGGTTATTTACAAGAGCAAACCTGGTGAAGACAGATTACCGCTGGGTAAATTTTTGGGACAATTTACCGATGAGATTGACGGCAATCACATAGATGAATTCGGGTCAGCAGGACCTAAATCCTACAGCTATAGGACAAATGAGGGCAAGACAGAATGCAAAAGCAAAGGATTAAAAAATACTCACGCTGTCAGAGAAGTATTAAATTGTAATTCCATGTTGAATCACATCCAGTTGGAGCTCAAAAATGCTAAAGAATGTAAACGTCAGTTAAAAACCACTATTTTAAATCATTTTGTGCGTAACAGCAAGATTAAAAGCATTTATTTGGAGGACATGGTCAAAATATTCCAAGTCAATTGAGACAAACGGGTTGTTGACAGGACCACAGGACTTACATATCCTTATGGTTATGTCAGATTGTAACTTTTTCACTAGATTAGTTTATATTGTAAAATAGAGGTAAGGTCTGCATAGTGGCGCCAACCAATAAAGTGTGTTGTTGTTACAAATTTGTGTGTGCTTATTTGTGTGAAAATTTCCCATACATTAAACAACAAAAGTTAAAATCAGTCGATTACAGAGCTTAGGCTTAAATCAGTGGGGCGTAATGCAGAGGATTAAGTTTCCAAACCCTTTGCCAAAAAGACTAACCCTAACACTAACCCTAACCCTAAACCCTACTCCCAAGGGTCTAGGGCTTATTAGCATTTTAACCCTAACCCTAACCCTTACCCTAAACCCTACTCCCAAGGGTCTAGGGCTTATTAGCATTTTAACCCTAACCCTAACCCTAACCCTAAACCCTAATCCCAAGGGGCTAGGGCTTATTAGCATTTTAACCCTAACCCTAACCCTAACCCTAACCCTAATCCCAAGGGGCTAGGGCTAATTAACATTTTAACCCTAACTAGGAGAAGGACTGGTACGAGTGTAAATAGATTGTGATGACTCAGCGCTTTTTCAGACATAAAACAAGTACGAATGTGAGTGCGTGTATGTGTGGAGGAAAAATGCAGTCGGTGTCAATGCAAGATTTGGAGCAGTTATCATATTGGCAAGAAAAACGTTTCAAAAGTGGACATTGGTATAATCTTTACAACCCAGTGATTTCAATGGAGTTAACAGAATTAGCAGACAGAGTGGTGAGAAATTACGACGCTGTGCAAGAAATTCAGTTGGATCTCACAGTGTACCAACACAGAGTACCAGAAAACAATGAAAACCTGTTGATGTCATTGAGTGATGGTTTATTACGGGCTGTTCAACATTGGGTGACAAGTCGAAGATTATCAATGAAAACGCGATGTTATCTGACGCTACATGCAGTGGAACCGATTGCTCTCCCGTTCACAAGATGTTTAGGTGTGCTGACAAATATTCCAGTGTTTGCGTTTTTTCCGTGGACAGCGTCCTTATCGCGCACAATGTTAGCGATGTTCGATGCTTTAAGTTTTAACGGGTTATTGGCCAAACTTCTGTCACCGATCAACGAAATGAAGTTGGTAATCAAAGTCATTCACGAAGAACATGCTTAAACATGTTGGTTCCGCAAAAGACTATCATGCCCTGACTTGCCAGATGATGTCATCACCCTAGGAAGTTATTGTAGAGTATAATAGTGAGTCAAATTAGTCAGGATCGTTAAAACCTAAACAAGATTACGGCTGAAGAGGTAAAAAAAAAAAAAAGACTACAACTATGAAGCAATGTAAAAGATGTAGCGTTTGGACACGAGACAATCGAAAATTTCATCAGCACGTAAAAGACTGTTTATTGTTGAAGACACCAATTGCTATCTCAGACGAGCAGAGACTTACATCAACGAAAGAGGGTAAACGAGAGACTTCTTCATCAAAACGGAGTTTCAAGACTAAAGTGAGAAGACAGATCAACAAAGAAGAACGAAATAAACGCATTGGTGTATGAGATGAAAAGATGAAAGAATTAGAGACATCTTACAAAGCGTTTCTTCTAAAGATGTTGAAGACACACGGAGAAACTTTTATGTTTTTTTGGCCTCAGGATGTTAAGAAACCAAAAGAACCAACTAGAGGGTTTCGTTTCTCTCCATATAATGTAAATAAAAGCATGGTGTTTTTATACTCAAACAAGCTGGAAGAAACACTACAAAACGTGACGGATGAAGACCTAAACGAAGAAACGATGCGTCGATTTCTAAATAGCATTTGGGTTGTAGGAAATAGAATTGTACGATGGAGTAATTCTTATTACAGGTCACAAAGGTATGTAACTAACTAGTTTTAGGAGTTCAATAAAAATCACACAATGGTTACAGTTAAACATGTGTTTTTATTTTTACTCTTTGTTTTCAAGTTTACTATACAATTGGGTATATTTGGCCTGTAAGTCTGCCAGTTCCTGCATAAGTTGGGCTACAGTCGATTTCCTGGGTTTTCTGGGTGTCTTGAGTAACTAGGGGCGTTCACCTTCCCGTTCCCTTTTCATAGTTTGATACGTGTCTTGATCTTCAACAAGTTTTTTCTCTTCATCCAGGATCATTTGATCTAAAATGACACAGTGTACTTGTTCACAGGCCGCATTGACTACAGCTTGAGTTTCGGGTGATTCCATTTTTGGGAAGGGACGTAGTGATTTGAACCGTTTAGGAATGTACCCTGTTTGAGATGGTTTCTGAACCCTTTGATGGCTTTTTCACGGTATTTGATGCGGGCTTGGGTGGCTTGCAATTTTTGACGATAACCCCTCAATGTAGGTTTCTTACTTTTTACTGTAGTTTCCATAGGATTATTTTCTTCGATAGGTTCAGAGACAGCGGGAGTTTCTTCGAGTGTAGACATGTTACCTCAACAGGATCCGAGATGAAAATGATACCTTAATGTGAAAACTGTTTCAATTTATAGCTTGAGGTGAGATCTGAAAAATAAGAGGAAGGTAAGTGTTAAAATATAAATCATTTAACACAAGTTATCATGTGGGTAGGAGGGTATGAAGACTGGACTCCCGCAGAACAGCGTGAATGGGATAGAGATCTTGAAGAAATGTGGGTTAAACATGAGCAAACAGAGAGGGTCATGTATCCTGAGAATAAGGAGAATCTACACTGGATGGAGCTAGCGCTGGATGACCCATTGTTTAAAGCGACATATACCAGGATATTCGGATCTAATTCGCATGTCGTTGACATAACCCAAAACCCTCCGTCAAAAACAGGGGCGAGAAATATGGACTTTGAAATCGTGTATCCCTTGTACCATGGATTGAATGACATTATTGAATTATCAAAAACACCCAAGACATCTCAGATTAAAATCAAAGCCTCCTCCAGAGAACATTGGGATGTCGTCTATACGTGTGAATTCCGAGTAGATCAGTGGTCTTATAACAAAATGGATGAAATAATGGATGGGTTAGCAGATCAGCTCACCATGAAACAAGACTTAAACGGAGGTTTGCTCATGCAACTGTCTTTCAATGAGGAGGAGTAGGTTGCAGTCAAAGTCTGCAAGTTAAAATTGTAACATGCAGTCAAAGTCAACAAATAAAAATCTTCTGTGTGGAAAAAGTTTGCAACTTAAAATCTTATGTGTGGAAAAAGTCTGCAACTTAAAATCTTATATGTTGAAAAAGTCTGCAAAATAAAAATCTTATGTGTGGAAAAAGTGCACAACTTAATTTTTAAAATGTGAAAAAGTGCACCAATAAAAATCTTATCTGGGGGAAAAGTGTACAACTTAATTTTTAAAGTGTGAAAAAGTGCACAAATAAAAATCTTAAGTGTGAAAAAGTCTGCAACTAAAATTTTTAAGTGTGGTAAAAGTGTGCAACTAACAATAATATTACGATTTTATTCGGGGATGGTTTCACCGGTCTACATCGGCCTACATCGGCCTACATCGTCCTATACCGTCCTCATCGGCCTACATCGGCCTATACCGGCCTACATCGGCCTACATCGGCCTACATCGGCCCGAATACTATAAATAGAAATCAAACACTTGTGCAACACTTTCATTTGTGTCAGGACTTCATTGCGTTAACATGCCCTACAAGTTTAGACGAGTGTGTCCTATTTGTTTTAGACATGATTTGCTTTACTTAGCCGATCATTTACGTCAAGTGCATAAGCTATCGAGTGAGGAACGACAACCGCTATTAAAGGGAGGGATATTTTCTCATCAAGTGACTCCATCGGTATTGCCAGGAGTTCAACCTCAAGGATTGTATTCCCCTTACATTTTACAACATGGAATGTCACAGTACCCATTGAGTATGAGTTCGCAGTTACAACAACCTGTTAGTCAACCTCAAAGTATGAAACCAAAACAACCCAAAGTTATGAAGCTACAAACAGTTAACTGTTTAGAGACTCAACCTTACCCCGAGTTTAAGTTTAATCACATGTTCTCCATGGTGATAGTCGGACCTACTCAATGTGGGAAAACCTATTTTGTGCAACAAGTATTAACCAAGAATTGCATCCAATACCCAAGCGAGAAATCTACACAGATTTACTGGTTCTATAACCAATGGCAGCAAAGGTATGATGCATTGAAACGTGTGCTAAGAAAGAGGATACAGTTTACCCAAGGGTTACCAGACCTAAGCGAAGATCTCAAGGAAATCAACCCCGAGTATAACAATATACTTGTGTTTGATGATTTGATGTCTCAAGCCATAGATAGCCCTCTGTTATCACAATTGTTTACACAGGGCAGACATCGCAATGCCAGTGTGATATTGCTGTTACAGAATATGTTTCCGAAGGGAAAATACAACACAGACATAAATAGAAATGCACAACTCAGGTAAATTAAGGCATGGGTCCCCAATGATTTAGTCGAAAAGTGATGGGGGGTGGTCTATCTCTGAGCACTTAAGCAGGAAAAGGATGAGACTTTGCCAGATACATACATGTGTGGTTTCTGTCAATTAGGTGATTTTCAATTATGCAAATGTAGTCACGTGACTCCACACGGCCAGAAAACAATAAAAAGTCTTTAACCAAAAATGGCGACACTTTTTGTTGTGAGTTATTAAACTGGACTGGTTTAGGACAATGTGTGATGCAAGCATCTACAAAACTGTGCTTGGCCTTTTTTGAATTTTTTACTGTTTTAGAAAATAAACGGCTTTTTCAACTAGACCCAGACCCCCAAAGCAATTGTATCCCATCTCAATGCCTTCGATTTTAAATATCTAAAAAAGGCCAAGCACAGAAGTGATATATTAAAAGGTCTTAATATTATGCAACCGGTAAAATAACTGGGGACACACGAAAAAGTGTTGCCGTTTCAAGAACAAGCTTTTTCAGCCGATGGAGGTCACGTGACCTAATTTGCATAATTTTAAAGCACGAAATTGACACAGACTAAAAATGTGCGTAGCTGGCAAAGTTTTATGTCTCTTCATCTAAAGCTCTTAGATATAGACCACCCCCTCACTTTTGAACGGAGCAAATTAAGGCAAATTGAGGCACATGCCTTAATTTACCTGAGAATATGTGGTGTTGTTTCGAAGCCCTAGTGACAGAAAACAAATCGACATTCTCGCAGAGGGAACATTTGCAAAGGATCGCAAAAACTTTATGTCTGTGTATGCAAAAGAAACAGCGAAGCCTTACGGCTATGTATTGATTGACAACCAAACGAAAACAACGAGCGATAAGCAAGTGGTTTCCGACGTGTTTGGTCACTGTCAAAGGTATCCGAGCATCAGTACACACGCAACCGAAGGAGTGACTCAACAAAACATTGCTACAACAGAAGGGATTGAACAACCAAAACCAACAGTCACACACAAAGTCGAAATTCCAGTGCCGAAGCAGTCAGTAAAACGTAAAGCCGAACACGAAAAGCCACCCGCGAAGAAAGCGAAAACAATGACGCTAAAGAAACAGTCACAATCCACTAAGAAACAGCGAGTGAAAACGAAACCAGAGGCTAAGAAATCTAAAGCTAAAAACCAGCAAAACGAAAACAAGATGCGATGGGATAGCTTTACTCCGAGGAACAGTCATACACCAAACTAAACGCACTCGCTAGACAGGGCTATTTAGCTAGACAATCGCGCAGTGCATTCGGTCCTAAATCTATGTAAAAATAGCACACTTTGTCAATAAAAATGTCAATGGACTGTATGCTAAGTTACAATGTCAATAAAATGTGTTTAAAACCTTTATATCTTGTGTCTTTTACTTGCGTACTAAAATCTCATACATTAACGAAGGACAGTTCTTAGATCATTCCTAAACCCTGTACGCAGCGCAGTTCTGCGACGCCATTTCTGTATTTAACAATTTGGACTAGAAATTTGCACACAGCAATTTGGGTTTTATTATTTCAAAGTTAATCATGGATGTTCTTTGAACTTCCTGGCGAAAACAAAAATTCTGATGGTAACTCGATTCTTCCGTTTGGGAGGTTTTGACTGGTGCCGGGGTTTCAGTCGCTCTCGTGCGCCATTTTTACTTGAAGTTCGACGGAAATGCAAGTTTAAAACTAAAGAAAAACAAACAGACAAAAATTTTCCGACCACTTATCGACTAAACAATGCAAAAAAATGTTTAAAAAGTCGAGTGAAACCGCGAGCCGACTTTATTCCATTTGAGTTTTGAACATCGATTTTTGTACGATAACTCTGGCAAAGTTTTTTTGGAAAATCGCGCACGAGAGACAGAAAGGCATCTTGCGCCATCATGGCATTTCCCAGGGCCCGCGGAGTAGTTTTTCAAGTGCAGGGGCCAGAGACCACCCCTTTTGAAGTGGGGGGAGGGGAAGGAGGGCTGTTCTCTCTTTGTGGCCGTTTAGGTCGTTTAGAACTGTCAGAGTACTGAGCCTTTCTTGAGTCGAGAAAAAGACTGCTTCACAAGCTGATTTTTCGATGTCACCGTACACTTGGCGTTCCTTCCAACCAACTTACTAATCTCTGATTTGACTCGTTAATAAAATATTCATTCATTGTTTTTGTTAACAGAAAGAGGACCATGGTCTCCCAGCCGTGCACAGTTTATTCCTCAGTTAACAGAAGTTTCGTAATAGGCTTTCGGCTCTTTGTTTATGCGCATATTTACGGCCCAAAAAAATCCCGCCCAAATGACAGGCCATACACGTTATTAACTGAACTCGTCCATAATATCGGTGACCGTTGCATAACTTTAAGTAGTTTTAAATAAAATAAATGGTCGTAGCAGACTGATCATAGGGGTACGGATAAAGGCGTTGTCACGAGAAATTGGACACGCCTCAAAGGTTGGGCACTATGTCAATCACTCAATCGAGTGCCATCGCTCTTCAAAAGTTCATTTATCCCTTAAAAAAATATATATATATATGCGATCAGCAACCTTAAGCGGCAATTAATTAGACCAGCATCCTGACTACTTAAGTGTGAATAAAAGGAGGCACAGAGCTCGACACTACCATAAACGCTACTCCAAAAGCTCCTTACAGCCACAGAAAACATATAACCCTTCTTTCCTAATAAAAAAAAATGAAAGTTTTTTCGGGCATATGCAGAAAGCAAAATTTTGGAGATCGTTCTGGACGTGAAAAACGCCCAACCCTTCAGGCTTTTGGGGTCCTTTTTTGGGGTGCCACCCCTGTTGCTTCTACTCTTTTCGTTTTGGTGCCTCTGTTTGCTTTCCTCCCGCCTTGTTGGTGATGTAGAAATCTTGAGCTGAGCGTGTCGGAGAGTGGACACAAAAATTATGACCAGAAGTGTTGGAGGGTTGGTTATAAGGGGAGATTTTCTTTCAATTTTGCGACTTGAAATTCAAACGTATTCGGGGCATAGCTAGGGTCAGAATTATGCAATCGGTCTCCTTTAGGCACAGTTTTAAAGTTCTTTTTCTTTGCAACCAACGGGGTACCTCAACCCCTTTTATTGGTACCCCTTTCATTGGTCAAAGCTAGCGAAGTCACAAGTGGTACAAGCCGTACGGTCCTGTACGGGCGATTAAGGACGTTTCAGGTGTCAATGGATTAAAGTGGTAAAGCTCCCATGTTCGAGACGACTCACAGGACACCGTTTTTGTGCTGATAGGTTATTTTTATTTTGCTTCGTACAGACTTTTTGGCACTACAGGTTATCAATTTTTATTCTAATCAGTCAGTTCACTGGAGGATACAACTGGCATCATTCTTGTCGCTCATCAGTATCGGCTGAAAAAGAGAGTAAACAGTAATAATAGCATCAGGCTCCCAGAATGGATTTAAATACGAAGCTCAGTGTCTTAGTACACTCTTCATGTTTGCTGTCAATCGTTGCTTGAGGTAAGCATTCCAATTTGCATGAGTTAAAATACCACGCAAGACCACTCATTTTATACATGATATTCTTAAGCACGAATTGCAACTGCGAAGCTTGTCGCTTTCCAACTCCCCCTGTCAGTTTTCCTTCACGGTCTGGTCTCAGTTTGCAGAAAAGTTTCCCCAAAAGGGGACGCTACGTTTTGATGGAAATATTTTGTAGTTCTAGTATGATTATATAGCTGTATCTCCGCTCAAAAATTCCCATTTCCTGTCTCCAATGCAAAAATATCAAGGTATTAACTGAGTATTTCATAGAAATAATCACTGAATAAGATTCATACCAACAGCAATGGGTATAATGGCAGGAGTGCTCGCAATTCTTCCTCGGAGGTTCCAATTCGTAGCATTCATAAGCGTTTGATACACAGATGCCACTATTGCCAGAACCACAAGTGCTTCCTATTTGAGAGTAAGATGAAATGCATATGCTAAGTTACAATCCGGAATAAGCAATTAAAAAAACAAATGGGAAGTTAGAAATGGCATGGAAACTTACGCTTCACGAGGCTGGGCTCATTTTTAGACTCTTGGCGCAGCCGGAATCCCTGCACACACAAAGCTCCCACCAACAGCAGCAGAAGACACACGTTCAATTTAACATCCATGGTTTGGTGTCACTGCAATCGAAAACAACTCTTGGGATTTTGTCGTGGCCGTGTAATCCTTAATTACCTAGTAAATTTAATTGAATTTTATTGGGAGAGGCGAAAATTACAATGATAGCTTTCTGCAAGACCCGAGCTGCATGCTTTGAAATGTTTCTTTTTTTTAGATCTTGTAATTAAATAACGCAGACAATGCTAAGCGTTGCAAATGGTGGGAATTGCTGGAGTTTAAACTTGAAGAGTGTTTAGGATTGGGCGGCTAGGGGTCTCAGTGAGCTAAGGAGACTACAGACTAGTGGCAGTTGTGAGCCTGACATCTTTGACCGAGAAAACCCCTGAGTGCGATTCTTTCATCTTTTCACTTTTCCACATTATAGTCTGCAATAACTCCGCAAAGAACCAGGCTACACGCAGCAATTACATTTTCATGCCAATCGTAAGGTTCAGATGTTCATGCTGGAATCAAGAATCAACACTGGAAATTGCAGAGGATTTCGTCAGATAGCAATTTCTTACAGCACAAAACTATTTGCAAGTTGGCACTGAGGTAGAGGACGGCCGTTTTAACGCATTCGACAACAGCTTACCTTAGGGAGATCACTTGTGGCCGGACAATAAAACCCGATCGGTTGAAGCCTCGAGTTGACAACAGCGCCCCAAATTGAGAAAGCTACCCCTCGCCTCCCCTTTTATGTGCTCACTTATATTGAGTTAGCCGAAAAGAAAACTATTAACGCGTGCTTGTACCATCACACCTAGTAATAAAAGATAGCGCTGAAATAAATTATACTTAAGGGCCTTATCAGATTGATAACGTCTTCCACAACATTCCTACACGCAAAATTATATCCGGCAGTTTAGATTAAGAAGGAGAAGTTTTTTTGGACTTCGTATCGTGTCAGTGCAAAGCGAAATGTTGATTTAGTTCGAGTCGATAGAAAAAGCAAGTGAGAATTCGTTATCTTTCCCGCGCAATACGATAATTATTTAATGATGTAAGCTTAAATTGCGGTCCCCTGGATATCAACCTTTGTTGACCTTCAAGGCTTGTTAGTCGATAACCAAATAATGGTCTCTACGTTAGTGGATAATATTAGTGCAATACTCCAATCAGAGATTACCGAAGGACTTTAGATGAATATTTGTTCTCACAACTGAGTCTATGTTTTGGGAAGAAACGAAACACATTTGTAATCGCTTAGCAATTTAAAATGAAGAAACTTGTTTCGAGATTTAGTCGAATTCTAGGAAGACAAACAAACTAAAAAAGGAATGCCTTAGTGTTGTTCCCATTGTTGTTTCGTGACCTCGCTGTACAGATTGTAGCCCCTCAAGCCCCTTTTCTTTCCCAAGCTGACATTACTCGCCACTCGTGTACAGCAATTTTATCAAGTTTCAATCTATGGGGGTCACATTGACTAACGCTGAAGAGCCACACGCCTTACTAGTTGACTTAACTGCAGAGAGCACGATATTAATATTACGTTTGTGTTGAATTTATGACTTGGCTCTTTGTGCTCAGCCCACAAACTACTAAACTAAAACCAAAGAGGTGTAACACAGTTTATAGTTACAAAGTCAATTATATTGAGGTAGCAGAAAAGAAAACTGTTAACGCGTGCTTGTACCATCACACCTAGTAATAAAAAATAGCGTTGAAATGAATTATACTCAAGGGCCTTATCAGATTGACAACATCTTCCGCGACATTCCTACACGCAAAATTTTATCCGGTAGTTTAGATTAAGAAGGAGAAGTTTTTTTGGACTTGGTATCGTGTCAGTGCAAAGCTAAATGTTGATTTAGTTCGAGTCCACAAGGAGAATAAACAAGTCGCAATTATAGTGAACATGCGTTTAAATGTAGAGGGATTAGTCAAACACGTTGATTTCATTTCTCTTGGGCTCCCAGCCGTGCACAGTTATCTTTCAGTTAAGATTTTGAAAGGCTTTCAGCTCTTCATTTAATTATGCGCATCTTTTGCTGCCCCAAACTTTGCCGCAAAAATGTAAGGCGACGATTTTAACTGAACTCGTCCATAATCTCAGACCTTTGATATAATTTTGCTTCGACCCTGCGACCATTCTTGCGGTATCAGTTCCAAATTCCGATCTTCGGTGACTAACAATTAAGAGAGAAGTTTAAACTGAGTTTATTTTAGCTGCCAAGCTGAGATACAGTGAAACGAGTAGCACTCTAACGGTGTAATGTAGGGGTAGTTAAAAATAATTATGGCAGAATAATCCCCCGAATACTGATCATAGTGGTACACATAAAGGCCTTATCACGAGAGGTTAGACACGCCTCGTAGCTTGGGCACTACGTCAAGCTCTCAATAAGGTACCATGGTTCTTAAAAATTTAACGTCTTTTGCCCGTAAGAAAACCCAATATGCGATAACCAACTTTAAGGCGGCAATTAATTAGACCATCCGCCCAGCTGCTTGCATGTGAATAAAAACAAACATAGTGCACGATACTACCATAAATACCAGCACAAAGAGCAGGAAGTCTAAAGGCTCTTAACTTTTGTTAATGGAAAAATAAACTGTGCGCGGCTGACAGCCCACGGGCAATGAAATCAAATTGTTTCAGTAATTATATTTGCTCACTTAAAAGTTGATAAGGACTGCGTCACTGCTGGCTAAATTGAAATACAATCACCGACTTTACAAACTCTTACGGTTCTGCTCCTATGGACCATAAATATATAACTAGTGGGCGGTGTTACTACGGTCTATAAGTTGCTTGTTATTTCTCGTATACTGGGATTTGTCAACGGGACAAAGCCGATAACGTCAATGATAGCATTTTTTAATCAAAAATTCGGATTGTTCCATCGGTCGTCAAGTAGCTTGAGAAGCTTATGCTCCTGTTGCTTGGGTGTAGCCCCTCGAGCCCCTTTTCTTTGCCAAGCTGACATTACTCGCAACTCGTGTACAGCAATTTTATCAAGTTTCAATCTATGGGGGTCATATTGACTAACGCTGAAGAGCCACACACCTTACTAGTTAACTTAACTGCAGGGAGCACGATATTAATATTACGTTTGTGTTGAATTTATGACTTGGCCCTTTTAGTTGGACGTGAATTGCGAAGGCAGTAAAATTGCACATAAACAAAGAGCATCAAGTACTGAACTCAGTGTGCACCACTGAGAGTCTCCGAGCAATGAAATCAAGCTGTTTCAGCAATTGTATTTGCTCACGTTAAAATTAGTAGACAATGCCTCCAGATGTGTAAATTTAAGCAATCACCAACTTTACTGAACCATTGCGGTTCTATTTCCGTAGACATAGACAAATTGCGACTGGGCGGTCTTACAGAGGTCTCGAAGTTGTTTATCGTATATTGGGTTTTCTCAACGTGTCAAAGACGATCACGTTTCAATGGTAACATCTTTCGGTAACTACAAAATCTGATTGTTCCATAGGCCATTAAGTAGCTTCAGAAGCTTATGCTTTCTGTTAGCTTGTGTACTGTCATCTAATTTGTTGTTCCTCTAGGAACTCACATTTACACGCAACTAAACAGCAATTTTAATCCAGTTTTAATCAAAACTAAGGGGAAAATACTGGCTAACGCTGAACAACAGCAACGTAGCGGCACTGCCTGTGCAATGTAAACAACGAGTCGATTGAATACTCGATAAAGTGCTTTGCGAAGCTCGGCCAACCACTGGAGACCACGCCTTTATCGACTTATACTTCTGGAAGGTCTTCTTTCGACCATTTATTCTACTTCTACATAATTCCTGAGAGCGTCACATGTTTACGGTGTGTTCTCTGACACCCACCTATAAAACAATTTTTTGCCGAAGAAAAGAGTATTTTTGGTAGACAATCAGTGATCACTCGACCCAGCGTAACTATTTGGGCTTGGCCCAAATAGAGTAATCGAAACTGCTTGTTTTCACGCAAAAGTGCAGTAGGCACGAAATACATGCTAACGAAAAAAAAAAAGTAAACAAGTGAAGCGAGGCGAATTTCTGGGATGCGAACGTCTTGTACAAGGTGAGAGGCGTGTGGGAAAGAAAGCTCTGCTGGCAGGGTACTTTATGCTACATTTACGATGTCAATAATTAATTTGAATCTTCAGTATTTTACCTCATGTAAATTTGGAAGTTTGAAGTCCGGGGATGAAATGTGTTAATTGTACTATTAACGGGTTTTGGTGACAAGGAGACTTTGAGCGATGTAAAATTGTTTTGAGTGGTCGAGAGCGAAAGGAACTGTTGCGGAAAAATGTTTTGACTTGCAACCTTGAAAGATTGAAAGAAAGATTTCAAATACATTTAGGAATTGGTGAATGAACTTAAAAGGAATTGGTTTATGGTTGGTACGAAAGGAGCATTTTGGTATATTCGCGTGCGTGTTTGGTCGTAAGTGTCAAAGCCACGTTTGTGGGAAAAGTTGGGACAAGATTTAAGTGTCTTGTCACGTTAATTTTTTTCCTGAGTAAAGCATTGCAGTATGTACACTGTTTGTGCAGGTGAATGTACGCTGTTGTTCGAGAGTTTATCTTGATGATCCTGTCTAACATATCGAAATGTACGAATGAGTGTGATTTTTTAGTATGGGCCTTTGGCGAACAATGTATATTCTATCTTGTGTGACATTTGGTTGACGAGAGGATCTAAATGCACCAGTCAAAGAGAGAGAATTGTAACTGAATGTTTCCTAAGAGGTCATTTGAATTTGTTGTTTTCATGTTCATTTTCTTATTCTTATTTTGTGATTGGTTTATTTTGTTAGGTGGAGTGGATGATCCAATGAGGGACGATTTGTATATCGTTTGATCCGAAATTTTTCGAACCAGCAGTATAAAGCAGTTTGGATAACACTTCGCCGCGGAGTTTCGAGGAACGTGTTAATGTGTTATTCAGTTATGTTATCCCGGGTTAAAATTACAAATGCACACACTGTTCGCGGTAGGCCCGCGCTAAAAAATAACACTGAGTGTTTTCGGAATGGGCTGGTCCGCGAACGCAAAGAAAAACAAAGGAAATTATCAAGACATTCAATGACATCAAAGACTCATGGACCCCACAGACGCAATGACAAATCGGAATACCAGGAGTGTTTGTGATGTGTAAAATGGATAAGAGTTTGAACAGAGGAATGTTTAACAAGTTTGAGAGTCGCAAGACTTGTGTAGCTGTTTATCAGTGTGACAATAATGATTTTGATTTTTGCAATGCGGAACACAACGAGTTGCCTGTGATAAAAATCTGTTCCGATGAAGGAAGAGACGATAGTCAACAATTGAAACCAGAAAGGACTGAGGCTTCTTTTGGAGCTACTGTGATAACTGTAACAATTCTTTCTATTATTTCAATTTTGTTTAGCAGGGTAACGGTTAATGCACTTGTTTTTGTATTGCGTTTTGTGTTTTTTCATCTAATTGTGTATATTGTGACGCGGTACATGTACGATGCTGTGCGTCGGGATTTTGCATTATCGGCAAGTTTTGTGTTAGAGTGTTTTGACGGCAGTGAGGTGACGACAAGAAAAGGTAATGAGCTAGTTGTACAGAAGGAAAATTGTGTTGCTGAGGAAATAAACAAAGTTGAATTGAGATCTCGTCGTGGGGAAATTTATTTATAACAGATCTTACAATTCCATTGGTTTAAATCAGGTTAATCATTTCTCTCAACGCAGTCATGCACCTAGCAGACTACCGACGAACAAATTAAAATCTTTGTTGCAGAAAACACGGTAAGTGACAGTTTTTGTATGGAAGAGTATTCGGAAAAATACAACATTGTCGTCTGAAATTCATTTTTACATTAAAAATAGAAAAGGTTTACACTTAAACAGGTACAGAAGTAACTGTAAGTGTGAGGTTTTTACTTAAAGGGCAACTCCAAAACTAGTTCGTAAACGAGGGAAGGTGTATCTGTCGTCTAAGCATCAAAGCACAGGCGATTTAGGTGAAATGAAATATCCAAATAGGCTTTTAAGTAACAATTTGCCCCTCTGTACATTCAATTATCCATTTTATAGTGCTTACAACAGTTTGAATCACCGGGTTAATTTTGGCCAATTTAAGCTTTCTACTGATATGGAGAAGAATCCAGGACCTTCAGTTTATGTAGATGCTACAAAAACAATTCATGCTCCATACTGTCAAGGAAACGTTACAGTATTTGGGGAAAATTCTGGACAACAATGTGTTGCAATGAGTCTGTGCGCTTTAATTTACAGCAAGATAACAAAAATTACTTCAGTTGATGATATGACTCAAATAGTGATGGTTGGTATTCAATTATATTCTAGTCTGTCACTGCTTGCAAGACAATCTATGTTGATGTTAACACACTTGCCAGAAATGGTTACAGTGTTTGAGCGATTTTTCCAGCTTGAATACAGTGAAAGTTATACTTGCAACATGCACGGCGATGCGAGAATTGAGGGGTATATCCACTGTATGCCACTGGGTACAACATTAGAAACACTCTTGGCTATGAACTACAACTCGTTCATTTTAAGTGTGGGAATTATTGGTGTTGGTATCTACAGCATTGAGGGTGGGGGATATAAAGTATGTATGGTAACAGTCATAGTCAAGGCACATGTGTATTGTTGGAAATACCATCTATGCATGAATTAGTCAATATTTTTAGAGTCTATATAGGAGTGACGATATATATGTACTTAAAGGTGTACATATTGCCAACTTTGAAGTCGATGTTTGTTCAAGCAGTGTTGAATATTGTAGTATATCAAGTGTTAATAGTTACCGAATGTTCTTGTAAACAGTGCTGCGCTATAGCAGTTTATGCAATGTGTTACTCTGTTATTAATCCATGTGGATACTGGACTTCACGAACTTTATCTGCCCTTGTTAGTGATGGGAATACACTGTACAATGTGATGGATGTGAAAAGACATTATGCCAGCTGATCTTCCTGAAAGTGTGAGTATCAGTGGAGCGAAGATAAAACTTACTGTTTGCGCTGTAAGCAGTGGTGTCCTACGTTGTAATCCGGCTGAGAGCAAATCTGTGTTGAAGATGTGCATTTCAAAACATTGTCATGAAGTGACAGGATTTTTGTTGTGGATTGGAACATACTGTATAAGCTGTGTAGTTCGGCAAAGAATTAGAGTAAAGGATTTATTTTCTCTTGTGGGATATGATAACAGTTGTGTAGGTGAAATAAGACATGTTAAAAGTATCAAAGGCGTACAGTCATTAGTTGAAGAAATTTGTAAAGTTACAGCAAGTAGGTTACATTGTCAAAGAGCACAATATGAAATACAATTTATATTATGCTCATGCAACATTGAAAGCAGTAAAAGGAAAAGTATTGGGAGGAAGCACAGGTATAGTTCATTTGAGTATTGTGAGATGGGACCTGTTAAAAAGAAAGTAACATTTAGTTACAATTAGAAAAGAAACAAGGCAGATCGGGGTACAGATTTTTGCATCGAACAGTTTAGAAATAAATAAGGGAAGGTCCCTGTTATATATGTTGTGTTTGTAACCGATTACTTTATAGGAGATTTGAGTTATCATTTTTTGCAAAAGTAAATAATCGTGTCAAAATTTTTTCCGTATGCAGTCATCCTTTGATGGAAAGGAGTATAGTTGTAAAACATGTGAATTTAAAGTTAAAGATGGAAAACTTCCATGCTAGGCTGTAGTGAATAACTTGCGGGGGTGGCGAATGGTAAAATCCGAGACTCGCCGAGACGCCGAGATCCTAGTTAGAAATCCGAGCCCGAGACCCTTTGGTGAAAATTTTCGAGACTCAAAAAAGTAAAAACAAACCATGAAAAAACGAGACTTCGAGACTCATCAAAAACGCTTCCGAGATTTCGAGATCCTGCCAAAATTTTCCGAGATCCCCGTTTTTCGAGGTACCATTCGACTGTTGCATTACAGTGGGCGGTTTGCGAGTACTGCTGAATATCTTTTCTTTGCACAGTTTATTATAGAGCAGAAGAAAATATCAGAACAAATTAATATTGCTCTGAAAAAAGTTTGTGGCCAACGTGTAACTGCATCACAACTAAAATGAAATCCACAAATGTTACGGAACCTTATTTGTCAGGAACAAGCATATCTGTTTTTGCAACAAATTCGAGAAAGTCCACCATACTGGCAAGAGTTTATGTATGATATACTTGGAATGGTAAAACAACTTGGGATTCCAACCTGGTTTAAGACATTATCATGTGCTGATCTGAGATGGCCTGAATTGTTTCAAATTATTGCAAGAAAGTAAGGGAGACGTATGTCTAATGAAGAGGTTGAAGGTTTATCTTACAGTGAAAAATGTCAATTAAATGCTTAATATGAATCCTGTTATAGTTGCGAAACATTTTCAGTATCGGGTTGAAACGTTTTTTTACTGAAATTCTACTGTCTGATGCAGACTCTATTGGTAAAATAGTCTACTATGCCTTCCGTATAGAATTTTTCAAATAGGAGGTTCACCTCATTTACATGCATATATATGGACGTCAGATTGTCCAAAATTGGATTGTGATAACAAAGGTGCATATTTTGATTACATAGATAAACATGTTCAAGCATTTGTCCCTAGTAAAGAAACAGATGGGGAATTTAATTAATTAGTAAATGTGTATCAAAGACACAGTCATTCTGAGAGCTGTAGAAAGTATAAAAATGTTCAATGTAGGTTCCATTTGAAAAATTTTTCACCGATAGAACAATTGTTGCTGAACTACTTTGTGAAGAGCAAAATGAAACTATTAAATCAAAAATGTTACAAAATAGAAATGAAATTCTTTGTTTAGTAAAACAGAAAATAGACAAAATTTTAAATCCAAGTCTGTCAACATATAATTCATCACTAACTGAAGATGATTTTTACATCTGTTGGTATTAGTTAAGAACAGTATTTGTCAGCTCTACCAATTTCTTCAGACTCTAATTATGAGTTGCACTTGAAGAGGTCTCTAGACAGTTGTTTCATAAATAACTATTTTATTGCTGGCTTAAAAGGATTTGGAGCAAATGTTGACTTGCAGCCTGTATTTGACTATTACAAATGTATAACTTATGTATGCTCATATTTCACAAAGGATGAAACTCAATGTTCACAGGCAATTATGAATGCAGCAAAAGAAGCGAAAACTGGTAACATGGAGATCAGAGAGGGGCTAAGCAAAATTGATGCAGCTTTTTTGTCTTCTCGAGAAGTGAGTTCGCAATGTGTGATGTATGCCTGAACTTTGGTTAACACAGACCTACCAAATAAAAGAGTTAGAGTTGCAAAGACACAACGGGAACTTGAAGAACTTGATGATAAAAGTACAGCTATTTTTAAGTCCAACATTATTGAGCGCTACAAGATTAGACCAACTTCAATAGCTGCTGTGAATGATCTCTGCCTTGCTGAATTTGCAGCATATTACTACAAGGAATACAAAAAAAAAGCAGTTGTGATGAAGCAAGTGATGCTCATCCAAAAGTGCTTACTGATGATACAACTGAAATTCAACACGGCTCTACAGTGATTTGTCATTGCCACGCCAGATAAAATTAATAAGTTCTGGTGAAACTATGAAATTCAGAAAAATTAAGGCAGTTATCACATATCATACACCAAACAAAAGAAAGGAACCGGAGGTGTTTTTTTTATCACTTAGTAATGTTATATTACATGGCGGGATGAAGCAGGCCTGTGTGGTAAAGAAGGAACTTCTACGTCCAAGTTTTATGAAGGAGATGTTCAAGCTATAGTTGAACGCAATAGGGCAATGTTTGAACCAAATGCAGAAGCAGTTTCGCACACATTGCAGTGGCTTAGAAATAATAATGGCAATGTCACTGATTTGATTTCATTAGCGATCAAGAAAATGAAGATATACAGTTAGAGACAGACGAAGAACAATCAGAAGATTGTTTTAATGAACAAGTTGCCGTCACATTTTGATGTACAGTGTCAAAGTGACAAAAATAAAAATGGGATGTCCTTAATAATTCATAATCAGCCAAGTGAAGTTGCTGATGACCAATTACATGAATCGGTTAGATCGTTAACTAATGAGCAACGTGAAGCATTTGATATTGTATTTGCGCGGTGTAGAAAGAGTATGAAAAATTTAAACAGCTTGAGGCCAAAAGCAGTGAAACCAATTTATTTTTTTCGCTAAGTAGAAGTGGAGGTCGTGGCAAAAGTTTTTTGATTAAAACTATCTGTCATACTGTAACAAAAGCGTTTAGGTATGCTCCTACAAATCTAGAAAGACCAACAGTGCTGCTTATATGGTACCAACTGCAATAAACATTGAAGGGACAACTATAAATAGTGCTCTTGCAATTCCCAAGTATTCAGGTTATAACCTACCTGTTAGGTCAGACCCAAAAAAGACGCAAAATGAGACTATTATTATGAGAGCTGAAGTTGTTAATAATAGATGAGATTTCAATGGTATCAAATATTACTTTCCTTCATATTCATCAACGGTTACAGGAAATATTTGGCACTTGTGGATCACTTTTGTTTGGTGAGAAAAGTACAAATACATATGGGCTGAGAACAATCCTGTCAATCAATATAACAACATGAGATTACAAGAAATTAATAAACCTCCATTCTACTTGAGAGCAACAGATCAATATCCAGCAAATGTTTCAGAACAAGAAATTGAGAATTTACTTGGAAAACAAAGATCTGATACAGGGGGTCTTGATTTTGAAATCAGCGTTAAAGAAACAACGAGAGTAATGCTAACACCGAATATTGATATTGCAGACAGACTAATAAATGGACAACTTAGTACTATAATGAGAATAAATGTCAGTCCGAGGACTCAAAAGCCAACTATATCTACATTAAATTTGATGATAGCAAAGCTGGAAAAAAATCTTGTTAACAAATCCAACAACCAGTTTGCTAGAAAAATAATTTTTGGACCAATTGAGCCAATATTAGCAAGATTCAAAGTAACACCAGAAAAGCCATCATCCCCAGAAACACAGAGAGTACAATTTCCTATAACACTAGCATGGGCCTGTACTGTACATAAAGTTCAACGATTAACATTAGACAAAATTGTTGTCAGTTTGAGTCTCGATGGCCAGAAATATTTAAACTATACGGGCAAATATATGTTGCCATTAGTCAATGTAGAACATAAGAAGGTACATGTATACTTGGAGAAATAGAAGACAAACATGTCATGGTAAATTCAAAGGTACATGAAGAATATGAGAAACTAATTAAGAAACACTAGTTCCATTGACAAACCAGCGATTGTGAGGAAGAATGAGGAAAGTATTATAATAAGTGTTCTAAATATCAGGTCTCTTCTAAAACACAGTGTACGACATTAAGTTTGATGGGAATATAAGTGACAGGACCTACTATTGCTAACTGAAACACAACTTCTTCCAGAAACTGACGACAAGGAAATATTAAAGACACAATTTACCATACAAAATTACACAGGGAAGATCATGTTTCTAACAAATTTTGTAGTTTAGCTCTTTGTACGAAAAGCAATATTGAAATTAGACAATATGAATATTTTCCAGCTCTAAATGCTGTTAAGTTTGTTGCTTTTGACACAAACAGAGAATTTAAGAGTGGTTGTCAGAGAAAACCGGGCAAAATGTTAAAGATGTCAACGGAAGGGGGTCAACAGAATAAGTTCATACTAACATCATTGATAGGTTGGGTGGAGTAATGGACAAATATAATAAACATAGGTTCTTCACTGCTCTTGTATTAGAGATACGAGCATCACTTTATTCGACCCCCTCGGACGCCATTTTTATAAACAAATTTTCACCATTTTCTGAAACCCACAGAACCCTCAAAATTTAACGAGCCAAGTTTATTTTTTGTATGCGATACAACACATCATAGAACTACTTTCTGAAACCATAAGAATTGTTAAGCAGCTACGGACGAGACTAAAATTTTCTTATTTTATCTGACCTAAACTCAGTGTCTGCAAACGAGCAAAAAAATTGGGCATTTTTGAATTGATCTACAGCGCACAACTAAAACGACAGAACAACTCTGACAGCCAAATTGCAGTCTACTATCCTCCATGTAACCAAAACACTAATAATCATTTTGGGCCATTGAAACAGGAAGAAATTAGAAAACTCACATTTGTTATAGTTTCCAAGCTTTTTCTTGTAAACAGGCCGATCCCTTCGTGTTTGTTTTAAGTCCTCTTGGTGAATTTTCTTTCATATTTCGCTGTAAAGTATGATCAGCAGCTGGAGAACATATCAAAAAGCTCGAAATACTGCCTAGGTTACATGTTCATAGGGCAAATAGTACTGAACAATAGGATGAAATAAAAATAGAAAATAACAAAGCGACGCCATCTTGAAACTTCAGCACTCAGGAGGGACTGGCACTAGTAGCTGCCTTGTCCACAAGGTAATAAATTCGATAAATTACCAAATAGATAAAAAACAAAAACAAACAAAAAAACCGGCTTATCAGTTACCTAATACAGTCCTATTTCTTCTTCAATCACTACTTTTAGTTACATTTAGCTTCTTTTGTGTTGCCGGGCTTTTTTTGGCGAAGTGATAGGTGTGGTGAACAGGTGACCAATTGCCATTACTTTATTCAGTCTTCATTTACTCTTCATTCACTTCATTTTGAGTTGTCCCGTATAAGGCTTTCTTTGGAATCTTTTTTTTTTCCACAGCTTTATTGGGTACTCCTCTTGTAACATACAACATAAATTTATAATACAACACACAAAAAAAAAGAAAAAAAAAAGAAAAGGAATTTAGAAGCAAAAACCCAAAAGGGGTAGGTGCAACGGGACTAACGTCCCATGCGAGGCACCGCCTTTATTGTATCATCTATTTTTGCGTGAGTGTTCAATCACCGTCCATGTTCGAAGGTCCACTTATCTCCTGTTCCTGATTTCATGATGCACTTTTCATAGTCCGGAAGGCTTCGCCCGAAGGGTACCTCTTTCAAGCACTAGGTATAACAAAGGGTAGGAAAATCACACGTTGAAGTATGTGAAAGGAGCGGAAAATCTTTCATTAAGTATTTTAAGGGGCCTTTTATTAAAATACTTCAAAGAAATACGCCTTATGGAAATATCATTTACATGTTAATTCAGTTAGAGGTTACACAAAAATGGCCCGAAGACCTCCTTTCTTACCGATTTATTCTCACGAAGCAGATACATGAAAAGGGTACAACTTTTCAATGGAAGATACACGAAAGGGGTACCTTTCGTCAAAAATAGTATATATAAGGGTAATGGACTGGACCTCGGGGCGAAGCATCTCCGAGCAAAGCTTTATCGAGTAGCCTCCCACCCTCGTCCCCTTTTCCCTAGGGCTTTCCACAAGTTGCTCGGCAATTTTTTGGCCACTTCTAGTATTTCAAACAACTTTTTGTATAATTTCTGAGCAATTTCTCTCACTAGTTTTTTTTCCAATTCTGAGATATCTGAGCAGCTCTTAGTGCTTAAATTGGCCTTGCTTCCATATTGCACAGTGTTTTAGTAGACAATTTATGAATTTCCTATGAAAAAGGAGCCAGATCCTCACCCCTTGGGGGCGGGTGATAGGCGCAAGATGCAGCCGGGCTGCTAGGTCAGAGGTTTTCTTAAACAGAAAGGCAAAATGGGGGACTTCGATTCACACTTGACTGACACGAGTGTCTGAGGTGAAGAACGTCATTCAATTTTAATGGCTCATACTAGAATTTTTACAAGGTTAATATTAATATTAATGTGTAGTCTTTACTCATACGTTTTTGGTTTTAATTGTGGTTTACCGGCTCCTGATGGCGGACAGAGTTATCTAGCAACGCTAATTACGCTGCGAAATTGCACAAAATTACGTTTTCAGTATACTCTACCAGGAGCCATATATATTTAAATCGGGGTAGTAGACCGTAACTGGATACCTTTTCCAGGATGGGGTTGACTTTATCGAAATATCAGGGGCACCCAGCGAGAAGATAGTTCAAAACCACTTAAACATAGCATTGTTAAACGTATTTTAGTATATTATAGGGATCAAAACTTACCTTTTCGAAAATTTCAGCCAGAGCAAAGACTCACGAGAAATTCTAGGCGACCTTTTAAGGATAAAAATCCGTTAAAAATGGGCAATTATACCATTTTTAGATGTTCGAAAATCCTAGGAGAGGCAGGCAAGTAAAAAATTTTACAACAAATGTTCTGAAAATTCTAGATCGCAAATCGTGTTCCGACGAATATTTTCCGAAAATTGTCGTTGGGTGCCCCTAAAATATATATTATAGCCATTAAATGTGCTATTTTTAGCACATTTTGTGCCATCACGTGTGACTCGCGCGCGCATTTTTTGCACCAGCGCCGTGGAAAAGATTAACAAACGAAATGGCGTTGAAAATTACCTCCTTAGGAGATGAATAAATTCCATTTCTGTCATTATTGCCTCCTCTGAATTTAAGGCAAGACCTTGACAATTTCTCTAAATGTGAGGAATGCTTTTGTTAAACACCGTAGTGAGAGTGTTTTTGACAAACCCAGTGACGAAGAGATGTAGGAGATGTCAATTCTTTCACAGCTACACCAGTAAACAAAAACGAACCTAGTGGATGTAAACTTCCAGGTGTACGACTTCTATCAATGATCAATACGATGTAAAAAGTACCAACTCGAGTTAAAGCTCGGACCCCTTTTACAAATTTTTGAACGGCCAAAAACTGGCACGGGTCCGCCTTTTCTTTACATGCGACCCGCGGAACCGTAAAGTTTTAGAGCTGCAAACAGTACTGCAATCTGTAAGAGAATTTGCGCGTTCCCTCTAAACGTGGCGTTTATCTTTTGTGGACCGTGCAAAGAGCATTCTGAAAAAGAAGTGACGGCACAAAAAACAGTGAGTGGAAGTGAGTGGAGTGGGTACGGAGTGAGAGTCGTAAGAACTTCTTTAATGGTACTTTTTAAGAAAAGCTCGTTCCGGATCCTTCCGGTATACCAGATTCTGGTAAACCCTATGAATGGCTTATTTTGACAGGTCTTGTCAACATTCGAAGGTCTATTACCTTATGGAAATACGAAGTGACAGCGATGCGATCATCAGTTAGAAGGCTTATTTTCAAAAAAGTACTTCATCCGCTGGCTCTCTAGTGGCCCCTTTGCGGCCTAAAATGCCCGCTCCGCACACTGATTCAACTGCGTTTACTATTTTTATTTTAATAAACAGTTGGTAATAAAAATTATTGCAAATTTTACAGCAAGCAATATCCACTGCCCGCAGTTAGCCCGCACTCTTCGAAACTCGCGAGGTTGATATATAGCAAGTCTAGCTAGCTCGCATGAGAGCAAAGTTTTTTTTTTTTTTTTTTTTTTTTTTTTAAATAACATTTATTGGTTACAACACTTCTTATGACAATACTTACATTTACATGAAGGAAAAATAAAAACAACGTACAAGAGATAAAGGAAAAATACAATGTTACAGCATTTTCAACTAATTAAGCCTAAAAACATTTTACAAAATTGACTATTATTTGCAAAATTGCAAAATAAAACACGATACAACAAAAACATAAGGAGTCTGTCCTACCAACTGAAAGGTGATTTGCATTTGCATTTGTTTCTGCATCACTTTTAACTTTTGGAACTTTTGGAATTATTTAATAACAGCAAGTTTATTTGTCCGAGGGGCAAAGTTTAAGAGGGCTCCATTTGTTTTTGAAGGAGGACATATTGTTATTATTAGAGGCAATCTCTTTTTCAATTTCCATGGAGTTCATAACGGTTTGTATATAAACCTGTAGCGCAGGGTTGCAGTTATTTAACTTACATGTGTAAATATATCGTTTGGCGATAAGGAAAAGGTGATGTAGTAATAAATCAGAGATATTATCAATTAGTCCAAGACAGATAAGAGGAGAGAAGGCAATGGATTTGTTTAAGGTGGTGTTTTGAGCTATCCATTGATAAATGTCTTTCCAGAATTTTTGAGTGTAACTGCAATACCAGAACAAGTGGGCAAGGGTTTCAGTAAATTCCCCGCAGAAAGAACAGGAGTCTGCTTGTTTTAGGCCGATTTTAAATAGGAAGTCGTTTGTTGCTATTCGTCTGTGGAGGAACATGAATTGGAACACTCGTAACTTTGTTTCTGTTGTACACAGAAAGGGGAGGCGGTATGTATTCTCCCAGTTCACATTCGCATTTCCTATTATATTTTCCTTAGACAGCCATTTTTCCTGGCTTTTAAGAGGGGTGGTGGCCTTTTTTTCGATAATTGATTTGTAAACGGTTTTACATGCTTTTTCTGAGGCTAATAATGTTTGCCCAAAGGTCTTGGTTTTGGGTCCTCTATTGGGTTGTTGAGAACACTTTTGCCTGAACAGTTTAACGGCTGATACTACCTTATAGAATTCTAGAAAGTTAGTCTTGATTTTATATTTAGCGGTAAATGCAGTATAGCTTAATATAGACTTTCCGTCCGTATCAAGGATGTCTTTAACATCTTTCACACCTGCGGTGAACCAAGATTTATAGAAAATTGGTTTGTTCTCTATTCTTATGAGGGAGTTGTGCCAGATCTGAGTTGACGTGAAATCTAGATTGTTGTCCTTATAATTTAGGGTCGTCCAATATTCCATAATCTCAGCTAAAAATGGATCTCGCAGATTAAGTAAACGAACGTCTTTTGGGCTTAAGTTTCCCCAGAAAACTAATTTCCCTCCACATTGTGCAAGTCGATGATTGAAAAAAAAGCTTCCATTTCCCTGTATCTTGATCATCTAAATAGCTTTTTACCCATTTCATTTTTAAGGCCTGATTAAAACTAGCAATATCGATCATCTTTAGCCCCCCCTTACTGTAATCGTTGATCATTTCTGTTCTTTTTATTTTGTCCCCTTTATTGTCCCAAAGAAAATCGTATAACAGAGCGTTAATTTCCTTTATGACCCCTTTCGGTGTCGGAAGGGAGGACAAAACGTAAACAATCTGAGATACTGCTAGAGCTTTTAGAATGGCAATTTTACCCATAAGTGTGAGTCTTCTGGCCGACCAGCTCCCGAGGATTTTTTTTAATCTTTTCGATTTTCTCAGTGAAATTATTGTCAATATTGGCTGGCCTCGATGTCGAGAACCAAACTCCTAAGGCGTAGACCTTTCCCTCTGCCCAAAAGATAGGTTTACTCGAAGGAATAACAGCATTAGTATTCTTGTGTGAACCTATCCAGAGGGCTTCAGTTTTCTCATAGTTTGCTTTCAAACCTGATACATTTGCAAATATGTCTAGTACGTATAATGGTCTCGAAAAAGAGCGTTCTGAGCCATCTAAGATCATTGTTGTGTCATCTGCATATTGGGACAGTTTACAATCTGAGTTACCCAATTTGATACCGCGAATTTCTGTATCCCTTCTCGCTGCGTTACCCAAGATTTCAGCACCTAAGATAAATAAATAGGGAGACAGTGGGCACCCCTGTCTTACTCCACGATGTAAAGAAAAGAAGTCGGATACCCATCCATTGTTAAGGACACAGCTACTTATGTTCGTATAAAAAAGTTTAACCCAGCTTACCAAGGATGTTCCAAAGTTAAAGTGTCTTAGTGTTTTCTCTATAAAAGACCACTCTATACTATCGAAGGCTTTTTCAAAATCTACAAATAACAACAGGCCCGGGATTTGTTCCATATTTGTGTGGTTAATAATGCTCTCAATAAGTCTGATATTTTCTCCTATAAATCTGTTTTTCAAAAAACCGGTTTGATCATTATTTATTATGTTCGGCAAAAATTTCTTCATGCGGTTTGCTATGGATTTAGCTGCAATCTTGTAGTCGCAGTTGAGAAGAGTTATAGGTCTCCAGTTCTTTAAAAGGTTAGCCGGTTTGTTCTTTTTTGGTAAGAGAGTAATTAGACCTCTTCTTTGAGAAATTGATAAACAACGTTTTTCATATGCACCATTAAGTGCATTAAGTAAGTAGCCTTCAATGTCTTCCCAAAAAACCTTATAAAATTCGGCTGGAAGGCCATCAGTCCCAGGAGTTTTGTCCGATGCCATAGTTTTTAGACTATTTAGGCATTCCTCTTTTGTTAAGGGCCCTTCGCATTCTTCCTGCGCGTGTTGGTCGAGTTTTACAGTAGATTCTTCGGAGAAGAAAAAAGCGTCATGAGCAGAGATGTCAGGCACGCGTGATGCATATAAGTTTTGATAGAAGGATTTTGCTTCTGTTAAGATTTCCTCATCTGTTTTGATGACGCTACTATTCTCAAGCTGAAGTTGCCTTATGGTTTTGGTATTAAAATGCCTTTTTTCCGAGTTTAAGAAGTATTTCGTGTTTTTTTCTCCTTCGTTATGCCAGCGGGCTTTGGATCTTATCATGGCTCCTCGAGTTTGACGCTGGACAACGTTTTCTAACTGTAATTTTTTAACTTTTAATTCATTATATATAGTGGTCTTGTTGGTTTCAGATAAGTCATTTTCTTCCAGTTTCCTCTGTAGGGACGTTATGACAGACTCCAGATTTGTTTCTGTTAACTTCATTTTGCCTCTCTTATGTTTTGCGTATTGCATTGACTTTGAACGAATTTGCATCTTCATTGTATCCCAGAGGAGCCCGGCATCAACCTCAGTGTTATTTTGGTATTCATTTGCAACTTCAGTGATTGTTGTTTTTATCAAATTAATATATTCACTGTCTGATAGAAAAGACGTATTTAACTTCCAGAAGCCCGGGCCCCTGGGATTGGTATTGTTTGCAAGATGGAGCGTTATCAAAGAATGGTCCGTTTTGTACCCTGGTAAAATATCAGCTTTTGTAATTGCCGAACTTAGACTATTACTCGTCAAGAAAAAGTCTAAGCGACAGTGAATTTCGGGCTTGCTTCTTCTCCAAGTGAATCTTCTGATATCCGGATTGGAGACCCGCCAAATGTCGATAAGGTCTAGCGAATTTATTATGTTCTGAACTTCCTTCAAAGAATTTTTGTGAGTGGTCAGTCTTCCTCCCTTCTTATCATTTTGGACGTCCAATACTAGATTAAAATCGCCACCAAGGATAATGTCCTCGCACTCGAAAGAGAGGAGGTGGCTGAGAACGTTTTTAAAAAAATTCGGATTGTCATCATTTGGCGCATAAATGTTTCCCAAGGTTATAGTCTTATTTTCAAGTTTCAAATCTACTAAAATAAATCTTCCATCTGGATCAGAAAATTGTTTCTTGATTTCGAATTGAAAATTGTTGTTAAACAGGATGCATACCCCTGCACTTGAGCTAGAAACACTACTAAAAATAGCTGAGAAGCCCCATTCTGATGACCACTGTCGTTCTTTTTCTTTGGTGCAGTGGACTTCTTGAAGAAAGAATATTCCAAATTTTTTCATTCTAAGCCAACGAAAGGTTTCTCGCCTCTTAAGGTTATTGGATAAGCCCCTCACATTAAGAGAACAGATTATCAATTCGTCAATTAGGAACTTGTTGATGATTAAAAGTAGTGAACTGGAATGCAGAAACAAAATGCAAATTACGATAGTTAACACTTCGTAGGACTGAAAAATATTTTCTACTGACCGAAAAACCAAAACAAAGGCTACACTGGAAACATAAAACTATAAACAAAAACAAAAAAAAGGTAAAATTTAAGCGGCTTAGGGAGAACATACCTTGAAACAGAAAGATCGATGAATCCGGAAAGGACGGAACGCCAAATAAGTTTAACTTTAGAACAATATACAAAAAGGAAAGGATCCGTTGTGTGCAAACGGCGAAGCAAACGTGGAGTACTAGTCTCAGTCTTAAAGGTTGCAATAGCAATTAATGAAAAGGCAACTGAGAAAAATCGAGTTACACTGACCTGAGTAAAGAAAACTTCTACGAGCGTGTAGATTCAGCTGCAGGTTTAAGTTCGTCGGGTATATTACCAACATGATAAACGTTATCATTTATTACTAGATTTCTGTCCACTACTTTCGCGTTCATGCCTTTCTTCCGCGCTATGAACATCGCTTTAATTAGTTCCTTTCTTTCAAGCTGTATCGCCTTTGCATAGTCTTTAGTTATATACGCGTTTGGATAATCCGTCGAGTGTCTCAATCTTCCTTTCGCTTTAAGAACACGGTCCCTATCTTCCCGGCAGAGAAAACGCGCAATGATGGGTCGGGGATGGTGACGGGAGTCCTCAGGCGAACGTGGCTTACCGACTCTGTGGACAGCATGAAAGTATATATTGTTTGTGTTTATGTTCAACCCGTTCTCGACGATATCATAAACGGTGTCAGTGCAGTTCTCGTGTTCTTGCTCCGGTATATTCATAAATCGGAGATTCTCTCAGCGAGAGTAGTTTTCCAGTGCGATGATTTTTTCCTGTTCCTCGGATAGCTTCGTATTTAAAAGGTTGATTTGATTCTCCTGCAGAGCAATTTTGGCTTTAGCGCTTTCTGAAACACCATTGTCCTCGAGGTGTTTTTCCAAACTTTCTTTATGCTTCTTTCGGAATTCTGAGTGTATTTTTAGTTCATCTTGGAGATCTTTGATTGTGTCCCACGCCGCGTTCAATGATGTTTCCATATCGTTTACTGTCGATTTTACTTTCTCAATTTCTTCGTTGAGTTCATGTCTAAGACATGATAACTCGGATTTTAGACTGCCGAAGAGGTCTTCCATTCGAGATTCTAAATGACACAACTTATCCATAATGTTGCCGAGTGAGACGTGATGGTCGTCCTTACCTGGCGTCCCATCGCGGAGCAAGCGTTTCGGCGATGGTTGATATTGTGAAGAAGATGAACTCGAAGAACGTGTTTCACGTTGATTCCGTTTAGACATTGTTTTAAAGATGATTATATGATCAGAGGATGTTTATATAGCGGCGTCTGTCCCTTTCCGAATGAAGAAATCACAGAGAGATTTTTTTGCGACTGT
>OZ037992.1:29513667-29586167 GCA_964035705.1 Porites rus
TTTTTTTTAGGTTTAAAATTGGCATGTTCAGGAGATAAAGTTTATTGCCATTAATCATTACTCTTTGATTGTGTATTAAAAACTTAAAGCCTGTTATCTTGAAGTAAATTGCCGCTTCATTGAAATATAGTTACGAGGCATATCTTAATTCACGGGCAGGGCTTTGGTTGTTGGCTTTTGACAGGAGTTGTTTTGGAAGTGCCCTCAATAGCTATTTTGAAAGAGTTGCAATCTTATTCACAGTACAAATGCGTGGTAGGTGGCAATCAGGGGAATCCCCTTTCAAGTAAGGAGGCGTATATTTGACTTTTGAGAGATTATGGGTAATTTGAAAAAAAGAACGTGAGGGGAAAAAATTGTGCAATACATGTGTGTGCAATACAATGCCTTTGTGTGTCAAGACAAAATCATTTAAGTAGCAAAGGCTAACAATAAAAAAAAATATATTATGCAGACAAAATCATCCATGGTCCCCTAAAGAGCGAAATGGTGCGCACCATAACAATGCGTCAATATAAATGTGAAGATATCTCCCCAGAGGGTACTAAACATTTCAAGTAACAGGGATTATCAAATGGGGGCAAAAAGAAAACCCAACAAAATCAATAGGGTTTCCAAGAAAACCAAAAAACATCACTGGATGAAAAATTAACCGCAAGAAAATCTGATGCTGAATTTCAAAGCACTAAAAATTTCCAGAAGGCAAATTGGTTGTACTTTAAGTGAAGAAGCACCCTTTAGGATATGTTGGAAATACTACAAATGTGCAGATTGTTTTCAATATCCACAGTAAAACCTACGTCAATCAAGCCACCCAAGAAATACTCGCCAAATTTTCCTTCTTTCCAAAAATCAAGGAATCTAAAACTTTAAACCCCAAAAAAGTTCTTTGATAATCCCCATCAATTGAAATTCAAGGAATTTCCTGTGGATATCTCCAGCCCAAAAATATGAGGGCATTTTTAACAATCAGAGATAGTTTTAGTCTCCCTCACAGCTTTTTTCTCTTGTCATGCAACACTCCTCTTGAGACAAAAACAGCTATAAGAGAGACTAAGGTAGTTTTGATTACTGTTAAATATGTAACAAATGGCAAAGTTACAGTAAACACCGTCTTCCCTTTAATCAATTACTACTGAGTGAATGAATGAGGTTAAACTATATCTAGCTGAATTTGTAAAAACCGCACCAGCTGGGATTCTACAATCGCGGACAAAAGTCCTTGGGACAGTACTGCAATGTGCATATTTTTCTGTCATTTCTCGGTTCCCTCTTAAAACAGTGCATCATTTTCGAAATTTTCTTAAACTTCTCCCTCCCCCCACCCTATACAAAGTTGAAACTCGGAAAAAAATTCTGGATAATAAATAACAATAACAATAATAACGAGTCTTTATTTCATCAAAAGATAACACTACATATCTTATGTTACAATAATAAGGAAGATAAAAAACTATGATAAAACTATCTATCTAGCCGGATTTATGAAAACCGTACCATCGGACTCCTGGAGCCCATTTACTTTAGTTGAGTCAGTTTAAGGTGTGTATCGCCAAGAAACTCAGCTCTTACCCGTGGTTCTCTTAAGGTGACTCTCTTCTTGGTTCCTGATTAGCAAAAGAAACATTTAAGTCCATCAAAAAGACACTCTGAACTTGTCCATGCACTCTAGCTGCTTAATGGCCCTAAATGACGGAGGATGCTCCCCCCTGACTTCCCCCACCCCCCACCAGCCTAGCACGTGCTTGAGGGGAATGCTTTCATTGGCCAATGGGCCTCAAACGTTACAAGAATTTGACATGACAAACTAAAGGCAGACATGACCAGTGCATTGACTCTCTTAGAGCAAACACTAACGGAAGGTACCACGCTTTTGCAGCACCCTCCCCCGCTAGGGATTGACATGGAGGCCCCTTTCCAACCCAAGGCGAGTTAGCTCAGGGACTGAGCTTGACAATGAGGCCAACCAGGACAGCAAGCCCCCTTTGTTTTTTCTCACCGCAGTGACCAGAAACCTGGCTATCGCCAGGGTTCTGTGCGAATATTCTGGCCCGTTTTGAGGTATGTTTTAAAAAAATACGGCTAGATGTTGACGACAAATGCTGTCTTTTCCAAGAAGGAGGACACTTCGGACCAGATCTGCCCCCTCCGGACCCAGTTTCGCCCCATTTCTCCCCTCTCGACAGCATTCAACGACATCATCTAGCCGGATTTATGAAAACCGTACCATCGGACTCCTGGAGCCCACACACCTTAAACTGACTCAACTAAAGTAAATATTGCCAAGAAACTCAGCTCTTACCCATGGTTCTCTTAAGGTGACTCTCTTCTTGGTTTCTGACTATCAAAAGAAACATTCAAGTCGATCAAAAAGACACTCTGGACTTGTCCATACACTCTAGCTGCTTAAAAGCCCTAAATGACGGAGGATGCTCCCCCCTGACTTGCCCCACCCCCCCAGCCTAGCACGTGCTTGAGGGGAATGCTTTCATTGGCCAATGGGCCTCAAACGTTACTAGAATTTGACATGACAAACTAAAGGCAGACATGACCAGTGCACTGACTCTCCCAGAGCAGGACTAACGGAAGGTACCACGCTTTTGCAGCGCCCTCCCCCCCTAGGGATTGACATGGAGGCCCCTTTCCAACTCATGGCGAGTTAGCTCAGGGACTGAGCTTGACAATGAGACCAACCAGGGCAGCAAGCCCCCTATGTTTTTTCTCACCGCCGTGACCAGAAACCTGGCTATCGTCAGGTTTCTGTGCGAATATTCTGGCCCATTTTGAGGTATGTTTTCAAAAATTCCGCTATATATATAAAATCAACCTATTTACAAAGGTGTTCATAAAACGCTCTGTATTAATTTTCTCGCTTGGACAGGAATGATGTCTTTCACGGGGTGGCAATGCGTTGATATTAATTTCTTTAAAATATTTCAGTCTTGTTTATTTAAAAGGTTCTTGACAAAAACTGGAAATGAAATGAAACGGCGTTTATGGCATCGGTCTAAAAAATTTTGTATAACCGTAAGATCCGACTCCGATGCCCCATAGACTGAAAGCGCATAGCTAAAATTTGGTAAAACAATAGATATAAAAAGATGATCTATCTCTGCCTGAGAGTAGTGTTCCTTTCTTAGTGTTCTTAGGACGTGTAAAAACTTGTTTGCTTTGACAAGCTTGGTTCTTACATGCTCATTAAATTTCCCGTCACTCTGTAGAGCTACTCCTAGTAAAACGAAGCTATTACATTGAGGAATAATGTTAATTGGAGAGTAGAGTACATTGTGATTTTTCTTTCTAACAACCAGCTCTTTACATTTACAAGGGTTGCAGACCATGTTTTTGTCTTTACACCAGGTTAAGGACTTGTTCTACTAGGTCGGCAGACGGGTCGCGGTTCCTAGCTAGTGATAGGCGAAAGAATAGTGGAATCATCGGCATATTTAAAAAAACAGGGCAACCATTAAAGAAAATCTCCAAGTCATTCAAAAATATATTAAAAAGATACGGTCCGCTTACACTACCTTGTGTGGTTCCTCTATTGACAGATTTCCACTGTCCTAAAAAATTATAGCTAACAACACGTTGTTGTCTTGCATAGAGGAAACTCTGATACCAATTCATAATGTACGGATTTAGGGGTAGCTGTTTCAGTTTGGCAGACAAAATAGTATGGTTCACAAAATCGAAAGCCTTACTGAAGTCCATAGTAAAAATTCGCACTGCGCTACGGTCACTACTGTCTAAAAACTTGTATGTCTGGTGCTGGATAGCGAGCAAAGCATTTGGGCAATTACCCGCTTGTCTATATGCAAATTGGGAGTGGCTCAGATTGTTCTCAATGACTGACTGTGCTTGCGTACGATACACAACCTTCTCAATAACGCGCAATAACGGGAGTAACATTGATACCACGGTAATCTGAGTCCTCAAAAGGCATGTCCACTTTGGGGAGAGGATTAACATTTGCCCTCTTCCAAATTCCAAACGTGAGTAACGACAGGTGTGACTAGCTCAGCACAATCTTTCCAGATCAAAAACGGGAGGTTACCTGGTCCTGTTGCCGTTTTCTTTACATGAACTAAAGTGTTCCACACACACCGCTCAGATATTTCCGGGGGCTTTACACTGTCCGGGATATCCATATTAATAGGTCTGACGTAGCTGTCATCATAGCACAGGTTGGCGAAGTAGTCGTTCAGACGAACGAGAGAGTTGTCCAAATTTATCGAAGATGACCTGCGACGCTGCGATATGGCGTCCACGCCTTTCCACCAATCACCGCTACCAATGACAGCCGGTTTTCTTTTGTTCTCGGTTATCACCTCAGAAATGCGCTTGTTAAATAAAGATAGGCGTTCCTTGTTGTTTCATTTTATACGGGACTTAGTCCTCAGCATACACTTGGCTAATGGGGACAGCCAAACTGGGTCACGCGATGAAATTCGTACGGATTTTTGCGCCAGGCACTTATCCATCACTGCAAGAATCTTTTCCTCAAGCACGTCGACCGCCTTGTTTATGTCTACCGCGTTGAAGACGTCACTCCAGTCCAGTGTAGCCAGTGCCATGTAAAATGACTGTTTCCGATGTTCCCTACAGTCCCGCACAAGCACTTTGCGGTGCACAGGTTTAAGTTTTAGTCCCGCCGGTAAAACAAAGGCCTCATTGTCTCTGTTAATAAGCATATGTATGGAATATGCTTGACCGAACAGATCCGCTCGGTTGGTCAGACAGTTATCCAAGCACGCGTTACCCAGCGTGGGGAAATCAACCATGAAATCCCAGCCAGACAAAGCCTTAAATTCTTGCATGTCCAGACGATTTACATCGCCACCGCAAACAATAGCCGCTTCTGGGTGCTTGTTCAAAACAAGGTCCACAAAGGAGATACACGCGTCCGACATTGTTTGTGGGGTGACGGGAAGGGTCGGACCTGTGTGAATTGGAAAACGCCCCAGAAACGCAAAAGTGTCCCAAGACTTTTGTCCATGATTGTCTAAAAACGAGGTGGGAAGAAAACAGGCAGTTTTGAGGGTTTTTCAAGCCTGTAAGAGTGTTTTTCAGGATTCTCATGAAAGACCGTAATTGATCAAACCTTTTCCCAGCTTTTCAGAGTTTTCTGAACGTTTTTTAAGAATTCGCTAAAACCGAATGATATACACCAGAAATTGTGGAATCCCATAGCGCATGCTTTATTCCAAAGGATAACATAACTTTAAACAAGACTCACGTCCGAAAGGGTTAAGGGAAGCAACGAGTTACTAACATTATGGTGTACACAGTAAGAATTTCGGCGGGCCGAAGAGCTAAAGTCGTGGATATACGAGAAAGCACGAGATCATTTACCTGGTAATAACTTATTTGCTCAGAGATGTCAACATTACAGTTGCCAGTACTCAATATGGGCACGAATGTCAAAAAATCCAGTAGGCTTGCTAGAGAAAATAACAACGTTTTCCAAAAGATAGAACGGCCGTCACGTGAAAAAATATTAAGCGATGTGAATAGCCGTCCCTGTTATTTGTACAACAAAAAAATACGGCAGGAGCTATAAATGTAATTGTGATGTAATAATAAAAGCGGTTGTTTCATAATACGCCTTGTTCGTGGCAAAACAGTTTTTCGCTGACTTCTAGAGAATTGTACAGTATGTTGCCCAGTATCCGGACACTTAAAACAAAAACTCAATTTTTGAGGCGCCCTTTTCAGTTAACGGCAAACAAAGTATTTCGAATGAAGGCTGAACATTTCGGCTTTAAGATGAAGGTTTTGGCGAGTTGAAAGCTTGCGAAACAGTCGTAGAAGACGCCGTTCTGTTCAGGGGAGTAAACATTTCATGGCTAATATTTACGCTGTTCACTGCGCAGTAATATTAGTGCTGCTCAGAAAAGGGTTATGTAATATATGATATTTTCAAAGAAACGGTTTTATATCTAAATTAAAGATACTTAAAGAAGTCAGGTTCTCAGAAAGTTTATTAATTCTTCTTGAAATTCGATTTGTTTGGAATAACGGAGCCCAGAAACAATCACTAAGTATTGATGTCGGGTGCCCTGTATCCGGACAGTTTTTTCTTTGCTGTACAGAATCGATGAATTAGCTGCGTACATTATCCGGATAAGATTTATTTCATATCTATAAATATAATTAAAGCGTAGGATATATGATATAGTCGTAAAATGTAATTGTACTCAACTCCGTTCGGAAATTTTCTTCACGCATTCGGAGGCGACTTGATTTCGTGTGCGCCGCTTGTTTCGCGTGACCGCATTTTCTATATATAACCGAACGCGTCGGAGTTGAACCTGGAATTCTCATACTTTCCCCAGTTGTGACTGCTATAATGGGGTTGCAACGGTCTGGGATTGAGAGATGTGAAAAAAGGAGGAATTAGTACTAGAAAAGCAGGCTTATTGTAGGGTCTGTAGGGACTGAGCATGAAGAAATCAAAACTGCAGGTCAGACTAAATAGGAGAGTGACCTTTGACTGTCGCATTGAGGTCCCTTCCGCAAGTTATTTTTTTTAAAATAAAAAATGAAGAAAAAAAGTCGTTTGCAGATTGGCTAATTGAGCTATCAAACCGCGGCTTCGGCATGTCCACGGATGTCTTCCTTAATTCAGTTAAAAAGTTCTTAGACAAGGAAGTAAGAATTATGCCATTTAACATCCGCTCGCGTTCCCCACCATACCCCAGTACATTGTTATGTTTTATTTCACGATGCTAGGTTATATTTTTGGAATCGATTGCCAGACTACTTCGCAAGTGCAAGAGAAGCTTCTAAGTCGCTTGCCTGTCGAAATTTCTGTACAATTACTTTGTTATTATTGTGTCCGGATACTGGGCCAGCTGTCCGGGTACTGGGCAACATAGGAGCTCTGCAAAAATATTAATTTCGCCATGAAAACAAAGGCAAAAAAGTTAAACTGTCTTTCGTCATATTAAGAACTAAATAGATTTTCTCTGGGCCAAATTTCAGAGCTCTTGCGACCAACAAAGGAAAGTTATTGCAATGTTCAACTGAAGTGTCCGGGTACTGGGCATCATACTGTACCGGATAATTTTTTGTTTCAAAGTGTTGCTAATATTTCTATGTGTTTATTTGCTTACAAAAATTAAGTTGCGTGACATTTGTCACGAACTAAGTAAACAAGCAAGTGACTTTACTTTGAGCTGATTTGCATAGCTGGACAGTATGCACCAACAGTACTCACTCTAAAACCTTAATAATGTGTGCTTTTTCTATAGAATCTTAACATTCTAGGGATGGTAAGAGAAAATTTATCTGTAAATACATCCTTTGATGCTTTTATTTACAGCGAAAACGCAATTTTTAGCTCTTTAGTCTCAGTACTCACTTTGCAATGGAGAGAAAGAAGAACATAATTTTTCCTTACTGAATGAAGTGAGTACTGTTGTATTCACTTTACAGGATGGCCTTTTTGACACATATTATTTCAAATGCAATTACTTTTTGGTTGAAATATATACTTAATGAATTTGTAGCGAATATTGATAATACACTGTGTTTTTGCTACCGAGTACTGTTCGCGATGCTCAAAATATCGTGCCTGACCAACTTCCGCTGTTCTCGGCTCCAGTTTAGGGGAGTGGGCCCGATATGGCTAATCAGGCAATTGGCTTGTAAAAACTTGCTATGTTAAGAAAATAGTTTCAAAAGTCATTATTATTTCATGTCATCACTTACTTGTCTTCAAAATACCTAAAAAGCGTAGAACAAAATGAAGAAAACAGACTTTTTTCCCCAAAACCAGGATTAAGACAGTCCTGGACAAAAGTCCTTGGGACAGTACTGCAATATGCACAATTTTCTGTCATTTCTCGCTTCCCTCCTAAAACAGTGCATCATTTTCGAAATTTTCTTGCACGTCTCCCTCCCCCCACCCTATACAAAGTTGTGGGGTGAGGGGAGGGGTTGGACCCGTGTGAATTGGAAAACGCCCCAGAAACGCAAAAGTGTCCCAAGACTTTTGTCCATGATTGTAGTTTACAGAGCTTAATTAACTTGGCTTAAAACAAATGGGCGAATGGTCGATATTGTAAAGAAATTCAAGTCTTACCAATCAGTCTTCGAAGGTCACTCTCTTCTTGGTTCCTGATTAGCAATCAAATATTCAAGTTTATCAAAAAGACACTCACAACTTGGCCATCTATAGCTACTTTAAGGCCACTATCAACATGTATTCTTTGTTACATATTAGAGAAGTTTAAGCATCCCTTTTAGTGGAAACGGCAAACGGAAAGTCAAAGTTGAGAAATTTTCAAAATCAGAAATGAGGAGATAATTTTTTTTAAATAATGTTTAACTAACTTCGTCCGGAGGAAATAAGATAATCGAAATTGACTAGTTGCAAGCAATTCTAACAGACATCGGGTGTAATCGACATCTGTTGTTTGGTACATATGAGTTGACAACAAATTGACAAACGAAAAGAATCTTTTTACATAGTAGTTAATAAGCATATTGTCATCGCGGTGGTTTCCACGTCGTTTTCGGGAATGATTTTTACTTATCACTAATCACTAATTAAACATTGGAGCAAAGGAGAATTTCCAATTAACTTTTGAGCTTTTTCCTTAAGGAATGAGTTTGCGTTTGCGTTTGCGACATTTGCCGTTGCTTTTTTTTTCTTTACCTTGTAGCCAGATCCTGTTACTATTTGTCTTCGTTGTTTTTTTGAGTCAAACGAAATAAATCTTTTAGTCAGTGTCCCAAACGGGAAGGGGGTGGGGGTTGTGGCTGGAGCCTGGGAGCCCTAAATTTTTTTTTCGCGGAACCCGGAGCCCCATCGCTTCGTTGCTTGGAGCCCTAATATTCATTTACTGTAGAACCTGGAGCGCTCAAAACGTTTGCTGCGGAGCCTATAGCCCCAAGAATTAAAATTCGGACAAATTCTTGCACACAGATAGCGTAAACTAGACTGGGGCTAACTAGCATTCATTCTTTTCATTGTCTCATTGATGCTATTCTAGACGTGCGCTGCAATCCACACTTTTTATACTACTTGATTGAGGTTTTTAAGCTTTTGTCCTACCTAGACATTGGAAAACTCCACATAGCGGATCCAAGTAGGCTCATTGGATCCTTCACCTTCTCTTTCTTCCTCTGCAATCGACATGATTTTTTTTTACGAGAAACTACCGATGAAAATGCCACGACGAAGAAAGACTTTTCAAACTTTTGGATCTGTCACATCCTGGTATGAAAGAAATCGTGGTCTTGCTGCGGTTTAACCTTCGAACCCTGAGACGTCATTCACTGTGTCAAATATTAAACGTATCCATTGATCATGATTGATCAATTACTCTAAATAACTGTGAAACACGAGTAGAGTGGAGAAAAACATGAAAACAGCATTTAAAAAAATAGAAATTGCTGTATTTTCACAATACTAGGATTTTGCTTTTGGATTAAAGCAAAAAAGCATAGCGGTGCTTGGAGCCCCTGACCAATTTCTGGGGAGCCCTGGAGCCCTGTTTATTTTGGTTCAGAGCCCCGGAGCCCCCATATTTTGATTCCGGGGCCCCGGAGTCCTAAACCCTTTTAGGACCTTGTTTAGTTCCCGCTACCGCTAACATATGTAAACTGATGGCCAAGGGTTTGGGGGAATACCTATATCGCGGGAGCATCGCGCCCAACCTGTTGCCGCGTTCTGTCTGGAGGCCAGGCCACAAGGCTTAACTTCCCAAGACGGGTTGCAAGCAAACCTCGTCCTCACGGTCTTCTCGCTTTCCAATATGGCGGCGGTAGAGAAGACCCTGGCACACAGCGAACTAAAACGACCGCTTATTGGTGCATTTCATGGTGCATTTATACTTGCGCTCTGATTGGTTTGCTGCTTCCAAAACAAAGATGGTAGCTCTTTGAGTTCTTCGTGGAAACTGAGAAGCACTTGCTTCAGTGTCTGAGACCTAAAAGGTGGACGGAATTCCTGTCTGATTGTTTGGAAAACTGTGACTGTTCCGTTAGAAGCAGCATCAAGGAACAATTCGTAGATATTTCGCCGATTATTCACGCTTCCCTCGATGTTCAGAATGTATCTATCTTTTAGTATACGCTAGTTTCAGCCACATCGTTGTGTACGATACTTTATGAGATACCTGAGATGGTAATCGATGGGGATATTTTGATGCATGTTGCATTAAAAAACGGTCCTTGTAAAAAAGCGTCATTTTTACATAAAAAAAGCTGTTCTTTTTTTACAAATTGAACGGTTGTAAAAATACTGCTTTTTTACAAAAATATATTTTTGTAAAAAAGCTGCTTGTTTATGTAAAAATCCTGCTTTTTTATAAAAATGAGGTTGTAAGAAAACAGCTTTTTTACAAATTGGTCGGTTGTGAAAAAACTGCTTTTTTACAGACAAATTTTTGTAAAAAAGCTGCTTTTTTATGTAAAAATCCTGCTTTTTTACAAATTGAACGGTTGTAAAAATACTGCGTTTTTTATGTAAAAATCCTGCTTTTTTACAAAAATAAAGTTACTACGATGGCTGTCAGAGTCGAAATTCACATACCCCTGGGATTTTGGGATTTTTGCTGATGTCAGCATTTTTGAGACCGGTTTGGACTGGTTATTTTTGCTAATTAATTGGACAAAACGAAAGGTACTTAAAGACAAAGCACTACTATATAGCAATGAGTATGAGTAAGAAAATTGTCCCAAATAAAATTATCTGCCCTTATAGTACGAATAGGGAAGATCTATCGAAAATGTCTAAGGACGAATTAATAAATATACTAATGGGTAATCAAACCGCGAGCGCCAATAAGGCAGGACCGGTTCAGACTGCAAGCGCCAAAAGGGCAGGACCAGTCTTTAATCCAAAATCGCTTACACAGTTGGCCGCTGAAAAAATGGAACAATCAATAAAGCAACCGGCCAAACAGCCAAGCAGAATGCCATCTCTTACACAATTAGCAGCACGAGCATTAGTTAAGGACCGAGTCAAGTACTTTGAGGAACTGTCCGATAAACAAGCTCCTACTTTTAGATTAGATAAAATTTCTGTCTCGCTACAAGATATGCGGGATGAGGAATTGAAGCGTGCAAGAGTATCGAAATATAAAAAAACAATCATCATTTCAAAACTTGTTTCACGAAAGACTAGAACAGATGCCTGGTAAACGAGAGCGGGCACAATTTACAATAAACGCTGTTATTGAACATACAATTGGTAACAGAACCGAGTACACTGATAAGACATATGGTCCATTCAAAATGGAAGTTCCAAAATTGAGTAAACCTGATATGTATAAGTTTCTGATGTACACTCTGCTCCAAAACAACTTTACAGTTTTATCGACAGACCATAGCCGAAATTGGAGCTACTATTACAACACACAATGAGCAGTTCTTTAAAGATCATAAGGTTGGTGTGCTAAAATTGAATACATTGTTCTTAGACAAGCAGTTTCAGATTAAACAACGGAGCGATAATACTTGTATGGTGGATTTTGTTTGGCATACCTGCCAGGGTAAGAAGGGATTCCAGAAATATACGTATCAAAAATTATATGATGAGATGGAAGTTTATGGGTCAGCCAGTTTTCCAATGATGTCAACACAAGACTTAATTGATTGGGCTAAAGCGTGTCATCCAAATGTATCGATCCACGCTTATAACAGTACGTGGCGCAAATTTATGAAACACATAGCATCACATGGTTATTCAGATGTTACATTGGTATTCTATATCAAAGACCATCATTTATACCCCATTCAAGATGACCGCCTCAAACATATTGCTATGCAAGCTAACCAGGGAGGCGCCGATAATCTGTGGCGCTACATGTCAGAACTCAAATGGTCTAACAAATCGAGTAATTACATTATGTATCAAGAACTTATCGACAATGGTGATGCTATTATCGTCAAACAAGAAGATAGCGAAACAGACAAACCAACACTATCGACAATCGAGAATCACGTAATCGTGTTACCACCGGATACAAAAATAGAACCCATAATTGAAGAGTATATGATCAGGACTAATTATTTTGTCGAGTATTTACATTACGATAACAATGGCAGATTAGATGGCTTTATGGATCAACAAGAATAACATGTACGTTCTTAATAGCTAATATGAAAACCGTAAATCGATCTGGGAGCGACTATACAAAATATACAAGTCTTATGATTTTATTTGGTGCAATCAATCATACACCTCGTTGGCAACCTCATTATTTAAACACATGAGAGGCTATTTTCCGGGATCACAGTATGACACCAAAACACGGGAAGTACTTGATGATTTCTATCCTCGAACATTACAATGGTGGTCAACTGACCCGGCACCCGATAATCTGGTGTCATTAGATATATCAAAATGTTATCCTTCTATACTGATCCATAATGAAACACCTATCCCCCTTCATAGTATACATGATGTTATCAAGCCCTTTAATGGAGTATTTGGAGTGGGCGAATATTACATCGACGAATATGTTATCGACAAACGACTAGGAAAAGGTATCAAAATTGAAGCTGGTTTTTATAGCGAACCATTGATACGCGCACTAATCACAAAGTTCAAGATGCCCGCCTCTAATGTCAAATGGTGTATCCAAGCACGTAAAACATTAGCCCCGGATACATTCAAGAATTATATGTTAGCAATATTCTCAATGTTCCCAGAATCTCAAGCTAAATTACTGGCAAACAGTTACATCGGCGAACTGGGTAGAAAATATAGTCGCAAAGATCATGGATTTACATGTAGTTCACTTGATACAGCACAGTGCATCTGGACATCAGCTCTTGCTGAGAATCGTGACGTGGTAATAGACAGTTATCAGAATCCAAGCACTAAACAGGAATTGTATTTGATTAGGGAGAGACAGATCGAGCGCATATTCTGACAATACTTCAATCAACCGCTTTGTAATCTCTCAGTCTATATTAAAATGCCTGAATATGTTACACGACAATGCGAGTCACGATAATGATGGCAATGGAATCAATCAAGTGTATGCAATCAATACTGATGGCGTATTTATGACTAATCCTAAAAACCAATACCCCAACAAGAAAGATGTCAAATTTACAATAGATAGTATCGGACAAATATTCCAAACTGATAGCCCGGCTGTATATTTCCAGAAACATTACAGGGAGAACTTTAATCCAGATAATTACACTGATTATGTGGGAGAGGGTGCTATTTATTATGGCGGCGCCGGCTGTGGTAAAACATACAGATTATGCCAAAAGGCACTAGCAGCTGATGACCCCATAATCTTATCATTTACTAATAAGGCTATTCAGAATGTAAAATCGGTATTATGGGATGTGTACAATAATTATGAGTTAGCTAAGAAGTGTTACACATTTGATCTGTTCTTTTGTGATCATCACGGGCGTGACATAACAGCACTAGAGGGCAAAACAATATTTGTGGACGAATATTCTATGACCCCTAATAAGTGGATGACTAAACTCTATCAAGCGTTCACTAAATACAGACTCACTATTTACATGTTTGGTGATACAAATCAATGTGATCCAGTAGAACCAACTGATATGTTTTATGATTATTTCACATTCATTCCAATCTCAGAGATGTGCCCGCGACGGGTTGAAATGAAGTATATAGAAGAATATGCTCGATACGAACCACAAACACGGGATCTGTTAACCAAGTTTCTCACGAGTGGTACTATCAAACACCAATTTCAACCACCAAAAGATAGTTACCATAATATATGCTATCTGAATAAAACAAGGCGGCATGTCACGCAAGAATGCTGCGATAGATTTACTGAAAATGAAGAATATTATGAGATCGATCTCAAGTATCAAGGACACCGGGAAAAGTATAAAGTAACAACCGGAATGCCGATGTTGGTGACACAAAATAGGCGCAATAAAGATATGTTTAATATGGAGCAGTACAACATTGAAAATATTGAGGAAAATGAAGACGGTAATCTCAATTTTATTCTTAATGGTACAATATTCGGCTATAGTGAATTCCGCGAATCCTTCATACCAGCATTTTGCGTTACTGTGTACAAATATCAGGGGGGGGGGGGGGACAATAAACGAACATTATAACATTTCTGATGAGGAGAAAATGGACACAAAACAACTCTATACTGCGTTATCCAGAACACCTGAATTGAATCACATCCATCTCGATACAACAAAATTGAACTCCAAATACGAAATCAGAATGCCGCCGCGAACTGTTACAGTAAATAGTTACTTCAATGACGACTACCATAATGGGCAAATATATAAGATCACATTCGAACACAACATTAAATTGTATATTGGTAGCTCTATCAGAAATCTACAAGAACGGCTCAATGAACATGGGACCACAAAATCAAGTGCAATATATCAATACAAGGGTGACAATCCAGTGATCACACCAATAATACGCGCACCTTGTAAGGATCGTGAAGAATGAAACAGAGTGGAAGCCGAATATATCAGATATTATAGTGTAAAATATGAGGACCGTTTACTCAACAATCAGTCCAAAAACAGACAGTCAAAATTGAATACAAGCATCAAGCGCAAATTGAGACAGAAAATCAAATGCGAGAACGACTGCGCCAGAAAATGGGGGTTAAAGTCAAGATCAAAGATGATCCAATGAATAAGTTACTCTATTACGATACCAAAGTTGATGGCAAACGTTATAGATCAGTTGCTAAATACAAAAAACAGACCAAAGAGGAAGCAATGTCAAAGATCACAAAAAAGCAACAACAATTGATCGATGAATTGACAATCAACTTTAACTGATCACTAGTTACGTATACACCTATTATCAAATAGGGGTTTCCCCGAGGAAATAAGTTATCAGAAGATTCTAGAAGGCTATACTCTCAGCCAATCAAATGGTTACACAAAATTTTCCACAGCCTGTAGAAAATTCTGTGAAACTATAGCAGCTTGAGTAAAATTCTGTGTGATGAGTGAGGGCAAAACCATAAACTATTTAAAAAGATAAAAATATAGTATAGTAATGTGTAATAAAGAAGTCCACAAATTATTGATCCAAGGGGATCAAGTTAATTGTATCTTTTGTAATAAACAAATTCAGGATCCCGGTAAGCCCAGACGATATTTCTGCTGCGATTCTATGAGACTGATCAAGGATAACCTTCTTGTGTGTGAAAACTGTGGCCAAGTACATGATTATTTAACAGAGGACGAATACCTTGACTTTTATGAGAATCGACACAGAATAAAAAAGAAAGTCTGTATATCACAGAAAATATCACATCATAAATGTCATGGATAATATCGCACAAATAAACAACATTCAAATCGGTTATTATAACAGAGAGAATATACTGAGAATATTCCAACTAAATGATAATGTTACCCATCAACCGGGTGTTCGAAAAAGGCTTATCAGTGTAAATTTTATAATAAAACAACTATTTGATAGTTTAGGAATAGAATACAAGATTATTCCTCTTGCCCAGATAAAAAATACGCTAAAATATTATACAGATTGGTGGGAGAGAGTTTATGGTCTCATCAAGGCCGATATCGACCGGCTGGTTTCTCAGAATTTAGACCGGAACTAGGGAAAGCCCTCTAACTGAAAATAGATTTTACTCATTTAGTGAGAGGGCCCTGGGGATGAGGTTGTTGTCTCAAACTGTCCGCCATTTTGTTTGACAGTTTCTGTTGGGCGGGAGAGGGACTTTTTAGTGCACTGCTTTTCAAATCTTGTCACTAATGAAGCAAAATCCACAATTGTTTCATCCAATACTGTCATTTCCTTCAAGAAGTGGTCTTTGTTAAAGGTCCCACCACGAAGCGAAGTCCTCAACTCGACTAATACTTTACTGTAAGTAGTGTAACAAAATTTAGATAATTCTATCTTTTTTTTTGTAGTCTTTTGTCTCAGAAAACGTTTTTAGAGCTAAACCAGCACCTGATATGCTTCCTATAATGGCTGGGTTGGCTGTCAAACCACCAGCAACTGTCCCGACTACTATGAGGCCAGTTGATGTCATATTTAATAGGAGATTCAATTTTTTGAAGTATTTATGGGCCTTTTGATAAACCCAGAACTTCAAATGATAATACTTGTACAATTCTTTGATCTCCTGGATCTCCTCTTTTGTTTTACTTTTGTCAATATGATTAAATTGAAATATATTTTCCTTTTGACTCATCATATTATTAGTGTACATAACACAGGAACCGTTTAGTTTTTCTTGCAACATTATTCTATGAAATTCTAAAGAATCCAGGTCATGAAAGTTTGGAGTGTACACTATTTTATAGATCATTGCATCTTCTGAGAATATTCTGAATGTATAGGTACTTTGAGATGCTAAAGCTGAACTTAGTGTTAACGTTCCAGAATAATTACTAACTGAAGCTTTTACTGTTAGGTCACCCCCTGTACCTTTCTTAGTTAACCAAAATACAACACGTTTACCATTGAAACTATTTAGTACTGTGATAGAAGTTTCGTTAGTTGACTTATCTCTCAGACCATTAGTTTGCAGTGTTAATTTCTTTGTTGTTTTCTCATAAATCAAATGTGGTTTTTCATAAGCTCCATTACTCATAATCGCTTTTATACTCAGTGATTTGTTCAGCCACAGCTGCATAACAACACAAAGAGTAAAGCTCCTTTTACTGAATAATCCCAAACTTAATGTGGTATTATGTAACCTCAATCCACCCTTCAAAACATTGGTAGTATCCATTCTAGGAAAATAAATATGAGGTAGGATGCCTGAAATCATGATACCTGATATTCCTGGTATTATTTTATAGCTACTAGCATCGCTTAAATCATAAAATTCTTCAAATATTTCCCTGTACGCATTATTTGGTGTGTGAGGGCTCAATTTCGTCTCCAAATCTTTGACCATTTTCACAGTCGCTGCTGAATTATTTTTAGTTTTATCTGGAGCAATGTTTGATACTTTCTTTCTGTTCATATCCAGATTAACATTATAAACAACTTCAGTCGGCTTAATATCAAATGCCGTATGGTAATCGTACGTTTCTTGGGATCAATCGATGACACTTTTCCGAAAACACCATAAGCCAATCATCCAGTTATTTGTCCAATTTTTTGGGTAGGTGTTGAGATCAATGCCCTTCTCGGGTATATTAACGTAAAGATCCAGACTGTACAGATTTGCTACAGTTTTTTGAAAGTTTACAATTATTTTGATATAATACATATACGCAGTGTTCCCACTACTATTTGTGTACCGGTGAGAAAACTTTAGTACCGTAAAATCAGCAACTGATATCCCCTTTGATGTGGTTTTATCAATTGTAGCAACTGATTTATACCATAATTGGTAATCTGAATTGAGGATTTCAATACACAGAGTATAATCTTTATCCTTATCAAGTTGATAACAACTGATTCCCATTTTATAAGAGTATCCTCCTTGCCGATCTTTTATAATTGTTGTATATAGAACTTTGTGGTTGTATTGATGGTAGTTACCATCTTGGGGCATTAAATTATCAATTTTAGTAATGTTAAAACTATCCGCTTGAAGATCAGTCCACGCTAATCTATTAGTCATCAGGTACTTGAATTCATTACTGTGATGGCTGGGTTTAACGTGAGATTTTTCTAAATACTGCTTATTAATAGCATCAGTAGCATCAGTCGGGTCAGCTAGATTGTAAATCCCGTTATTGGCCATATTAAATTGGTGGTAAACATATGGATTAGTAATTTGTACAAAAAATGCATTTCCAGTGTTCCGGCTTATTGCTTGATATTGTGAAGTAAGGATAGCATTGTTCAATATTATATGACCAGTAACAGTGCCACCAGACAGTTTCAAATAATTATCATCTAGATATTTTTTGTTAACCCCATCTTTATCATCAGTTGGTTTGGCAAGGTTAGTGATTTTATTATTGGACATATTTAGTGGTCCAGCCATTACTCCACTGGAGTTATCCAGGAATTTATTTTCTGACCATATTTTTGTGGCTGGTTGATTATCACTATCTGGTTGTGCTACATTGTATATCCTATTGCTATTCATATCCAAATTGCCGGTCATTAATCCACCAGAAAGTGATAGTTTAGTATCAAGTTGCTGTTTTGTTACTGCGTCAAGAAAACTAGTTCCGTTAGCCATACCTCTCAGTTGTTTACCTAACATATTATTATCCCCCCTTGATGTGAGACTAAATCCTACAGCTTGATCACCTTTTGGACCTTGGTTACCCTGATCACCTTTGGGTCCTTGAATACCCTGATCACCTTTGGGTCCTTGGTTACCCTGAGCACCAGCAGGGCCAGGCGGGCCAGGAGGTCCTTGAGGGCCAGTAATACCGCGTTTTCCTTTTGAGTATGATTGATTATAATTAGGTTGCTGATTAAATATTCCCATTATAATAATACATTATATATTTCCGTAAAAGTTTCTTTTGACAGTCTTCATTGGTTTGTCAACATATAGGAATGAGTAGGGTTGTTTTGTTGCTTTAATATACTGATCCTTTGTTACATTCAGCTCTCTAGAAATCATATTTCTCTCATTACTGCTCGGTAAATCATAAACAACATAATGACTGCAGTTCAATCTGATATCTTTTGGTGTTTTATAAAATGAATGCGAAAGGTAAATAACACTGCAGTTCTTATGACGACCTTGAATGAAATAATCGATAAGCGGCTTTTGATTTTTATCAAAAATGAAGTCGTCAAATATTATAATTTTCTGGGCATCACTTTCCAGACTATTGACAGGTTTAGTGTCAACATTATTGCAATGCATTATGTCATATCCAACCTGGCTACTAATGTCATTCATTGTTTCTATCATGTGTCGATACTTTTCCTGTTCAAGGTTTTTGCCATATAAATGAATCTGGTCATAGTAGACTAATGGTTTCATAAGGATGTGGTAAAGTAGATTTGTTTTGCCTGACCCCGAATTACCGCATATTAGCATCCTAAAATTGGATTTGGGCATATACTTATACAGTTGTTTGAAGTTTGTATTTTCGTCTTCATTGAAATCATAATTTGGAATATCCATTATACTATTATGTTAGATAACTTAAGATAAGTTGAGATAAGTTTTATATAACACAATAGTATAATGGATATAGAAAGATTCCAGAGACTCAGTATCCCTAAAATTGAAGCAGGAAAAATGACTAAAGTTGTTAGGGATGTTATAAAAGAAGTTCGAACTAATAAGCAGAATGTTTACGAAAAGACGTCTGAAGACTTGAAATCTCTAAGGGAAAAGTTTGATAAGGAAATAGAAGAGATCAGTAAATTGAGAGAAGATGTTAATAAACAAATTGTCTCATACGCTGAGCAAGTTCAAAGATTAACATTACCAGGCCCAAGTAGTGAGGTGGCCCCTAAGATGGTAGCTGATCTGAATAAGGGATTCACTCAAGAAGAACTGGCATTCATACAAACCCAGCAATTGCCATTACCAGCTGACATCTTTTTGCAAACCTTAAAAGAGCCAAATTATGCAAAACAAATATTAGATAAATCTGGTGAAATGAATAAGGAGTTAGGCAGGAAAAAAGCCCATTTGAGCACAACAAAAACTAATAGAAAGAAGAATAAGGACCAGATTGCCGAGTATGATGAAGGAATTGAGATCATAAGAAAGTACCGACAAAGAATTGGCATTCTAGAGGAGGGTACAAAAACTCTAAAGATTGGGAAAGGCATTTACACACAGAAGGAGAGGAATGCCTATAAGATTAACCCCAGTATTGTTGTTTATGGAAATGTAACCATTGATGTGCCCAAACTTTATGGGCTGCTTAAACTAACTGCTCATAAGGATGGTAAAAAAAAGTCTATGATAAGCAAGTGGATTTTGATACCCTTGATCTGCTCACAAAGCGGTTCAATAGTAAAAAGAAATATTCGCCATCATCAAAAATGGTATTTGATGACCTGAACAGAATAAGTAATATTCCAATTCACCGAACAAGTAATAAATACAAAAAAATCGGTGCAGGTGTTGTTTATTATAATAACCCAGCTGACCTACTGGACAGATTGAAATTATTAGGTGTATCCATATTGGCTGGAAATAATGGTGTCAAAAATGAATTTTCCAAAATTGCTCACATACTAAACAAATTAGGTGTTCTAAATAACACCTAGCTTAACAGTCTGATAAAACAGTATATAATGTAATCTAATAATATAAATGCAAGAAGGAGCACTCCATATATCACCTGTTGATAGACAGAAAATCGGACAGAATAAAGCAGAAGATTTCATAATCAAATTCAATCTAGTGTTAAAACTACAAAATATATGACACATGAAATAGCATTGGATAAGGTTACAATGACTTACAGTTGGCATAATATTTCAGATCAGTATCAAAATAATGAAATAAAATACTCACCTGATGGTGGAACATCATGGGAAACCATCAAATTTGTGGATGTGATGTACACTTATTCAGACCTAAATGACTATCTCCATCAGTACACGAAAAAGAAAGGCCATAAAACTACTGATGCAAAAAAGGATGATGTATACTACATTAATCTAACATTTGTATTGTCCACGTATAAGATTCTCATTCAGATTGACAACAATTACCAACTGGATCTGAGAAACGGTAAATTTGGTGAGTTGATCGGGTTCACAGAAAAGCTTGTCAATAAAACAGATATGGGGATGGTAATCTGCCTAATATCACAAATGCCATTAACATGATTTATATCAATACCGATGCTATTACGAACAGCATATTGAATGGTGTTAATACTAATACTTTAGCTGTTATTCCAACTGACAATTTGACAAGAAGCTTTCCATTCACATTTGAACCCAGAAGACTATTGTTTAATGAAGTTTCACAACTAAATATCAGTCAAATGAGGTTTTACATCACAGACTCACTGGGGCGACGAATTGGACTAAATAAGATTGACTGGTTTATGACCCTAATATTACGATCCAAACCAGCATAATATATAATCTAATAATATACAGTGAGACAATCAGAATTTAAGAAACGTTATGATGATAAAACGGGGAGATATGTTAAGAAGCATATTTATGGAGAAGGTGTTGTTACCGATGTTTTCAAAACGATTGGTAGAAAATTGTTTGGAAAGACAATGAAAGAGGCTGCTAAAACAGCGACCAAGAAGGCTGTTCAGAAAGCTGCTACTAAGACTGGCGAATATGCTGGCGAGAAGGCCGGTGATAAAATTATTCAGCTATTAAGCAAAAAGCATAAAAACACAAAAACACCAGTAATAGCGTTACCAATAGAAAATCCACAATCAAGAGAGCTAAGCAATTACGAGATTAATGAACGGGTAAATCAATTACTGTCTGAAGGCCAGATGAGAAGATTGATCTATTAGGCCATATAAAAGATTTATCTAATCTATTAATATAATGAATTCTTTTAGAGATCCAAAATATGTTGAACGATATGAAGATGTTATTTTTGACCTAGAAACAGCACTAAATACAACTGTCGCCAATAATGCTCACCAAAAGAAAGATGGCTATAGGTTTGTTGTTGATAACAGTGGTGAGGTAACTCCATTTGAGTGGTACAATGCTCGAATCAGTCTCGACTTTAAAGTAGTCTTGCTGGCTAATGGAGGCAATATTGCAGTAGCAGATCATAATGGAATTGTAAACGGGTCGTACTCATTCTTAAAACATTTTGATATTAAGCTAAATGGTAAGAAAGTGTATGATTGTAATGATGCAAATCACGCGGTTAATATTAAAAACTTACTCGATTACAGTCCCGCTTACGCCAGTAAGACAGCAAGTAATGAGTTTTTCTTCCTTGATACATCCAGAAATGCAGAAGAGCGGGAATTTGAAGTTAGTGGCCCAAATCAGTTAGCCAAAAGGCGAGCAGCTTACAATAAGGGTTTTGCCCTTCGAAAAGCACTCTTGGGTACCTCATCTACAGTAAATACTGAAATACCACTGAATAGATACTCATTCTTTGAAATGTTAGAAGATGAGCTATTACCCAATACAAGAGTTGAAATGAATTTTGAGATTGAGTCAGATGGTAATCTCATTTGGCAAGCCGGGGCTGATTGCAGAGTGGTTATCACTAGGATGCAATTGTATGTCCCACGAATAACCTTTAACAGTGAAGGTCAATCATCCTATATGAGCCAATATCTTAAAAATCATAAGTGGACTTATTTGAGAGAGAATATTGAAAGATCAAATAGTAGCCGCCAGAGAGCTGGGCATTTCAGAATATCAACTGGTATCTCAAAACCAAGACACGTGTTTGTATTCATAATCAATGATGCAAATATTGATGCCCAGACAGCTAATCCATTCTTGTATAACACATTCTCTGTATCAACTGACCCAAGGACCTTATCCAATTGTCACCTGGAAGTTGGAAACGGAAATGAATACCCCGAAATACATTACACACCAACTACTGATATGACTAGAGTCTTCAGGGATGTGTTGAAATATGTTCACAAAAATAATAGGGAGTTTAAGCAAATCGCTACGGCGACCTCTACTACGGCGGTCGTGGATGCGGTGTCCTGGGGAGAGTACGTCTCGTAGCTCGTCAAATTTCAAGCTCGGTTCTTGCTCACTTGCTTTCGCAATAATTTATCAACAACAGAATTCAATGGTGGTCAAGTAAGAAAACGGCCAGTTTAAAAATTTCGTTTGCCAAGAAGAATATTGAAAGTAAACATCATCAGAGGGCGATTCGTACACAAAACAGAAAACTACAGATGAAGATCGGAGTAAGCTGCTAGTGATGTTTCTTCTTGTGTACCGCACTTAACAACAAATCAACAAATTCAGCGTTTTAGATATTGTATTCTATTCTTGTTTGGACAACCTTCAGTGACATTTAGCTTTATTGCTAACAGTCGTGCTTACGGTTTTCGTCTAGCCTTTGTTTGTACTGGCGGATTTTCTGCCGCCATGGCGCGGCAGAACTCATGGCACACTCGCTTGAGGATCGAAATCTCAAACTGAGAAAACGCAAGGGGAACGTATTCACTGGAAAACCAGAAGCCTCGAATACTTTCTTGATAAAGTGAAAAACAATCTATGATAGCTTTTAAAACCAGTGATCGTAAAAAATAGGAGAAGAGTCGACTTTTATACTCACGTAGTAGCGACTACGCCAGAAGACAGCTCTTCACGTCGTAGGATTTGGCGCTACGGCGAAAGGTCATTTCCAAGCATGCGCACTGCGTCATTTCGGGGCTTTTTTACTTCCGGCCGCCGTAGTAGAGGTCGCCGTAGCGATTTGCTTAAACTCCCTAATGAATACGGTGAGGGGTCATTACTCAATAAATCTAATTTTAGTACGCTATTCCCCTTCCTGTATTTCGACTGAACAAAACAGAAAATGGACATTAAAGACGACACTACAAAACTGACATTTAAATATGAGCTATCTGGAACAACGGCAACAGCCTACTCAATTTACGCATTAACATTATATGAGCAAGATGTTGAGCTAATTCAAAAGGATGGTAAAATAATACTCAGATCGTAAATTATGTAATGTATATTATATACCAGTAATGACGAAATATTATCCTTATGGTATGTCACTTACTAAAGGACAATTGGAAAAGCTTTCGAGAGCTTACAATAATAATTCAGCAATAACTATCCGATTAGCCAGAAATGAGTTATCCGGTCCACATGAATTAATGCTCACAAAAACTCAGATCAATAAATTGAAAAAAGCAATGAGCCAGGGTACAGGGTCGGATATCAAGATATCAAAAACGCAAATCAGAAAGGCTGTTAGACAGGGTGGTAGTTTGTGGGGATCATTAATCAGTTTAGGAAGCAAGTTACTATCTATGGCAATGCCATTAGCCAAAAAGGCTGCTGCCCCGCTTGTAACAGGAGCGCTATCAGGTTTAGCCAGTTTAGGTGTTGATTAAAAATATTCGGAAAAGGTCAACGAGGAGGTTTTCTTGTTCCAATAGATAAAATAGCACAATTGGTTGCATACAAACATTTACTGACCACGGGGCAGAAAAAGGATATTCTTAAATCTCTCCAAACTGGCAAAGGATTAGTTATTAGACCGACGAAAACACAGCAGGGTGGGTTTTTAGGAACTCTATTAGCGAGTATAGGTGTGCCCCTGTTACTAAATGCTTTGACGGGAAAAGAACTGCAGGCTGACAGAACCGGTTCCGCTAATACAACATCTGTTTATGTTCCCGATACAACGAATGGCCACGGAATGTATAATCCGTATCCCTGCATGTCGCCACCTTTCTTTGGAACATGGGAAAACCCGGTTGGTGCGGGAGTAACAAAAAAAAAAAAAAGGGAAAGGGACTGCTGCTCGACAAAAACAGTCCATTCAATTCAATCCCAATTCTAGGAACAGTTCTGTAAGATTCATAAACAAACCATTATCGAATATTGATTTGTTACAATGGGTTACACAATTAGGAATAAAATATTTCAGGGGTATCTACAGCCGTGATAATTTACCACAAAAAATACACAAATTGGCAACAGGAATAATTAATCTTGATGGTTCAATGGGCGGGGGCAGTCATTGGGTTTGTTATAGAAATGTGGATAAACAATTTTGTGAGTATTTTGATTCGTTTGGATTGATCATGCCCAATGAGATTAAACATTATCTCAAAACAAGCGGTAAAAAAATGGTGTACTCATCAGATGAAATACAAGAGAGGGAAAGTGTGTTGTGCGGTTACTGGTGCTTATATTACCTCCTAGAAAGACAAAAGGGTAGATAATTATTAGACGTTATTCACAACCCCAAATTCAGTTCCACAAATCAACTGATAAATCACCAATTTCTGATAAAATATTTTATGTAATCCATATATATAAGATAACTGAAAAGTTCTGTGTTTATTGCCAAGAAGTTACTCCACATTATGTGAATCAATATGGATGTTTCGAGTGCTGCAACTGTGAACCCTTAAGTGAGAGTGATTATGAGTCAGATAGCAGCCATGATACTTATGTTACGGGCAGTAGTGATAGTGATTAGACAATAATTATATAACATAAATATATAATAATGGTGAAATCTTATTGTGTTAAACAGAAGAAGCAAACAGAATGTGTAGAACCTTCGGGTTACAAAACTGCCAAAAATGGTAGACTTATGTTTTGGTGCACTTGTGCTGAATGCGGAATTAAAAAGTTTAAATTTGTAAAGAAGGGAAACTAGATCAGCCTGTCCTAGGGGCAAGCGTAATGGACACAGTAGCTGGTACTGCTCTTGATGCGTTTGTACATCATGGGCTTCCATGGATGGGTAAAAAAGCAGTTGAGATGGGAAGATATTACGGGTGAGAAGCGCTCAGAAACCCTAAATTACAAAAAAAGGCTATAGATTATGCTTTGGACAAATTAAATCCAATGATTCAGAATGTCGGTTCTCAAGCTCTTGACCAATTATCAACCAAAATACGACCAAAGAAAAACTACAAAACAAATAGGAAAGATCTTGATGGAGGTGCTTTGGACATCCACAAGGCCGTTGGAAAATTACCAAGACCAGCAGGTGGATGGACATTACCGGGTCATAAATACACAGGCCCTTACAACGATCTCGAAAACCAAGTGAGATACAATCCAGAAACTGGCGAAATATTAGAAATTTATGATCAACCAACTGGGCCAACCGATGCAGTGGCCATGCAGCATGATATTGATTATAGTGTTTGTGGTGATAACCGAAAGTGCAAAAATAAAGCTGACCGTAAAATGGTAAAATCGTTAGACGCCATTCCCTATAATGAACGACAATGGCGACACTGGTTAGCTAGAAATCTAATAAACATAAAACAGAAACTTGGTCTTGGTTTAAACTAGAAAAGCCGTCGGGTATCAGTTGGCAACAACAATTAGCGGACGAATTACATAAACCAATAAAGCGCAACTTTACTCGGCGGCGCGTTATTACAACCGGTATTGACAAAATTTGGTGCTCAGATCTAGTTGAAATGCAACAGTTCAGTAAATGGAACAAGGGTTACAGATATCTTCTCATGGTACTAGATCTATTCTCCAAATATGGCTGGATTGTACCATTAACGGATAAGAAAGGGGAAACTGTCACGGAAGCATTCAAAACGATATTCAAAGAGGGACGTAAACTACAATATCTTTGGACTGATAAGGGGAAAGAATATTATAACAAAAATATGAAAGAACTGTTGGAAAAGAATAACTTAACACTATACTCAACCGAGAATGAGGAAAAATCTAGTGTATGTGAAAGATGGAACCGTACAATTAAAACTAGGATGTGGAAACAGTTTACTGTCCAGGGTAATACCCAATATCTCAATATACTACCAAAAATACGAAGTCAGTATAATAACACCAAACACACTTCCATTAAAATGACACCTGTAGAAGCTAGTAAGAAGAAGAATGAAAATATCGTGTATTACAATCTATACGGTGATATGAAACAATTGTCATCTAAGCCCAAATTCAAGGTTGGTGATAAAGCTAGGATTAGTAAGTACAAAAGAAAAGTGTTCGATAAAGGGTACTCACCTAATTGGACAGAAGACATATTCCTGATCGATAAAATCCAATCAACAAATCCAATCACCTATAGATTAAAAGATCTCAATAATGAGGAAATACAAGGCAGCTTTTATGAGCCAGAATTACTCCCAGCAAAACAGGATGTATTTCGCATTGAAAAGGTCATTCGGAGGGATTACAAGAAGAAACAAGCTCTTGTAAAATGGTTGGGCTATAGTGACGACTTTAATAGTTGGATTCCACTAAGCAGCTTGCAAGAATTATCTAACTAATAGTATATATGGACGATCATATAAAATGCTTGATACTAAAATCCAGAGTAAGGAAACCGAGCTTAATGCACTATTTACTAAAATCCAAAAATTGGAGGAAATTGCGACATTACATCACAAGAAATTAATCTCCAAAATCTGGAAACAGCTGAGATGTCATTAACAGGCGTCCTTAAAGCAATCTTTGAAACGGAGGAAGGGGCGGACCCAAAATGGGTCCGGTGGGTCCAATGTGTTGCCCCGTCAAAATGAAGGGTCAACCCGGTAAAACGCCGGGTCAATAAATAAGTCAGTTTTGTTGGGGGTGTCAAAACGACGCCCCAGGTCCAATGTGCTGAAACGGCACCTCAGACCTAGCATACTTTTTAATCTATCATGCTTATCATATTTTTGGTCTGCATGATAATATTTATGTAATCTATATATATGGTAAGCATGATAGAAAAGAAGTATATCAATCAAGATATGAATATCGAGCTGACTTCATATCTTGATAATAAGCAAAATGTTTGGTTCCGAGGAAAAGATGTTGCTGAGATCCTTGGATATAGTGATACTGATCAGGCTATTAGAAAGAATTTATCTAAGAACCACAAAATGGTCCATCTTGTATACCCCAAGTGCTGCCCCGTCGTCTGGACGGGTCAGGTTCAAAAAGCTGGCGTGGACGTTTCGCCCCCCTCAGGTCCAACAAGGTAGATGGTACACATTCATTGACGAGGCCGGCTTTTATGAACTTGTATTTAGTTCCAAATTAGAAGCTGCTAAAAAATTCCGCGATTGGCTATTTACTACAGTCCTCCCATCTATCCGTAAATATGGCCAATACAAGCTGTTTGATAGTCCCTTGAATAAGATGATCATGATTGGCAATGAGACTGACCTCCATTATAAAGTAGTGGACCTCATAAGAAAGTACTATCCAGGTTCCATATTAGTAGCTGGTCTGGGAGAGAATCAAGATACTGAGGATAAGAGACTAGATTCATGTAAAAAGGAATATATGAGAGAAAGGCCTGATCTAATGGTACTCGATTATCACAAAGATTATAAAGGCCTCTGTATTGAATTCAAATCACCAACTAATAATTATCATGTGTCAGAAGCCCAACTGGAGATGAAGAAGAAGTACGTTAATAATGGCTATGCATTTATACTCAGTAATGATTATGATAAGATTAGCAAAAATATTCATGAGTATATGAAAGGTATCAGTGTACCGTGTAAATATTGTATCAAACAATTCCTTAATAAGGACACACTAAAAATACATTATAAAGTTATCCACAAATTATCTAATTAATTAGTATATGAATGCTGACCAATTATTAGACAACTATAATGAACTCCAGAAAGTGCAATTACGAAATAATCTAAAAACATTCACTCTCAAAGAGCTCAAGAAAGAAATCATCAAAATGAAAGCCGATAAGTTTGCTGTTACGCGTATGAAGAGAAACCAGATTATTGAATTAATTGTACAGTATCATTATCTATTTCCCCATTTATAGAGAAATCAAGGGACTAAACGGACTGCCAAAGGTAAACAGCCTACAGTAAAAAAGCAACCAAGTGCTCAATTAATTAACCAGCCTGTTAGCCAAACAACACCTAATACAATAACACAGCAACCGGCAAATTATCAAAATATTCCACTATTGACATACAAACCGAATCCCAATATTCCACAAATACCTCAGCAACACATAAATAATTTGAGTAATATTGACCCCAAAGCGCTTGAAGGGATACCAGACTGGATTTTAGTTCAAATTAAACACTAAATTATGTTATTCTATATTACTGTCTATTAACCGGTCATGACCACTATCTAACTACCTAATTATTTACCCCCTAATCTACACTATTTTCTCGAATAAAACATAGCATTATTTTTATCACATCATTTGGTATTTTTTTGCGCTGCATTAATTTTGTACGAAGTGCGGTTACCGATTTTTTTAGTTCATTATATTTTTCACGATCGTCCACAAATTTTTTACGCATTACAATCAGATGGATATCCAATTTTTTGATGAATTCTTGTTTTTTCATTCTTGGCCGATTCAATAGCAATATTTATGCCTGGTTATTCAGCTCATTAAACTCATCTAATTTTGGTTTTGGTTTTGACTGGTTTGATTTCCTTGGTATTTTGTTCTGATATGTTGGTGTTTTCTTGAAATATTCATCTTTTGGGTCATCAATAAACGCATATTTTTTTAAGTCGAAATTTTTCACTAAATTTTGGTGCTACTTTATCAAAAACTTTTGTAAACCGTTTTATAAGATCATCATTTTGGCCATCCAATTTGAGATAATCAGGATGTGCACTTCTTAATTCACTCAAATCATCCACTATTTCGTCGTCTGTTTTTTCATTATATTTCCGTTTTACAAAGATTAATTTCATAATTAGCTCATCATTCTCACCATCAAATTGAAGATAGTCAGGATGCAATTTTCGTAAGTTTCTTAGTTTCTCATGAACATTTTTCCGGTATTTTTTTTTCATATTCTTCCATGTTTTGTTGAAATATTCGAGGATCCGAATTCCATTTTACTGGTGGCATTTCATCTGTTGGCGAATTTGGTAATATACCTGATCCTGTATTTGTAGTACTACAATCAGGTTCAATTAATTTGCTATAATCATCAAGGACACGAGCACATTCCTTAAAATGTTTATATAATTCGTGCTCATTAAACATTTTTTGTTTGATTAGTTGACATAACTGAAGATTGGACTGACGAAGAAGCTGGCAAACATCACAAACTGCATCAAGAGAGCTCATTGTTAATACATAGTAGTGCCTTGTCTTTAAGTATGTTTCGTTTTGTCCAATTAATTAGCAAAAATAACCAGTCCGAACCGATCCAAACCAGTCTCAAAAATGCTGACATCAGCAAAAATCCCAAAATCCTAGGGGTATGTGAATTTCGGGTCTGACAGCCATCGTAGTAAAGTTGTAAAAAAAACAGCTTTTTTACAGAAATATATTTTTTGTAAAAGAGCTACTTTTTTATGTAAAAATCCTGCTTTTTTACAAATTTAACGGTTGTAAAAATAAAAATATATTTTTGTAAAAAACCTGCTTTCTTATGTAAAAAGCCTGCTTTTTTACAAAAATAACGTTCTAAAAAAACAGCTTTTTTACAGCAATACATTTTTTGCAAAAAAGCTGTTTTTTTACAAATTGGTCGGTTGTGAAAAAACTGCTTTTTTACAGAAATATATTTTTGTAAAAAGCTGCTTTTTTATGTAAAAAACCTGTTTTTTTTACAAATTGAACGGTTGTAAAAATACTGCTTTTTTACAAAAATAAAGTTGTAAAAAAACAGCTTTTATACAGAAATATATTTTTGTAAAAAGGCTGCTTTTTTATGTAAAAATCCTGCTTTTTTACAAATTCGTCGGTTGTGAAAAAACTGCTTTTTTACAGAAATATATTTTTGTAAAAAAGCTGCTTTTTATGTAAAAATCCTGCTTTTTTACAAATTGAACTGTTGTAAAAAAGCTGCTTTTTTTACAGAAATATATTTTTGTAAAAAAGGCGCTTTTTATGTAAAAAACCTGTTTTTTTACAAATTGAACGGTTGTAAAAATACTGCTTTTTTACAAAAATATATTTTTGTAAAAAAGCTGCTTTTTATGTAAAAAGCCTGCTTTTTTACAAAAATAAAGTTGTAAAAAACCAGCTTTTTTACAGAAATATATTTTTGTAAAAAAGCTGCTTTTTTATGTAAAAAACCTGTTTTTTTACAAATTGAACGGTTGTAAAAATACTGCTTTTTTACAAAAATATATTTTTGTAAAAAAGCTGCTTTTTATGTAAAAAGCATGCTTTTTTACAAAAATAAAGTTGTAAAAAAACAGCTTTTTGTACACAAATATATTTTTGTAAAAAAGCTGCTTTTTTATGTAAAAATCCTGCTTTTTTACAAATTCGTCGGTTGTGAAAAAACTGCTTTTTTACAGAAATATATTTTTGTAAAAAAGCTGCTTTTTTATGTAAAAATCCTGCTTTTTTAAAAATTGAACTGTTGTAAAAAAGCTGCTTTTTTACAGAAATATATTTTTGTAAAAAAAGGCGCTTTTTTATTTAAAAACCTGTTTTTTTACAAATTGAACGGTTGTAAAAAAGCAGCTTTTTTTTACAACAGTTCAATTTGTAAAAAAACAGCTTTTTTACAGAAATATATTTTTGTAAAAAGGCTGCTTTTTTATGTAAAAATCCTGCTTTTTTACAAATTCGTCGGTTGTGAAAAAACTGCTTTTTTACAGAAATATATTTTTGTAAAAAAGCTGCTTTTTTATGTAAAAATCCTGCTTTTTTACAAATTGAACTGTTGTAAAAAAGCTGCTTCTTTACAGAAATATATTTTTGTAAAAAAAGGCGCTGTTTTATGTAAAAAACTGTTTTTTTACACATATAAATTTTCGTGAAAAAAGAGCTTCATGCCCTTCCTTTAGACCATTTGACAAAACCATTTATCGAAGACAGGCTGTTTTCTATAGCATGGTTCGAACTTTATTGAACTGTAGTTTTCGTGCGGTTCTCAAACTATACGTTATAAGATATCCGGCTAGTCACGTTCACGTTCCCGTGTCCCCTTTATTGTGGGGCTTTTAAATTCTCTTGTTAACCCGCTGAAAGCGTTGAAAATTTACGTTCTTTTTATTGTTTTTATTATTTCTTCTTGTTTCCTTTGTCATTCAATTTTCCGGGACCTTCTAATTATTGGATGCGAAGAAGGAACAGGCAGTAATTTTATTTGTTATGCTTATCGGCCGAAGTCACTCACGGCAGTAACTGAATGTTAGGCAATAATATGGAATAGCTGGGTTATAAATGCTTTGAAGCTCTTAGCAGTGGACAAATGAATTTTATACAATGATGTGAATGCTACGCGCACTGTGATTGGTCGTTGCCCATGATCTATTAGAGTACAGATACATGGATGATGTCACGGGAAACTTGTTTTCTTTGTTTTGTTCAACATGGCACGCGGTTTTGAAAATGTTTGTGAGATTATTTCGGATTGAGGCAAGTGAAAGCTTCGGAAAAAGTTTAGCAGGAGCTATTTACAAAGAAGAAAAATGGAGAAACGGAGACCAAAAAAGCTATTGACTACTTGACAATGCCTAAACTACAAGAAATCTTCACAACAGTTGCCATCGTGTGTCTTCGCTACGAGAGACTCGCTGTTTTGCAAAATGTTTCCGCTATTATTCTTCTTTGAGCAAGAAAAGACGGTGAAAAACTTTTCGAAGAAACTGTACACAAGTAAGATAAAGAAGAAGCTAAGATGAAAAGTTGGGTTTGGGACTTAAAAAAATGCCTAAACTAGCACAAATCCTCAAAAGGTCAAGCGGTTCGAGGCAGGTATGTGTATCGGTCTTTTTCTTTTCTGATCATTGTATAAAACAAATAGATTCCATGTTGCCGTGGGTCTGTTCAGTAATAGATCACAGAGGACGTCAAAATGTGGTAAAAACAACAGTGACACACTGGCCTGCGGCTCGTGTGCCACTTCTTTGTTTTTACGACATTTTGACGTCATCTGTGATCTATTACTGAACAGACGCACGGCAACATGGAATCTATTTGTTAAATAACTCCATCTCTAGCATAACATCTTCAGCAAGAATCGACGACAGCAAAAAGCTGATGGGCTCCTGACGCAGGAATTAATGTTTTATATTAACAATATGTAGGATGACTAGCTAAAGACGCATGGCTCGTTTCTGCTGTTTACACAGACAACGAACAAATTCAATTCTTGTCGCCACCAGGAAGTTGAAAATTTCCGTTCAATTTTTAAGAACTTCATGAATAAATCACATCAGGTCGCATACATTTCTTTGGAGATATGGGAGAGAGTTTTAATTCTGAGCAATGTAATAGTTCATTAATCGTTGGGGGTCTTTGTAAACTGTTCATAGTCAACCCTAAAGAATTTTTTCTTAAATTGTTATTTCTTAAAAGTCATATTGATTCCTTTGTTTTGTACTAAGGCAGTATAAAAACTCCATTAAAACTGTTGAATGAGGGCACGTGGGAGTGCTCGCTTTTTTATCCAAAACAACAGCCGTCCTCAGCTTATAAATTCCCGCTGAAGTTTTCTTGTGAGTTTTCTGTGGGCCTTAACGTTAACCACTTTAACTTTTTCTGATGTTGTGCTAACGGAAAGGATGGAATGTTTAAAGAACGTTCCAATGTTTTGTGGTATGAAAGTTAGACTGTAAAGGCGCCTTTTAGAACAAGGGTTGATTTCCACTATCGCGTAAAATTTACGTGCGTACATGAAAATGGACGCAACGTATGAATAAAGGCCACGCGTCACGTAAAATTTGAGCGAGGCTCAACATGTACTTTCATGCGTGACCTTCCATACATTGCCTCTGTTTTATTTACTCGGGAAACGTTTACGCGCGTATGCGACTGTGAAAATCCACCTTATGTCAGCCATTCTATGTAGATTTTTTATGATGATATCGCCTGTATATAACTGAAAGCTACCCTCCCACTAGAAACGATATAGCGTTAATAAATCTTATTGTATGGAACTACATTGCTGTTATATTTTTTTTGAGAAAAATTATACTTAGAAACAGCTGTTCTACTCTGTTTGGGAATGCGTAATCAAGGGAGACTAAGATTAAGGTTAGGATAGACGTTGCTAGGATATCGAATATTCGACAGTAGTCGCGTCGACTGACTTCAGATGATGACATATATACATGTAACTGTAGCTGTGAAATAACATATTAACAAACAAACTTTGAAGAAAAAGAGGCCAATAAGAAGCCAAGCAGAATGGACCCATGTTCTTGAAGGGTCCTCGTGTAAGGAAAAATTCCAGCTTTTTTCTTCCGAGTTAAAAGGGGCTATTGAGCTTTTATTGCCATGAACAACTGTTAAAATCAATAGTTCAGATAGACCCTGGATAACAAAGAGGTTAAAGTCATCCATTAAAAAGCGGCAAGAGGCCTTTATTAAGCATGGCAAGGACTCTAGCACCTATAAGATGTGGAGGAATAATGTCCAGAAAGAAATTAAGTGTGCTAAGCGTCTTTACTATAGGAATAAAGTTGCTGATCTCGAGCTTGATCACTCGTCTAGTAAGAATTGGTGGAATTATATTAAACGCTTGACTGGAAAGGATATTAAGCAGGATTGGCAATATCAATTCTTGGATCGGAACTGCCCGGATTTGCTCTCCCTCTCAAATAAGGTAACCAATTTTTTTTTACCAGTTTGACAGATCATTTTACACCTCTAGAGCCTCCAGTCTTGTCCCCTCAGGAAGTTCCCTCTGAATTCCTGGTATCTGAGAGGGAAGCTTTCCAGGCCCTCTCAGCTGTGAAGATCCGGCAAAGCTATTGGTCCTGACTGGATCCCAAACAGGGTACTGAAGGAGTTCGTTCAAGAACTAGCACCAGTTGTCAAGGATATTTACAACGCATCCCTGATCGAGGGTTATTTTCCTGATGCCTTGAAGGCCTCACTGCTGAACCCAATCCCTAAAATCTCACCTCCGCAGCAGATAGAAAGCGATTTGCGGCCCATCGCTCTGACATGCACTCTTGCTAAGGTGCTTGAGGGATTCACACGGGACCGCTTGATTACACAAGTGTCTCATCAGATCGACCCTCGTCAGTTTGCACGTGCAGGACATTCCACCACTGACGCGTTAGTCTATTTGCTGCGGGCTGTGTATGAGGCAGTGGATACAGGGAGCTGTGGTGCTAGGCTGTTTTTTAATGACTACTCTAAAGGTTTTGACATGATTGACCACAGTGTGCTGATTGAAGAGCTAAGGAACATGCATGTGTACCCTGTTCTAGTTAACTGGATAATTGCTTTTCTGTGTAACAGGACTCAGGCTGTGAGGATTGAGAACATTATATCTGAGTGGAAAACTCCCAAGGGCGGTATACCACAAGGCACCAAGTAAGGAGTCATTTTGTTTACAATCATGACAAATAATTTATTGCCCTCATGGAACCTTAGAATAAAGTTTGTTGATGATACCACAGCCCTTGAAATAATCCCTAGGAACAGTGCCAGTCTACTCAATTTTGTTACAAACCCTACTAACTGCAAGGAGATGCTAATTTATTTTATGAGTAATCATAATTTCATTGCGAATCCTATTGTAATTGGTAGTAACACAATTGAGAGTCCTGACATATAAGTTACTAGGCGTTTATTTAAGTAATGACCTGAAATGGAACCATAATGTAGAAGTTATAGTGCAAAAGGGAAACAGGAGGCTTTATTCTTTAAGGGTCCTTAAGCAATGTGGTGCACCTCCAGCTTCACTGGCTAAGGTTTATACAACCATTGTTCGTCCTGTTCTAGAATATGCTGCCCTTGTCTGGCAAAACATACCAGATTTTCTATCTTATAAGATTGAGAGTATTCAGAAAAGGGCTATGCGCATCATTTTTCCTTTAATGAATTACAACGAGGCATTAAATGCCCTTAATTTAACAACTCTAAGTGACAGACGCGCCCGTCTATGCCAGGTTTATATTGATAGACTCCAGGATGAGAATCACCCCTTGCATTTTACGCTCCCCAAACAGGAGGAGGTTGTGCATAATTATAATCTTAGATCTGGCATTAGCCGCTCCACGCGTCCTACCTGTAGGACCAAGCGCACGCAAGAGTTTGTCTCGCATAAGTATACCTAGTGGCTTGTACAATTATATTTTCTAGTATTTATTGGATTTATTGTATTATATTTTAGTATTATAGCGGAGCTCCACCCGCGCGCGAAGCGCGCGCGTGGACGGAGCCCCATAGCTAAGGAAATGTGGTAATCTACCCATCCGAGAAAATTTGGTAATCACGTGACCGTACGCCCGACCGTCCGTCCGCACCACAGGGGAACCAATGTTTACTCTCACACTTTCTAGCTACTTTGGGAGCCCAAGAGAAAACTAATTGCACATCAATATTGTGATCAATTGACAGCAGTCAAAACAGGATATCCGCTGACCAGTATCACCTGACCGTACCGCGGGCTCAAGTGTCGACCCATCGAGGTCGAGTACTTTTTTGAAGTTATCCGCTGACAAATTACCCGTTTCAAATGATCGGAGGCTCAAGTCTATTCTTTCCATTCATATGAAATATGCTGTGTTTATGTCACTATGGCCCCGCACTGTCAAGATTTTGATTTCAAACTGACCTCGGACGCGAAAATTCAGCCACTTTTTTCAAAATAAAGGCGGGAAAGACCTTTTCTTACCATGGTCACGCGTTGGTCATGCTCTACGTCCAATTTTTGTACTCTGATTGGTCAAAATGTGACAGGTGAGTTCATGCGGAAAATTTATGCAGCATCTTGTAAGTTGTTTACTTTGACAGCTGAAGCTGAAGAGTTTTGTGTCAACTTGTGATGTTTTTAACTGTTTTTTTCTTCTGGATGTACAAAATGAAATACAGCTGCTATCAAGAGTCTTCTGTTATCCATGGCTGGTTTGTTTATTGGGTTTTTGGTTGAGAAATGCGTCGCTTGTCAAAATTGGGTAATCCGATTTCAGATGGCATCGTTTTCGTCTTTCACCTTGCTGAATGCGTTAGAGGGTTTAAAAGTCTCAAGCAACTATGGCCTTCCTTGATATCTTTCAGGAACTGAATCTCGAATGGTAAGCCTGAGTAATTATTGTATTTGATATTTGTTTTTGTTATATCTAATTTCATGAAGTCGAGCACAGTTTATGCGGCAAGTTTTTGCACGTTTGTTAAGATTTGAGTCAATGATCTGATCTAGTATCAGGTTTGATATAAGCTTACAGAACTTTAAATGGCCTTCAGATATATTTTCTCACGGCAAATAGAAATAAAAACGTTCCGAAGAATATTCAGTTATAAATTTGGCTGTAGAAAGAAAACTTTGAGTGATTTTCTTATTGCGAGGAGTTCATCTTTGAAGAAAAACAAACACCGGGAGGCCGGCTGAAAGTAAAACAAAATAAACTTAAGCTTAAGCTTTAAGCTTAAACACTCAGGATTTTTAGAGACACTTTAATACTTGTCTTCGAGAATGAAAATTGTTGTCTCTGTAAATGTTTTACCGAATTATATTTCTCTTATTAATTGTTAGTAGTCTCTCTTGCAATTTTAATCGCTTGTCTGTGATGTTTGTTTTCATCGTTCATGGACATCGCTTGCAGGAGTACTTAGAAATGTCGCGCGTATCAAACGCTTTATAAGATTACACATCGTTATAAGTGAAACCATTAAATAACAAAAAATAATGATAATAAATTCGTTATTATGTTGAAGTGTATCTCCATTAAAGTTCATTCAAACACACGACCACACTGACAGCTCGCACTAAAAATGAGAACCGGCTGGCCGTATGAGTGATTTTGGAAATTTTTTGAACGGTTTCGCTAAAAGCCCACGATTGATCGTCCTGAACATTAAAAAATTGTGAAACGCCGTATTCTGTCCGAGGTCTGTATGATAGAAAGTACTGTTTCACCTCAAACGTGATGTATAAAAAGTATAAAACGTTGGTTTACACACCCTCAGATTTGTTGGCAAGAATTTGTAACGGTAAACCTGTCGAACGCAAAAAAATGCGGCCTGATTTGTTTTCCAAGAATTTGTTTTCGAGGCCTAATCTACTGTGATCAAGAGCCATTATGGCTCTTGAATGTGATAGAAGATGTTTGCTATTTTTTTAGGTGTACATCAGTATTTAGGCTATCAACTCGATGTAAGATATTTCACTCTAAAATAACTTATCCTTTCCCTCAAAAGTCACATGAATGTGCCCTTAAGTTAACTGATTTGTGGATTACAAGTTTATTGTTTGATTTAAAATATCAATTTATTAATGGGAGCTTCGTTTTAGCCCTGGCTAAATCTATATATTATGTTTTGTAAATAGCTCTGTAATTCAGCCTTACTGTATATTAATGCAATGAGTCATAATAAACAGTCATTATTACTAATTATTATTAATGCCAAAGGACTTGGTAACAGTTATTTTCTACATCCTGCCGTTGGATATATTTTGCGATTTAAGACGGGTTTAAGGGAAAACACGCTTTTCTTTATTACCCGAGACCTCAAAATTCCCCTAGACAACAATGATAGTCGAAGCAAGGAGAGACAAAGCTCACTGTACCTTCCAATTGGTCCATTCTTTACGTGTTATTTATACCTCCCAACTAAAAAAATAAACATTTTTTTTTCTGGCCAAGACTGCGAAAAATATTTACTGGCGCGACCAACAAATACCCCAAATCTTGCCCACCAAAAACTTGGTGGGCACTAAGCCTCTATTATTATTGATTATGTTTGTCCTGTATCATACAGTCAAACCCCTCTTTACGGACACCAGCTTAATGTGGATTCCCTGTTATTATGGGAAGTTTCCTTGGTCACTGGGGAAAACCCTTAATTTTTCTCTTTATTCAACCCACTTAATACAGACTGACCTGTTAAAGTGGATAATGGACGTTTTTCTCTTCCTCAATGAACAGATTCTCATATAAAGTCAACCTCGCTAACCCGCAATCTTTATAGTCCATTGTGTGCTGTAGTCAACCTCTTTTTTTGTAGGGTAAAAAAACCTTTCACTTAATTGACGTCATGTCCATGTTCCCAGCATCATAGTACACCAAAATGAATGAATTGTGCACAACAATAATAGACCATTTTGGCATCAATCGAGTTGGTAAATTTTACATAATTTTTGATAGATTTTCTAGAGACTTCTGTATGTTTTCATGGATACAGTCTGCAGAATAAGAGCTTAGTGATGTTCAAAGATGCTAGGTGTGATGCTGTAGTATTTCGATAAAAAAAGTGTATTTTTAACTTTTATAACAGGACCTGCTTGATATGGACACCTCCGTTATATAGACACTTCCTATGGCCCCTTCAGTGTCCATATCAATGGGGTTTGACTGTAATTATGAAATATGGAACAGTTTTGTAAGAACGATCATTTGGTGTCCTGTTTAAAGTGTATTTTCAGCCATTCTTCACATTTTCCACCTTGCATGTCACAACCTAAGGCAAAGTAAAGTAACAAATAAATAATGAATTAAAAAATTATATGAGCAATCGAAAATACAGGCATTTTTTATGTACCTCAATCTGTGTACATTTATTTCATTGAAATGAAAGGGTTATCCAGGGATGACCAATGCTCTTATTATATTGTCAGCATTGACATTTTAATTCAGTAATCGAAAATTATATAAGTGGGAAACTGGTTTGCACTGTTGAATACTGTCTCATGACAGTGATTAATCAACCATCATCATTTCAGTCAAGATTTTTGTATTCAAAGCTATCGTATTGCCTCCTACAATGTGGGCTCGCTAGGGGCTATTCTTGTTGTTTTCACTTTTCTGAACTCGTGACAAGGCAGTCATTTAACTGCGCAACTGACTTTTGCATCTTTAAAACCACAGCACTATGTGAAACTGCTTTGCACTACACCAAACAGACCACTATCAACAAGCAAATTTTATGTAGATTTCAAAAAAATTTTTCCAACAGTCCAAAAAATGACACTCACCTTCTTTTTTTCGATGTTTTGCTCCTTGTCGGGCATTTCTTTGAGCTGAAAAACTCTCGTGTTCGATCGTTTTACCTCCCAAGAACGCACAAACGTTCATCGGACGGCATTTTTTCTTCACACCCCTGATTTCTCATTGTCTAAAGTCACAGCTCTCAAAGTAGTATGGGGAAAGGACACTTCTAGGCGCAGGAAAGAGCCAGGAAGTGACCTTCCCTCGTGTTTCCCGGCGTGGGCGCCATTTTGCAAATGTGGGTGACGTCATCATATATCCAGATCTGGTTGTGGCCAGGACTATAAAAGACATTTATAAGAAATAAGATAACATCTATAGGTGGAGGGACCATAAAGGCAACGCTCGAATTATAATTATAGAGAAGAGGGCACTTACTTAAAAAAATATATCCTTAAGGTCTAAAATTCAAACGATACGTGTACTGTGACATAGGCCATTTTAAGACGAGTAGGTGGGATATGATATGATCGTACGGGTGTAGTAATATTACCAACAACAATTTAAAAAAGGAACAACAACAACAATTTTAAGACATTTTTGATACTAATTATCATCATCATCGTCATCATCAAAACAAGACAAAACAACGTTTCAGGTGGAAGAGATGAGTGTAATGAAATTAGAAATTTTCCAGGTCTGTTCAATCCTGTGGCATCCACACGGAAAATAGATAGGGGTTGTTCTTTCCAAACTTACACAACATCGATATCGAAACAAGAAAGTGTATGTGGTATGTTCATCTGCGCTTTGTCGATATGTAAATGCCTATGTTGAATATTAACATCTCTTCCTTGTCCTCACTGGCAACCCCTGCAGTCCGCTTCCCCCTCTCTTACGGCGTATTATGCTGCGAAATTAATTATTCTTACATATTCTAATTCTTCAAGGACTGGTGCCATTAAAATAAAACGCTAAAAAAGTGCCTATTCAGGTGACAGCTTTTCCTGTTCTTCTTCCGTTTTTAAGGGGCCTCTTGTACGATTTTACCTATTGCTAAATTAACTTAAATTAACTGCTGACATTATATGGGTTTCGAATAAATTAAGTCTCCTGTGTTGAAAAACACTATATTTTTCCAGATGATATATTTTAGTTTTTTTTATTGGCTGACATCATCTAGTTCCGGCCTTTTAAAAAACTCAAAAAGGTGTGAGATCACGGCATAATACTACAAGAGTGCATTATATCGGGGTCTCGTTCCGAACATATTTAGCTATATTTGGTGGGAAGTATGCCATTCATCATAAAAGGAGATTGATTAAGCAAATAATTCAAGGAAAGCCCACGGGTAGGGTATATACACCTTTACACGAGTTGTTGACTTTCGAGAAACAGAACAAATATGTGTAGGTGTGCAAGATGATTGTTACAAAAGCAACGGTTGCCTAGACAACTGTAAAATATCCTACTAAGCTCTTTCCAACTTTATTTTTTTTTTTGGTTTCGAGCTTATTTGTACACAATAAACTATTTATTTAACAATCACTGCTTTGTCTTTGATGTTGGTGCATAAACATTGTTCCATTATGTTCTCCGTGTACTTTTATCTTTAAGCTAGAAATTGTGAGGATCTGAAGAGATGCGAAGTTTTGTCAGCATGCAGTAAGTAGGACGGGACGCCAAACGATATTGCGATTATATATTAAAACACCTTAAGCTGTCTAAAATTATGCCGGAAAAATTATGACAGTCTCGTACCATATATAGAAAAGCTCTATCGGCGATAACAGCTGAGACATAACAAATACAGAAAAATTAAAAAATAAAATAAAATAAAAAAAACTGCAAAACAGTAATGGATGCATCAGGTTCTTTCCGCTTTTTTGATTTCGAAGTAACAACTGCCTTCCATTCCTTGGCCCTAAAGCATTTGCTGAAAGTCTAGACTAGGGCTTGGTGCTTAATTGACTCGAATGTAAAGATAAACAAGTGTCAGCTTGAAAGGTCTCCGTATTACTCTTCTGTACATCGACTGTAAAGCACATCCCAGTAGTATATAGTCGCATTTGGGCGAACAAAATGAGGGGACAACGGGGGACAACGGGGATAACGATGTCATCGTTATCACCAAGCGAGTGAATTTCCAAAACCTAACTAAATTTCCAAAACCTAACTAAATTTCCAAACCTAACTAAATTTCCAAACCTAACTAATTTTCCGAACCTGACTAACGTTCTTAACCCTAGCCAAACGAATGTTGAGGGCTAAATCAGTCGAGTTTAATGTTGAGGGCTAAAATCTTACCCTAACTCTAAATTCTTACCCTAACTCTAAAATCTTACCCTAACTCAAAATAAAATAAAATACTAACCTTAAAGTAATTGTTTCACCAGGTCACGGTTGAGTGATTACGGGCAAGTTTGGGCAACTCTGATGACCTGTTTCTATTTTAGATCATCCCATTGTCTGGGGGTATAAAAGGGGCAACAAGTAAGCTAAGTCATTTGATTACGATACGTTGTACTGATCACAGCTATCACCATGCCGATTACTTATCCACGACCGTGTCCAACCTGCAATAAGAAGTTCAAGAACCAATTTACCTTTTGTCGTCACAAGAAATATTGCGGGACCGATGTTAAAGTACCATGTCTACATTGTGATAAGATGTTTTCAAGAAAAGACAAAATGGTAGCTCATGTCAAAAAATTCCATTCGGAAGCAGCCGAGCGGAAGGCGGAAGAAAGTGCTGAACTAACAAGGATGGAGCTTTTACATGCAAACAAAGTACCACGATTGAGTGATGAGCAGCAGACAGGTGGTGCTGTGAGTACACGAGGTACCAAACGTGTAGCTGATGACGACAGTCCTGATGTGAAGGTTGCAAAGATGGATCCACAGAGCAGTGATGCCAAGGCTGATTATGAAAAGCCTTTGTTTCAAGCCAACATCGCAAAAATGGGAACACCTAAAAAATGGAAAAAAGGTAAAGTAATAGACCAAAAATTTACTTTTACTTTGGATTACTTACGCCACCCAAAACCCGAGGAAGATTTGGGGGTAGAAGCCGTTCATGCATTGACGACAGGAATGGATAATTTAATGGATGACATGGACATTAATCCAAGTCAATACGAGCTTGCGCTTCAAATAGGAAGCAAGGAACATTTTAAAGAATCCAGCAATACAGGTGAAACATGGCATATTCCAGCAGATGATTACTTTAATCGACTTCAAATGACACAAGCCATGCTGGGACATATTGCGAATGTCTTGAATTCAGGGGAATTTATTTCGTCGAATAGAGGTTTTTCGGCGTCCATGACTCTAATACGCCGTGCTGTGAAAGGAGGGAAAAGATCTGGTTACAAACCGGGTGAACGGATTTGGCAAGAAGTGGTCAAAGAAATGCGTTGTGTGTATGAAGTAAAAAACAATGATGACGAGTTATGTTGCGGCAGGGCCATCGTAGTGATGCGCGAGTATGCGAAAAGTCAAGCGGGTGAGCCAAATTGTTACGAAAATGTACGCCAAAACAGAGGCAAGAATACCCAGCAATTACAATTGGCCAGACAGCTATACAAAGAAGCAGGCGTGCCAGAGGGGCCATGCGGGTTCGAGGAAATTGAGAAATTTCAGAACTACTTGGGACCGAAAGGATTTCAGCTGATTGTCGTCGACCCTGTACGGGGTGGTGTCATATTTACTGGAGAGGTGTTCAAGACAGCTCCGAAGGTGATACAGATTGTGAAAACCTATTATGAGGATAAGTACGGACAAACCAAAGCACATTACGATGGATTGTACAGTGTGGCATCTATCATGAACCGCAGTAAATTTTGTCGCTATTGTTGCAAAGGATATGATCACGAAGACGCAAAGCACCATAATTGTTTAAGGGCCAACTGCACCAGTTGTATGCGTCGAAGAAATAAAAAATCGAAAGGGTGTCATGACTACACTGGCTGGAGTAAACCGACAATCTCGTGTAAAGTATGCAAGAGACAGTTCTATGGGGAAGATTGCTACAATGCACATTTGGTTCCAACGAAACAAGAAGAAACCAAAATGGAAGCAGATTTGATAGAACAAGTAGCGAGAGAAAAGGATATTGTGATTCCACGTAAAGAAGTTATGAAAAGTGTGTGTGAGATGCATCACAAATGTAACATTTGTATGGTAACTTACAAAGTGAAAGAAGGAGTGTCACATAAATGTGGCCACGGTCAATGTACCAATATCCTGAATTATGTGGATCTGTATAGCCACCAATGTTTCATCGTGAGTGACAAATACAGAGCAAATAAATGGAGAGACATTGAGTTTAAGAAAGAGCAACGTTGTCTCGAAGCCATCAAGCAAATGACTACTATAGACGGTAAAAAAGTTCAGGAGGTAGCGACAAGACCTACTACCTTTAAAGACTTCGAAGAATACATGATGAAGAAACAACAACAACAAGACCAAGAACCGCAGGAACAAGTAGGACCCACTAGAGAAGAATCCATCGAAGCAGTGAAGAAAAAAATTACAAGACTTGGGTGTAGATGTGGAAGAAATAGCAGATGATAAAGTAGAGACTTTCTACTTGGATCATTATGTGTTGACGGAAGGCAAGAAGGAAAAACACAAAAAGTTGGTGTTTGCAGACATTGAATGTTGTATTGATGACAACAGGAAATTTACTCCGAACCTAATCTGCTTTGAACGAGAAACCTCAGACGAAAAATACTACTTTTGGGGTAGAATGTATATTCGTTTGTTTCTTGAGCAACTGGCAAAGTGGGTAAAAGAAGAAGAAAAAATGAAAGGACCCAATACAGCGGAACTACAGGTGTACTTTCATAACTTTAGAGGATTTGATGGGGTATTCATCATCAAGCAGTTGTATGACATAAATCTCAAGGTGTCTAAAGTGTTGATGACGGGACAAAAGATTTTGTACTTTGAATGTGGACATCTCAAATTCAAGGATTCCATGTCCTTTCTCAATATGCCCTTAGAGAATTTCACCAAGACCTTTGGCTTGACAGAGTTGAAAAAGGGGTACTTTCCTCACAAGTTCAATAGAGAAGAGAACTTGAACTACGAGGGCCCCATTCCTGACCTGAAGTATTATGAGACTGAATGCATGAACACCAAGAAAAAAGAAGCTGTAGAAAAATGGCATGGCGAGGAAGTTTTGAAAGGAGAGAGCTGGAAATTGAAAAAAGAACTGTTGGAGTACTGTCAGAGTGACGTAAAGTTGTTACGAGAAGGCTGTCTAACATTTGCCAATGATTTTGAGAAGGAGTGTGGTTTTAATCCGTTGAAAGAAAATATTACGATAGCCAGTGCTTGCCATAACTTTTGGCGGAATAACCAAATGATTCCTTATTCCATTGCCATTGAACCACCCCATGGATGGAGTGGTGTGAAACCTGCTCAAAGCAAGATTGGGTTTCAGTGGCTGCATGTCCAAGATCAGAAGCTCGGTGGGAACAGAATCAAGCATGCCGGGAACGGTGGCGAACAAACCCTTATGATAGAATCGTGGGGAAAAGTACGTGTAGATGGCTACGATCCGATTAAGAAGTCAGTGTACGAATTCCACGGATGCAAAAGATGCAAACCAAACAACCGACATGTCAAAACTTGGCACCACCCTGACCGCACCGTGGATGAAATGTTTGAATTGACGAAAAAGAAGACAGACGTGTTACAGAAAGCAGGTTACACCGTGAAAGAAGAGTGGGAATGCAATTTTAAACGGAAGCTTGCAGTTGATCCAGAGTTACAAGACATGGTGAAAAATTTAACGTGGATGGCTCCATTAAACCCAAAAGAGGCATTGTCTGGTGGACGTACGGGATTAAGTTGTTGCTAGATGAAAGCTGAAAACGGTGAAATCATCGACTATGTGGATTACACGTCCTTGTACCCCTGGGTCAACAAATATGGAACGTACCCACTAGGACACCCGCTCATCATGAAAAATCCAGTGGATCAAGACATTCAAAGTTACTTTGGTGTAGCAAAAGTGGATGTCTTGGCGCCAGAGAAACTGTTTCATCCGGTGTTACCCATGAAAATCGGTGAAAAGTGTATGTTTACTCTGTGTGCTACCTGTGCCCAAGAACAGCTAGAGCAGCCTTGGCATGAAAGAAACAATTTATGTCCACACCGTGATGAGGAAAGGAAAATGACGGGTACTTGGTGTACAGAAGAACTCAAAATGGCCGCACGTAAAGGTTACTCAATTTTACGTATCCATGAAGTCTGGCACTGGCCCGAGAAACAAAGAAAGACGGGGTTGTTTGCACCATACGTTAACAAGTTTCTCAAAGCCAAACAGGAAGCCAGCGGCTGGCCAAGTGATTGCGTGACCGACCAGCAAAAAGCAGAGTATGTGACAGAGTATGAAAAACATGAGGGGATTTTACTGAATAAAGAGAAGATTGCCGTTAATCCTGGACGCAAGCAGGTGGCGAAAGTCGTGTTGAGCTCTTTTTGGGGAAAATTTGGAGAGGCCGACAATAAACCCACTACAAGTACTATTCAGAAAGTAGAAGACTGGGAAAAATTAATAAACAATGACTCAATCATTGTCAAAAGTGTCAATGTGTACAGTGAAGACGTGATGGAAGTCAGGACAGTGAAAAAAGAAGGAGCATGTGCGCCTAATGTGAAAGGCAATATCTTTATTGCTTTGTTCACGACAGCCATAGCACGCGTTAAATTGTATGAAGCTTTGAATGTATTGAAAGAAAGAGTCCTGTATTACGATACAGACTCGGTTGTTTACAAGAGCAAACCTGGTGAAGACAGATTACCGCTGGGTAAATTTTTGGGACAATTTACCGATGAGATTGACGGCAATCACATAGATGAATTCGGGTCAGCAGGACCTAAATCCTACAGCCATAAGACAAATGAGGGCAAGACAGAATGCAAAAGCAAAGGATTAAAAAATACTCACGCTGTCAGAGGAGTATTAAATTGTAATTCCATGTTGAATCACATCCAGTTGGAGCTCAAAAATCCTGAAGAATGTAAACGTCAGTTAAAAACCACTATTTTAAATCATTTTGTGCGTAACAGCAAGATTAAAAGCATTTATTTGGAGGACATGGTCAAAATATTCCAAGTCAATTGGGACAAACGGGTTGTTGACAGGACCACAGGACTTACATATCCTTATGGTTATGTCAGATTGTAACTTTTTCACTAGATTAGTTTATATTGTAAAATAGAGGTAAGGTCTGCATGGTGGCGCCAACCAATAAAGTGTGTTGTTACAAATTTGTGTGTGCTTATTTGTGTGAAAATTTCCCATACCTTAAACAACAAAAGTTAAAATCAGTCGATTACAGTGCTTAGGCTTAAATCACTGGGGCGTAATGCAAAGGGTTAAGTTTCCAAACCGTTTACCAAAAAGACTAACCCTAACCCTAACCCTAACCCTAAACCCTACTCCCAAGGGTCTAGGGCTTATTAGCATTTTAACCCTAACCCTAACCCTTACCCTAAACCCTACTCCCAAGGGTCTAGGGCTTATTAGCATTTTAACCCTAACCCTTACCCTAACCCTAAACCCTAATCCCAAGGGGCTAGGGCTTATTAGCATTTAACCCTAACCCTAACCCTAATCCCAAGGGGCTAGGGCTAATTAACATTTTAACCCTAACTAGGAGAAGGACTGGTACGAGTGTAAATAAATTGTGATGACTCAGCGCTTTTTCAGACATAAAACAAGTGCGAATGTGAGTGCGTGTATGTGTGGAGGAAAAATGCAGTCGGTGTCAATGCAAGATTTGGAGCAGTTATCATATTGGCAAGAAAAACGTTTGAAAAGTGGACATTGGTATAATCTTTACAACCCAGTGATTTCAGTGGAGTTAACAGAATTAGCAGACAGAGAGGTGAGAAATAACGACGCTGTGCAAGAACTTCAGTTGGATCTCACAGTGCACCAACACAGAGTACCAGAAAACAATGAAAACCTGTTGATGTCATTGAGTGATGGTTTATTACGGGCTGTTCAACATTGGGTGACAAGTCGAAGATTATCAATGAAAACGCGATGCTATCTGACGCTACATGCAGTGGAACCGATTGCTCTCCCGTTCACAAGATGTTTAGGTGTGCTGACAAATATTCCAGTGTTTGCGTTTTTTCCGTGGACAGTGTCCTTATCACGCACAATAATAGCGATGTTCGATGCTTTAAGTTTTAACTGGTTATTGGCCAAACTTCTTTCACCGATCAACGAAATGAAGTTGGTAATCACAGTCATTCACGAAGAAAATGCTTAAACATGTTGGTTCCGCAAAAGATTATCATGCCCTGACTTGCCCGATGATGTCATCACCCTAGGAAGTTATTGTAGAGTATAATAGTGAGTCAAATTAGTCAGGATCGTTAAAACCTAAACAAGATTACGGCTGAAGAGGTAAAAAAAAAAAGACTACAACTATGAAGCAATGTAAAAGATGTAGCGTTTGGACACGAGACAATCGAAAATTTCATCAGCACGTAAAAGACTGTTTATTGTTGAAGACACCAATTGCTATCTCAGACGAGCAGAGACTTACATCAACAAAAGAGGGTAAACGAGAGACTTCTTCATCAAAACGGAGTTTCAAGACTAAATTGAGAAGACAGATCAACAAAGAAGAACGACATAAACGCATTGGTGTATGAGATGGAAAGATGAAAGAATTAGAGACATCTTACAAAGCGTTTCTTCTAAAGATGTTGAAGACACACGGAGAAACTTTTATGTTTTATTGGCCTCAGGATGTTAAGAAACAAAAAGAACCAACTACAGGGTTTCGTTTCTCTCCATATAATGTAAATAAAAGCATGGTGTTTTTATACTCAAACAAGCTGGAAGAAACACTACAAAACGTGACGGATGAAGACCTAAACAAAGAAACGATGCGTCGATTTCTAAATAGCATTTGGGTTGTACGAAATAGAATTGTACGATGGAGTAATTCTTATTACAGGTCACAAAGGTATGTAACTAACTAGTTTTAGGAGTTCAATAAAAATCACACAATGGTTACAGTTAAACATGTGTTTTTATTTTTACCCTCTGTTTTCAAGTTTACTATACAATTGGGTATATTTGGCCTGTAAGTCTGCCAGTTCCTGCATAAGTTGGGCTACAGTCGATTTCCTGGGTTTTCTGGGTGTCTTGAGTAACTGGGGGCGTTCACCTTCCCGTTCCCTTTTCATAGTTTGATACGTGTCTTGATCTTCAACAAGTTTTTTCTCTTCATCCAGGATCATTTGATCTAAAATGACACAGTGTACTTGTTCACAGGCCGCATTGACTACAGCTTGAGTTTCGGGTGATTCCATTTTTGGGAAGGGACGTAGTGATTTGAACCGTTTAGGAAATGTACCCTGTTTGAGATGGTTTCTGAACCCTTTGATGGCTTTTTCACGGTACTTGATGCGGGCTTGGGTGACTTGCAATTTTTGACGATAACCCCTCAATGTAGGTTTCTTACTTTTCACTGTAGTTTCCATAGGATTATTTTCTTCGATAGGTTCAGAGACAGCGGGAGTTTCTTCGAGTGTAGACATGTTACCTCAACAGGATCCGAGATGAAAATGATACCTTAATGTGAAAACTGTTTCAATTTATAGCTTGAGGTGAGATCTGAAAAATAAGAGGAAGGTAAGTGTTAAAAAATAAATCATTTAACACAAGTTATCATGTGGGTAGGAGGGTATGAAGACTGGACTCCCGCAGAACAGCGTGAATGGGATAGAGATCTTGAAGAAATGTGGGTTAAACATGAGCAAACAGAGAGGGTCATGTATCCTGAGAATAAGGAGAATCTACACTGGATGGAGCTAGCGCTGGATGATCCATTGTTTAAAGCGACATATACCAGGATATTCGGATCTAATTTGCATGTCGTTGACATAACCCAAAAACCCTCCGTCAAAACCAGGGGCGAGAAATATGGACTTTGAAATCGTGTATCCCTTGTACCATGGATTGAATGACATTATTGAATTATCAAAAACACCCAAGACATCTCAGATTAAAATCAAAGCCTCCTCCAGAGAACATTGGGATGTCGTCTATACGTGTGAATTCCGAGTAGATCAGTGGTCTTATAACAAAATGGATGAAATAATGGATGGGTTAGCAGATCAGCTTACCATGAAACAAGACTTAAACGGAGGTTTGCTCTTGCAACTGTCTTTCAATGAGGAGGAGTAGGTTGCAGTCAAAGTCTGCAAGTTAAAATTGTAACATGCAGTCAAACTCAACAAATAAAAATCTTATGTGTGGAAAAAGTCTGCAACTTAAAATCTAATGTGTGGAAAAAGTCTGCAACTTAAAATCTAATGTGTGGAAAAAGTCTGCAACTTAAAATCTTATATGTTGAAAAAGTCTGCAAAATAAAAATCTTATGTGTGGAAAAAGTGCACAACTTAATTTTTAAAATGTGAAAAAGCGCACAAATAAAAATCTTAAGTGTGAAAAAGTCTGCAACTAAAATTTTTGAGTGTGGTAAAAGTGTGCAACTAACAATAATAGTATGATTTTATTCGGGGATGGTTTTACCAGTCTACATCGGGCTACATCGTCCTATACCGTCCTCATCGGCCTACATCGGCCTATACCGGCCTACATCGGCCCGAATACTATAAATAGAAATCAAACACTTGTGCAACACTTTCATTTGTGTCAGGACTTCATTGCGTTAACATGCCCTACAAGTTTAGACGAGTGTGTCCTATTTGTTTTAGACAGGATTTGCTTTACTTAGCCGATCATTTACGTCAAGTGCATAAGTTATCGAGTGAGGAACGACAACCGCTATTAAAGGCAGGGATATTTTCTCATCAAGTGACTCCATCGGTATTGCCAGGAATTCAACCTCAAGGATTGTATTCCCCTTACATTTTACAACATGGAATGTCACAGTACCCATTGAGTATGAGTTCGCAGTTACAACAACCTGTTAGTCAACCTCAAAGTATGAAACCAAAACAACCCAAAGTTATGAAGCTACAAACAGTTAACTGTTTAGAGACTCAACCTTACCCCGAGTTTAAGTTTACTCACATGTTCTCCATGGTGATAGTCGGACCTACTCAATGTGGGAAAACCTATTTTGTGCAACAAGTATTAACCAAGAATTGCATCCAATACCCAAGCGAGAAATCTACACAGATTTACTGGTTCTATAATCAATGGCAGCAAAGGTATGATGCATTGAAACGTGTGCTAAGAAAGAGGATACAGTTTACCCAAGGGTTACCAGACCTAAGCGAAGATCTCAAGGAAATCAACCCCGAGTATAACAATATACTTGCGTTTGATGATTTGATGTCTCAAGCCATAGATAGCCCTGTATTATCACAATTGTTTACACAGGGCAGACATCGCAATGCCGGTGTGATATTGCTGTTACAGAATATGTTTCCGAAGGGAAAATACAACACAGACATAAATAGAAATGCACAATATGTGGTGTTGTTTCGAAGCCCTAGTGACAGAAAACAAATCGACATTCTCGCAGAGCGAACATTTGCAAAGGATCGTAAAAACTTTATGTCTGTGTATGCAAAAGAAACAGCGAAGCCTTACGGCTATGTATTGATTGACAACCAAACGAAAACAACGAGCGATAAGCACGTGGTTTCCGACGTGTTTGGTCACTGTCAAAGGTATCCGAGCATCAGTACACACGCAACCGAAGGAGTGACTCAACAAAGCATTGCTACAACAGAAGGGATTGAACAACCAAAATCAACAGTCACACACAAAGTCGAAATTCCAGTGCCGAAGCAGTCAGTCAAACGTAAAGCCAAACACGAAAAGCCACCCGCGAAGAAAGCGAAAACAATGACGCTAAAGAAACAGTCACAATCCACTAAGAAACAGCGAGTGAAAACGAAACCAGAGGCTAAGAAATCTAAAGCTAAAAACCAGCAAAACGAAAACAAGATGCGATGGAATAGCTTTACTCCGAGGAACAGTCATACACCAAACTAAACGCACTCGCTAGACAGGGCTATTTAGCTAGACAATCGCGCAGTGCATTCGGTCCTAAATCTATGTAAAAATTGCACACTTTGTCAATAAAAATGTCAATGGACTGTATGCTAAGTTACAATGTAAATAAAATGTGTTTAAAACTTTTATTTCTTGTGTCTTTTACTTACGTACTAAAATCGCATACATTTACGAAGGACAGTTCTAAGATCATTCCTAAACCCTGTACGCAGCGCAGTTCTGCGACGCCATTTCTGTATTTAACAACTTGGACTAGAAATTTGCACACAGCAATTTGGGTTTTATTACTTCAAAGTTAATCATGGATGTTCTTTGAACTTCCTGGCGAAAACAAAAATTCTGATGGTAACTCGATTCTTCCGTTTGGGAGGTTTTGACTGGCGCCGGGATTTCAGTCGCTCTCGTGCGCCATTTTTACTTGAAGTTCGACGGAAATGCAAGTTTAAAACTAAACAAAAACAAACAGACAAAAATTTTCCGAGCACTTACCGACTAAACAATGCATCAAAATGTTTAAAAATTCGAGTGAAACCGCGAGCCGACTTTATTCCATTTGAGTTTTGAACATCGATTTTTGTACGATAACTCTGGCAAAGTTTTTTTTGGAAAATCGCGCAAGAGAGACAGAAAAGCATCTTGCGCCATCATGGCATTTCCCAGGGCCCGCGGAGCAGTTTTTCAAGTGCAGGGGCCAGAGACCACCCCTTTTGAAGTGGGGGGAGGGGAAGGAGGGCTGTTCTCTCTTTGTGGCCGTTTAGGTCGTTTAGAACTGTCAGAGTACTGAACCTTTCTTGAGTCGAGAAAAAGACTGCTTCACAAGCTGATTTTCCGATGTCACCGTACACTTGGCGTTCCTTCCAACCAACTTACTAATCTCTGATTTGACTCGTTAATAAAATATTCATTCATTGTTTTTGTTAACAGAAAGATGAACCATGGTCTCCCAGCCGTGCACAGTTTATTCCTCTGTTAACAGAAGTTTCGTAATAGGCTTTCGGCTCTTTGTTTATGCGCATATTTACGGCCCAAAAAAATCCCGCCCAAATGACAGGCCATACACGTTATTAACTGAACTCGTCCATAATATCAGTGACCGTTGGCATAACTTTAAGTAGTTTTAAATAAAATAAATGGTCGTAGTAGACTGATCATAGGGGTACGGATAAAGGCGTTGTCACGAGAAACTGGACACGCCTCGAAGGTTAGGCACTATGTCAATCACTCAATCGAGTGCCATCGCTCTTCAAAAGTTCATTTATCCTTTAAAAACAACAAAACAAATATGCGATCAGCAACCTTAAGCGGCAATTAATTACACCAGCATCCTGACTACTTAAGTGTGAATAAAAGGAGGCACAGAGCTCGACACTACCATAAACTTTACTCCAAAACCTCCTTACAGTCACAGAAAACATATAACCCTTCTTTCCTAATAAAAAAAAAATGAAAGTTTTTTCGGGCATATGCAGAAAGCAAAATTTTGGAGATCGTTCTGGAAGTGAAAAACGCCCAACCCTGCAGGCTTTTGGGATCCTTTTTTGCGGTGCCACCCCTGTTGCTTCCACTCTTTTCGTTTTGATGCCTCTGTTTGCTTTCCTCCCGCCTTGTTGGTGATGTAGAAGTCTTGAGCTGAGCGTGTCGGAGAGTGGACACAAAAATTATGACCAGAAGTGTTGGAGGGTTGGTTATAAGGGGAGATTTTCTTTCAATTTTGCGACTTGAAATTCAAAGGTATTCGGGGCATAGCTAGGGTCAGAATTATGCAATCGGTCTCCTTAAGGCACAGTTTGAAAGTTCTTTTTCTTTGCCACCAACGGGTTACCTCAACCCCTTTCATTGGTATCCCTTTCATTGCTAAAAGCTAGCGAAGTCACAAGTGGTACAAGCCGTACGGTCCTGTAAGGGCGATTTAGGACGTTTCAGGTGTCAATGGATTAAACTGGTAAAGCTCCCATGTTCGAGACGACTCACAGGACACCGTTTTTGTGCTGATCGGTTATTTTTATTTTGCTTCGTACAGACTTTTTGGCACTACAGGTTATCAATTTTTATTCTAATCAGTCAGTTCACTGGAGGATACAACTGGCATCATTCTTGTCGCTCATCAGTATCGGCTGAAAAAGAGAGTAAACAATAATAATAGCATCAGGCTCCCAGAATGGATTTAAATACGAAGCTCAGTGTCTTAGTACACGCTTCATGTTTGCTGTCAATCGTTGCTTGAGGTAAGCATTCCAATTTCCATGAGTTAAAATACCACGCAAGACCACTCATTTTAGACATGATATTCTTAAGCACGAATTGCAACTGCGAAGCTTGTCGCTTTCCAACTCCCCCTGTCCGTTTTCCTTCACGGTCTGGTCTCAGTTTGCAGAAAAGTTTCCCCAAAAGGGGACGCTACGTTTTGATGAAAATATTCTGTAGTTCTAGTATGATTATATAGCTGTATCTCCGCTCAAAAATTCCCATTTCCTGTCTCCAATGCAAAAATATCAAACTATTAACTGAGTATTTCATAGAAATCATAACTGAATAAGATTCATACCAACAGCAATGGCTATAATGGCAGGAGTGCTCGCAATTCTTCCTCGGAGGCTCCAATTCGTAACATTCATAAGCGTTTGATACACAGATGCCACTATTGCCAGAACCACAAGTGCTTCCTATTTGAGAGTAAGATGAAATGCATATGCTAAGTTACAATCCGGAATAAGCAATTAGAAAAACAAATGGGAAGTTAGAAATGGCATGGAAACTTATGCTCCACGAAGCTGGGCTCATTTTTAGACTCTTGGCGCAGCCGGAATCCCTGCACATACAAAGCTCCCACCAACAGCAGCAGAAGACACACGTTCAATTTAACATCCATGGTTTGGTGTCACTGCAATCGAAAACAACTCTTGGGATTTTGTCGTGGCCGTGTAATCCTTAATTACCAAGTAAATTTAATTGAATTTTATTGGGAGAGGAAAAATTACAATGATAGCTTTCTGCAAGACCCGAGCTGCATGCTTTGAAATGTTTCTTTTTTCTTAGATCATGTAATTAAATAACGCAGACAATGCTAAGCGTTGCAAATGGTGGGAATTGCTGGAGTTTAAACTTGAAGAGTGTTTAGGATTGGGCGGCTAGGGGTCTCAGTGAGCTAAGGAGATTACAGACTAGTGGCAGTTGTGAGCCTGACATCTTTGACCGAGAAAACCCCTGAGTGCGATTCTTTCATCTTTTCACTTTTCCACATTATAGTCTGCAATAACTCCGCAAAGAACCAGGCTACACGCAGCAATTACATTTTCATGCCAACCGTAAGGTTTAGATGTTCATGCTGGAATCAAGAATCAACACTGGAAATTGCAGAGGATTTCGTCAGATAGCAATTTCTTACAGCACAAAACTATTTGCAAGTTGGCACTGAGGTAGAGGACGGCCGTTTTAACGCATTCGACAACAGCTTACCTTAGGGAGATCACTTGTGGCCGGACAATAAAACCCGATCGGTTGAAGCCTCGAGTTGACAACAGCGCCCCAAATTGAGAAAGCCACCCCTCGCCTCCCCTTTTATGTTCAATCTATGGGGGTCACATTGGTCACATTGACTAACGCTGAAGAGCCACACACGCCTTACTAGTTAACTTAACTGCAGGGAGCACGATATTAATATTACGTTTGTGTTGAATTTATGACTTGGCTCTTTGTGCTCAGCCCACAAACTACTAAACTAAAACCAAAGAGGTGTAACACAGTTTATACTTACAAAGTCAATTATATTGAGGTAGCAGAAAAGAAAACTGTTAACGCGTGCTTGTACCATCACACCTAGTGATAAAAAATAGCGTTGAAATGAATTATACTCAAGGGCCTTATCAGATTGACAACATCTTCCGCGACATTCCTACACGCAAAATTTTATCCGGTAGTTTAGATTAAGAAGGAGAAGTTTTTTTGGACTTCGTATCGTGTCAGTGCAAAGCTAAATGTTGATTTAGTTCGAGTCCACAAGGAGAATGAACAAGTCCCAATTATAGTGAACATGCGTTTAAATGTAGAGGGATTAGTCAAACACGTTGATTTCATTTCTCTTGGGCTCCCAGCCGTGCACAGTTATCTTTCAGTTAAGATTTTGAAAGGCTTTCAGCTCTTCATTTAATTATGCGCATCTTTTGCTGCCCCAAACTTTGCCGCAAAAATGTAAGGCGACGATTTTAACTGAACTCGTCCATAATCTCAGACCTTTGATATAATTTTGCTTCGACCCTACGCCCATTCTTGCGGTATCAGTTCCAAATTCCGATCTTCGGTGACTAAAAATTAAGAGAGAAGTTGAAACTGAGTTTATTTTAGCTGCCAAGCTGAGATACAGTGAAACGAGTAGCACTCTAACGGTGTAATGTAGGGGTAGTTAAAAATAATTATGGCAGAATAATCCCCCGAATACTGATCATAGTGGTACACATAAAGGCCTTATCACCAGAGGTTAGACACGCCTCGTAGCTTGGGCACTACGTCAAGCTCTCAATAAGGTACCATGGGTCTTAAAAATTTAACGTCTTTTGCCCGTAAGAAAACCCAATATGCAATAACCAACTTCAAGGCGGCAATTAATTAGACCATCCGCCCAGCTGCTTGCATGTGAATAAAAACAAACATAGTGCACGATACTACCATAAATACCAGCACAAAGAGCAGGAAGTCTAAAGGCTCTTAACTTTTGTTAATGGAAAAAGAAACTGTGCGCGGCTGACAGCCCACGAGCAATGAAATCAAATTGTTTCAGTAATTATATTTGCTGACTTAAAAGTTGATAAGTACTGCGTCAATGCTGGCTAAATTGAAATACAATCACCGACTTTACAAACTCTTACGGTTCTGCACCTATGGACCATAAATATATAACTAGTAGGCGGTGTTACTACGGTCTATAAGTTGTTTGTTATTTGTCGTATACTGGGATTTGTCAACGGGACAAAGCCGATAACGTCAATGATAGCATTTTTTAATCAAAAATTCGGATTGTTCTTTCGGTCGTCAAGTAGCTTGAGAAGCTTATGCTCGTGTTGCTTGGGTTTAGCTCCTCAAGCCCCTTTTCTTTGGCAAGCTGACATTACTCGCAACTCGTGTACAGCAATTTTATCAAGTTTCAATCTATGGGGGTCATATTGACTAACGGTGAAGAGCCACACACCTTACTAGTTAACTTAACTGCAGGGAGCACGATATTAATATTACGTTTGTGCTGAATTTATGACTTGGCCCTTTTAGTTGGACGTGAATTGCGAGGGCAGTAAAATTGCACATAAACAAAGAGCATCAAGTACTAAACTCAGTGTGCACCACTGAGAGTCTCCGAGCAATGAAATCAAGCTGTTTCAGCAATTGTATTTGCTTCCTCTAGGAACTCACATTTACACGCAACTAAACAGCAATTTTAATCCAGTTTTAATCAAAACTAAGGGGAAAATACTGGCTAACGCTGAACAGCAGCAACGTAGCGCCACTGCCTGTGCAATGTAAACAACGAGTCGATTGAATGCTCGATATAGTGCTTTGCGAAGCTCGGCCAACCACTGGAGACCACGCCTTTATCGACTTATACTTCTGGGAGGTCTTCTTTCGACCATTTATTCTACTTCTGCATAATTCCTGAGAGCCTCACATGTTTACGGTGTGTTCTCTGACACGCACCTATAAAACAATTTTTTGCCGAAGAAAAGAGTATTTTTGGTAGACAATCAGTGATCACTCGACCCAGCGTAACTATTTGGGCGTGGCCCAAATAGAGTAATCGAAACTGCTTGTTTTGACGCAAAAGTGCAGTAGGCAAGCAATACATGCTAACGTAAACAAGGCAAGTAAACAAGTGAAGCGAGGCGAATTTCTGCGATGCGAACGTCTTGTACAAGGTGAGAGGCGTGTGGGAAAGAAAGCTCTGCTGGCAGGGTACTTTATGCTACATTTACGATGTCAAAAATTAATTTGAATCTTCAGTATTTTACCTCATCTAAATTTGGAAGTTTGAAGTCCGGGGATGAAATGTGTTAAAAATATTCGTACTATTAACGGGTTTTCGTGACAAGGAGACTTTGAGCGATGTAAAATTGTTTTGAGTGGTCGAGAGCGAAAGGAACTGTTGCGGAAAAATGTTTTGACTTGCAACCTTGAAAGATTGAAAGAAAGATTTTAAATACATTTAGGAATTGGTGAATGAACTTAAAAGGAATTGGTTTATGGTTGGTACGATAGGAGCATTTTGGTATATTCGCGTGCGTGTTTGGTCGTAAGTGTCAAAGCCACGTTTGTGGGAAAAGTTGGGATAAGATTTAAGTGTCTTGTCACGTTAATTTTTTTCCTGAGTAAAGCATTGCAGTATGTACACTGTTTGTGCAGGTGAATGTACGCTGTTGTTCGAGAGTTTATCTTGGTGATCCTGTCTAACATATCGAAATGTACGAATGAGTGTGATTTTTTAGTACGGGCCTTTGGCGAACAATGTATATTCTATCTTGTGTGACATTTGGTTGACGAGAGGATCTAAATGCACCAGTCATAGAGAGAGAATTGTAACTGAATGTTTCCTAAGAGGTCATTTGAATTTGTTGTTTTCATGTCCATTTTCTTATTCTTATTTTGTGATTGGTTTATTTTGTTAGGTGGAGTGGATGATCCAATGAGGGACGATTTGTATATCGTTTGATTCGAAATTTTTCGAACCAGCAGTATAAAGCAGTTTGGATAACATTTCGCCGCGGCATTTCGAGGAACGTGTTAATGTGTTGTTCAGTTATGTTATCCCGGGTTAAAATTACAAATGCACACACTGTTCGCGGTAGGCCCACGCTAAAAAATAACACTGAGTGTTTTCGGAATGGGCTGGTCCGCGAACGCAAAGAAAAACAAAGGAAATTATCAAGACATTCAATGACATCAGAGACTCATGGACCCCACAGACGCAATGACAAATCGGAATACCAGGAGTGTATGTGATGTGTAAAATGGATAAGAGTTTGAACAGAGGAATGTTTAACAAGTTTGAGAGTCGCAAGACTTGTGTAGCTGGTTATCAGTGTGACAATAATGATTTTGATTTTTGCAATGCGGAACACAACGAGTTGCCTGTGATAAAAATCTGTTCCGATGAAGGAAGAGACGATTGTCAACAATTGAAACCAGAAAGGACTGAGGCTTCTTTTGGAGCTACTGTGATAACTGTAACAATTCTTTCTATTATTTCAATTTTGTTTAGCAGGGTAACGGTTAATGCACTTGTTTTTGTATTGCGTTTTGTGTTTTTTCATCTAATTGTGTATATTGTGACGCGGTACATGTACGATGCTGTGCGTCGGGATTTTGCATTATCGGCAAGTTTTGTGTTAGAGTGTTTTGACGGCAGCGAGGTGACGACAAGAAAAGGTAATGAGCTAGTTGTACAGAAGGAAAATTGTGTTGCTGAGGAAATAAACGAAGTTGAATTGAGATCTCGTCGTGGGGAAATTTATTTATAACAGAGCTTACAATTCCATTGGTTTAAATCAGGTTAATCATTTCTCTCAACGCAGTCATGCACCTAGCAGACTACCGACGAACAAATTAAAATCTTTGTTACAGAAAACACGGTAAGTGACAGTTTTTGTATGGAAGAGTATTCGGAAAAATAGAACATTGTCGTCTGAAATTCATTTTTACATTAAAAATAGAAAAGGTTTACACTTAAACAGGTACAGAAGTAACTGTAACAGTGTGAGGTTTTTACTTAAAGGGCAACTCCAAAACTAGTTCGTAAACGAGGGAAGGTGTATCTGTCGTCTAAGCATCAAACCACAGGCGATTTAGGTGAAATGAAATATCCAAATAGGCTTTTAAGTAACAATTTGCCCCTCTTTACATTCAATTATCCATTTTATAGTGCTTACAACAGTTTGAATCACCGGGTTAATTTTGGCCAATTTAAGCTTTCTACTGATATCGAGAAGAATCCAGGACCTTCAGTTTATGTAGATGCTACAAAAACAATTCATGCTCCGTACTGTCAAGGAAACGTTACAGTATTTGGGGAAAATTCTGGACAACAATGTGTTGCAATGAGTCTGTGCGCTTTGATTTACAGCAAGATAACAAAAATTACTTCAGTTGATGATATGACTCAAATAGTGATTGTTGGTATTCAATTATATTCTAGTCTGTCACTGCTTGCAAGACAATCTATGTTGATGTTAACACAATTGCCAGAAATGGTTACAGTGTTTGAGCGATTTTTCCCAGCTTGAATACAGTGAAAGTTATACTTGCAACGTGCACGGTGATGCGCGAATTGAGAGGTATATCCACTGTATGCCACTGGGTACAACATTAGAAACACTCTTGGCTATGAACTACAACTCGTTCATTTTAAGTGTGGGAATTATTGGTGTTGGTATCTACAGCATTGAGGGTGGGGGATATAAAGTATGTATGGTAACAGTCATAGTCAAGGCACATGTGTATTGTTGGAAATACCATCTATGCATGAATTAGTCAATATTTTTAGAGTCTACATAGGAGTGACGATATATATGTACTTCAAGGTGTACATATTGCCAACTTTGAAGTCGATGTTTGTTCAAGCAGTGTTGAATATTGTAGTATATCAAGTGTTAATAGTTACCGAATGTTCTTGTAAACAGTGCTGCGCTATAGCAGTTTATGCAATGTGTGACTCTGTTATTAATCCATGTGGATACTGGACTTCACGAACTTTATCTGCCCTTGTTAGTGATGGGAATACACTGTACAATGTGATGGATGTGAAAAGACATTATGCCAGCTGATCTTCCTGAAAGTGTGAGTATCAGTGGAGCGAAGATAAAACTTACTGTTTGCGCTGTAAGCAGTGGTGTCTTACGTTGTAATCTGGCTGAGAGCAAATCTGTGTTGAAGATGTGCATTTCAAAACATTGTCATAAAGTGACAGGATTTTTGTTGTGGATTGGAACATACTGTATAAGCTGTGTAGTTCGGCAAAGAATTAGAGTAAAGGATTTATTTTCTCTTGTGGGATATGATAACAGTTGTGTAGGTGAAATAAGACATGTTAAAAGTATCAAAGGCGTACAGTCATTAGTTGAAGAAATTTGTAAAGTTACAGAAAGTAAGTTAAATTGTCAAAGAGCACAATATGAAATACAATTTATATTATGCTCATGTAACATTGAAAGCAGTAAAAGGAAAAGTATTGGGAGGAAGCACAGGTATAGTTCATTCGAGTATTGTGAGATGGGACCTGTTAAAAAGAAAGTAACATTTAGTTACAATTAGAAAAGAAACAAGGCAGATCGGGGAACAGATTTTTGCATCGAACAGTTTAGAAATAAATAAGGGAAGGTCCCTGTTATATATGTTGTGTTTGTAACCGATTACTTTATAGGAGATTTGAGTTATCATTTTGCAAAAGTAAATAATCGTGTCAAAATTTTTTCCGTATGCAGTCATCCTTTGATGGAAAGGAGTATAGTTGTAAAACATGTGAATTTAAAGTTAAAGATGGAAAACTTCCATGCTAGGCTGTAGTGAATAACTTGCAGGGGTGGCGAATGGTAAAATCCGAGACTCGCCGAGACGCCGAGATCCTAGTTAGAAATCCGAGCCCGAGACCCTTTGGTGAAAATTTTCGAGACTCAAAAAAGTAAAAACAAACCATGAAAAAACGAGACTCCGAGACTCATCAAAAACGCTTCCGAGATTTCGAGATCCTGCCAAAATTTTCCGAGATCCCCGTTTTTCGAGGTACCATTCGACTGTTGCATTACAGTGGGCGGTTTGCGAGTACTGCTGAATATCTTTTCTTTGCACAGTTTATTATAGAGCAGAAGAAAATATCAGAACAAATTAATATTGCTCGAAAAAAGTTTGTGGCCAACGTGCAACTGCATCACAACCAAAATGAAATCCACAAATGTAAATGCTTCATATATTTTGGTCAACCATTTATTGCTGACCATACTGTATTCTTCTATGAATATTTTTTTGCCTCCAAGATAGTTTTGTTTACGGTCAATGAATTCGCAATAATACGGATCAAATGTAAAGCGTTTATTTTGGAATTCCCTTGTCACGAAAACCCGTTAATAGCACGAATATTTTTAACACATTTCATCCCCGGACTTCAAGCTTCCAAATTTAGATGAGGTAAAATACTGAAGATTCAAATTAATTTTTGACATCGTAAATGTAGCATAAAGTACCCTGCCAGCAGAGCTTTCTTTGCCACACGCCTCTCACCTTGTACAAGACGTTCGCATCCCAGAAATTCGCCTCGCTTGTTTACTTGCCTTGTTTACATTAGCATGTATTGCGTGCCTACTGCACTTTTGCGCCAAAACAAGCATTTTCGATTACTCTATTTGGGCCGCGCCCAAATAGTTACGTTGGGTCGAGTGATCACTGATTGTCTACCAAAAATACTCTTTTCTGCGGCAAAAAATTGTTTTATAGGTGCGTGTCAGAGAACACGTCGTAAACATGTGAGGCTCTCAGGACTTATGCAGAAGTAGAATAAATGGTCGAAAGAAGACCTTCCAGAAGTATAAGTCGATAAAGGCGTGGTCTCCAGTGGTTGGCCGAGCTTCGCAAAGCACTATATCGAGCATTCAATCGACTCGTTGTTTACATTGCACAGGCAGTGGCGCTACGTTGCTGCTGTTCAGCGTTAGTCAGTATTTTCCCCTTAGTTTTGATTAAAACTGGATTAAAATTGCTGTTTAGTTGCGTGTAAATGTGAGTTCCTAGAGGAAGAACAAATTAGATGACAGTACACAAGCTAACAGAAAGCATAAGCTTCTGAAGCTACTTAATGGCCTATGGAGCAATCAGATTTTGTAGTTACCGAAAGATGTTACCATTGAAACGTGATCGTCTTTGACCCGTTGAGAAAACCCAATATACGATAAACAACTTCGAGACCTCAGTAAGACTGCCCAGTCGCAATTTGTCTATGTCTACGGAAATAGAACCGCAATGGTTCAGTAAAGTTGGTGATTGCTTAAATTTACACATCTGGAGGCATTGTCTACTAATTTCAACGTGAGCAAATACAATTGCTGAAACAGCTTGATTTCATTGCTCGGAGACTCTCAGTGGTGCACACTGAGTTCAGTACTTGATGTTCTTTGTTTATGTGCAATTTTACTGCCCTCGCAATTCACGTCCAACTAAAAGGGCCAAGTCAAATTCAACACAAACGTAATATTAATATCTTGCTCCCTGCAGTTAAGTTAACTAGTAAGGCGTGTGGCTCTTCAGTGTTAGTCAATATGACCCCCATAGATTGAAACTTGATAAAATTGCTGTACACGAGTTGCGAGTAATGTCAGCTTGCCAAAGAAAAGGGGCTTGAGGGGCTACACCCAAGCAACAGGAGCATAAGCTTCTCAAGCTACTTGACGACCGATGGAACAATCCGAATTTTTGATTAAAAAATGCTATCATTGACGTTATCGGCTTTGTCCCGTTGACAAATCCTAGTATACGACAAATAACAAACAACTTATAGACCGTAGTAACACCGCCCACTAGTTATATATTTATGGTCCATAGGAGCAGAACCGTAAGAGTTTGTGAAGTCGGTGATTGTATTTCAATTTAGCCAGCATTGACGCAGTACTTATCAACTTTTAAGTCAGCAAATATAATTACTGAAACAATTTGATTTCATTGCTCGTGGGCTGTCAGCTGCGCACAGTTTATTTTTCCATTAACAAAAGTTAAGGGCCTTTAGACTTCCTGCTCTTTGTGCTGGTATTTATGGTAGTATCGTGCACTATGTTTGTTTTTATTCACATGTAAGCAGCTAGGCGGATGGTCTAATTAATTGCCGCCTTGAAGTTGGTTATCGCATATTGGGTTTTCTTACGGGCAAAAGACGTTAAATTTTTAAGACCCATGGTACCTTATTGAGAGCTTGACGTAGTGCCCAAGCTACGAGGCGTGTCTAATCTCTGGTGATAAGGCCTTTATGTGTACCACTATGATCAGTATTCGGGGGATTATTCTGCCATAATTATTTTTAACTACCCCTACATTACACCGTTAGAGTGCTACTCGTTTCACTGTATCTCAGCTTGGCAGCTAAAATAAACTCAGTTTCAACTTCTCTCTTAATTGTTAGTGACCGAAGATCGGAATTTGGAACTGATACCGCAAGAATGGGCGTAGGGTCGAAGCAAAATTATATCAAAGGTCTGAGATTATGGACGAGTTCAGTTAAAATCGTCGCCTTACATTTTTGCGGTAAAGTTTGGGGCAGCAAAAGATGCGCATAATTAAATGAAGAGCTGAAAGCCTTTCAAAATCTTAACTGAAAGATAACTGTGCACGGCTGGGAGCCCAAGAGAAAGGAAATCAACGTGTTTGACTAATCCCTCTACATTTAAACGCATGTTCACTATAATTGGGACTTGTTCATTCTCCTTGTGGACTCGAACTAAATCAACATTTAGCTTTGCACTGACACGATACGAAGTCCAAAAAAACTTCCCCTTCTTAATCTAAACTACCGGATAAAATTTTGCGTGTGGGAATGTCGCGGAAGATGTTGTCAATCTGATAAGGCCCTTGAGTATAATTCATTTCAACGCTATTTTTTATTACTAGGTGTGATGGTACAAGCACGCGTTAACAGTTTTCTTTTCTGCTACCTCAATATAATTGTCTTTGTAACTATAAACTGTGTTACACCTCTTTGGTTTTAGTTTAGTAGTTTGTGGGCTGAGCACAAAGAGCCAAGTCATAAATTCAACACAAACGTAATATTAATATCGTGCTCTCTGCAGTTAAGTTAACTAGTAAGGCGTGTGGCTCTTCAGCGTTAGTCAATGTGACCCCCATAGATTGAAACTTGATAAAACTGCTGTACACGAGTGGCGAGTAATGTCAGCTTGAGAAAGAAAAGGGGCTTGAGGGGCTACAATCTGTACAGCGAGGTCACGAAAGAACAATGGGAATAACACTAAGGCATTCCCTTTTTAGTTTGTTTGTCTTCCTAGAATTTGATTAAATTTCGAAGCAAGTTTCTTCATTTTAAATTGCTAAGCGATTACAAATGTGTTTCGTTTCTTCCCAAAACATATACTCAGTTGTGAGAACAAAATATTCATCTAAAGTCCTTCGGTAATCTCTGATTGGAGTATTGCACTAATATTATCCACTAACGTAGAGACCATTATTTGGTTATCGACTAACAAGCCTTCAAGGTCAACAAAGGTTGATATCCAGGGGACCGCAATTTAAGCTTACATCATTAAATAATTATCGTATTGCGCGGGAAAGATAACGAATTTTCACTTGCTTTTTCTATCGACTCGAACTAAATCAACATTTCGCTTTGCACTGACACGATACGAAGTCAAAAAAACTTCCTCCTCTTAATCTAAACTGCCGGATATAATTTTGCGTGTAGGAATGTCGTGGAAGACGTTATCAATCTGATAAGGCCCTTAAATATAATTTATTTCAGCGCTATCTTTTATTACTAGGTGTGATGGTACAAGCACGCGTTAATAGTTTTCTTTTCGGCTAACTCAATATAAGTGAGCACATAAAAGGGGAGGCGAGGGGTGGCTTTCTCAATTTGGGGCGCTGTTGTCAACTCGAGGCTTCAACCGATCGGGTTTTATTGCCCGGCCACAAGTGATCTGACTAAGGTAAGCTGTTGTCGAATGCGTTAAAACGGCCGTCCTCTACTTCAGTGCCAACTTGCAAATAGTTTTGTGCTGTAAGAAATTGCTATCTGACGAAATCCTCTGCAATTTCCAGTGTTGATTCTTGATTCCAGCATGAACATCTAAACCTTACGATTGGCATGAAAATGTAATTGCTGCGTGTAGCCTGGTTCTTTGCGGAGTTATTGCAGACTATAATGTGGAAAAGTGAAAAGATGAAAGAATCGCACTCAGGGGTTTTCTCGGTCAAAGATGTCAGGCTCACAACTGCCACTAGTCTGTAATCTCCTTAGCTCACTGAGACCCCTAGCCGCCCAATCCTAAACACTCTTCAAGTTTAAACTCCAGCAATTTCCACCATTTGCAACGCTTAGCATTGTCTGCGTTATTTAATTACAAGATCTAAAAAAAAGAAACATTTCAAAGCATGCAGCTCGGGTCTTGCAGAAAGCTATCATTGTAATTTTTCCTCTCCCAATAAAATTCAATTAAATTTACTAGGTAATTAAGGATTACACGGCCACGACAAAATCCCAAGAGTTGTTTTCGATTGCAGTGACACCAAACCATGGATGTTAAATTGAACGTGTGTCTTCTGCTGCTGTTGGTGGGAGCTTTGTATGTGCAGGGATTCCGGCTGCGCCAAGAGTCTAAAAATGAGCCCAGCTTCGTGGAGCATAAGTTTCCATGCCATTTCTAACTTCCCATTTGTTTTTCTAATTGCTTATTCCGGATTGTAACTTAGCATATGCATTTCATCTTACTCTCAAATAGGAAGCACTTGTGGTTCTGGCAATAGTGGCATCTGTGTATCAAACGCTTATGAATGTTACGAATTGGAGCCTCCGAGGAAGAATTGCGAGCACTCCTGCCATTATAGCCATTGCTGTTGGTATGAATCTTATTCAGTTATGATTTCTATGAAATACTCAGTTAATAGTTTGATATTTTTGCATTGGAGACAGGAAATGGGAATTTTTGAGCGGAGATACAGCTATATAATCATACTAGAACTACAGAATATTTTCATCAAAACGTAGCGTCCCCTTTTGGGGAAACTTTTCTGCAAACTGAGACCAGACCGTGAAGGAAAACGGACAGGGGGAGTTGGAAAGCGACAAGCTTCGCAGTTGCAATTCGTGCTTAAGAATATCATGTCTAAAATGAGTGGTCTTGCGTGGTATTTTAACTCATGGAAATTGGAATGCTTACCTCAAGCAACGATTGACAGCAAACATGAAGCGTGTACTAAGACACTGAGCTTCGTATTTAAATCCATTCTGGGAGCCTGATGCTATTATTATTGTTTACTCTCTTTTTCAGCCGATACTGATGAGCGACAAGAATGATGCCAGTTGTATCCTCCAGTGAACTGACTGATTAGAATAAAAATTGATAACCTGTAGTGCCAAAAAGTCTGTACGAAGCAAAATAAAAATAACCGATCAGCACAAAAACGGTGTCCTGTGAGTCGTCTCGAACATGGGAGCTTTACCAGTTTAATCCATTGACACCTGAAACGTCCTAAATCGCCCTTACAGGACCGTACGGCTTGTACCACTTGTGACTTCGCTAGCTTTGACCAATGAAAGGGGTACCAATGAAAGGGGTTGAGGTAACCCGTTGGTGGCAAAGAAAAAGAACTTTCAAACTGTGCCTAAAGGAGACCGATTGCATAATTCTGACCCTAGCTATGCCCCGAATACCTTTGAATTTCAAGTCGCAAAATTGAAAGAAAATCTCCCCTTATAACCAACCCTCCAACACTTCTAGTCATAATTTTTGTGTCCACTCTCCGACACGCTCAGCTCAAGACTTCTACATCACCAACAAGGCGGGAGGAAAGCAAACAGAGGCACCAAAACGAAAAGAGTGGAAGCAACAGGGGTGGCACCGCAAAAAAGGACCCCAAAAGCCTGAAGGGTTGGGCGTTTTTCACGTCCAGAACGATCTCCAAAATTTTGCTTTCTGCATATGCCCGAAAAAACTTTCATTTTTTTTATTAGGAAAGAAGGGTTATATGTTTTCTGTGACTGTAAGGAGGTTTTGGAGTAGAGTTTATGGGAGTGTCGAGCTCTGTGCCTCCTTTTATTTACGCTTAAGTAGTCAGGATGCTGGTGTAATTAATTGCCGCTTAAGGTTGCTGATCGCATATTTGTTTTTTTTTTTTTTTAAGGGATAAATGAACTTTTGAAGAGCGATGGCACTCGATTGAGTGATTGACATAGTGCCCAACCTTCGAGGCGTGTCCAGTTTCTCGTGACAACGCCTTTATACGTACCCCTATGATCAGTTTGCTACGACCATTTATTTTATTTAAAACTACTTAAAGTTATGCCAACGGTCACTGATATTATGGACGAGTTCAGTTAATAACGTGTATGGCCTGTCATTTGGGCGGGATTTTTTTGGGCCGTAAATGTGCGCATAAACAAAGAGCCGAAAGCCTATTACGAAACTTCTGTTAACAGAGGAATAAACTGTGCACGGCTGGGAGACCATGGTTCATCTTTCTGTTAACAAAAACAATGAATGAATATTTTATTAACGAGTCAAATCAGAGATTAGTAAGTTGGTTTGAAGGAACGCCAAGTGTACGGTGATATCGGAAAATCAGCTTGTGAAGCAGTCTTTTTCTCGACTCAAGAAAGGTTCAGTACTCTGACAGTTCTAAACGACCTAAACGGCCACAAAGAGAGAACAGCCCTCCTTCCCCTCCCCCCACTTCAAAAGGGGTGGTCTCTGGCCCCTGCACTTGAAAAACTGCTCCGCGGGCCCTGGGAAATGCCATGATGGCGCAAGATGCCTTTCTGTCTCTCGTGCGCGATTTTCCAAAAAAACTTTGCCAGAGTTATCGTACAAAAATCGATGTTCAAAACTCAAATGGAATAAAGTCGGCTCGCGGTTTCACTCGAATTTTTAAACATTTTGATGCATTGTTTAGTCGGTAAGTGCTCGGAAAATTTTTGTCTGTTTGTTTTTCTTTAGTTTTAAAGTTGCTTTTCCGTCGAACTTCAAGTAAAAATGGCGCACGAGAGCGACTGAAACCCCGGCGCCAGTCAAAACCTCCCAAACGGAAGAATCGAGTTACCATCAGAATTTTTGTTTTCGCCAGGAAGTTCAAAGAACATCCATGATTAACTTTGAAGTAATAAAACCCAAATTGCTGTGTGCAAATTTCTAGTCCAAGTTGTTAAATACAGAAATGGCGTCGCAGAACTGCGCTGCGTACAGGGTTTAGGAATGATCTTAGAACTGTCCTTCGTAAATGTATGCGATTTTAGTACGTAAGTAAAAGACACAAGAAATAAAGGTTTTAAACACATTTTATTGACATTGTAACTTAGCATACAGTCCATTGACATTTTTATTGACAAAGTGTGCTATTTTTACATAGATCTAGGACCGAATGCACTGCGCGATTGTCTAGCTAAATAGCCCTGTCTAGCGAGTGCGTTTAGTTTGGTGTATGAGACTATCGCAATGGCAGTCTGGGCTCCTGGAATACAGCTGTGGATTAATTAGTATTTTCAGCTCACTTATTCAACTTGTAAACCTACCTTGAAGGGCTCCATTGATATTATCTCTTGTGGTTATCGATGACAGTCCTTGGCCAGCATCAGTAAATGATACACGCGCCTGCCACCTGCTCAGCTTGCACTTCGGTGAGCCATATACCCCGGTGCATGTCCCAGTTTTTTTCACTACTGTGCAGGACGGAGGAGAGAGATCGGGATCCTGAAAGGTTAGTTAGTACGTTGCAACAATCAGCGAGCAAGGAAAGGAATGAACCAGCCAAAAATAATAATGATAATGACAATGACAAAGACAATGACAATGATGACGAAAATGATATATAATATCAATAATAATAAAACCATTGAAAAATGTATTTAATCCCTAAAAAGCTTAGTACGTCTGTTCCTAGACCACTTTGTAATGTAAGAATTTAATATTAGAAGTTACTTTTGATGCGAGAGACAGTGGAAGCCGTGCAAATAATCTGCAATCAGGGATAAAAGTAGTTGACACACTTGTCTAAAAAGGGTGCTTTTATCAACAATTTCATTCATTTATTATTTCATTCTGTTTTACGCCGTAAATCCCCCCACCCCCGAATCAATGTTGTTTGTGGTAAAAGAAACACTTGAGTCTAAAATACAACATTGGTTTTGGAGGGAGGGGAGGGGGTACACAGGGGGAGGGGATAGGTATGCCCACTGTTCAAAAAGGGGCCTTTTTAAAGAAGTGTCTCAACACTTTTGTCCCTCATCATTGCATCTGCTCGCTCTTCTGTACGATGGGCAACAGCGTAATCATACAAAGGTGTCCGCGTAAAACATAGGGGAACACGGGCTTAGCGAAGCTTTCTACTGCGGGAGTTTTTTCTCACGGAGCTGCCAACAAGTATCTGCAATTTTCAACGATGGTTAAAAGTGAAACATGAATCTTTTGTGACGACCGGTTTTAGGCGGCATTGCTCTCAGAATCTGTGAAAAATTGTGTGGATTTCAGTCTACATTGGATGACGTTTTGCGTTGTTATGGTTACTTCTAACTATGTCTTGTAAGTAGCTCAAGAAACGTTCGTCCTTGTGGCTAACTGGCATTGAGAACGCCCCAAGCTGGTTTCGGTTGTGATACATCTGGCTGCAACGAGTAGGATATGTCCTATATTTTTACTTACCTTGGATGCGACGGTAACAAAGAAAACCATGAAATTAACAACCTGGGTAAAGTCAGAAGTCTGTGATGCAAATACCGTGACGGTGCTTGTCACGCCATATTTGGCGCTGCTGGGGGCGGCAAGAGTAAGTCGAAGAACCTGCGTGTCATTCCTTCCCAAGCTAGCTTGCGAGGGATTTATTCGACTATAGAAATTCAGATCATCTGATGCAGTGAAGTACAGGGTTTGCCTGTCCCCAGAATTTTTTACGTTTATTTCTAGCTCTAAAGACTTTCCTGCAAAAATGGTGTTTGGACTGTCTTTGTTATTGACTTTCTGAGAGAGTTTCACGTCACCAAGACTATATAAAGTTGGTTTTATACGCTGAAAGCGGGCTCCATTCTTGTCTATTCCTGTCACCTTCAGTCTGAAGTTCTCCACAGATGGAACAAAGGTGACAAAATAAGTGTCCTTGTAGAAGCCTTGCCCTTGCGTGATGTTGAATGTCTCAAGGTCTGCTCCGTTTGCATCCACAAGTGTTAAATTTGTCGGTTTTTGAATTTGTTGCCCAACGAAGTCCATTGTGAGTAGTAGCAGTTGTCCTGCAGGAGAAAAAAGAAATATAAATCGACATTTATAGACTGTTCACAGTCCCTTATTTTTCAGTAACATCGTCGAGGTCGAGGGCTTTGCGGTTCGGGCTTCCATCTCGGATGAGTGTCAAGTCAACTCAAGGGGCGGGGGATGGTTTAGGAGGAGGTAAGAAAAACAGTTTTTCTCGTCTCCCTCTCCCCAACGCTATAAACCCCGACACCCGCCCCCTCGGTACAAGATGGACGGGCCGGTACCGGTGAGTACTCGATCCTTACTATCTTACAAAAATAGGGGAAGGACTGTGAACAGTTAGCCCACGTAGCAAGCGTTTCCGTTTGGTTTCGGAACAAAGAAAGACCGAGGAACGGGATTTTCGGTTTTGGCCGCCCGAGAAATGAAACGAGAGCCGCTGTTTTACATACGCCATTTTTCGCGCGGTCTTTGACTCTCGTCCCTCGTTTTTTGCTAAACTGCACGAATACGCATACTACGCAGGCTAGTAAACAGTCTAATTACTGTATATCTGTTATTTCTAGACGTTAATTCCCCTAACTTATTATCCGTCATAAAATTGTAATTGCACTAACTGAGTTCGTAACTGATAAGGCATGCCAGGTGGCAGGATGGCGTCTGTAGGCGGGCTAGCCGAACATCTTCACGCAATGTCCACGCTAAAATCCACATATCAGATTTGACTTCTGTACATTCTTATCTTGTTATTTACAATACCAACTAGAAGAGACAGACGCTGCAGCAACCGGTGCAGCTTAAAACATCGTTGCCTATTCCAGAGAGTCGAAATACAAGAAACCAAATATAAACGCGCTAATAAGCTGTCCAAACAATGGGTGAGTTTTCCCCCAGGATCTATTCTGAGGTTCATTCACCAGCCACAACACCGGAAACTATTGCGTCATGGCATTAACATTACAACCAATCAGAGGCTATCCCCAACATTCAGAGGAAACGGGAACACGATTATCGTCGGCGATTCACAGACGTCTCCTTTCCCGATTTTTCCCGAGGGAAGGTGGACGTTTGTATACAGGCTAGTAATGTATCTGATCTCGGTTAAGAACGGGGCGAAACCATTATTTCTTTAGACAGGAGGGGGGGAGGGGGGTTGAAAAGTTCTCACATGCAAAAATTCTTTTCATATGCGGCTCCTGCTGCAAACAATTTTTTTGTGTGTCTCCGTCTTTCTGCAAACATTTTTTTTACTTGCGTACTATTTATTTGAGTATCTACAGCCTCTGCAAACAATTTATTAAAAAAATTTCCAAACCCCCCCCCCCCCCCCCGTCAAAACATAATGGTCCATCCCCTTAGAAATGCTGTGTGATTTTAGTGGCCGTATCATGAGAGGGTTTACAAAAGCGTGCTTCGAGCCCAATTACAAAGGTCCGCCCACCCACCTTTCCTAAAAAGCAAAAGTAATCAAAGAGTTGGGCAGGCGGCATACTATATATTGCCCTTATTGCCTTACCTCTTAAAGGATTTCCTACAACACGCCTTGTAGTCCCTCGCTCCAGGTCTTCTACGTCCAACAATTGGTAGGTGAAGTCCAGAGGACTTGAACCGCTTACTTGCAGAGTGTATGGTCCATTGCAGGAAACTGTTATCTTTAGTAAGCCAATGAATAAATTGGTAACTTCCATTATAAGAAGCTTACTCGAAGATGTCAATACATTTCTTTGCAGTGACGAGATTCCTGAAAAAGATCAGAACAAAAAAAAGACGTTACATTAAAACATCAAAAGTCGCATCTTGTTAGGTGGTGCAGATCGAGTGTTAATTGACAACTGACCTCATTGTAAAGTGCTATCTGTTGGGCGTGTTTTTTACTCGCTTTTGGCTTTACGCCGCATCTACAATAAAACGTTGCTTGACTAAAACTTCAAACTGGGTTTCAATGTCTTTTTCGAGGCGCGTAATTAAGGAAGACTTGTATTAATAAACCCCACTACTTTGGTCTTTAAAGAACTTAGCTTTAACTGAGATGTATCTGAATATATCTGTAGAATCAGCCAGGTGGTGGTGAGCGATAGTTGAATTCATTTTGCAAATTCTAATTCTTATTTTAAATAATGTTGTCCTTGTGTTACAGTCTGGTGCATTCATTTAACGAGGAAGGTGAATTTTCCCTTATACGAAAAACTCCCTAACTTTGCCTAACATATGCATTTAAATAGCAAAAGAA
>OZ037992.1:29591167-29603667 GCA_964035705.1 Porites rus
TTTGGTGTAATTACCATGTCCAGTTTCTGACACATACGTTTTGGAAAATTTAAAAAATGGTGATTTTTTTGTTTTAAGATCGCGTTTTTACACTTATAGTGCTTTTTGTTGTTAAAATGGTGTTTGCTTGGGACTAGTTTTTGAATTACATCAAAATGTTTCAACATCGAATATTTGGGGGGGAGGGGTGGGGTAAAATTTGTCACTTTTTTGCTTTGACAAATATGCTGCTCTATTTTCCAAATAACACTTCCAAAGTCATTTGTTTGGGTAATAAACATTAGTTTGATACTTCTTTTATACATTTTGAGCTTTTTCCCCTTTGAAAGTTGCTTTAAATTATAATTTTAACAAAAAAACGGAAATCCAAGATGGCGGACAACCATTTCAAATTTTAAAGTGCAACTAACCCCCAAAAGTGTTTTTCGCTAAATGAAATCTCCATATTTTTCTGATTACTTTTGCGAAAAAATTATCGTGATTGACAAAATCCTCGCGTTTCCATGGCTGTTTAAAGTTCACAGCTTTTACAAATTCCCTTTTTTAGAACAGCTGCCGGTCAGAGAACATTTTTCTATAGAACTGTGAACTTATGGAACTCCTTAGACAATTCCTTTAAACTGTGTAACTCGATTGATGTTTTTAAAACTCGTTTACGTACTAAACTACTTAAAGAATTGTAATTTTATATATATTTTAAAATATTTCTTAATTGTAAATAGGATCATGTATTGTCTTTGAAAAGCCCCTTGGGAAAGTCAATAAAGTATGTATGTATGTATGTAAGTTAGGTCTCTTGTGTCCCATTACCGAGGTTCGTGGGAGCTGGGTACGAATGTTGTTGTGACGTCATCGAAGGAGGACATCTGCCGCGAACTCATGAGTAAATGACCGAGAAGCGAGAAAGGGAAAATCATTTTAACTGATTTTAAGCGAGCGGGATACTAAAACGACCAAAATTCAACGGAATATGTCTTTAAGTGATTCAACTTCTGAGAGAAGTTTTAATTCAGAAGATTCTGAGGCAAATTTGGCCGCAGTGGAAGATGAACAAAGTGATCGCGAGTCGCAAGTTTCATGTGAAAGCCTGGAAAATGACATATCATATGCCGATCAACCCTTGGCTGATGAAGAATAGCTAAAAAAGTACGAAGAAGAAGTTGATGAAACAAATAAGCTAGAGCAAGAACTACGGGGAAGACTTTAAGAATCAGTTCATGTGGATTCTTGGTGAGTGTCGGCAAATTTGTAATATGATCGTGTGAAAATCGATGTAAAAGCTTATGTAAATAATCGAGTACTTGCTTGTTTGGCGGCGTGATTGCTGTAATGTATGATGAGAGTTGTTAGCTGTCGCTACAAAAAGTGTTATTTTTGTATGATTCTAGCTACCTTGATTGTTACAGGTGTTCCTGTGGAAACTGCAGCCGTGTTGTCCTTCAGAATTTAAGCGAGTGCTACTGCTGCCAGGAGCTGTAGTTGGTTGCAAAGAAGCCATGTGGAGCGAAAGTGTTCTTGAAGATATTCAACTCGAAACGGCCTTAAGGTGTATCACACAACATCCTGGTTTTGGTCCTGTCTGCCTTCAAAAGTGGAGCTTACGTATGGCTGGCGAACGTGTCAATACCAAAGCCAAACAGAGATATAAACAAACTGGAATCGAAGAAAGGTGAGATAGTTTTTGTCATTTTTGTACCGCATTGGAGTCAAATACGATCGATATGGTACACGCTCGATTTGAAAACATACAAATTCTTTAATACATCGTCCAGCCGAAATTAAATACTTTTCTTATTGTCTTTTTTTTTTACAGTTACTTGCGTAGCATTGCCTACAGGGAGTTTTCCAGGCTTGTCTACAAGCGAATTCCTCTTCCTGCGTGTGCTTACACTGAAATAAGAAAAGAAATGAAACCTACACTGGATTCGAACTCGACGATGATGATTAAGTAAACTTTTTAGGCTTTTTCCCTTGTAAATTATCCTGTTATTAAATTGTTGATCATCTGTTTAACTGTCTGTTTTACTTTATCTTTTGTTGACGTAACCAGTAGATTCATTTTGAACTGTAGCTTTTACCACTATTTTTTTTCCTTTTGATATACAATTTTATAAATTTCAATAAGCATGTAATAAAAAAGAACTAGTGATAAATCAACAGGTGGGGTGTTCGCCCGGGGGGTACTCACCATAATGGCCTATAAAGAGAGGCTCCGCCTAAAAGGGGTATCTTTTTCTGGCTTCAGTATATGAAAGGGTAGGGATTTTACTTGTTGAAGTATATGAAAGGGTAGGGAAATCTATCATTTGGGTCTGTGAAATGGCTAGTGGGGCTCACAAATGAATTTTATGGCTTTATAAAGTCAAGAAAACGTTCTATTTGTGTGATTGATTCCAATTTAAAAGACAGTTCATTTAAAGCGGTCAAAAGAGATGCAAAGTTCTAAACAAGGTATGTGAAAGGGGTACCAAATGTCAATAGAATTGAAGGTATACGAAAGGGGCACCTTTTTCGTGAAAATGGTACATAAAAGGGTAAGGAGTTGGACCTCGGGGTGGAACCTTCCCACATAAAAATTTGTTGAGTACCACCCCAGGACTGTCGTTGTAAATAATAAAAAAGTCCTTATGCAATCAAAATTTATTTTTGCCCGCCAAAAGAGGCCACTGCTAGCACAAAACTTTTTTCCTCTCCATTATGAAAAAGAGCAATCTCCTATAGCCCCTTGTTACCAGAGAAAGAGAGATCAGGAGATGTGTCACTGATAAGAGAAGGTCAGGTCCTCAAATCCCTAACCTGAGATCAGGCTCTATTTTCGTTTCGCTTTGAAAATTACATTCCGGCGGGCAAGGCGAAACGAAAAGAGAGCCTGATACAAACCTTTAACAAAATGTCTGCCGCCCACTTTTTTGATTGATTGACATTTGCCGAATCAGCCAATCAGAATTACTTCCGTTGCTTGTTTTTCTAGTATGCAAATTTTTCCACGCGTGGGGAAAATGCAGACTGGCTGACTTAAAAAATAGCTTTTATCTGTTAATCAAAATGCACCTTCTTAGCGGTCAACAACTCGCAGAGGGATTCAACTCTGCGATACACTCACTTTCCGTAATTAAAGCAAATCCTCAGAAGATATGAACAACCACATGAATTTTCTGAATTTCCATGGCACATATTAAGGCATATTTTCCTACCATAAGACCATAAAACAATAAAAAAGACAGCAAAATCGATCCTTCTCTCCACCGACGACGGATCATTCACGAAAACAACCACGCGAGGAATAAGCGCTTCCAACTTCCGGCGTTTCCGACAGCCAATCAGATCTTGTGGCATTGTTCTAACAGCCAATCAGCGTAACGGCCAAAATCTGGCCGTAACGAGCGCAAACTTGTAATAGTTTGTATCAGGCCCAATTTCAGCGGTAGCCGTTAGAGAGAATGTATGAGAACCGCTCAAATTGGGCCTGATCTCAGGTTATCAAATCCCCTAGTTCTAGACACAACTACCGTAAATCCTCTATTAAGCCCCCCCCCGGGGAGCTTATTTTTTTCAAGCACTTTTGAGGGGGGGGGGCTTAATAGAAAGGGGGGGCTTCTTTAATTTAGCAAAATGCATCACCTGAGTAAAAATACCATGGTATGAGACAGAGTAGACTAATGTGTTGTACAATAATTTACAGTCACTGTCAAAAGTATTTAATTCAGTTGTGGGAGCCTAAAAGTAACAAAACCAAAATTCTTCTTCAAAAATGTGCTTTCGGCCTCATGTTCTTCGGTAATTTTTATGAGAATGGTTACTTGTATTGATTTGTCGTACACAACTTACAAACAAAAATCTCTGGAAAACTCCTCTTATATTTACATTTTTTATCTCTTACATTTAAATGTTTTATATAAACAGCCTTGAAATTTATGATACTATAATACTATAAGAAAATGGTGACAATTGTCCACAGAGAACTAGACTGCAAAGTTGAGAAAGTTAAGCATATGAAGTTGGAGGTCATGTGGCCAAGGACCAAAAACAATATGAACTTCCAGCCTGAATAAACCATAACTGATCAGTCCACGTTAATCGTTTTGTGAAGAATAAGGATTAGGGGAAGGGGAGGGGTGGGCTTATTAACTTTCCTCCTCTGAAAAGGGGGGGCTTAATAGAGGATTTACGGTATACACACAGCCCGCTGACTTGTTGGTTTCAATTTATTTCCCACCAAAATCCTTTGACTCTTCTTTAATATTGCTGGTAAGCTTCCTTAAAGAGTTATTATTGCTAACCAACCTTCAAGGCTATGCATAATTTGTACGAGAATTCTGATTTCAATTGCAAAAGGATAGATATAGCAGACCAGTTTTGTCTGTATATACATAGACCACAATTCAATCACAATACACATGTATATACGTAGTATAACTCAAAACTTGTACAAGAATAGTTCGCTACAGAAGCTCAACAGAGACAATATTCACTATGGCTTTTAAACGTCTAGCCCTATTTCTTATTCTTTGGACAGTATTTAATATTCTTGTGTCCTTTCATAGGATTTGCATGCAGAGCAACAGCGAGCTTTCTTGGGGTCATCTCTGGGAGTTTTCTGGGTTTTTTTTTCCCTTTTTCTTGTATTTGAACTCGTGCTTGCAACTGGTTCATCAGGAACTAGGAAAAAAAGTAAACTGAATACAGTACAATTCAGCAGCTCCTCTAAAGGTGATAGTAAGGGTTGTGAGGATGAAAATCTTTACTCCTTTTTCCACAAAATTCATTCCTTTCTCCAATTTTTATAGAAAATAATCTACATGATATATTATAAACAGAAAAGATCACTACAGTCAAATACACAACTTATGCAGTTGTGAAAAGAAAGCCTGAAAAAATTCAGTCTTACAGGGATTCCAACCCTGATCTCTGTGATACCAGTGCAGTCCCTGTGCAGGTTGAAATTGAAATGAACTGCTGCAAGAATATGCCTGAAAACAAAAACAGGCAATATTTTCAATAAATAGGTTATACAGACTAAACTACAAAAACGTAATATCATTCAATAATGAAGGGCTTGGAATAACACTTTGTGAACAAACGTTCTGGATGTTTTTTGCTTCCAAATCAGCTAAAAATGTTTCTATGTGGCCTCTGATTCAACAGAAAAACCTTGCCCTGCATTTTTTGCCAGTTTTAGCTTATTTTGCAAGAAAAAATGTACGCAAAAAATGCGTTGGCCTTTTTTTGTTAAAATAGGAAACGAAAGAAACCTATTAAGTTCTTCTTTTAGCAAAATCAGCAGTGCGGGAGAGTATTCTTACCAGCAATACATTCCAACATAAGAATATACTATCATCTGAATATGGCTGCCCGGAAATCTTAGCTTACTACGTACAGATAAATATCGTACCTCATCGTAAAGACTGGTCCATCTTCTGCTTTGATTTAGCCGACGACCTTGTTCCCTTTAAAACTAAGTCCGCGAAAACTCGCCTTGAAAATGATGGGCTCCTGATCGTTGATCACTAGATCAAAAGTTCGATTGTTTTAAAGCGCGCACGCTGTAAAAATGGTTGGCTCCTATTTAGCTCTCCTCTGCTGGACAAAGTTCACCCATTTCCGTCCTCTTTTAATGCTTTCCTCGCGTGAGTCATCAAAGATAGGAATTCTATGAAGCCCGATACCTCTTTGGGGATCGGCTGTCCTGCTACAACCGAAAACAACACAGGCGTCGGGCATGATTCCAGAAGAAGATTTCAAGAGAAGTCCGTGTTGCTCGCGAAGGTCGAGCTCCTTCGATGACGTCACAATAACACTCGGACCCATTCTCCACAGAGCTCGGTAGTGGCCGCAAGAACCGCCAAAATTTGAAACTTTGAAAAATTATAAAAAAATAAGGAAAAACGCTATGACCAAACTTTTTTCTCACAAGTAAGCAGGATGATAAGAAGATTCTGTTCAGCGAAAAAAAAATTAGGGGGTTAGTTGCACTTTAAGTTTTATTGCTTCCTATTGCTTTTTCTCGCTGTACAAGTGTTTCCTTGTTACTAGTTAACAAGAAAGGATAACAAAGAGATGACTTTACCAATATTATTGATATTTTACGTATCTAAGTGGAAAAATAATAAGAAACATTGACAAATCGGAATATGACGTCACTGTCACGTTATCACTGGGCATGGCAAGTCAAAACTGGGTGTGGGGCTTCTTTGTACGGAGATGATCATTGTGTGTAAATTTCATGACCCTAGCATTATTGGTTCCAGAGATACAGAGGGGGGGACCGAGGAGCCCCCCCCCCCAGTCACAGATTGACCAAAAAAGCCCAGTCTGAATAGGGTTAAAATGAAAATTCAAGCAAAAGCCCAAAGAATCAGGAGATATGTAAAAAGAAGTAAACAATTCAGTCAAAACCAGATGTTTGCAAACGATAGGAAAAAGTTCTTCAGAAACCTTGGTAAAGACCAGATATCAGTTGAAAAACCACCTAAGAAAGAAGCAACAGAAACATTTTGGCGTAACATCTTGGAGAACGATAGAGAGCACAACCATTCAGCAGAGTGGATAAAGAGGGAGGAGCAGAAATATGCTGATACAGAATGCCAACCATGGGAGGACATAAGCCAAGATGAGTTGCAGACTGTTTTAAAGAAAGCAAGCAACTGGAAGTTACCCGGCCCTGATGCAGTTCCTAACTTCTGGCTAAAGCAACTCACAGCACTACATCAACACCTACTGAATGCATATAACCTAGCAATAGAAAACCCAGAAAATCTGCCTGATTGGTTCACTACAGCACGAACATATTTACTACCAAAGAACAAAGACACAGAGAACCCCAAAAACTATAGACCAATTGCCTGTTTATCAACATCCTACAAGGTGCTCACATCGATTTTAACTGAAAGAAGCTACACCCATATCACAAAGAATGATATATTGCCGGAAGAACAGAGAGGTTGTGTCAGGGGTTCATATGGACGCAAAGATCAGCTCCTAATAAATAAAATGATCATAGAAGACTGCAAAAAGAAGAAAAAGAACTTGAGTATGACTTGGATAGATTACAGAAAAGCCTATGATAGTGTTCCTCACAATTGGATACTGAAGACCTTACAGATTTACAGATTTAATGAAAAACTAATCAAGTTCATGAGAACCTCGATGAGCAACTGGAAAACTACGATGAAGCTACCTTACAATGATGGATGTATCACAACAGATCAAATCAAGATCAAAAGAGGGATCTTTCAAGGAGATTCGTTCTCACCTCTGCTATTTTGCCTAGCCCTTGTGCCTTTAACATCAGAGCTGGCTACATCTGGGTATGGTTACAAGATCTCAAACACAAGTGCTCCAATCAGCAATCTGTTTTATATGGATGATCTAAAATTGTATAGCAAGAACGAGCAAGAACAAGTTGGAGAACTGAAAATAGTGAAACAATTCAGTGATGATATTGGTATGGAATTCGGACTTGAGAAATGTGCCAAAGCCAGTTTCATGAAAGGTAAACTGGCCTCAACTGGAAACATAGTAATAGATGATGACACGGAAATACAAGAGTTGGACCAGGAAGGAGTATACAAATAGCTGGGTGTAGATAAAAGTGATGGTATCCAGCATAGCAAAATGAAATAGAAGATAAGAAAGGAATAATATATAGATTTAGCCAGGGCTAAAAGCGAAGCTCCCGTTAAAAAATTCAAAATTTAAATCAAACAATAAACTTGTAATCCACAGATCTTGGCACATTCATGTGGCTGTTGAGGCAAAGGCTAAGTGATTTTAGAGAAAGATAATTTGACAGTCCAAGAGTGAAACAAATTTTACATCGAAATAGTCTTATTTGTACACCCAAAAATAGCAATCATGTTCGATCACAGTAGATTAGGCCTGGAAAACAAATAGACCTATTCGTGTATTGTATTTGCATTAGCTATTGCTCCGTTTGAGAGACCAAGGATGATTGGATGACCCCGAAATATAATTTTAAGAAACACACGCGCCACGATAGTCCTTGGTGGCAGCCAATTTACACGTTGTATTCCTCTGTCTAAAAGGGAGGCCAAAATAAAAAATCAGGCCGGATTTTTTGTGTTCGACAAGTAAATCTTGGCGACGAATCTGGTGGCGTGTAAACCAGCCTTTTAAACATACTTTTTCTCATCACATCTCAGGTAAACGCAGTACTATGAGGCCCTTTTTTATCATACAGACCTCGGACAGAATTTTATTCTTTTTTGCCCTATTTAAACCTATAATTCTGCAGTTTTTCACAATTTTGCAAGACAAACTGCACTCATTCAATATCCAGGACGATCACAGGCGGCCCAGACGTAGTATGTGTCACTGAATGAATATATTAATATTCACATGGACAAATTAATGCGATGAGTCGTCGAAACTCCCATGGACTAAAATAGTCCAAAAGTCAAAATATAACAAAACAAAGCTAAAGTACCTTCAACTGAACGTATCCTTGTCTTTCCTGGCCGGTTTAAGTGGCATTTTGTTGAGTTTTGCAATTGTAGGTACTATCCACTAAAGAAGAATTAAAGGCTGGCTACACAACAAACAGACCATCTCCACGCGCCTTCACACGAAGCGCTATAAATTCGAGAATAATCGACGAATCTGCTCCAAATAACCATCGGCTAATCTGCAGGTAGCGTGTGCTCCTGCTTCTGGCTCGCTTGCTCCACAAAACCCATCGCAACTGCACAATAATTGCTCGCTCATCAACAACCACTGTTGACCTTTACGCTTCGATATGACCGCAAACGACCAGGTTTAATACGCGACGTGAATATTCAAGCTTAGCGACCGCATTCGCGGAACAATACAGCACTTGCTATGGGAGGGATGGTACTATTGCTTCTAGGTCAATCGACTGACCGAAGGTTCGCTGCGTTAGTTTTGACCAGAAAACAAAAGGCGATCGCGGGACCGTCCGTAAGTTTTCAACAGGGCAGCCCTGGTTTTCAAGTTCGAATTCTTCTAACGTTCGCTGTCTCAGCTGTTGTTACATTGTTCGTCCAGCCGCTTGCAAAGGTTCTTGACTCTACCAGACTTATTTGCTTAGATTAACAACATCTTACTCCATAATATGTTGTCCAAACTGGTGAAGGAGGACGAGAATTTTCCGCCCAAGAAAAAGGCAAAATCTGGCCCCCGCTATGCAGCTGAATAGAAGATACAGCTGAAGATATCGTAAAGTAAAATTTATGTGCGCGATATCTTTTCTTATTATCATTATTATTCTCAAAACTCAGGGGCACCCAACGATGATTTCCCCCTAAATGCATTCAAAATACATTTAAGGCTGTCCAGAGTACTTTTGATCGGAAAATGCATTCTAAACAGCGCTTACATAAATTTAGTCAGGAGGGCTAAAAGCGAAGCTAATGAGTTACAGTTTGCTCATACTAAATATAAAATATATCGTGTAATGCTAAGCGGAGAAGGCAACGAGACAGGGCCACCCAACGACCGTTTCCTCAGATACTTTCAATTGAAAACACGTTTGTAGCTATTCATAAAGTATTTTTAGCTCTATAGAAATGCATTCTAAGTGGCGCTATAAAATTTGCATCTCAGTGTTTGGCCATTCTAGAGGAACTTGAGTCTTTTCGAAATTACGAGGAATTCAGAATTATTTTCCCGAAAATTTTAGATGCAATTTAACGTATTACGAAGGAGATAATTTTTCAGATACCTTCTTTCATCACATTTTTTAATCCGAAAATTTTAGGATTTCATTTTACTCTACGAAAAATAGCCTAACCCGTTGAGTGAAATGTGAAAAATTAAAAGTTGGATGCCCTTGACCAGAACTGTGAAAAACAACAATAGGTCTAATTGCAGCACACTTTCTTGTACATTTCCTTGCCGTTGATTTGCATGACTGCAACGTGAAACGTCCAGAAAAGTTCCCGGTTTTCACTTTTTATGGAGAAAATGTGGTACATGTTTTTGTTCACTTTTTCCACTGCCGCTCATTTTTTTTAGCTCCGCTATAAGATTCGTATCTGTTCGGTGTTCCTAGGGCAAATTGTATCTTTTTAAAAATTACAAGGGCTTCAATATTATTTTCCCGATTGATTGACCTAGAAGCAATGGCACCATCACAGGTAACCCAGGCTCTGTGATAGTACCACAGTACCGTTCCAGTAAAATTACAGTGTTTGTATGGGGTAAAAATACCATCCTAAAATTTCGAGGAAATACTAAATAAAGATCAATGAAACTTACTCTGCAGTTAATTGTTGTTGTCCTTATTGCTCCAACGAAGTTTCGTGATAATTTACAGTAATTTGTTCAAATTCACTCTATATACAATAATAATATACAAGGTAGGAAACACGAGGTGCCATTTTCGCCGACATGCTCTCATTCAACACAACTTTTTCCACGAAATTCGAACTCCAACGGAAAATAAACATGCCAGGATCGTAGAAATAGGATAGCAGCAGATATAGAAACCAATGAAGCTTTCCCAGATAGAGAAACGAATCCCACATACTTTGACAAACTCGAAGAATATAATCCAAACACACCGAGAATACGCTCGCCGAAGCAGCCGGGCCAGGTCAACGCGCGGCCAAGAAAATGAGGCCTGGGCACTGTACAAAAAAATTCCATCCCGGGAGTCCTGGGGTGACCTTTCTAGGGACCGATACATCATTTGCCCAAAGCCACCCTCCCCTGCTGGAAAAATATTTGATAGAAGGCAATTGTTCTTCCTAGCCAATCACAATTCGCCAGAGCAAACCCGCACACGCGCCTAAATTTAAATGGCTAAAAAAAATTAATATAACCAGGAGAGTCTGCGGAGTTACAAGGCAGCGATAAAAATTGCGCGAGGGACTACTAAGAATCAATAAAATAAATATAATTCGGTGAAACATGTAAAGAGACAATAAGTTTCATTCACGAAGACAAGTATTGAGAGTAAAGTGTCTCATGAATCAGGTAAGCATAAGCTTATTTATGTCTTAAGCCGGCTTCCCGGTGTTTGCTCTTTTCCAAGATGAACTCGAGGCAAGAGAATCGCTCAGAGCTTTCTGTTTACAGCCAAAATCAAAACTAAATATTCTTCGGAACCATCTCTTTGAATTTACGGTCAAAAAATGTCTAAAGGCTTTTTAAACTTGATACTATTGTAGCATAGATCATTGCTCGTACGCTCCACTTCAGGAAACCGAAAAAAAAAATACACCTCAAAGACAATAATTGCTCAGGCTTAACAGTGGAGATGTTGCTTTCGAAGGTCATCAAGTGTTCCAGGATCGCTTGAGACTTTTCAACCCTCTTACCGCTCAAGCAAGGGCAAGTGAGTAAGCTCATTTTTGAAAGCGATATCATCCCAAAATCAGATTTCCAATGACTTTGACAAGCGGTGCATTTGTCAACAAAAAGCGCAATAAACAAACCAGCCATGAATTACAGAACAATCTTGATAGCATCTGTATTTCATTTTGTATATCAAGTAGAAAAAAACAGTTTAAAACATCACAAGATGACACAAAACTCTGTCAGCTTCAGCTATCAGCAAGCAAGTTTCCAGACGCTGCTTAAATTTTCCGCATGAACTCACATGTCAAATTTTGACCAATCAGAACATAAAAATTAGACGTAGAGCGTGATCAACGAGTGACAGTGAGAAACGTTAAAAGCGATTGCCTTCCCTGCATGTAAAAGCCGGTTGAATTTTCGCGTCCGAGGTTAGTTCGAAATCAAAATTTTTAAATTGCGGCTCATGAACACGACTTCTTTCATATGCATTTTAAAACAATTGATTTTGAGCCTGCGATCATTTGAAGAGCAGCAACTTTTTAAAAGTGCGGCTTATCAACACGACTTATTTTATATACAGTTTAAAAAAATTGAACTTGAGCCTGCGATCATTTGAAAAGAAGCAACTTGTCAGCGGATAACTTCAAAAAACACTCAAACTCAGTGGGTCGATACCTGAGCCCGCGATACGGTCAGTCGATACTGGTCAGCAGAAACACTGTTTTGACAGCTGTCAATTAATCAAAACATGGGTGTACAATATCAGGTTGGAGGCTCCCAAACTAGCTAGAAAGTATGAGATTAAACATTGGTATGCCTGTGGTGCGGACGGACGGAAGGTCGGGTGGTCGGTATACGGTCACGTGATTACCGAATTTTCTAGGATGGATAGATTTTCTAATCTATGGGGCTTCCAATCGAGCCCGTGATCAAATAAAAAATCAGCGCACGACTTTAAAAACTACGTGACCTCAATGGATAGAAAAATGAGCCCGTGATACAGTCAGGTGATGATAGTCAGCGTATACTCTGGTTTGACAGCTGTCAATTAACCTTCCTTAGAATGGCGAATATTCGAATAAACAGACTACGAGTGTGAGTAAGACATATCCGTCCGGCTTGTAGTTGAAAATGCCAGATCATGTACCTGAGCGAACCTGAGCCCACGTTATTAGTTTCCTGATAGTGGTCTGCACATGTCCCATTTTGACAGCTGTCAA
>OZ037992.1:29606167-29656167 GCA_964035705.1 Porites rus
GCCTAAGCAACAACGACGGCGACGGCTACGAACACGTCACTTCAAAAGTGAATTCACGCTGCATCAAGCTTTATCACGCTTATTCTGTCTCGTCTGATTCGTCAAATGTTGGCCGGCAAATTTCTTTGAAGATGAATTCCAAAGGATTGTATCGAAGTTCAGGAAAGAAAAAGAAGATTGTTCTTTTGTGTTCCCATCCTCAACAAAACGTGAAATTAGGCACCTTCACTTTTTATTCGTTCAAAGACGGCTAAGAAATGTACAAAAAAGCGTGATGCACGGGGATAGTAGTTATTTTGCCAATGTAAACCTATTGCTTTTTTTGGCGTTCTCGTTGCCTAAGCTCCCTAATTTGTACGGTTAGTACACCAGTTACATCTGTAGGTTAGTTCCCCATCAGCCTTAGAGTGAATGTGAGGCTGAGATTTATCTCGTTTTGATGAAAACCTCCTTTGCTTTCTTATGCACATTATACTGAGAAACTACTAGTAAGAACAAGGACAACATGATTTACATAAGGAAGCAGGAAGGGTTGTATCAAAACACTCAACCTCACCCAAACGTATGTAGGGGAAAATGATTTAATGGTGATCATTTTGATGAGGTGAGTCTTTTACTTTCAAAGAGCAAAAAGCTTGTACAAAAAAAATAAATAAAGGATACCTAACTTTGTTGGATAATGTAATTGATCAAATAGTAAGTAAACATACTTGGGTCGCTAAAAGGCACAAGGATGTAAGTGAAAGATGTTCCTTTAGTTTTCAAGGAATCCTGAACGAACTTGATGGACTTTCTTTTCACTTCACTGATCTCATCTGGTGAAAAATTAAAAATAATAATGATAACAAAAAAAACAACAACAAAAAACCAATGGAATAAAATAAAAGAAAGAAGCAATTAAGTTAGGACAGACGTTAAGAAAAAAAAATGAACAAAATTTCAAAGTTGCCTTTTTGTTTTTAAAAATAGGTATTAATTGTCCCTGTTGATGAAATCGAGGCTTACCAGACTTTTGGTGCAAGGGTTTCCATGAAAATCGCAAAATAACATAATTAACCTTAATTAGATGAGCAAAATGAGGCTCACCGCTCATGCTCCCTGATACATCTATAACAAACGCCAGACTCCTCTCTGTCTTAAGGTTCAAAAATTTTGCAAATATGTCGTCACCAATCGTCGAGCGAATGTCATTCAGGAATTTGCTGGTGGCTTGAATAGCAAGGTCAGCGGCGATTTCATGGAGACTGAAAACAAAGAAATTTGTGAAAGTTCGACTTTTTTGTGAAGGTGAAGTAGTTGATCTGATAAACAGCAATGCAATCTAGATCTGAAATTGTATTAAATTTTGTATTTTTGTGGCTGATAACTACCGACATTAACTTGATATTTTTGGGGTTGTGACTGACAGTATATTTTTCTCTCTCTCTCTCTCGACTTTTTTTTGTAACATCCTAACGCTTTCCAAGCAGGCAATACGGTGACTTTAATCGTCCATGCAATAAACAATAACAAATTTGGACAAATCAGAAGACGTGACGCAAAGGCACCGGCCCAGTCATTGTTTGGTTCTAGAGAACTTAAGAAAATTGCTGGATAGTTCAAGACTTTGGTGAAGACATGATATCCGATTTACTGACTCAACGTTGAGAAGAATACAACAAAGGCAGTCGAAGGACCTCGTCTGTTGTTGTTTGTTCCATTTTTTTTTTTTGAGAAGAATAACTCCAAGAAAAGCGTTCATATCCTGATACTGTCGAGGAAGTAACAAATTATTTGAAGAAATCACACGCAAAGGAAAATGGTGGTATGATCTTTGGAAATACTTCTGCAAGTTAAACAATAAACACTTAATGACTGGTCGCGAGGGAAGCACTGTTACCCTCTGATGTCATAGATTTATTAATTTTGCCCGCTCAGAGATTTTGGCGGGAAACAGTTTTTATTGTTATATGTCATGTGACCTTGAAGTAACCAATGGGAACGCACGCTGTTTGGAAAAAACTTCCAACTATATTGATATTGATATATATTTGCTCCTTCTTATTACCTAGCATGGGGCGAGTCAGCCGTAGAAGTCGAATCTTTGTTTATTCCGCCCGTTGCGGGCTTCAGACGGCTTTCGTCCATTCTGCCACCATGGCTGCATTTTCCCATTAACTCAGGCTTCTTGATGTCTTGCCCTGACCGGTACCCACTTGTGAGTTTCCTTGTTATTAAGTTATTTTCACAGGATCCTGGTTTACAGCCCTTACAGGTTGCTTCCGTTGGGCTTGCAATAAACTCCCGTGGAATTTCTGCTCCTGGCTTAGCCAATACCTCATAAATTTGTCTTTTACCGAGTTCTATCCAATTGGAATGGCTGTAAAAATCCTGAAGAGTGTGCAAGGCAGCACCAGCCAAATTTCTAGCATTTTTTTAGTTTATCTCCTTGTAAAAGCGATAAAAGTGATAAGCTCTTGACGCAACTGAATGAGCCGCATAAACCCTTGTTTAAACTGCTCGCCATCAAAATGTGCAGACGCTGAACCGCTTAAAGGTAAAGAGTCTACTTCAACGTTGGCGCTTTGAATCTCGTTCAAAGCATTGAGGAACTTAACCTGCGGCGATATATTATTAATTGTTTCCTGTAAGGGATCTTCAGTGTATAAAAGATCTGTCAGGGAACCGTTCTTTAAATACTGTGGGTTTTCATAAAAGAAGTATTCAAGGGGTTGTAGAAATCCTTTCTTTGTTATTAATGCATGATCAAGCGTATTTGACATTCCTGTTCCTTCCTGTAAGTTAACGCGAGGTAGAAACGCTATGGATGTAACAGAGAGGTAGGCAACCAACAGCACACATGTTAAAAGACAGTGATGTTTCCTGTTTCTTGTTTGTGACAAGTGATTCTCGGGAGTCCTGATGCAAATTTGCACGTTATGGTCAAACGAGGACTGAAAACTGAGAAAAATAAAATAACTTCATGACGATAACAATTAATAATGATAATAATAGTAATAATAATAGTAATAACAATAATAATAATAGTAATAATAATAATAATAATAATAATTATAATAGTCATAATAAGTATGTGTAATCAAATGGTGACGAGTTAAAGAGGCTCGGGAAATTATTAGGATTTGGACAAAACGCAAGTCAAATTATTCCCTAATTTCACGAGTATACCATTTGATTACCTGTTAATATCATGGGTGACGAATTACGTTAGCAGTCTTGGATTTTTGACATGTTTATCCTGGATCGTATCGATCGAGAACTCCACTCTCTCAAATGTTTAGACCTTAAATTTGGCTTCTAAAGTTCAGAATTTTTCAGACTTTTTCGGCAAAATACCTGTTAGAATCCTTCTTGATGTTCTCTTGTGTGTTCAGGTTTTCTAAAGCGTCTTTTTGTGCCCTGACATCTTCATTCACGGCATTTTAAAACTTCGTCGCCATCTTGACACTGAGACGTATGGAAGGGTTGCCATGGCAATTTTGTAATTTCACAAATTAACGCTGGAATTTCGCGCCAAAATTAAGTAGTAATTCGTCACCTGTGATATTATGATTATAATTGTGATAAAGAAAAAAAATAGAAATATTAAAATTAACATAGAACGTAATAAAAACAATCATGGCTGCGGAGGACGTCACAGAATAGGTCGGCTATGTGAGGATCTATTATCAAGTTAGGACAACAAAGCTTCCAGGAACGTAGGCATCTGGTTAACCGTCAGTTAAACCTACAGGGAAACCTGTATTACATACATACATACATACATACATACATACATACATACATACATACATACATACATACATACATACATACATACATACATACATACATACATACATACATACATACATACATACATGCATACATACTTTATTTGAACAGCTCCCTGTCTAGGGCTCTTCCGCCGTCAATACTAACAACTAATTACATGACTATATCCTAATATGCTAAAAACTAAAAGTTACAAATTTAACAAATATTTACAGACTTTAGCCTTAAACTTTTTAAGATCGGAAGTTTGCTTAATCTCGTTTGGGAGGTTGTTATACAACTTTGCACCCCGAAAAGTAAATGATCGTTGCCCTGTTTTTAATCTAATATATATATTTAGCCACAGCTAAAAGCGAAGCTCCCATTGATAAATTTATAGCTTAAATCAAGCAATAATTTTGTATTCCACAAATCAGTTAACGTAAGGGCACATTCATGTGACTTTTGAGAGAAAAGCTAAGTGATTTTGGAGTGAAACAAATTTTGTATCGAGTTGATATAGCCTTATATGTACACCCAAAAAATAGTCTTCGGTCACATTTAAGAGCAATGATGGCTCTTGATCACAGGAGATAAGGCGTGCAAAACAAATTCTTGGAAAACAAATCAGACCGAATTTTTTTTGCGTTCGACAAGTTTACAAATTATTGCCAATAAATCTGGGTGCGTGCAAAACAATCTTTTATTTTTTTATACACCACATCTGAGGAGAAAGAGTACTATGAGGCGCTGTTTTTATCATACAGACCTCGTACAAAATGCAGTATTTCACAATACTTCAAGGCAAATTGCATTCATTCAATATTCAGGACCATAGAGGCACGCGTGGACTTTTAATTAGCGAAACCGTTCAAAAAATTTCCAAAATCACCTAAACGGCCAGCCGGTTCTAACTTTTGACAAGCGCCAAATTTGCGAAGAAATTTTAAAAGAGTTACGCTTCAAAGTGATATAGAATTTATTGAGTCTATTTTTTATTAACGGTTTTATAACGATGTGCAGTCTTAAAAAGCGTTTGATACGCTTGGAATTTTGAGTACTCCTGCGAGCGATGTTTATGAACGCCTGAAAACAAACGGCAAAGCGATGAAAATTACACTTTTGAGACTACCAAAAATCAATAAAGTAAAATAATTCGATAGAACATTTATAGAGACAACAATTTTCATTCACGAAAACAAATGAGTATTTAAGTGTGTCTAAGAATCCTCAAGTCTTTACTAGTAAGCTTAAAGTTTATGTTTTAAGCCGCCGGTTTCCCGGTGTTGGCTGTTTTTAAAGTTGAACTCACGAAAAGAAAATCGTTCAAAGCTTTCTTTCTACAGCCAAAATTATAACTAAATATTCTTCGGAAAGTTTTTTCTTTCTGTTTAAGGTGAATTAATATCGACTAAAGGCTTTTTAAAGTTCTGTAAGCTTAAGCTTATATCAATCCTCATACGAGGTCAGATCAGTGTCTCAGTCAAATCTTAATACAAACGTGCATAAACTAGCTACATAAACTGCGCCGCTGGACTTCATGAAATTAGATTAAATACAATAATTACTCCGGCTTACCATATTTCGAGATGCAGCTCCTGAAAGCTATCAAGTAAGGCAAGGATCGCTTGAGCCTTTATAATTCTCGTACGCATCCAGCAAGGTGAAAAACAAAAACGATGCCATCCGAAATCGGATTATCGGCTTTGACAAGCGACGCATTTTTCAACCAAAAACCCAATAAACAAACCAGCCATGAATAAGAGGACACTCTTAATAGCAGCTGTATTTCATTTTGTACATCCAGTGGAAAAAGATAGTTAAAAACATCACTTGTTGACTCAAAACTCTGTCAGTTTCAGCTGTCAAAGTAAACAACTTTCAAGATGCTGCACAAATTTTACGCATGAACTCACCTGTCAAAAGTTTAACCAATCAGAGCATAAAAATTGGACGTGGAGCGTGACCAACACGTGACCATGGTAAGAAAAGGTCTTCCCCGCCTGTATTTTTAAAAAAAACTGGCTGAATTTTTGCGTCTGAAGTCAGTTTGAAATCAAAATCGCAATAGTGCGTGGCGATACTGACATAAACACAACATATTTGATATGAATTTAAAACAGAAGTAAACGTGAGCCTGCGATCATTTAAAAGCGAGTAAATTGTCAGCGGATAACTTTAAAAAAATACCCAACCTCGATGGGTCGACACCTGAGCCCGCGATTCGGTTAGGTGATAGTGGTCAGCGGATACCCTGTTTCGACAGCTGTCAATTAATGACAACATTGATGTGCAATCAGCTTTCTCCTGGGCTCCTAAAGTAGCTAGAAAGTGTGAGAGTAAACATTGGTATGCCTGTGGTGCGGACGGACGATCGGTCGGTCGGTCGGTCACGTGATTACCAAATTTTCTGGGATGGGTAGATTTCCTTAGCTATGGGGCTCCGCCCACGCGCGCGCTTCGCGCTCGCGTGGAGCTCCGCTACAAATTGGAAGGTCTAACTCTCCACTGCCTCTAGTGTTTCTGCCGTGAATCTTCGAACGCTGAATAAATTTTCCAGTAAGATAGTTGGGTATCAGGCCATGAATACACTTATGAACCATTAATAAGTCGTTTACAAGCAGTCTGTCATTCACATTAAGCCAATTTAGAGATTTCAGGCCTTCCGTGATATGATCGTATTTTTTTAGGCCTAAAACGATTCTACATGCGAAATTTTGGATTAATTGAAGTTTCTTAATGTTTTCTTTAGTCGTGTTGCTCCAAACCGTGGAGCAATAATATAACCTACTAAATATAAAAGCGTTCATCAAGAAGACAAGAGTTTTACTGTCCAGAAGCGGATACCCTCTATAACGCGGACGGTAGCCGAAGTCCCCAAATGTATTTCCCGTATTTACTTTAAATGAAACCTTTATTTAGCGACACCTCTATTAATTAAAAAGCATGACTTGACGAACCGCATTTAATGTTGAATACGGTACAGTACAGTATTGTTTTCCATTTTGTTTTGTCTGTATAGACTGGCTTGTTTCACTGATCTCATTTTCTCCAAATTTGAGTTGCAATCTATGTTTATGGTACTATGATCAATTGGCCCACTTTAATAGTGGAGCACCGTGGGTAAGAAAATATGGTAATCTATGCTTCTAAGAAATGTTGGTTCTGAGAAAATCGTCCGTACAGAGTACGTCCGTACGTACGTCCACCCCGTCATGTTAGCGGATGCAAATGGCACACTTTAATAACATCTGTGTAAAACTTGATATTGGACATCCATGATGTGATCAACTGACAGTTGTCGGGAAAGGGTATCTGCTGACCAGTGTCACATGACTGCATCGTGGGCTCAGGTATACAACTCATGAAAGTGTTGTAATTTTTCAAAGTTATCCGCTGACCATTTGTTCGTTTGTAATTGATCGCGGGTGCAAGTCAATTTTTTTAAAGGTAAAATTATTAATAAGTTTTCTCTCTACTTAGGGCCAAAGTATAATTAATTGAGGAAGTTATTTCCTAAAGCGTCTTTCGAGAGCTTGGTTTTTGCCCTTGGCTAAATCTATATATTAGAGAAATTAATACAAACACATATCGTCATAGTCTCTTGGAGTATTCTAGACGTTTCTACTCAGTTCATCTGAATGGTGTCACCTCATATGACCAGTCTATCGAAACCTGTATTAGGCGGAAACCCTGTATTAAGCGGACACTACAGCATTACTCGATGGTGTCCACTTAATACAGGTACGGTTTCACTGTATTAGTATCTCAGAACGTGTTTTTACTATATTTTGGTCTCGTATGCTAGGTTTGTCTTTTTGTTTGGTTCTGATAAGGACAGAAACCAATGTCAATTGAGGATCACAGTGAGCAAAGACCGTAACGGGAAAAAGAACTAAAGTTAAAGTAGGAAAATAACATGAAAAAAGGAAAGAAAGACAAAAGAAATGGTCGCTTCAGAGAATCCAACCAGTCTTAACTTGAATGGGCATAGGATCAGCATACAGCATTTAAAGCGTATTATTATGAGGTAGTGTTACACGTCTTAGTTTGTTGTTGGTTAAGATGGTGACTTGACAAATTTAATCCCGCGTGATCATCTGACGGTCATTGGAGACCTTAAGGGGACTGGTTCACGATAATGCGCATGTGTGAGTTCTGACAGTAACTGATTGTTTTTCCACCAATCGGAAGCGAGTTAGATGCAGGCAAGTAAATTTACAAAAAATTCAAATTAATTGTTCGCGACGCGAGAGTATTTCCGGGCATTTGGTTTGATTTTATTTATCCCCATAATTCAAGTTTATTCTTTGCTACTCCTCAGATATATGTTGCAGCCGATAAGAATAAGATTTACAGCCCTGTCCTGCTTTGAGACAAACATTTACCAATGTGTATTTTTACGAGGTCGTACCCACGCTAACAAAGCAGTCACCGATCGGCAAACAAAATTTGTAAACAAACATCTTATTACTGTTCTCTCAGTTCGCCTTATATAAATCCAGAAATGCCTACAAATAGCACCTGACCGGTCTCTATCTCCAAAGACTCTTGAGAACGTCCTGTTGCCGGACGGCCACGATGCTCTTCTCAACCTCCATGATCAAAACATTATTTTTTGCGTCTTCTTAAAACGTAACCAGTCAAATGACACAACCACACGTTAATCACCACTACCCAAGTATAACTAGACCAGCCAAAGCGACGGATGTCCGAATAAAACGAAGGATTTTCAATGATTGTACCGGTAATGGCGACTTCGAATTTAGTGTTGACCCGACAAATTTATTCTGAAGAGACAAAAGGCGCGCATGCGCATTATCGTGAACCAGTCCCTTTAAGATACGCCGTTTCCGTGTACGGATACGGGGTAAATTACCCGTACGCGTGACAGGTAGATGGCCTCTCACCCCGGAGAAACGGCTAGGCTTCCGGTAGAACAATGATGCCATTGTAACATCTGGGAAATGATGATCGTCTACCCGTAGGCAGAAACGGTGTATCCTAAAGTCCCTTATTATTTGCATAAAAACAAGATCATGCAAATATTGAAAGATTTGTGGAAGGTCGCGGAACAGACGGGCATTAAATATGACAAGCAACAGCCACCTGCTGTGATGCTGATCGATACTAGCTAAATTCCGAGTCATAATAAAACATGTACTTGATCTTTTAAGATCACTAACTCCCAGAGTGCATAGAAAGTCTGACACAAGAAGCCTAGCTATAAATAAGGGAAAAGTGTGAGTTACACAGAATGTCTTAATCATGAGCAAGTGCAACGGTTGTGTAGCCCGACGAATTTCTTTGTGAAATATTTTTGTAAGCTTTTTTGACTTGACCGTGTACAAGCTAGCATTTCATTACGAATTTTCAGTCACACACGTGCGGTACCGATAGAAAAACACAATAAGGGAAGATCAATTTACTTTCGCGATGAATGCCATATAGCTTTTCACAGTTTAATTACCCTGTGGTGAATGCAAAGCGAAGGATAAAAGTAGTATAGATATATTAAAAAAAAAAAGGGAAGGCTTTCGGTAGGATTTCATACGTTATAACGACACACGTCACGCGTTCTAAAATTAGACAACAGCACAACAGGAAGAGTGGGGGTTGGAGAGCGGGAAGTAAACAAGGCCAGGAGTTTCGTTGGAACGTGTCTGCGGCCGTTCTCACACAAGTTGTAAGACGCGGGTTTTAAGATAAGGCATAACTGGCTGAAATTACGGTTTTTACTCTTACGTCTCGGTCTGGTAACGGGCTTAATTGACACGGGAAGCTTAGCGAGCATTTTATTCGATAGATAAAGTACGTTAAAACTATCTATTATAAGTGTATAAAGTTAGTTTTCCAGGAGAAAAGAACATTTTCCTCTCCTTATTACCACTCTCTTTATTCCATGCTGATATATTGTTCTGTTGGTGCTTTGCAGTGCTGAACACCAAATAATATGTCATGAGGAGCCGAGCCTGGGAAATCGGCTGATGGCAACTGACTGTTTGTACACTTGCGTTACTGGCAATGCTGGAATAAAAGCTAAGAGCTATGCTCTTAAGAGCATCGCTCCGGTGATTCCGAATGAAGAAAAGGCAGTGAAAAAGGCAGTGAAAAATAACACTTTAAGCTGTTTTTTTTTTTTGCTTCGTCTGGCCCTTATAATAATTGAAGTCGAATTATCGGCACGATACATAAAAAAAATTATAAATTATAAACTCACCTTTTTGTCAAGTTATTTCCAACTTGTGAATCAAATTCTCAGCTCTGAGAGGTCCTTACTGGTAAGTCCCAAAACAGGGAATAGAACTAAGAGTAAAAAATCAGGAACTATTTAAGGATGTTGAAGAACCGAAACGTGCTGTCATTTCATGTTCCGCCTTCCCTATTCTCTGATGGGAAGCTAAAGGAAGTCAAATAGTCGCAAATAATAAAAATTCATAACTTGATCACACAACAGGGTTCATGAGGGTTATGCTGCATAGAGTACAACACTATCCGTCAGCGAATCGTTCAGTTCTCCAGCAAAATACAACGAAAAACTATGGCCGAATGTATATCACTGAATTCTCGTAACTTCCGACTTTTCGGCCGGTCCTTTCAGATGCCGGTCTCTTCTTAGCTGTTCGAAGTTTGAACAAAAGTTGGCAATAGAGGAAAGCGTGTGACTGTCCTGATTTCGTATGTAAAAGGGTTTCAGGGGGCCTAGCCCTAGTCACCAGTCGCTCCAAAGTTCCGAAAAAGTTGCCCGAAGTTGCTCGAATTTTACAGAAATTTGCTCAAAAGTTGCTCGTTAAATAAAATCAAAATGATACGATTGACAGCCATTTTACCTTTTTTTTTTTTTTTTTTAAAGACAAACGCCGCTAGTGAAGTACAATAATACAATTTTTTTGCCCTGTGTGTAAACACAACTGCTGCAGGCGACGTTCAAAGGTACAACTGTTGAATGTCATTCGTTTTCCAGCAGACTGAAGAGTACTTAAGGGATTTTACTTTACACGTGACTGCCGTGAAAGAGAACTTTTAAAACCAAAAGGTTGTTGATGAAAGGTGACTTAAATAGACTTACCTCAATCGATTGATAGATACTCCCATGACGACGTTTTAGTGTTCCTGGATGACTTTCATGATCAGAATTGCTTAACTCGCACATGATGATCAGTGTTCCATTCACAAGGGAAGAAACGGCATAGAACGATATACAGATACTTTCCACGTAACACTTTTCGTCACAAATGCGTTTCCCCTCACTTGACTGGTTTTAAACACATGATTTTGTAGCTGAAATCCTTTCAAGGAGGACTTGAATCGCAGTGTACGGCAGCTATCTTAGAGGGAAAACGACCAGTACGTTGGAAAAGTGGGTAATTGTTTGTTAAATGTAAGCTAAATGGATGCGTTTTAGTAAGAGCCTTCGTGAAAGCAAAGGGCATGGGCGTGGCAGTATGGTGAAAGAACTTCTGAACTCGCCTGCAGTCAAAGGCAGTGGTATCCGGCGGGAGGTTATGCAACTGCTGGGGTCACACCAGTAATTTTACCCATAGGTTGGTGGTTGTCCCCCCTGGAGAAGTAATATTTTGGGTGCTATTACACTAGTCTAAACCTTTTTAAGGCCTTTTACCTTTTTAAGGTAGCTCCACTATAGTTACTGTTGCAATTCACTATGACAAACTTTTTGAGTTGTGATTCGGAAAGAATTACTTAACAGCCAGCACCCGTCAAAAGATGAAACAATCTAATAGTCTGAAGTAAAAAACGCGTAAATGTAGACGACGTATTCGTTTTTGTCTCAAAATTGAAGAGCTGGATCATTATTGCTGAACTTATTTGACCTATTTGGTTTTATTAAAAGGCTAAAAATAGCCAAAAGTGTTTCACTATTTCTGTGTACAGAGAAGTTTACGGAATCGAAATCGAAGTTTTCTTTTCTTTTATTAAGCAATTCATTAGCGAGTCACCCCATGAAAAGTGATCAGAACGCAGAAAGAGACCAACCCAAGCTATTTTTCCGCAGAAAACGTCCAGTCTAAACTTCCCTATCCTAAAAAATGGCTTTAGTTTGTTGTTGGTTATGTTTTTTTCTAACTAGAGCTTTCTATCTCCGAGTCACCTGGTTTTCTCTCCAAAAAGCTGCTAGCTTTCTTAGTACAGTTCTGATCTGCAACGCAAAGCCACTTATCAAACGAGTTGCATAAAAACATCTTCAGGTTTTTTCTTGGATTAAAGTGAGAAACATATAAAAAAAATGATGATAATACTATTAATAATTTTCACACATAATTACAAAGTATGGAATCGAAATTTTCAATTATACATTTAGACGATGTATGTTTTACTCATTTTCTATCCTCATCTTTTACTTGCAATTAATATGTTGGGCTCTTTATTGCTACAAAGCTTTACAAAGGAATAAAGTGGAATTGATGAAATGAAACTTTGAGGAAAATGCGCCATTACAGTTCGCAGAATCAACTTATAAAATCTCTGTTATGACAGTTAGCAAAGTGTCGACCTCGCTGGAAGCAAAAGCTTTTGTTATTAGACCCTAGAATACGTTATTGATTGAAGCTAAGGTGGATAACATACCATTTTGAGCAGAAATGCGGAGAAACAACATGCAGAACAGGGGCGGATCTAGGGGCAGGGTGCAGCGGGTGCGCACCCCCCCCCCCCCCCCCCTGAGATGACCTGCGGTTTTCTAATACAACTGGTATTCTGCAAAAAGATAAAACTATGTGGTTTATTGGTGTTGAACTAGAGCAAGAGACGAGTGCACCCCCTCCTAATTAAAACCCTGGATCCGCCCATGCAGAAGATTTGCAGAAATAGAAGCAAATCCATGTCTTCACCGGTCGCAATTCAAACAGTTACAATCACAAGTTCCACTGCAACAACCGACTGTTAAACGGAGGTATTCCCTTCTGGGAAATATTTAAAAATTTGGTGAACTAAGACTTGCTTAAAATTATGATAATGCACTTTTTTATTACACATTTGAAGCCATTGTTTTTATTCTTTCTTAATTTGCAAATAGTAGGATGGTCTTAAAGAAATAATTTAGCTTTTCTCCATTATTCTGATTAACAGTTCGTTGGCACTGATAAAGGATCTTGAGATGACCACCTGCCACCATGGCCCACCTCAATCAAAACAAGAAGAAAAATTACCTTTGTATAATCGATTAACCTTTAGAAAGAAAACTCTATTCCGGAAGCTTCTTTAAGAAAATTAACGCCTCATAAAATTTAAACCATTCCAAAATATAAATAAATAAATAAATAAATACGGACGCGTTACTTGAAGTCGGGTTAATTTCCGCGACCTTAACGTTCCTTGTTTTAGCCTCTTGCATAGACGAGGGCGGAATTGGTCCAATCAGAAAAAGGAGGCGTATTTTTGAATAAATAATAACTTGTTATCTACTCAAAAAATTCAAGGAAATCAACGCTTGTGTAATAACGGTATTGAAATTAACGTGGGTTGAAGCAATAAATATAAATAGGGCATGAAATGAACGCGAAAGAAGCCGATTACGAGTTCAAAATGAAGAAAAACGCACACGACAAATGAATAATTGTCGGGACGACCAGAAAAAGTTTAAGCGTACTGTTCGAAATTTCTAATTCTTAACAACCGGCTAGTGGTGATCGAATTTGGAATACGTTTGCGATATCCGATAAATGAAGTAAAATTATAGTAAAGTTATCGCCAGAAAAGGGACGGCAACCGAGAGGCTCCCGGGACTAGGCTAAGTTTTCTCAGTTTGGTTTGGTAGAGCTCACACGCTTTGCGAAGAAAAAAATAGCCGTATTTTTGCCTTAAAAATAGCAAAAACAGAAATAGTACAACTAAACGGATGACAACGGAGTGGTTAGGGCGCTGGACTTGTAATTCAGAGGCCCCGAATTCAAGTCCCTCCCTGACCGCTAGCTGGATTTGTTCTCGGTAGTTCCGTGCTCAAATCCTCGGCCACTCATGTAAATAGCCTAACTGGTTTGCCTCCTACCAGTTGGGATTTTAAACCATGTTATGTTTCATTTAACTTATTCGTTTCATTATCCCTGAAAAGCCCCACAAGGGGAGAGGATGATTAATTAATTATTATATTATAATTAATTTTTATCATTATTATTAAATTATGTTTTTTAACAACGCCTATATGAAAGTTATCATTCTTAGACTAAAGTAACGGATCATTGATCCGAAATAACCCTCTCCTTATATCCTGAATTTGCCGAATAACGAACCAAAGAACATAGCGAGACAAGCACTTTTGAATGAAAGACAAACTATTCTCAATGAAAAAGGAAACAGTTATTGTATTCGGCTTTCTTATGAATCTTGGACGGGGTTATTCGTTTTGGCCTCGGCGGATTAACACCCTCTACTCCTCAAAGAATTGCGACGTTTCAATCGTGCATTGACAAAACCTTTGTTCGCTGAGTAAATTAACCTAAAATTAGGATCAGTAAGGGTGGCTGCAAAGTAGCCAAAACAAATAAAATGAGATTTATCGTGTAAAAACCTTCATTACATTAGTTTTTTGAATAAACATCTCCAATCGATTTTCTTTGAAACTTATAAAAGCAGGATAAAATTGCTGTCGACCATGGCTTACCTACCCCGCAGTAGATAAACAAATATGATAAACCTCATAATAATTGACATCTTATCTATATGAAGTACATTCTAGTAAGGGAAAACGTAATTACATTGAAAATAAGGACACATCATAAGTACAAGATATTTATGAATTACATTTGAAATCTGGATCTGAGTTGAATGCAACAAAGGTTTTTTAAGTATTTTGTTTTAATGCTCTGTTGTAGTGTACCTTGGAAGAAACTCTTCGAAGGATCCCGCTTTTAAGAGGCTTTGTAAAAAAAGTTACATGTTTATGGGGCGTCCATATTCTTCAGGGATGTCTAATTAAGTTAAGCGAGCTAGTGCAAAGATTTACATGTTTCAAAGGTTTAGTATACTTAGGCCTGGTTCATACGCCGTACTTTTCATGTGCCGAACCTAACTGAATAAGTTCGACTTTGGAGCGACACTGGCGCGACATCTGATTCAGACGGCGTACCGTGTGTCGAACCTAAGTTAACTTCGACAAAAGTTCGACAGACTCTGTCGAATTTAACGTTGTAGTCTACCTTGGAAGAAACTCCACGAAGGATCCTGCTTTTAAGAGGCTTTGTAAAAAAAGTTCCAGGTTTATGGGGCCTCCAAATTCTTCAGGGATGTCTAATTAAGTTAAGCGAGCTAGTGCAAAGATTTACATGTTTCGAAGGTTTAGTTAAAAGAATAATGGTGAACCGAAAAACCGTCTGGGATGCGTGACACTTGTACTTAGATAACTGATGAGTTGATATTCGTTAACGAAAATGACAAAAAGCGTCGATCAAATGTTAAAACAACAATAACAACAACAACGACAACAACAGACGTTTTGGCTATATAACTCTTCTTCAGTGTACTTGGAATTGTTAATACATATACAACACATAAATACTACATCAGCATCCGAAGAGTCGTTTAGCTGAAATACTCAAGAATATCTAATCTGACTTCTGCCAATATGTCTTGAGTGTCTCTGGGCATCCAACGAATGGGCTTAGCAGCCCTTAGTACATGTATCTTTAAGGTTTCCGGTTCTTCGTAGTCGATTTAACTTAGTTCCCGATGTGTGACACAGTGTGACTCAGGCCCTGCGAAGAAACGTATCACCTCTACTTATTATAATAAGTTGTACTTGGAAAACATAGCATTTGGAGAGGCCTGTAGTTTCCTATCTCTGACTGCAGGAGAGGATAAAGGGGACAGAGAAGGCATCCCCCATACACACCCTATTCCATAGGTAAATCGTCTCGAGTTATTTTTAAGACCACAGATCAGGAGGGGGATTAGACAACAGCCAATCACATAGCGCGAATGTGTTCCGCGTGGATGACCCACGCTCAGACCCACGCGTCCTTCACGAATTGACGCTTAAAAAAAATGGCGAAAGACGCGGGGAGCGATTTTGCTATTCGTTTTGTCGACGAAAACGACTAAAGAGAGATTTCTACTAAAGCGGTGTCAGCGAAATGGAAATTGAAAAAGAATCACCCTTCCTCTCTTGTATAAAGCTAACAGTACAGCAGGGGAATCCTTATCACACTGAATATTCTCTCAGGATCATTTATAATTTACAGTTTGAAGAGAGCAATTTCTGGTTTGATATTTATTCTTTTATTATTCAACAAAAATAACACTCGGCGTCCTACTTGCTTTATTGTAGAAACGACCGGTTTCAATAGACCGGCGAAATTTCTCATTTTATTAAAGCGCTGAGGCTACGACAACTTCGAGTTAAACTGATTTTACGGGTTGTCAAAGAGTCCAGCGATTCCCTTTTCCCAGGTGAGCGCCGACTCATTTCGCTTCAATACTCAGAAATGCTCTCGATCTCTTTACGCTTTCATTGCCTTTCGCCCGACATGTTTTGCACGCGTTTAGTCTTGCGAAACCTCCACAAAACATCCACGCAGCGCGCGAAATAACTTTATCCCGATTCTAAAAATAACTCGAGACGAATTACCTATGGAATAGGGTGTGTATGGGGGATGCCTTCTCTGTCCCCTTTACCCTCTCTTGCTGACTGCTATTTGCGATGTAGAACGACGCTAGCAAATATATTGTGAACTTTTTGCCAACTGCAATTTTCATCCCCTTTTAAGCATTTGGCCAGTGCCATTGATTCCAGGTTTAATTTTTACCCCAGCTACTGGCTTTTCTTTGTTTTTTTTTTTCTGGATTATCCCATGTCAAGTTCCTGCGCCACGCTTGTATATGTCAACCCATGCGAGGGAATCAAAGACAGTCATGGATTCTGGAATCCACGCCATGGATTCTGGATTCCGATTACTGGATTCCAGATCTTTCAGTGGACTTGTATTCCATGCAGATTCCAGTTGTCAGTAAGATGCCGGATTCCTACAGCTGTATTCCGGATTGGAAGGCCCAGGATTCCGGATTCCACAAGCAAAAAATTTCCAAAATTCCGGATACCACGTGCAAAAATTCCCGGATTCCTTTACATGTGGAGAATATATGCGTCCAACCAGTTTGGCACGTGCATTTTGATACCATCAACTATGTTATATTTTGAATACTGGATTGTCCATCATTATTTGAGTCACTGGATGAATGCAAACTATACTAGTTAGAAAAGCGAAGTGAATTTCTACCTTAAGCAGGCAGGGCGTTCAGTGCACTGAAAGCAATATGCCTGAGTTAAGCGCTGATCTTTATGCTATATATGGGACTATCTTCGTTTGAATGTAACAAGTTCAGTATTTGGATATTCTGATCAAGACCGGAAAGAACTGAAAAACGAAGTTTCCTTATGTTGGCCTGAACTTGATCTAGGAAAGAAGAAAAATGGACGATAGACAATGTTGGACCCCTCAATGATTAAAGTTAAGAAAAAAAAATCAAAGTGAACTCGGGAATAGCTGTGGCTTGATCGAGTTTGCATTGCATGGATAGAAAAGAACGCATTCTGGTAACTGAGGTCAGACGAATTTCATGGATATGCAAGTCATTGATGGTGCGAAGTTGAGATTCCATAGCATTTCAACTTTCCCAGGGTGTGATAACCCTCGGATCCGTCCTTTCCTGTATCTCCAAACCTTAACTGAGAAACGGGAAGGAGTGCCTTTTCGGTAAGGAGCCCGCTATCTTCATGCCATGTGTTATCTCTGTAATCGCAATGGCATTTTTTATCCCGGTGTGCGCATGAGTCCGTTATGGCACAACCACATTGACGTTTTTCAGTGGTACCACCCCAGTAATCCATTTTTCGTCCACCTCGAGACACCCACCAAGCCTTTCCACCTTCAAGCAGCCTGAAGTTCAAAAACTCGTAGCTAATGCACTGCTCACAACTTGCCGATACATTTGTCAAGGCTTCTGACTGGATGAGGAGGACATCTGTGTATGTCACATAACGTTCATAGCACCCGTGAGGATCACAGCCGTCTACATGGGTCCTGTCTTCAGTGTCGTGACTAATAACAGTCACGCCAGCGCCTTCCTTGTCGGTAATGTTACAATAAGCCTGGAATGATGCCTTTCCTCCTGGACATCGGGGTCAGTGATGTACCAGTCACTTGCATCACTAATTTTGGCTTTTACTCTGCCGCACGTTTCAGGATAAATGACCAGGGGTACAATGTGAACACCTGACCCGAAATTGGAACTATTAGTTTGCCCGACGCATATGAAAGTTCCTTCGTGACTTTTGTTTACCGATGTTATTCTCAAACTGTTTATGCCACCAGGGACAACCCCATCAGGAAGATCTTTTTTTACCATTGTTGTAAAGCCACTTGATTATCGCGCGCCGGTAAATTGAAACGGGGCAGAAAATTGTTTTTTTCTGGCCAATATAACGTGTTAGCTTAATCTTTGGACTTTAAGCGCTCTATGGCGCTTGAGTGGTCACTGGTATTTGGGTGTTCAGTTGCTGTTGGGTAGTCTGTGATGCTTGAGTGGTCCATGGCGTTTGAGTAGTCAACGGCGTTTGGGTGTTCAGTCGCTCCTGGGTGGTCTGTGGTGCTTGAGTGGTCACTGGCGTTTGGTGGTCAGTGGATCTTGGGTGGTACCTGGCGCTTGAGTAGTGACTGGCGTTTGGCTGTTCTGTGGCTCTTGGGTGGACTGTGGTGCTTGAGTGGTCCCCGGCGTTTGTGTGGTTAGTGGGTCTTGGGTGTTCTGTGGTGCTTGGGTGGTGCCAAACGCTCGAGTGGTATGTTGTGGTTCCATGCTTCCAAGCACTTGAGTGGTATCTGGCGCTTTGAAGCTCTGGGAAGCTTGGAAAGTACACGCCGGAAAGACTGATTAGATTTAAACAAGTATTTTTAAAATGTGATATAATCTAACGTGAAACTTTGCTTGTGTGATGGCGGCTAATGGATCACAGACCTCGGGCAAATAACTTTTGGGAACAGTTTGTTTTACCATGACGATAAATGCCCTCCATCATCTTCACTGTTACACGACCTTCAAAATTCAAACCAACCATCAAACAAACAATTTAAACGGTACCTGTGCCTTATGTAGAAACTACACTGCATTTTGATGATATACATAAATATCATCTCTTATTATTATTTTTTTTTAATTTTTATTTCTTGATGGAATTATATACTCCTTTCATATTTTTTCCATTATTTAATTTCCCTTTTGTTGTCTTATATTGTAAATAACATGACCAATATTTGGTCATGTAAAGTAATGTATATTTTATTTTACGGATACTGTAATTCTCCAACAAAGAAACTCTAGGGGGATTACCTGGGTACAGTTTAAAGCGCAGTGATATCTGGGATAGCTTGGGCGAAAAACATTAGTTGATTCGTCGATGGGATTCAAGGCAACCATTAACTAATAATTAGTAACGCTTGTCCACTCAAAGAATCCCAATAATCGTTCAACCGAAAGCTTGTACCGGCCATTCCCTTATAGTTGCCGGAGTGGGGAATTGACTTGCTTTAGTATGGTCACTGACTGCATGTCTAAACAAAGTATAATTGCGGGCGACAAGAGGAGCCTGTAATCCTAATCTCCGGGTTATTACTCATGCGTCACATGTATGTAGCCAGCATGCGAAATTTTTTGGGGGAAGCACTTCCTTGGGGAGCTTGGCCAATCTGCTTAGAATAGTAACCGAACCTTCCCATTTAGTTTTCAATCCTTCCTGAAGGGTCAATTGTATGCAATGTTCAGCTGGCCGCAGAGGTCGCCAAGGGATAAGTCCTGACAATAATGATTAGGGTTAAGCACTGATCAATATTGATTAGGGTTAAGCACTGACTCGATAAACGATTAGCTTCTATTCGGGGTTAGGGTTGTTGCCATATATCTTCAAATCGAACCATCAATCGTCAGCAAATCCTCAGTGGTGTAATTGTATGGGAGATGGACTGCAGATTCTACGCTTCGGGTTCGAGTGCTACTCATGCTCACGCACTTCTATTTTTTTTCCTTAAAAATTGAAGATACTTAGACTCTGTACTTAGAAATTTCATGTAGGAAAAGGGAAATGTCTCAAAATGTCCTGTGAGAGGGAAATGTCAGGTTGGAGTATGGAGATGAATGCTCCCCAAGAAAGTGATCGCCCCCAAAAATTTGGCAGGCAGCATTGTTTGGACATCCACTAAGAATGAATAGAATCCACAGAACGCAGTTTGATCACGAGCGTCTCGACCACGAGTGTTTTGACTATCTGTCACGCGAAACTTACGCAAAGCACAGCGTTGGAACAAAAGCGTTTTGACCTCCGATCGTTGTCGCCAGCACTCCCTAACCTTTGGTTACTAGTTTTATTTGAGGCGGGAAAGTACCTGTGGGAGTTGTCAGCGTGTGTTCCTTACATCGGTATCCCTTGTCAGTGTATCCGTTTTGACATGTTGAATGCGGCGGACACAAATTCCCTAAACAGGCGTTCTGAAGATATAATAACAGTATAAAAGAATATATTACATGTACATAGTCTGAGGTACTTCGAAAGAAAGCAGACTCAACAAAAAACGGTATTTTGAAAGCGGATCAAGCGGAGTCAGATAATTGTTATGCCTATTACCTCTTCTGAAATACCCTGAACGTTTTTTTTCTTTTTGCTAATGTACACTAAGTGGATTTAAAAATACTAGTCCTATTTAACACTAATTTACCGGCTCACCTCGACGATCATGCTCCACCTACTTTTAAAATGACTTTTGAGTTCAAACCTTTTTACAGTACTTTACGTTTGTTTTTATATCTGTTTTAATTTATTTTTTTATTTAAGTTCTTTTATGTTCTATTGGCTCACGTATGGAGTATCTGAAAATGTAATATCTGATGTTTCGTTGCCATTTCTTAAGAAATATATTTTATAACCACTTTTATAACCACCAAAATATGCGCATGATGGATGCCCAATTTGTTGATATCTTAGTTAACGTGGCCGTAACTCCACCATCCATACCGGATTTTGGAGAGCAAGGGGACATAACGAATTTCTGTTACGTTAGGAAAAAAAGAGAAGAGGCCCGCTGAACGTTGAGTTTTCCTAGAAACAAGGTCGTGAAATATTAGGTTGACTTAACAGCTCAGACGAATATTCCTTGACCCTTTTTTATTTGGCGACATTTTTCTGTTTTTCCGGTCTGTCTTGGCTTTAAAGTTATGATGTTGAACTTTTCTGATAATGGACGGAAACCTGGATTCAATTTCGTTCTCCACAAACTGGCAACGAGTTTGCTACTTGCTACCAACGAGGCTTATCTTTCAACATAGTATACTACTCCATAATTTGTGAAATTTTAACTAATGCATCTCGAGTTTGTCGTTTTCCGTAAAAGTGACTCTAAGTCTCTCGATTTTCTTGCATTTGTGGACGTAATTATTTTGTCAATACTAAATAGCTCTACTGTTCGTCACTGTAGCACGGCGTTTTGTGTTCACTGAACGTGATACCCTTTACCTTGATTGGTTGATAGACGGCTCCAAATTGGCGCCTCAGATCCTCTGGATGGGTTTCATGGTCACAATTGCTCAATTCACAAGTTATCGTTCCATCCGTAGGCGAGGTTACAACGTTGAATGATATACAATCGCTTTCCAAGTAGTACTTTACATCGCAATCTGTTTCGTTTTGTACTTCAACGCTCTTGAAAATATGTCCTTGGAGATTATATCCCTTCATGGTAGACTTAAATTCCAATGTGCGGCAGACATCTGGTTTTAAGAAATAAAAAATAATAATAATAATAAAAATTATACCACAGCAATATATAATAAATACATTTTACAATTCAAAAAGGATGAAAGTTTGCTTCAAAGTCAACTGATAGTTTAATTGTTGATCAAAAATCAACAACAGCAATACAAAGCGATCCACCTTGCGCCAAAAGGCTGGAATATGAAAGCCAAAATATTTGCCGAAACAAAGATGCCATTGATCCCGAAAGTTCGAGTTTACTCAAAGATGAACGGCTTAACCTTGGGTACGAGAAGAACATAAACCCTTTTTTAGGCTATGGCCTTACGTCTTTCATTTGTAGGTGGTCTCAACAGTGATGAGAAACTATCATGAAAGAGGGAATATAACGAATTTGTAATCAATATTTTATAACGATTAGCCGAATATTTAATTATTTATGAACGTTTTTAAGCGTTCTCAACTGAATAAGGACAAACAAGGAGAGGAAATACTTTTTTATTAAAGATTTTCCTTATTTAATTTCTTCTTTCCTTTTATTAACGTGAAGGTTAAGGAGTGGTCGTACCTTTTTTCAGTTAAGTTTAGTAAAGAAAGCTACCTTAACTGATTGTGTGTTTTCACATAACGTCCTGAGGGCCACATTTGTGTCCCAAAACAATGAAGCGGCGGCCATGTTTGTGTCCCAAACCAGTCCTGTTTGAGTTGAACTCTTTTCTTATGTAAACGCTTTCTTTTGTTCCAATAAATTTGCATAGATGGCGGCCACGTGGGTGAAAACACAGAATAGGCTCTTGACGCAGGAATTAATGTTTTGAATTAAAATTAACAACATATAGGATGACTAGCTAAAGACGCATGGCTCGTTTCTGCTGTTTACACAAACAACAAACAAATTCAGTTCTTGCCGCCACAGGGAAGTTGAAAATTTCCGTTTATTTATAAGAACTTAATGAATAAATCAAATCAGGTCGCACACATTTCTTTGGAGATATGGGAGAGAGATTTAATACTGAACAATGTAATAGTTCATCAATCATTGGTGATCTTTTTAAACTGTTCATAGTTAACCATAAACATGTTTTTGTTAAATTGTTATTTCTTAAAACTCATCTTGATTCCCTTTGTTTTGTACTAATGCAATATAAAAACTCCATTAAAACTGCTGAATGAGGGAACGTGGGAGTGCTCGCTATTTTGTCCAAAACAACAGCTGTCATCAGCTTATAAATTCCCACTGAAGTTTTCCATCACTTTTTTTCGAGTTTTCTTTGGGCCTTAACCACTTCAACTATTTTTTTGATGTTGTCCTAACGGAAAGGTTGGAATGTTTTAAGAACATTTCAATGTTTTGTGGCATGAAAGTTAGACTGCAAAGGCGCCTTTTTTCTTTAAGCTTAGACGAAGCTGACAAATTAAAGGTGCGAAGCGCTGTAGCATGAAAGACCATGAAAGAACTTCTGTCAACTCGCCTGCAGTCAAAGGCAGTGGTATTCGGCGGGAGGTTACGCAACTGCTGGGGTTACAACAGTAATTTTACCCATAGGTTGGTGGTTCTCCCCCATGGGGAAGTAATAGTTTGGGTGCTATTACACTAGACCTTTTCTCCAGAGCTCTCTCCTTGGAGAGATAGCTTGGGTTGGACACACTCTGGGGCTTGATCACATTCATAATTATTGTGGTGACATATTCATATTGCGATTCGAAAAGAATTACTTAACAGCCAGCATTCGTCACTAAGATGAAACAATCTGATAGTCTGAGGTAACAAACGCGTAAATGTAGACGACGTATTCGCTTTAGTCTCAAAATTGAAGAGCTGGATCATTATTGCTGAACTTATTTGACCTAATGGTTTTATTAAAAGCCTAAACATAGCCAAAAGTGTTTCACGATTTCTGTGTACAGAGAAGTTTACCCCGAAATGGAAGTTTTTCTTTTCTTTAATTAAGCAATTCATTAGCGAGCCACCCCATGAAAAGTGATCAGAACGCAGAAAGAGACCAACCCGAGTTATTTTTCCCTATCCTAAAAAATGGCTTTAGTTTGTTGTTGGTTATGTTTTTTTCTAACTAGAGCTTTCTATCTCCGAGTCATCTGGTTTTCTCTCCAAAAAGCTGGTAGCTTTCTTATACAGTTCTGATCTGCATGCGAAGCCACTTATCAAACGAGCTGGATTAAAGTGAGAAACATATAAAAAAAATGATGATAATACTATTAATAATTTTCACACATAATTACAAAGTATGGAATTGAAATTTTCAATTATACATTTAGGCGATGTTTGTTTTACTCATTTTCTATCCTTATCTTTTACTTGCAATTAATATGTTGGGCTCTTCATTGCTAGAAAGCTTTACAAAGGAATAAAGTGGAATTGATGGAATGAAACTTTGAGGAAAATGCGCCATTACAGTTTGCAGAATCAACTTATAAAATCTCTGTTATGACAGTTAGCAAAGTGTCGACCACGCTGGAAGCACTGAAAAGCTTTTGTTATTAGACCCTAGAATACGTTATTTATTGAAGGTAAGGTAGATAACATACCATTTTGAGCAGAAATGCGGAGAAACAACATGCAGAAGATTTGCAGAAATAGAAGCAAATCCATGTCTTCACCGGTCGCAATTCAAACAGTTACAATCACAAGTTCCACTGCAACAACAGACTGTTAAACGGACGTAATCGCTTCTGGGAAATATCTACAAATTTGGTAAACTAAAACTTGCTTAAAATTATGATAATGCACTTTTTTATAACACATTTGAAGCCATTGTTTTTATTCTTTCTTAATTTGCAAATAGTAGGATGGTCTTAAAGAAATAATTTAGCTTTTCTCCATTATTCTGATTAACAGTTCGTTGGCACTGATAAAGGATCTTGAGATGACCACCTGCCACCATAGCCCGCCTCAATCAAAAAAAAGAAGAAAAATTACTTTTGTATAATCGATTAACATTTAGAAAGAAAACTCTATTCCGGAAGCTTCTTTAAGAAAATTAACTCCTCATAAAATTTATGCCATTCCAATAAATAAGTAAATAAATAAATAAAGACGCGTTACTTGAAGTCGGGTTAATTTCCGCGACCTCAACGTTCCTTGTTTTAGCCTCTTGCATAGACGAGGGCGGAATTGGTCCAATCAGAAATAGGACGCGTATTTTTGAATAAATAATAACTTGTTATCTACTAGAAAAAATCAAGGAAATCAACGCTTGTGTAATAACGGTCTTGAAATTAACGTGGGTTGAAGCAATAAATATAAATAGGGCATGAAATGAACGCGAAAGAAGCCGATTACGAGTTCAAACTGAAGAAAAACTGCACACAACAAATGAATAATTGTCGGGACGACGAGAAAAAGGTTAAGCGACCGTTCGAAATTTCTAATTCTTAACAACCGGCTAGTGGTGATCGAATCTGGAATACGTTTGCGATATCCAATAAATGAAGTAAAATTATAGTACAGGTTATCGCCAGAAAAGGGACGGCAACCGAGAGGCCCCCGGGACTAAGTTTTCTCAGTTTGGTTTGGTAGAGCTCACACGCTTTGCGAAGAAAAAAATAGCCGAATTTTTGCCTTAAAAATAGCAAAAACAGAAATAGTACAACTAAACGGATGACAACGGTGTGGTTAGGGCGCTGAACTTGTAATTCAGAGGCCCCGAGTTCAAGTCCCTCCCTGACCGCTAGCTGGATTTGTCCTCCGGCTCGGTAGTTCCGAGCTCAAATCCTCGGCCACGCATGTAAATAGCCTAACTGGTTTGCCTCCTACCAGTTGGGATTTAAACCATGTTATGTTTCATTCAACTTATTTGTTTCATTATCCGTCAAAAGCCCCTAAGGGGAGAGGATAATTAATTACCATTATCATTATTATTATTATTATTATTATTATTATTAGATTAATATGTTTTTTAACAACGCCTAAAGTATATGAAGGTAATCATCCTTAGACTAAAGTAACGAATCATTGATCCAAAATAACAATCTCCTTATATCCTGAATTTACCTAGAAATGAGATTTGTCACGAAAAAACCTTCATTACATTAGTTTTTCGAATAAAAATCTCTAATCGATTTTCTTTGTAACTTATAACAGCAGGGTAAAATTGCCGTAGACCATGTCTTACCTACCCCGCAGTAAATAAACAAATATGAAACCTGATAATAATTGACTTCTAATCTATATGAAGTACATTTTAGTAAGGGAAAACATAATTACATTATTACATTGAAAATGATGGCACATATATATCACAAGTACAAAATATTTATGAATTACATTTGAAATCTGGAACTCAGATTTGAATGCAACAAATTTTGAGGTTTTTGAAGTATTTTTTTTTTATTATGCTCTGTTGCAGTCTACCTTGGAAGAATCTCCACGAAAAATCCTGCTCTTAAGAGGCTTTTGTATAGGAAAGTTCCAGGTTTATGGGGCCTCCATATTCTTAATTAAGGGATGTCTAATAAAGTTAAGCGAGCTAGTGCAAAGATGTACATATTTCAAAGGTTTAATATACTTAGAGTTAATTAAAGTTAAAATGACAAAAAGCGTCGATCAAATGTTAAAACCAGCAACAACTACAACAAAAACAACAACAACAGACGTTTCGGGTGTATAACTCTTCTGCAGTGTACTTAAAATTGTTAATATATATGCCAAACATAAATACTACATTAGTGTCAGAAGTTTCGTTTAGCTGAAATGCTCAAGAATCTCTAATCTGACTTCTGTTAGTAAGTCTTGAGTGTCTCTGGGCATCCAACTAATGGATTTAGCAGCCCTCAGTACATGTATGTTTAAGGTCTAACATTAGGGATGGCTTACTCAAGGTGCCCTAGCCTTCCGATATGGTGGATTACGATAGATGACCGAGAGTTCATACCGGTGTAATATAATTATATAGTTTCTGAAACTTTCTGAGGTTAGTTCATGTTCGTTGTAGTCGATTAAACTTAATTCCCAAGGATTTATACACGGTGTGACTCAGTTTCAGCCAAAAGACGTATCACCTCTACTTATTATAATAAGTTTTACTTGGAAAACATAGCATTTGGATACGCCTGTAGTTTCCTCTCTCTGACTGCTATATGCAATATAGAACGACTCTAGCAAATTTCTGTCGAACTTTTTGCTAACTTCAATTTTCATCCCCTTCTTCAGCATTATCCCATCGCCAGTGATCCCAGGTTTAATTTTTACCCTGGCTACTGGCTTTGCTATCTTTTTTTCTGGATTATCCCACGTCAAAGTCCTGCGCCACGCTTATATATGTGGCCCCATCTGGTGGAATCAACGCAGTCATGGATTCTGGATTCCACGCCGTGGATTCTGGATTCCGATTACTGGATTCCAGATCTTTCAGTTGACTTGGATTCCAGATTCCAGTTGTCAGTGAGTTGCCGGATTCCTACAGCTGTATTCCGAAATGGAAGGCCCAGGATTCCGGATTCCACAAGCAAAACATTTCCAAGATTCCGGATACCACTGCCAAAAATTCCCCGGATTCCTTTACATGGGGAAAATAAATTTGTCCAACCTGTTTGGTATGTGCATTTTGATACCATCAGCTATGTTACATTTCCAATACTGTTCTGGCTTGTCCATGATTATTTGAGTCCCTGTATGGATACAAACTATACTATTGTAGTTAGAAAAGCCAAGTGAACTTCTACCTTAAGCTGGGCATTCAGTGCACTAAAAATAAAATGCCTCAGTTAAACGATGATCTTTCAGCTATATATGGAACTATCTTCGTTTGAATGTGGCAAGTTCAGTATTTGGATATTCTGAACAAGACCGGAAAGAACTAAAAAGCGAAGTTTCCTTATGTTGGCTTGAACTTGATCTAGAAATACATGATAGACGATTGTGGAACCCTCAAAGGTTAAAGTTAAGAAAAAAAAATACATGAAAAAGGAAAAAACAACAACAACAACAAAACTAGACTCGGTAAGAAGCTGTGGCTGGATCGAGTTTGCGTTACATGGATAGAAAAGCGCGCATTCTAGTAACTGAGGTCAGAAGAATTTCGTGGATGTTCAAGTCATTGATGATGCGAAGTTGACATTCCATAGCATTTTAACTTTCCCAGCGTGTGATAACCCTCAGATATGTCCTTTCCTGTATCTCCAAACCTTAACTGAGAAACGGGAAGGAATGCCTTTTCTGTAAGAAGCCCGCTATCTTCATGCCATGTGTTGTCTCTGTAGTCGCAATTGCATTTTTTATCCCGGTGTGCGCATGAGTCCGTTAAGGCACAACCACATTGACGTTTTTTAGTGGTACCACCCCAGTAATCCATTTTTCGTCCACCTCGAGACACCCACCAAGCCTTCCCACCTTCAAGCAGCCTGGAGTTCAAACACTCGTAGCTGATGAACTGCTCACAACGTGCAGATACATTTGTCAAGGCTTCCAACTGGGTGATGAGGACACCTGTGTATGTCACATCACGTTCATAGCAACCGTGAGGATCACAGCCATCTACATGGGTCCTGTTTTCACTGTCGTGACTAATAACCGTCACTCCAGCACCTTCCTTGTCAGTCATGTTACAATAAGCCTGAAATGATGCCTTTCCTCCTGGACCATCGGGGTCAATGACGTACCAGTCGCTTCCATCACTGATATTGGCTCTTACCCTGCTGCACGTTTCAGGATAAATGACCTGGAGTACAATGTGAGCAGCTGGCCCGAAATTAGAGCTATTAGTTTGCCCGACGCATGTGAAAGTTCCTTCATGACTTTTGTTTACCGATGTTATTCTCAAACTGTTTATACCATCAGGGACAACCCCATCAGGAAGATCTTTTTTACCACTGTTGTAAAGCCACTTGATTATCGCGTGCCGGTAAATTGAAACGGGGCAGAAAATTGTTTTGTTTTGGCCAATATAAAGTGTTTGCTGAATCTCTGGACTTCGAACGGTCTGTGGCGCTTGAGTTGTCACTGGCATTTGGGTGTTCAGTGGCTCTTGGTGGTTCCTGGCGTTTGAGTAGTCACTGGCGTTTGGGTGTTCAGTGGCTCTTGGGTGGTCTGTGGTGCTTGAGTGGTCACTGGCGTTTGGGTGGTCAGTGGATCTTGGGTGGTCCCTGGCGCTTGAGTAGTGACTGGCGTTTGGGTGTTCAGTTGCTCTTGGGTGGTCTGTGGTGTTTGAGTGGTCGCCGTTGTTTGTGTGGTTAGTGGGTCTTGAGTGTTCTGTGGTGCTTGGGTGATGCCAAACGGTCGAGTGGTATGTGGCGGCTCAATGCTTCCAAGTACTTGAGTGGTCTCTGGCGCTTTGGAGTTCTGCGAAGCTTGGAAAGTACACGGAAAAACTGATTAGATTTAAACAAGGAATTTAATAGCTGAAACTACTAGTATTTTTAAAATGTGAAATAATCTAACGTGAAAATTTGCTTGTGTAATGGTGGCTAATGCATCAGTGACTTCGGTCAAATAAACTTTGGAAACACTTTGTTTTACCATGACGATTAATGCCCTCTATCATGTTCACTGTTACGCGACCTTCAAAATTCAAACCAACCATCGAACAAACAATTTAAAAGATACCTGTGCCTTAAGTAGAAACTACACTGTATGCTGATGATATACATTGATATCATCTCTTCTTATTCTTTTTTAATTTTCATTCCTTGATGGAATAATATACTCCTTTCATGTCTTTTCTTTTTTTTAATTTCCCTTTTGTTCTCTTATATTGTAAATAACATGACCAAAATGTAGTCACGTGAAGTAATGTATATTTTATTTTACGGATACTGTAATTCTCCACCCCAGAAACTATAGGGGGATTACCTGGGTACAGTTTAAAGCGCAGTGATATCTGGGATAGCTTGGGTAAAAAACATTAGTTGATTCGTCGATGGGATTCAAGGCAACCATTAACTAATAATTAGTAACGCTTGTCCACTCAAAGAATCCCAATAATCGTTCAACCGAAAGCTTGTACCCATTCTCTTATAGTTGCCGGAGTCGGAATTAGCTTACTTTAATATGTTCACTGACTACATGTCTAAACAAAATTATTATAATTGCGGGCGACAAGAGGAGCCCGCAATCCTAATCTCCAGGTTGTTATTACTCATGCGTTCCATGTATGTAGTCAGCATTTGTTTGGACTTCCAGTAAGAATGAATAGAATGCACAGAACGCAATTTGATCACGAGCGTCTCGACCTTCTACCCCTCGTAATCTGATCACGAGTGTTTTGACTATCTGTCACCAGGTTGTTATTACTCATGCGTTCCATGTATGTAGTCAGCATTTGTTTGGACTTCCAGTAAGAATGAATAGAATGCACAGAACGCAATTTGATCACGAGCGTCTCGACCTTCTACCCCTCGTAATCTGATCACGAGTGTTTTGACTATCTGTCACGCGAAACGTACGCAAAGCACAGCGTTGGAGCAGAAAACGTTTTGACCTCCGATCGTTGTCGCCCGCACTCCCTAACCTTTTGTTTTTTAGTGTTATTTGAGGAAAGTACCCCTGGTAGTTGTCAGCGTGTTTTCTTTACATCGGTATCCCTTGTCAGTGTATCCTGTTTGACATGATGAATGCGGCGGACACAAACTTCCTAAACAGGCGTTCTGAAGAACAATGACACAATATATTACATGTACAGAGTCTGAGGTACTTCCAAAGAAAGCAGATTCAACAAAAAAACTTATTTTGAAAGCGAATCAAGCGGATTAAGATAATTTTTATGCTTACTACCACTACTGAAAGACCCCGAACGTTTTTTTCCTAACGTACGCTAAGTGGAGTTTTGAACACTAATAACAGTCCTATTTAAGACTATACCGGCTCACCCCTACGATCATGCTCCACCTACTTATAGAATGAATTCTGGGTTCAAACCGTTTACACTACTTTGCTTGTTTGTTTGTATGCCTGTTTTACTATTTTTCACTGAATACTTTTACATTCTATTGGCTCACGTATGAAGCATCTGAAATTGTAATATCTGATGATGTTTCGTTGTCATTTCTTATGAAATATATAACCACTTTAAGCCCATAATTTGTAATTCGTAGAAAATATGCGTATAATCGATGCCCGATTTGTTGACATCTTAGCTAACGTGGCCGTAACGTGCAGGGGGACACAACGATTTGTTTTAGGAAAAAAAGGTGTATCTTGAATTAACTTTTAGAGAGGAGGCCCGCTGAACGTTGAGTTTTGCTAGAAACAAGACCGTGAAATGTTAGGTTGACTTTATAACTTAAACGAATACGCCTTCACCCTTTTTTTATCATTTGACGACATTTTTCTGTTTTTCTGGTCTGTCTTAGTTTTAAAATTATGATGTTGAACTTTTCTGATGATGGACGGAAACCTGGATTCAGTTTCGTTCTCCACTGACAAACTGGCAACGAGTTTGCTACTTGTGGAAACGTAACGACTTTAAAGTTACGATGCCATTTCTTAGATATGACCGGAAACAGGGAACCAGGGAAAGCTAAGTTTCTCGGTCAAAACCTGTTGTATGTTAAATTTGGTAACAAGGGGTGGGGTGGGGGGGGGGGATTATTTAAACGATCAATGGGTATGGACAACCCCCCCCCCCCCCCCTTCCCTGGAAGGACCTCACCCATGATTGCAATGGCTCAATTCTGATTACCTTACAAAACCTGGCATAAAATGGCTGGCAGTTTTTTAGTGCCATAACCTATACAGTTCAAAAAGCTGGAGTTTCGTCCTCCACGCTTTGGGGAAAAAAAAAAACAACCTAACATTTGAGAGATTTAAAATCACGTTAACAGCAAACGTCAAATTGTACAACGTTACTAAGTTTTTCTTCTAACTGTCGTTTGTTTTTTTATTATTTTTACATCGGAATAAGTTGTTTCTTATTACGTTCACCTATCAATTTTTGTTGGACAGTTTTTACCTGCTCATTCCCTAATTTGTGACATTTCTACTAATGCATCTCGAGTTTGTCGTTTCCCGTAAAAGTGACTCTAAGTCTCTCGGTTTTCTTACATTTGTGGACGTAGTTATTTTGTCAATACTAAACAGCTGTACCGTGATACCCTTTACCTTGATTGGTTGATAGACGGCTCCAAATTGGCGCCTCAGATCCTCTGGGTGGGTTTCATGGTCAGAATTACTCAATTCACAAGTTATCGTTCCATCCGTAGGCGAGGTTAAAACGTTGAATGATATACAATCGCTTTCCAAGTAACACTTTACATCGCAATCTGCTTCGTTTTGTACTTCAACGCTCTTGAAAATATGTCCTTGGAGATTATATCCCTTCATAGCAGACTTAAATTCCAATATGCGGCAGACATCTGGTTTGAGAAATAAAAAATTATAATAATAAAAAAATTGTTTTACAGCAATATATAAAAAATACATTTTACAATTAAAAAAGGATGAAAGTTTGCTTCAAAGTCAACTGATAGTTTAATTGCTGATTAAAAATCAACAACAGCAACACAAAGCGATCCACCTTGCGCCAAGAGGCTGGAATATGAAAGCCAAAATATTTCCCAAAACAAAGATGTCATTGCTCCCGAAAGTTTGAGGCTACTCAAAGATGAAGGGATTAACGTTGGGTACGAGAAGGATATATACCCTTTTTAAGGCTATGGCCTTTCTTCTTTCATTTTTAAGAAGTCTCGACAGTGATGAGAAACAGTCATGGAAGAGGGAATACAACGCATTTGTAATCAATATTTTATAACGATTCGCCTAATATTTAATTATTTATGAACGTTTTTAAACTTTCTCAACTGAATTTGGACAAACAGTCAGGAACAGGGAATCCTTTTTTATTAAAGATTCGCCATATTTAATTTCTTCTTTGAAAATCCTTTTATTATTGGCAAGGCCAAAGAGTGGTCGTACCTGTTTTCAATTAAGCTTAGTAAAGAAAGCTGCCTTAACTGATAGGCTCCTGACGCAAGAATTAATGATTTAAATTAACAACATATCAAGGTTGACTAGCTTGGCTCGTTTCTACTGTTTACACAAACAACGAACAAATTCAATTCTTGTCGCCACAGGGAAGTTGGAAATTTCCGTTCATTTATAAGAACTTAATGAATAAATCACATCAGGTCGCACACATTTCTTTGGAGATATGGGAGAGAAATTTAATATTGAGCAATGTAATAGTTCATTAATCATTGGGGATCTTTGTAAACTGTTCATAGTTAACCATAAACAATTTTTTTGTTAAATTGTTATTTCTTAAAACTCATCTTCATTCCTTTTGTTTTGTACTAATGCAGTATAAAAACTCCATTAAAACTGTTGAATGAGGGAACGTGGGAGTGCTCGCTATTTTATCCAAAACAACAGCTGTCCTCAGCTTATAAATTCCCACTGAAGTTTTCCATCACTTTTTTTCGAGGTTTCTTTGGACCTTAACCACTTTAACTTTTTTCGATGTTGTCCTGACGGAAAGGTTGGAATGTTTTGAGAACATTTCAATGTTTTGTGGCATGAAAGTTAGACTGACATCACGTGAGTTTATTTAGGATAAGGGTTGATTTCCACTATCGCTTTGATTTTTCCGTACGAACGCGCGTAAAATTTACTTGCGTACATGAAAATATACCCAATGTATGAATAAGGGCCACGCGTAACGCAATTAAGCGAGGTTCAACTTCTACTTTCATGTGTGACCTTCCATACATTGTCTCTGTTTTATTTACCCGGGAAAAGTTTACACGCGTACGCGCGTATGCGACTGTGGAAATCCACCTTAAGTCAGCCATTTTATGTAGATTTTTTATGATGATATCGTCTGTATATAACTAAAAGCTACCCTCCCTTTAGAAACGATGTAGCGTTAATAAATCATGGTGTATGAAACTACATTGCTGTTTATATTTTCTTTGAGAAAAATTCTTCTTGGAAACAGCTGTTCTACTCTGTTTGGGAATGCGTAATCACGGGAGACTAAGATTAAGGTTCGGATAGACGTCGCTAAGAAGGATATCGAATACTCGACAGTAGTCGCGTCGACTGACTTCAGATGATGACATATATACTAGTAACTGTAGCTGTGAAATAACATATTAACAAACGAACTTTGAAGAAAAAGAGGCCAATAAAAAGCCAGCAGAATGCCAAAGGACTTGGCAACAGGTATTTTCTACATCCTGCCGTTGCATATATTTTCCGATTTAAGACGGGTTTTAGGGAAAACATGCTTTTCTTTATTAGCCGAGACCCTCAAAATTCCCCTCGACAACAATAAAAGTCGACGCAAAGGGAGACAAAAACTCACTGCATCTTCCAATTGGTCCATTATTTAGGTGTTTTTTATGCCTCCCAACTAAAAAATTAAACAAAAAAAAATATATAGATTTGCGGCCATCACTGCGAAAAATATTTGCTGGTGCGACCAACAAATATATTTCCCCCAGATTAAATGTATCCAGTGAAAGGAAAACTTTTGAACGGCATGCAAGGTCTAGCGGCTGATAAAAATTTTTGAACAGATGAAGCTTACCACCAACTGAGTGAATTTTGTTTGTCGTATGAAAGGAAAAGGAAAATAGAGGTGGATTGACTAGCATTAAAGGTTGTTGTTGTTGTTTTTTTTTCTTTGTTTTTACGCTAGTAAGCTTATCTTGTACTATAGTTTAAAAAAAGACTGACATAAAGAAATAATAAAACGAAAAAGTAAAAAAAACAAAAAAAAAGAAAAAAAAAGACTTCATGGACACTTGTGTGAAGAAAACTTACTAGTGTTTAATGTCTCAAGGTGCTTTTGAATTTATTTAGCGTGAAAACATTCGGTTCACAACATTGCTCGAAATCCTGCTGTGTTTTCCAACTTTGAGTCCTCTTTTGTGTAGGATTTTGCGCCAAGTGGAACAGAGCACATTAACAACACGTGATTTCTTCTGACGTACCTTGGGAACTGTCATGGGTAATAGCCCACGTTCGATATATTAAAATTCTAACATGACTCCGAGGATTTAAGGTCATTTTTCAATATTTGGTTTGGTTTTCTTGGTGCTCAAGTCTCTTCTAGGAATTACGATGGAGTCAGGAAAAATTTGCAATTCTTCTGGGAATGCGATGGAGTCAAGAAAAATTTGCCATTCTACCCCTAAAGCCTTGGAGTCTTGTTAGAATTTTAATACATCGAACCATTTACCCATGGATAAAACGGTTAGTTTGACCGCGCCTAATATTCAGTGTTTTGAAGTTATCATATTTATTTCTTTTTGATTAATGCGTACAACGTATCTTCATGTTTGTTATGTTTAGTGTGTTTACTTCATGCAATTTTACACACTTTGTGTAGTAAAACCAGTCTCTGGAACTTGAAAGGAAATTGTTAACTAAAATTATCTCGGAGATCGAATATGCCATAAAAGGCATGCGGCAAATGTTAAAGACATTTATAAGAAATAAGATAACACTTATAGGTGGAGGGACCATAAAGGCAATGCTCGAATTATACAGAGAAGAGGGCACTTACTTAAAAAAATATATCCTTGAGGTCTAAAATTCAACGGTACGTGTACTGTGACATAGGCCATTTTAAGACGGATATGTAGGATATGATATGATCGTACGGGTGTAGTAATATTAACAACAACAATTTAAAAAAGGAACAGCAACAACAATTTTAAGACATTTTTGATACTAATTGTCATCATCATCGTCATCATCAAATCAAGACAAAACAACGTTTCAGGTGGAAGAGATGAGTGTAATGAAATTAGAAATTTTCCAGGTCTGTTCAATCCTGTTCAATCCTGTGGCATCACACGGAAAATAGATAGAGGTTATTCCTTCCAAACTTACACAACATCGATATCGAAACAAGGAAGTGTATGTGGTGTATTCACCTGCGCTTGGTTGTAAATGTCTGTCTTGAATATTAACATCTCTTCCTTGTCCTCAACTGGCAACCCCTGCAGTCCTCTCCCCCTCTCATGGCGTATTATGCTGCGAAAATGATTATTCTCACATATTCTAATGCTTCAAGGACTGGTGCCATTAAAATAAAATGCTAAAAAAGTGCCTATTCAGGTGACAGCTTTTCCTGTTCTTCTTCCGTTTTTAAGGGGCCTTTTGTACTATTTTACCTATTGCTAAATTAACTTAAATTAACTGCTGACGTTATATGGGTTTCGAATAAATTAAGTCTCCTGTGTTGAAAAACACTATATTTTTTCAGATGATATTTTTTAGTTTTTTTTTTTATTAGCTGACATCATCTAGTTCCGGCCTTTTAAAGAACTCAAAAAGGTGTGAGATCACGGCATAATACCACAAGAGTGCATAATATCGGAGTCTCGTTCCGAACATATTTAGCTATATTTTGGTGGGAAGTATGCCATTTATCATGAAAGGAGATTGATTAAGCATATAATTCAAGGAAAGCCCACGGGTAGGGTATATACACCTTTACAGGAGTTATTGACTTTCAAGAAACAGAACAAATATGTGTAGGTGTGCAAGATGATTGTTACAAAAGCAGCGGTTGCCTAGACAACTGTAAAATATCGTACTAAGCTCTTTCCAACTTTATTTTTTTTTTTGGTTTCGAGCTTATTTGTACACAATAAACTATTTATTTAACAATCACTGCTTTGTCTTTGATGTTGGTGCGTAAACATAGTTCCATTATGTTCTCCGTGTACTTTTATCTTTAAGCTAGAAATTGTGAGGATCTGAAGAGATGCGAAGTTTTGTCAGCATGCAGTGAGTAGGACGGGACGCCAAACGATATGGCGATTATATATTAAAAACACCTCAAGCTGTCTAAAATTATGCCGGAAAAATTATGACAATCTCGTACCATATATAGAAAAGCTCTATCGGCGATAACAGCTGAGACATATAACAAATACAGAGAAATAAAAAAAAATAAATAAAATAAAATAAATAATAAAAAAAAAAATTGCAAAAGAGTAATGGATGCATCATACGTTGTTGACGTATCAGAGATCAAGTGAGAGCAGCGAACGAGTGTGATTTCTGATTAAAACAAAAAACAAACAAAAAAAAAAACAGTGCGCAATTACCGTTCAAAGCAATTTCCATGACATTCATCATCCTGTCAGCCTTTTATTTCAAATCTTTCCAAACTGCTAAAATGATATGAAAATATGCCGCGGCGCTTCGCTAAATGACGAAGAAATTCTGTTATTCTTTTGCCGACTCTCTACAATTTTTTTCATTGAACATGAAATAAACAAAACTATTCCTGTCCAATTTCCGATATGCTTTACACTTTTTTAGTTTTTAAAAGATACTGGCCTGAATTCATGGAAGGGGGTGTGCTTTGCAGTCTATGTGTAGAAGAGTAATATGGAGACCTTTCAAGCTGACACATGTTTTGATCTTTACATTCGAGTCACTTAAGCACCAAGCCCTAGCCTAGACTTTCACCAATGCTTTAGGGCCAAGCAATGGAAAGCAGTTGTTACTTCGAAATCGAAACAACGGAAAGAACCACTCGTGCGTAAATAACGTAGGTTCACTCGCACTTTCCATGAAGTATTCTATATACATGTCTTAAATATGCTCACTTTTTGGCTATATAAGCGCTAGCACTCTTAAAAACGTCGAAATATAAGCACTTAAGTTACCATCCTATATTTATAGTCATATTTTGTATCGAGATAAATTTAGGACACCACGTTCATTAAAATGCTAAGAAATATTTTTGGCTTTGCCCAGCCTACGTAACTTAACAACACCGGAAATAGTGACGTTAGTTGAGTTATTATAAGCTTTACGCTGTGTGAACTAAATTTTCTGCTGACGTTAATACTTGTAAGAAAGAAAAAAAAAATGCGGTTTCTTCAGCGGACGATCTGAACCGTGATCAGATGTCATTAAATATACTAACACCACCACCCCCGCCAACAGCAACAGCTACGCACATAGACTGAACTTTGTTTGTTTCTTTTTGTTGTTTTGTTAACTGTAGAATGTTGGTTGAGGGCCAGAACTTCAGGTGCTCATATCAATCCTTAAACCACACTTCACTTGTCCTTTAATATCTCCTATATTTATTATCTATAGGAGATATTAAACGTATATGCCGATTTTCACCTGCAAGTTCACAGTAAATATGTCTCAAAGATAAACGAACTGCTACTAAAATAAAATAATGCCAAGAAGAAATCCCCTTGAAAAAAAAAAGTACCCCTCACCTCCTAGTACGTCCGATGGTTAATTAGTTTTGTTCCGTTTATTTAAGAAGATTGGGATGTGCTATGTATGGTTAGTGGGACAGTTACCGAGAAAAACACTTCCCAATCGTCCTTTTCAGTGGATAAATTTGAGTTCTTTTAGTAGCATATTTCGTAAATTTTCCTGTTCGTTTTTATGGTAGTACGTAAAACCTGGGTCTTATTCCATGCTTTACTTACAGGCCAAGAATGCATTTGGTTAGTAAACTGGTTTATTGTATATTGAATACTTAATATAATTATTTATTGGGTAGGGAGTTTTTGTACCAGTTATTGACGTAACAGAAATCGAGTGAGTGAGCACAGTGAGATTAATGATGTGAAGCTTTTATTTGCATATTAAAGGGTCTGAAAAGTTCCGAGGTTTTGTCGCCAATGATTAAGACCAACTTTCAAACAGTGAATATGAGTAAAATCTTGGGTTAGCTGTATAAAGTTATGGCTGTATTGTACCTGATATCAGCCTTTACAAGAACCACATAATAACTGCAAAGAACAAACTGGTGACGTTAGTGTCCTTTTTCTTTTATTGGATGCAGAATAATAATCTCTTGTCTTCCATTTCTTTGGGCCCCATGACCTAGGCAGGCTAGGGTTCAAGGTCTTTAAATGACTCTAATGTTAAAAAATAAAAAAATAAAAAATAAGAGAGAAAGAGAGAGAGGGGGGAAAAAACAAGGTCCTTAAAAGTCTCTTAAAACCTCTTCCATAATTAGACTACAAAGCAGGCCACCCGCCCCGCATTCTTTTGATTATTACCACGCATGCCAGAGCTTTCCCACTTTACATTTACGCTTTAGCCTCCGGTATATAAAATCAATTTCCCTGTTGAACTAATTTTTGCTAACTGATAGGATTTTTTTTATTATCATCATTAGTTTTCTTAATATACAGCTAACCAGATAAATAATTATATCATGATAACAACAACAACAACAACTTTATTGACCTTATCTTCAACATGAAGATTTCAGTATCAAAACAGTCAATACAACGACAAATGAGACAAAGTGAAATAAAAGTTGAGTAAGAAAGAAAGGAACAACAACTATATATTGAATATTAACATAAAAGAATATTATTAATTAAAATTACTTGGCTATGTACGGCTTCTACGCTACTCGTATGGTAAGAAAGTTAAATTAGAGTTCGGATTCATAACAATTTAGAATATTTTCAATATAAGAGGCACTGAGATTTATGGTGTTTTCATCGCACATAGACATGATATATAAAAATAGTGCCTTGCAAGACATATTCGTAAAATTACTGTTTATAATAGATGCAGGACAATCGGTATTGATAGCGCTTTTTATATTATTTTTCTAGTTCTTACGACAGATTTGTAAACAGACCATTATCCGGTATTATAAATCTACTAATCTTATGATTATTTCTAAGAAATATCGAAAACCATAAATGAACATTCTAACAACTTAGCATTTTTAATTCCTTTAAGATCCGCCCCATGCAAAAAGCAGCTTTCATTAAATTATGGGGGAATTATTCCCAAATTAATACAATCTCGGTATTGGATTTAAGGCATGTATGATGATATATATTAATGCTTGTCTTGAATACGCACAACTTTTGGCTATAATTAGCGCCAGTATTTTGTTTGAATCACATGACATCCTCTTAAAGCATATAAATAAAGAAAGTCAAAACTGATTATTTACAAAACACAGTCGGTTTTGTACTGTTGCCGCCATGGGCTTTAAAATTCAGCTCATGGCCATTTTACTGCTTGCAGCTGTTAGTGGAAGTCGAGGTACCTACATAGCTTATCCCAGGTTTATAAATTGATAGCGGTGAAACTAACTTGCTGGTTATTATTATTATTTTTTTTCTATGTAGCTTCACCTGCACTCAAAGAAAGTAAGTAAAATAGAATCTAAACATGCGAATTTTCGAACTCTTCATGTGCCGTACGGCCCCGTCCAGACGTATCCAAAAACCGCAGTCCAGAGTGTAGATTTTTGAAAACGCCGTTTAGCTGTACTCGTGAGGATGGTTGAAAACGGAGGTTTTGGAAAACGATTGCGTCACGGGCAGAGATACCAGAAAATGTGCATACTCCCGTCAAAGATCTCACTGACAGATACCGTTTTCAGTCATTATTGCGTTTTTGTGCGGACTGGCAAAAACGACTCAAAAACGCAACGTATGGACGCGGAGTTTTCAAACGTTTTCAGGCAAAAAAAAAAAAAAAAAACGGATACGTGTTGTAGGGGCCTTAGGGTGCAGTATACGTAACTTCGCACCTCTGTAGAGCGTTTTACTCACGTGGCCAGCATCTATTTGTTGGAACAAAAGAAAGCGTTAAGAACATAAGATAGAAGGTGTTAAACTCCCACAGGATTGGTTACAAATATGGCAGCCGTGATAGTCAAATGAAAACGATATAAGATACCGTAAAATTCTGAGATAAGCACCTCCATGTTTAAGCTCCTCCGAAAAGAAGCCCCTCAAACGTATAACGCAAAAAATCCTCCGTTAAATCGCCCCTCCGAATATAAGCCCCCCGGGGGCTTGTACTTGGAAAGTGCAATCATATACAAAACAAAACAAAGCCGAAACGGTACAGTAACATTAATTTTTGTATTTGCCAAAAAACTATTTCGTGTGCCAAATAATTGCAGTCAGAAAGTGTCATAGTTTAATACTATATGTGTCAGTAGTTCCTCTTCACTCTTGGCCTTGATTTCCTAAGTCCTTATAGACAAAGTACTTGCATGGCTACGTTTTAGAAAGGTCTACGTCCTCAAGGCGAGTTTCAGTAAAAATCTTCTGCAAATTACTGACTTAAATTTCCTTTCAACTATAAGCTAGCCCAATCGATCTTGAAACGCAAACTTCCCCCTTATATAAGCCCCTCCAAAAATAAGCCCCACAAAAAGGGCATTTGAAAACTATTAGCCCCGGGGCTTATTTTCGGAATTTTACGGTACTGAATAAGATAGTTATTTGTAAAATGGCCAGCAAATAAAAAAGATCCATGCATGCCATTCCTTTAGAATGGTGGAATAATGCGAGCAGTTTTTCTTATCTTTAGGATTAAACTTGATTCTTTTTCATGAACAGAAATTTTCTCCTTTGTATCCTTTTAAGTTTCTTTGTAGTTCCAAGTTTAAATCTTTTCTAAAAGTAAGGGAGGTGTAAGGGGTGAGAGGAAGTCCACGTCGGGAAACTCAGATGGTTTATGCCGGCTTTCACCACTTTTTTTTTCCTTAGGATTACTACATGTTTTGAAGTTGTCAAAAGTTGGTAAGAGTCAATGTTGGTAAATTAAGCAAGTTTCTGTTCTTTTCAATTCCATAATATTCATGCCTTTCGAACTTTCACACAAGATTGCATTGACACTGGCAACTACAAATATATATCCCATTTCGCATTGTCTTTGTTTCAGTCATGTATAGATCACAAATATCGACCAACGAACCACAGGCAAGTTGGTGACTGATTTCCAACGTCATCTGTTTTATTTACAATGAACAGAAACGAAAAGCTACAAACTTGCCTCCTGTAAAGTGCTGAAATGTTGACAGATTTGTGCAAAGTTCAGGGTATCAGTCGTTTCAGCTAAGGTCACTTTCTATAGGCCTGTCTTATTTGTAACTGAACAACTGTGGAAATTTTGTTCAAGGTCTCTGCTTGCTCATTCACAATTATTCTCCTAAAATTGTCATGATCGAAAACCGAATTTTCCTGGAGGTCTATCCTTAACTGTTTCCATGGTTTTCCTGCTTTCGGCCAGAGAAGGTTGGTTGTTTTAAAAAGCGAAAGCGTTTTTAATTTCACAGAGACAAAAGGCTATATTTTGAGATGTTATATGTTGTCATATGGTTATATGTTGTTATCGTGTTCGCTGGCTGAATAAATTTGCACATACACTTTCTTCAAGGAAAGGCTTGTTAAAAATATTGTTCGATTAACAAGCGAGGCGTGAGGCTTCATTTATTACGTATGCCACATGAGGGGAGGGGGGGGGGTAGAGGACTTTTTTTGCGGGGGGGTGTTCTTAAAATGTTTTGAAGGAAAAAGGATGGATGGTTACAATTCTTTTTACATGATCTTGCCTTTGGAACGTTCATGTTTTACAAGACCATCTCCTTAATTTTTTATGTGTTCTTCGCCTTATATTCACTTCTTTTATACAGCAACTTTTACGATCCTGTAAAAGAGCATTTGTATTGTAAAATGTCGTTTACAACGATTTGGTGGTAGAGTAGAATTTTACATGTGCATGTAGATTCATCAGTTTTCCCAGTGTGGGTGGTGGTGGTGGTGGTTGGTGGGATTGTCATTTTCATTTTTGTCATTTGGTCAAGAGGGGGGATGTAAAAAAAAAAAATGTATGATGTGGGCGGATATGAAACAAAAAATGCCCCTTTTAAAATATCCTCTGCCCTCCCCCACTTCAGTAAACATAATAAATGCAGCCTTAGCAATCAAACAAACAGTTTCACAACTCAGAGAGAGGATAAATGCTGATCAAGAATAGCGGAGTTGATATTGATTACAAATAGCAATGTGCTATTCTTTTTTATTCTGCAGAATACCCAATTGATAACAATGCAGAAGTATCTGTTCCGAAGCCTAATGATACAGGTAGCGTCTAGCCATTAAAAATAACATCTATTACCCTTTTTCCTGCTAATGGACTTTCATCTTGCATTGTTCACTGTTTTATGAATGAAAGATTTTAGGGTTCACCTTAGGCATCTACAAAAATGCCTCTACACACAAACGGAAAACTAGTAAACAATCCCAGAGTACTCAATCCATATGCCTTTCTTCTACCAGTTCAGTATAAACCTCTGGGCGTTCGTTTGATCTTTCATTCTCTTGTTTGTCCGTTCATTCATGATTGTCATAATAACATCATTGATTCATTCGTCCGTCCGTCCTTCCGTCTCTTCCTTTCTTCTTTGCTTCCTCCCTTCCTCCCTTCCTTCCTCCGTTCCTTGCTTCCTTCTCCCTCCCCTCCTTCCTTCATTCGTTCGTTTATTCACTCATCCATTCATCCATTCAATTATTCGTTGGTTTGTTCCTTTTTCTTTCAATGAAACAAAGTTTCATGATTCTCCCATCTCCATCTTGTCTTCAAATGGAATGACGTTATGTAAATATTTTATCTAGTGCTTGTGTTGTCCACATGCTTGCAAATATCCTAAGTAAACACATTGGGCCGGTTATTTAATCGGAAATTAGCCAGGGTTTAGCAAAACCGTGTTCTAAGCCATTTTTAATTTGCTCAACGCTTTTATCTAAACGTAATTTATCGTGAACAATTTCTCTAAAGCATATATCGTCGACTGGAAAAGTACTTTTTTTCTTTAAATAAACTACACTAAGGAAGAAATCTGGAGGTCCAATCATTTCTTAAACCGCGACCTAAGTTAGACGTCGTTTAAATAATCGACCCATTGAAATCGGGTCTTTTGTGGATCCTAAGTTCTGCTGCACATCCGTTTACGGTCCTGTGCAGTCACAGCTGTAATGGTCATTTATTAATATAATCTAAACGCACATCTAATTATGATGGTCCATTTTGCATATCATGACCACACCGACTTAAAACCTGTTTGCTTCGCACCATCAGAAGATTCTGAATCCGAGTTGGATGAACTGGGTAAGTGGATGTACATGTTTTGTTTGTCGCGTATTACCCTGGTTACGTATCTTTACAGTCACCAACACGGTGCATAACTTTATTTTCATGGTATATTCCATGAAGTCTCCTGAAAGTAATTATCAATGTTTTTTTTGGAAATTTAAGAAAAGCGTCATTCGTTGTCACTGCAGACAACCTCACATTGCTGCTAACTTTCCGTACCTGTACCGGGTGTATCACAGGAGTAAAAGTAGTCTTCATTATTTTATGTTTTGTATATTTTTTTAAAATTTTTTTGGTTGTGGTTGTTGTTGTCATTTTCGTTGTTTGACTGCAAAATGTCGTCATATGGCGTTAATTTAGAGTCACTTATTCATGTTTGTTGAAAGTACGCTTTAATTCGGCTTTTAACTATAAAAAAACCTTTCTTTTCCCTGAAATATGCCTTTGAATTCATGTCAGACCTAGGGAATCCCACAATAAATGAGATACACTGCTTCTTTCCCCGCAGATGGATCAACGTTTGGTTTCAGCTCCGTACATCGATTTGCTGCTTCATACGAACTTCGCTTTTATTTTCTTATTCATCCAGAGACCGATATGATGCTGAATATGCTTTGCAATTCGCATATAAAAAGCAGACAGAACAATTAAACAACAACAACAACAACAACAAAAGTAAACAATGGAAAAAAATGTAGGGTCCTCTCCTCCGAATATTCTCAGTAGATGTTTTTTTGTCTTGGAAATCCCCTTCGGTGTATATGTAAAAAGGACTGCGACATACTTAATAAGCTGTTTATAATTTGCATTCTTAGATGATGCCATCGCGGAGCTGGACTTTGAAGGTGAGTTAAAAGGGCTACAGGAACACCACTGCACTATTGCAATTATCAACGTTTTATCTGTAACCGTGACTGGAAGCACAGACAACACAATTGTAAGGCGCACATACGTACAACCGCGTCGGGACCGCAAATTGGCGCGTTCAGTAACTAGAGTATTGAAATGCTTCATGTGCGTCACTGAGAATTAAACGCTATTATCGATCGGCTGTTTACAAACACGTCATAATCGTGTAGTCTGAAGGAGAACGTATCTTCTGAAGACGTTGATAAGCTACTATAATAATCATGATTATTATTATTATTATTGTTATTATTATTATTATTATTATTATTATTATTATTATGCCGATGTTAATGGTTTTCTGAATCCCTCAATAATAACTGGTGAAAATTATCGTCCAGACCTTCTTTTCCTAATCCAGTCCAAGTGCCTATGTGTTCTAGAATTAACAGTTGGTTTCGATTCTAACCTTAACAACAATGCAGTGTGTAAGAAAGAAAAATTTCTGAACTTGATCAACGAAATGAATGGAAATTACAGATGTGTGAGATTTGTAAATCTTTCCATGAGTTCCCTTGGCGTTTTCTACGATGAATGCTCCACGTTCTTAGACATGATGAATGACATTGGCTTTGACAAAAAGCAGCAACGTTATATAATCAAGAAAAAAAATAAATATAGCCATTATAGCAACATATTACATCTTTTGTTGTAGAAATAGGAACTGGGATAGCCCAGACTTAATGCAATTTTGATTTTTTTTTTGGGTGGGGGGGGGGGGGGGCTTTTGTTTTGTTTTGCTTTTGTTTTTGTTTTTGTTTTTTTCTTTTCAATAATCCAATCTCAAGCAGCATTTGTAAATTGCCTATACGTAGCGAGATTTACAATTGTACATTCAAAAACATAAAGTTTCCATTATTATCATTATCATTAATATCACTTTTAAGAAGAATCAATTTAGAGATACCTTTTCTTAAAAAAAAATCAACGATAAAAAAGAACCTTGACGTTTTGATAAAGATAACAGGAAGCAACTGAAACGTCGTTTCTTTTATATCGTTTATTTTTGTTTTATAATCATTTTTGTCATTACAATGTATTACGGTGGCTCAATAGGATTTAGAAAAAGTCAGCTAACATGAGTGCAATGTTATCAAGTGGAATGACTGTTAATGATACCTAATACCATGCAAATCTAATGAAATCCCTTCATAAATCCAACATAAAGGCTTAAACAGTGATTTGAAGAGGTTCTGATTTGTTAATTAACTGATTTTCCAACATTGATTATAATTTTCTCCATTGTTCAAGATCCAAAACGAAAAGTTTCAAGAAGACGGCGTCTACCTCCCCGACGAGGGAGAAAGCAACTTGGGCGTGGACGGGGGCGCAGAGGTAGACGCGGTAGTGTACGCAGTCGTGTTTCAAGACGTCAACTTGGACGGAGGAGCGGGCGTGGTCGGGGACGCAGAGGCGTAGGTGTACGTGGGCGTGGAAGTAGACGTAGACGCACCCGTGGAAGTGTTGGTAGGAGAGGACGCGAGCGTGGACGCGGACGCGGACGCGGCCGTGGACGTGGACGTAGTCGTCGTCAGGGACGAAAGCGGGGAAAAGTACGCCAACGTAAAATTGGACGTACACGTGGGCGTGGACGTAGATGTCGGCCTGGGCGTAAGCGTGGAGTCGGGTGTAGAGGTGTCCATGCATTTTTTTTGTTCTTATACAGTGGGTCCCCTGAAGGGTTTTTTCAATGCACAGGATAAATCAAGAAACATGTTTCGCGTTAATTTATTACAAGGTCATCCGATTTCCTATAACTTCACTACAATTTTTAGCAAAAAGTTGATTTGATTTTTCCTTTTCTTAAATGACTGAACGTTTTCTTAAAAGAAAGAATTAACGCCAGAGGCGTGATAGCTCTACGCATTTACTAAAAAACAAACAAAAACAAAAACAAAAACAACAAAATGGGGAAACAAGTGCATGGTGAAGGGCAAACATTAATTTCTACCATTTGGTCATATTTTCCCGTTACCTATGCTTGTCATCTATTCTTCATTTTATCTGCAAAAAAAATAAGTCTTCTGCGAGGGGCATCCATATAAATTATTTGGGACTGTATTTATCTGCTCATTTACTAATTTGAGAAATTGTCATCCTACGTCTGATGTTTTCCGTTTCCCACAAAGGCGATGTATAAATTTCTTTAACACCTGAGATGGGCTTAATCTTTTGCCAGAGATCTAGTGCATTATAGTACGTTTTTCTTCTTGGTTATTCTTTCAATATGAAAGGGTAGAATAAGACGTTTAAATGTTGCCACCGCCCGCTATACTAATTAACATGTGTGTATATATATCTTTATACTGCAGCTCCAAATGCCAGCGGAAACCGGAACGCTTTTTCCAATGACATCAATCAGTGCCTTTTCTCTGGGTGGAAACAAGTTGGAATTATTACGGGCAACGTTCCATGCAACACTGGGAAAGGACTGTGCTACGGTACTAATCCAAACGCGCAAGCGCAGTTTGCCATTTGTTACAACACAAAGACCCTGACTCCAGACTTCACAGGTCATGTTGTAGAGTCACAGAGTGGTAGTGGACGTCCCAGTTCCTTTAGAAGTGACACAGGACCATTTGGTAGGAATTTACTATATCAATGCTTTGGATAATTAAGATTTCTTCCTGGCTATACTATTTGTGAGCTGCAATTCTTCTTTCTGAGTTTTTCGAGTGACCGCTGGAGAGTATTTTTATAGGTAACTCATGGAGTAATCTGTAATCTCTCTCTTTCTTTTGTTGTTGTTTTGTTTTGTTTAACGAAAGCACAAATGCTGCATCGGCTTGCATCTCATTCTCAAAACCATACTGTCCTTGGTAGTCTATTATTGTTATAATGATTGTTGTTGTTGTTTTATATTTTATATAATAAATAACTTTGATTTTAAATGGTGTGTAGAAAAAGTTTATAGAAGTAAGTCCGGCACTGGTCTCCCATGTTGAAAATAAAGCGCTTGGTTAAGCATCGTTTTGTAGTTCTCCTTTTGAATCATGTGTCGTCATTTTCAAGCTCTAAGCTACGCTATGGCGTGTAGGAACAATTTTCTTTGCGGAGCCTTTTCCGAAAAATAAACCCTATTGTTCGATAACTACCTGTCGCTCTCGGTGCACATTCGATAAGAACAATGCTGAGATATTTAAATAACAAACTTAGAATACTTTGAGGTAAAAAGAAAAAAAAGAAAAAGTCGCGTAATGTTGAAGAACACTCTTTTGAGCACGAGAAGCTTCTTTGTCAACAAATTAAGCCAGGCCTATAAAATGCATAGCATGATTAATCCACTTTGTACCCCCGGCATTGGAACAAATTTATAGGCCACAGAGTTTTATGCTGGTACTGGTACTGAATGGTACTCCCGTGGTACGAATTTGTCGAGTTAGAGCACTGAAAAAGACAAAATATCAACTTCTGGTAGCCCTTTTGGACATCCGGGACGTCAGCGTTCTCATTGTTTGAGGTCCATTTGTTACTAAATAACGTGATTATCACGTCACCGCTATTTTTGACGAATAATATTTGAGTATTTTTCCCTCTATGGCTACTGCTTCTCTATAAGTATGAGTTCAGCCAATAAATTCAAACTATTGCATAGTACTTCCGTCACATAAATTACGCCATTATGTCAATCAAATTAAAACTAGTTAAATAATAGTTGCATAATTGTGATGGCCGTATTATGGGCGGTTTTAAAGTCATAGAAGGGTGCCTCCGAAGCCTCCTACTCCCAACCCGGTCTCTAGGAGCTGCAAAATAGCCCAGTCTGGATAATAAGGATTCAATTCACTTGAAAATTTGCAACAATAAAGAACTCACCATTCCCTAAAATCGTAGGTTTTTTGTTTTTCAGATTTTGGCATTTTTAGTGGGAAAATGACGTCAAAAGTTCCCGCCAAATTTTGTTTTTAGTGTTATAGGATATCTGACGGTTTCTGAAAGAACTCACCTCAACGTGAAAAGAATTTTTAAATATGCCTATCTACTCAAAAGGTGTAACGTTTAGAAATTTGAATTTATCGCCATTTTGTGCTATTTTTAGTAACAATGGCGGAAAACTTAACTTTCAAAACGCTATATCTTTAAGTTTGAGTAGATAGGCATATTTACAAAAAAAAATCACTCTTGACATCCTTAGGATTTTAGGGAATGGTGTGCTCTGTATTGTTGCAAATTTTCAAGTGAATAAGAAAATTGCGTTAAAACTAAAAAAAAAAAAAAAAAATGAATGAAGGTGAGCGTTTTTGATGTCACATTTGCCCACCGTGGTGTCTTCCTTGGGTAACAAGAGTGTTACTTTTAACATATTTATTTTTCTTAAAAGCTCCAAATCCTCAGTCCACATCAGATGACTATATTGCAAGGAATCAAGGAGGGTTATACAACAATTTTAAACCACCGCCGGGTCAACAGTACCTTGCCAGAGGACATTTGGTACCCAACGCGGATTTTGGTAGCGATGCAGAGCGAGCTCTTACGTTTATTATGACCAACGTCGCCCCTAAGTGGCAGTTGTTTAATATGGGGAACTGGTTTGCCTTGGAAAGAGCTATAAGAACCTATGCTAACAGAAAGAAGAGAAAAGTTTATGTTTTCAGCGGTGTAGGTAAGTGTCAAAGCAAAAATCGTGCAAGAAACATTTTGCCACTTGAAAAGAGATTTAGGAAGTGCACAAATCTGAGTTTTTGCAGTAGTTATACGTCATATATGTTGCAGTAGTTCAGTGGGGAAAGATTAAAGAAGATGTGCGATAATTACTAGGGTATTTTCTTAAAGAGACGTTTTAGGGTTTGTGCGTCAGTCCATTACAGGTGCGCCCATGCCCCCCTCCCCTTCCCCCTCCAGCTACCCCCGGGTATTAACATTTTCTTAGCCTTGGATAGCAAATTCCTGAGAGCGGGGACACTTGTGATGGCTTTGTGATAGTCAGCTGCTATGGTTACGAGATATGACGTCATAAGTAGCTGTTGGTCAAGCCAATTTTGGGTGATAATACACATTTTTTCAACTTCTTTCAACAATAAAAGTAAATCGCTTGGCTAGAACATTGCAAAACGCTTATTAAAGTGTTATTTTTCCTGTAAAGCACAAAAAATAACATTTCTCGCGGTCTTAACCTAATTTCTAATTCTTGGTAAAATCCAAGATGGTGGGCAAGATGGCGACCATTGTTGGTGACGCCACAGGCCTCCAGAAGTGCCACCACCCCTAAAATATACCTTCTCTTGTTTAGAAGATCAAAGGCTGTCCATTAAAGGTAAAATCGTTACAAAACACTGCAACATATCACAAACGCCGAGGAGGGGTTTCATCCACCCCCCCCCCCCTCCCCACGGTGGGGATATAAATTTGCGTGTAGGTCCGAGGGTTAAAGCGGGATTTTTCGTGTCGTTTAGCTAATATCTTTGTAATTGTGCCATTTTAATTATTGAGACTTGACGCACGACACATGTTTCTTATTTTATTATTTCTGTATATCTTCTTTTAAATAGTTCGTTAGCAGTGCGCTGTATTAGAAGTTATACTGAATATATAGATCATAGTAGAATTAGAAATATCATCACAGCCTTTAAAACATATTCAAATCCTAGATCAAGAGGAATTTCATTCCATAACCAAAGAAAATGTGTCGATTCAATTCGATAGCTCCCGACTTCTGGCTTGATAAGCAATGAAGACATACCTTAAAAACTCTGTAAGTTTTTCCGTTCTTGGCAGATGAGCCAATCTTCGAATATTCTTGTGTTTCCAGCGAAATCATCCATGTTTAGTTATGTTTGGATA